>CM060925.1:160319950-161569950 GCA_030737875.1 Allium sativum
GCTTTGTTTTGGTGGGATTCAATCATCAAAGATAATCCAGAAGGTGATATCACCTGGGATAGATTCAAAGTAATTTTCTTAGAAAGGTTTACTCCTCCCGAAGTAACCGAGAGATTATGTGATGAATTTTCTTATCTAATACAAGGTGATATGACCATTCCCGAATATCATAAGAAATTCAATGAACTTGCTCACTTTGCTCCTCATCTAATTCAAAATCCGAAGAGGAAGAATATGAGATTTATTCACGGGCTTCAAAGGAAATACCAGAATAAAGTATTGGGGCATGTGAAGCTTCCTTTTTCAGAAATGATTTATATGGCTTATCAATATGAAGATCTAGATAAGAAAGGCATGTTGCGCGACGAGGAAGAAGTCAGCTCTAGTAATAAAGTTGAGTCGGAAACTGATATTCCTGAAGCCAGTAAGAAGCCCAGTGCCAAGAGAAAAAGGGCTAAATCTAAGAAGGAACCCGTAACAACTGCCATATGCAATAACTGCCATAAGCCAGGGCATTTTCAGGGGAAGTGCAAACCCTCGAAAAAGCGATCAAGGAAGGGATCTAAATCCAAAGAGAGATTTCAAGAGAAAAGAGGTTGCAGTAAATGCAAGCAGACTGGCCATCTGGCAAAGGATTGCTGGCTCTTGAGGAAGCCCAAAGTAGTACAGGTGAATGAATTGGCAGAAACTTCTGACCCCTCAGCAAGTCAAGAAAGGCCCGATGTTTTAGAAGGCACGCTCAATGTCAAGAACATTCCAGTCAAAGTACTGTTTGACACTGGCGCGTCACGGAGCTTTATTGCAAAGAGTGCAGTCAAGAAGTTGAATTTGAATTTGAAGAAGCTCAAAGAGCCAATGACTGTCCGAAATCCAGTTGGAGGTTCCATCAATCTCAGTTGGGTTTGTGCAGTACCCGTCTCTTTTTCTTGCTATAAATTCCCTATTATCTCTGTCATCATGAATTTTGATGAATTCGATCTTATTTTGGGATTGGATTGGCTAACCAAATATGAAGCTGAAGTTAAATGCGCCGACAGAGTCGTAAAGGCAAAGATTAAATCAGGTGATTATATAACCATTCCCTGTGAAGGTCAGAGTGCTAATAGAAAAGACTTCTGGGCAGCTTTGAATGTTTCTCCAGCCCAAATTGAAAATGTTTCTGAAGTCACGGAGAATATTCCTGACCTCATCAAAGACATTCCAGTCGTCAAAAACTATGCGGATGTGTTCGAAGAAGTTGTTCGCTTACCTCCGCAGAGAGAAATAGATTTCAAGATTGCTTTGATTCCCAATGCAAGGCCAGTAGTTCACGCCATTCGAAGAATGTCCTTGAAAGAGAAGGAGGAATTAGACAATCAAACAAGACAGCTAGTATGGAAAGGTCTGATCAGGCCTAGTTTCTCTGATTGGGGTGCAGCAGTGGTGTTTGTCCCGAAATCTGACGGTACTCTACGTCTATGTGTGGATTATCGAGATCTGAACAAACAAACAATAAAGAACAAATATCCATTGCCGCGAATAGATGATTTGTTGGATCGATTAAATGGAGCACAAGTATTCTCACGAATGGACCTAGCTACAGGATTCCATCAACTTCGAATTGCCGAAGAGTGTGTTCCAATGACAGCATTCAGAGGCCCCGACTTATTCTACGAGTGGTTAGTAATGCCATTCGGCTTATGTAACGCTCCTGCCTACTTCGTCGACCTGATGAACAGAGTATTCAGGGGAGTTTTGAATAAATTTGTTCTGGTTTTCATTGACGATATTCTAATCTTCTCTAAATCAAAGGCCGAACATGAAAAGCATCTGGAACAGGTGTTAGAAATCCTCAGGAGAAATGTATTAAAAGCCAAGTTTTCCAAATGTATATTCTGGCAAGATGAAGTGAAATTTCTGGGCCATGTCGTATCGAAAGATGGAATCGCTGTGGATCCAAGCAAAATCACAGCTATTCAGAATTGGAAACAGCCCAGTACTCCCACTGAAGTCCGCAGTTTTCTCGGATTGGCTAGCTATTACCGGAAGTTCGTTAAAGACTTTTCGAAAATATCTGGCCACTTAACGAAGCTTACAAAGAAGCATTCTAAGTTCAAATGGACTGAAGAAAGTGAGGAGGCTTTCGAAGAGCTAAAGTTGAGACTAACGACTGCTCCAGTGTTAACCATCATCGATGGTAACCAAGATTTAAAAGTATGGACTGATGCTTCTAGAGAAGGCCTCGGCGCAGTGTTAATGCAAAGAGGCCAGGTGATTGCCTATGCTAGTCGTCAATTGAAGCCGCACGAGAAAAACTATGTAACTCATGATCTTGAGTTATTGGCTATCATATTCTCTTTGAAAATCTGGAGACACTATCTTCTCGGTGAGAGATTCGAACTGTTTACAGATCATCAGTCGTTAAAGTATCTGTTCACTCAGAAGGACTTGAATTTGAGGCAACAACGTTGGCTAGAGTTTCTTGCAGCATATGACTTTGAAATTATATACACTCCAGGAAAAGCCAATGTCGTGGCTGATGCGTTAAGCCGAAAGAATGTAATGATCGCCAGTTTTATTATCGCGACTTCATTGCTAGAAAAGATATCTGCTCTTCAGGAGGATGATCACTTCATTCAGAAGATCAGAAGGATAATTCAACAAGGCGAACCCTCGAGTTTTCAAGTTGATAATGAGGGGATTCTAAGGCTCAAAGGTCGAATCTGTGTCCCTAACATTCCTGAACTTCGAAAGGAAGTACTGGATGAATGCCACAAGTCAAAACTCAGTATCCATCCGGGTGTAAACAAAATGTATAATGACATCAAACGCACTTTCTGGTGGAAGTCGATGAAAAGGGACATTTCTTTATATGTCAGCCGATGCCCTACTTGCCAGCTAGTTAAAAGCGACCAACAGAAATTGGCTGGACTATTACAACCACTAGAAGTTCCTGGTTGGAAGTGGGAGCACATTTCTATGGATTTCATTGATGGTTTGCCCAGAACCAGAAAAGGAAATGACAGTATTTGGGTGATCGTAGATCGCTTCACGAAGACCGCCCATTTCATACCTGTCAAATCAAATAGAACTGCTCAGAGTCTGGCGCAGATTTACTTCAGGGAAATAGTTAGACTACATGGAGTGCCGCTCAGCATAGTCAGTGATAGAGATACAATTTTCACTAGTAAATTCTGGGAGGCATTTCAAGTCGAACTGGGAACGAAGTTAAACCTAAGCACCGCTTATCATCCTCAGACAGACGGTCAGACTGAGAGGGTGAATCGCATTTTAGAAGATCTCTTGCGGGCTTGTGTTATAGATTTCGGTGGATCATGGGAAGACCATCTGCATTTGGCTGAATTCTCGTATAACAACAGCTATCAGGCAAGTCTGACAATGTCGCCATTCGAAGCATTGTATGGTAGACCGTGCCGATCTCCTGCTTGTTGGGTCGAGCCTGGAAATAGACTTGTATTGGGTCCTGATATGATTCGCGAAGCTGCTGACAAAGTCGATTTTATTAAGAAGCGATTACTCGCCGCTCAAAGCCGACAAAAGAGCTATGCCGATAAAAGAAGAAGAGATATATCCTTTGAAGTTGGCGACTATGTATATTTGAAAGTATCGCCGATGAGAGGAGTTATCAGGTTCGGTAAAACTGGGAAGTTAGCACCCAAATTCATTGGTCCGTTTCCTATTCTGGAACGGATTGGAACTCTCGCTTATAGGGTCAAACTGCCTGACTGGTTGCCTGGTGTGCATGATGTATTTCACATATCTCAACTTCGAAAGCACGTTCATGATCCAGACTTGATCGTGGAAGAAGCAGCTCAGCAGGACATTGAAATTACTCCAGAATTAGCTGTGAGGCGAGAGCCGCTAAAGATTATCGGCAAAGAAACCAAAGAGCTGAGAAACAAGAAGGTTCACTTAGTCAAAGTGCAATGGAGTGGAGATCCACGAGATTGTACTTGGGAAACTGAGGAGAGCATTCAGAAAGCTTATCCTAGATGCCGAGTAGATATCTCTGATTGACTCCGGTGCAAGGTACATTTACCCTACCTTGCATTACCATATAATTCTCTATTCTATTCTGTTGCTATTTTCTTCCCATGGATGTGTATTGTTTATTCTATACTCTGAATATTAAAAACAAATTGGTTGTTGTATTGTGGGATCGTAGAATTATCAAACCACTTTCGACTTTATTCCTTTTCGGGGACGAAAAGTTTTAAGTGGGGGAGATTGTAACGACCCAGAAAATCTGAACCAATTTAAAAATTTTAAATTGGCTAAAATAATGGATTTTAAATATTTAAAATAAATATTTTAAGTAATGGCGATGAAAACTGAGTTGAATCGACATTTGAAAACCAATATAATTAATTATAATTATATATGGAATTGAAAATGGCGCGGTAGTTCGATAATTCGATTTCAAACTTCAATTGAATATACCGGGTGCAAAACAATCCAGATTTTAGTGAAACCAAAAATAATGGAATCTAATTGGTAATATCTTTCTAACGAATCCGACCAATCGAAATTTGATAGCGGGAATCAAAAGATATGTCCAGTTGAAAATTCTGAATAGTCGCTATGGAATTCAGGCCCTTAAAATTGGACATTTTGCAAATGACCTCGGATTTCGACGAAACCACTTTTGTTAGATCCGCAGTGTCAAGTTATTGCTAGGTTTCAAATTTCATAATTTTTCGAATCAATATGTGAGCGTGGCAAAGGAAAACGCGTTTGACCAGTTTCCGTTGATTTTAATCGACTGGAAATTGGCCATTTTTCAAACGGTCTCAGAATTCGACGAAACTAGTTTTGTTAGGACCGTATCGTCAATACGAAGCTAGAAAATATTTTTTCAGGAATTTTTCTAGTTAGTATGTGGCCCCGGTAATTTGAAATGTACGTTTAAAATTCAATATAGTGATTTAAATGTAAATTCAAAAGGAAACCGATTGTAATGATCAAACCAGCTTGCGATACATATCCCATTGTGTTCGGAATGGGGGTAAAACGATATGGACGACAGGCGGTGGGCCTCGTTTCGAGGTCGTAAGTAAAAGTCAACTTTTTGAATAAAAAAAAAAAAAAAAAAAAAATATATAATATTTTAAATTCCCTCCCTCCCCTTATCTTCTAACTGGCCCCCCCCCCGTTCCCTTTTATATTCAGTAAGAAAAAAAAAAAAAACCAAAACCTAATCAAATCGATCGAGCCGCCAGACCTCGAGACATCACCGACGAACTGCCGACCGCCACCCCGAGCCGCCGCCATCATCGCGACACCACCCCCGAAGCCCTCGAGCCTCGACGCAGTTCGAAGCCCCCACCGCATCGCCTCCCCCCTGCATCGACGAAGACCCAGTTCGAAGCCCCCACCGCATCGCCTCCCCCCTGCACCGACGAAGTAGCCCCCTCAAGATCGCTCCGACGAAAGCAGAAACCCTTTTTTTTTTGTCTGTAAGTATTTTTATTTTATTTTTGTTTTTAAATTATTAAAAACTGGAATCTTTTTTTATTTTATTTTACTGAATATGTTATAAAGAATATAAACTGATTTTGTTTTTAAAAAAAAGTATAAACTGATTATGTTTTTAAAAAAGTATAAACTGATTTTGTTTTTAAAAAGTATAAACTGATTTTGTTTTTAAAAAGTATAAACTGATTTTGTTTTTAAAAAGTATAAACTGATTTTGAAAAGGAATAAAAAAAAAAAAAAGAGTAAAAACTGAATAAATTAAATAAAGTTTAAAACTGAAACTGTTTTAAAAAAAATAAAGAAATAAAACTGAATTTTATAAAGTATAAAAACTGATTTTGTTTTTAAAATAAAAACTGATTTGATTTTAAAGAAATTTTAAAGAATATAAAAACTGATTTTAAAAATGACTTATAAACTAGAAAACGGATTTTTATAATAAAGTTTTATAAACTGAATTTTTACACGATTTTTAAACTGAACTGAATTTTTAAACGATTTTAAAACTGAAATGTTTTTTTTAAAAAAGTATTTTAAAAACTGTTTTTTTTAAAATAAAAACTGTTTTTTTTAAAATAAAAACTGTTTTATGTTTTTTAAAATAAAAACTGTTTTATGTTTTTTAAAATAAAAACTGTTTTATGTTTTTTAAAATAAAAACTGTTTTATGTTTTTATAAGTTGAAAGTAAAAATCATATTTTTATATGTTGAGAGTCGAAGTAAAAATCATATTTTTATATGTTGAGAGTCGAAATAAAAATCATATTCTTATATGTCGAAAGCAAAGGGAAAAATCATATTTTTATATGTCGAAAGCAAAAAAATAAAAATCATATTCTTATATGTCGAAAGCAAAAGGAAAAATCATATTCTTATATGTCGAAAGCAAAAGGAAAAAATCATATTCTTATATGTTGAAAGCAAAAGGAAAAATTCGATTTTTATATATTGAATAGCATAGTAAAAATTCTATTTTTACATATGCAGAGAATACGGGTGAAAGAGACAAATAGGCGAAGATTTCTATTAAGAAGTGTCGTGCAGCTGGATAGCTATTGGTGAGATTTCTGATTTAAAAATATATATATATATGCGTGAAGATGAAAGTGAATTGCTATCTATAAATATATATCTATATATATATATATACGCCCCCTCGTCCACAAACCATGGACGATATTTATTGGTTGAAATTGTGGTGAAAATTGAATGATGGTTTGGGATTGTTTGTGATTGTTATTGGTTGATTGTGGTTGAAAAATACCCATTTGTGGTTGTGAAATATTTGGTTGAAACCACTTAGGATTAGTTTGTGGAAATGAATAAATACATATACATGCCGCCTGCGTGCGAACTAGATGCATGTTCCCCATTGTCAAAAACCGCGAGGTTTTAAGGTAGAGCGAGGAGCCGTACTAGGGACGGTGCCGGTGTAACTACCCTGCCGTTATGCTGCCGAAATTTTGAATAATATTTGTGTGTTTGAATTATTTTCATATGCTTAAACTATTGAAAACATTCATGTGTTGAATTGATATTCATTCGTTGTTTAGAAATTCATGTGTGGAATGGTATTCATATTTTGAAATAAACTGTTAGATAATAAAAATCACATTTTTATCTATATCTAAAAACTATTGAAAACATTCATGTGTTGAATTGATATTCATTCGTTGTTTAGAAATTCATGTGTTGAATGGTATTCATATTTTGAAATAAACTGTTAGATAATAAAAATCACATTTTTATCTATATCTAAAAACTATTGAAAACATTCATGTGTTGAATTGATATTCATTCGTTGTTTAGAAATTCATGTGTTGAATGGTATTCATATTTTGAAATAAACTGTTAGATAATAAAAATCACATTTTTATCTATATCTAAAAACTATTGAAAACATTCATGTGTTGAATTGATATTCATTCGTTGTTTAGAAATTCATGTGTTGAATGGTATTCATATTTTGAAATAAACTGTTAGATAATAAAAATCACATTTTTATCTATATCTAAAAACTATTGAAAACATTCATGTGTTGAATTGATATTCATTCGTTGTTTAGAAATTCATGTGTTGAATGGTATTCATATTTTGAAATAAACTGTTAGATAATAAAAATCACATTTTTATCTATATCTAAAAACTATTGAAAACATTCATGTGTTGAATTGATATTCATTCGTTGTTTAGAAATTCATGTGTTGAATGGTATTCATATTTTGAAATAAACTGTTAGATAATAAAAATCACATTTTTATCTATATCTAAAAACTATTGAAAACATTCATGGGTTGAATCGATATTCATTCGTTGTTTAGAAATTCATGTGTTGAATGGTATTCATATTTTGAAATAAATTGTTTTATGATAAAAATTCTATTTTATCACATACATGAACTATATAGAAAAAAAATAATAGTGTTTCGAAATGAGTTGTCTTACAATAAAAAATCACATTTTTGTTGTATGCATAAATCGTTAAAATATGAAGTGTTAAAAAAAAGCCACTTGTTCAAAATAAACATATATGAGTTGAAATATTCATTAATTAGCTAATGAAATGATTTGCACCTATTTATGTAACATTAGAATGAATGGAGTTTTTAAACCAAATAGAAAACAAATATGAAGTTGAATAGAAAATGAAAAATGATATGAACTGTATATATATGTACATGCAATATTCTTTGAACAGGTTATAGCAAAGGGGCTAGAGAAGAGAAATAAAATTTTGTGCCCGACAAATAGGTACACATTTACTGATTTGTTTGGGTGATGATTTTGAGCCTATTGGCTAGCCGCTTGGCTTCTTCTTTTTCTTTTTTTGAGATTAGAAGGACCGGGACGCTATTTGCGATTTCCCGACGCTCCCGGTACAGGGGAGGTTATGGCGAAATTTTTCCAAAATTTAAGGAGTTAGAAAAATATTTGAAGTGAAAACGATATAGAAATAGTTGAATGAACTATATTTATATAACTATATAAATATAAATAAAATTAAAACGAAACGAGGCCGTGCAGTTCGTATTTTGAAACCGTGATTTCAAACGACTAGTACGGGAAATCCGACCATTGGATTTTCCCGAAATCTCAACCGTCGGGTTCGCCTTGGAATAATCTTTCCAACGGCACCAACCTTGTAAAAATCCAACGGTTGGATTGTCTGGAATGTTTAATTCAAATCTGAAGAAAAACAGCGCCAGAAACGATTATATTTATTTATATATATAAATAAAATTATATTTAATCGAATAACGACGCTGCAGTTCGTATTTTGAAATCGAAAATTCAAACGATTGTACCGGGAGATCCGACCGTCGGAATTTCCCGAAACTGGAACCGTTGGATTCGTTTTGAAAAGACCTTTCTAATGATGTAAATTTTGCGAAGATCCAACGGTTAGATTTTCAGATATGTGTAAATCAAATTTGAAGAAAAACAGCGCCACGGCCGCCTTATGGCCCGAAACGTCGTTTTGAATAAAACGGCTATTTTAAAATAAATAAAAATAGCGATAAATAGTTATAAAATATCGTAAGCGATATGGAATGGAAATAAACTGAATTGGCTTGATTTATGTGATGTTTGATGGTTGAATGTGTTTGGAGTGAAAACTATATTAAAGAACACAATTGGTGTTGTCGAATAATTTAACCATTGAAATAAATCGATTTGAAATTCTAAATATACGTGAATTATTTGAAAAGGCCGAGTTAATTCTCATTTCGAATAATCGACCGACGATTGAAATTCGAAGATGAAGACGATGGTCGAAGACCGGAGATCTTCACCTCGTCTGGATGGTAACCGAGGTCCTGATTGGGAGGCATCCCGAAATATGGATAATGAGTGGTGATCGTTCAGACGTACGTGTTGATCGAAGGGTTTGCGAGGTATTTAGTGCCTCCGGTTTCGTTCAGACCCAGAACGGACTTGTAAATGGACTGTGTGTCTGACATAGGATTTATTCTGTGTGGCATGCTAAGATGCAGAGATCAGGACTTCTGTTGAAAAGCAAAGTCTTGTGGTGATGATCAAAGCACCGCCTGTGTGGCGTAGCTTTGTGTATAACGTGAATTCGCGAGCCTCACACCCCGGTTTGAACCTAAAACGGGAGAAGGACATCAGGGAGGGCCTGCGTTTCTTTCTAGCTAGGGTGGTGTCAGTGACCTACCAGCCCTGACATTTATATACTTTTCACCTATGTGGTTGTTGCTGTTGCGAGGCGCCTCGGTTTGATCGGACGATCCGGGTCCGATGGAGTCATTCGTTGGCTCGCTTACGCCCCAAAGGGCGGAGAAACGTAGTGTTCAGGCATAATAATCCACATCGGTGGACCGGCCCTGACGATCTAAAGGGTTGATGCGTTCTGATCCTGAGACATGGGCTAGATTGTCTCGAATTCGGTAAGGACTATCTTTTGCCTTGGTTCATGACGGAAATCCAATTTCCAAATACGACATCGTGCGGTTTTGATTGTATATATATATGGCGACATGATATATGGTACCCATGCCGTCTATGATTGATAGTTATGATTTGAAATTGTTTTTCAAAACATATAAACACTAGCAATAATATCAAATGCCTTTGATTTATTCGTATCAATCATATTTTGGCCGTTATAAGGAAAAAACTCTATCCTCCGGTTTGCGTTGCATTGTGTGATGGGAACTGAGTCTTATAACGGCTTCATTTTTATAAAAAGCATAGCGATGTTTAAAAGAAAGATTTGTTTTAAAGCACTGGCAATCCAATGGAGTAAACCCGTTCCACGAAAGTGGCGTGGTCCTGTGATTAGCCAATTATATACGTGTTGAGTAGATTTCTCATACCAGTCCCATGACTGACTCGTAGTTTGTTTCACTCTCAAACTCGGGTGCCCCTTTTTCTACACGGGCAGCCTTGTATTCAGGTTTAGCTGGTTCTTTCTCTGGATAGCTGGAGCTGAAGATGGATTCTATCATTTATTTCTTTTTATGCTGTTCAGCTCCTATTGTACATATTTTGTTTATTTCCGCTGTAGACATTTATGTATAGCTGAACTGTATTTGTACTAAGTAAGATCCTGTATACTGTGTAACTCTGATGATTACTTTTATCCAGTATATTTTGTTGTTCATTCTGGTGTATTTATTTAATTCTGTTCTGCTATTATCTGTTTCTGTGTTATATTCCAAAAGATAACCTTGTTTCCGTGAAAACGGGAAACCGGGTCGTCTCAGGACCATAGCCACTGGAAAAAATCAGACCTTAGCATCTGCATCGGAAGATAACTTAAAGCTCCCGACCGAGTTCCGTGTTTCTTGATTTGCCCTGCCACGGGACTCGGGTCGCACATATAGAGGACATGTGCATCTAGACAGCGATAACGATTCACGACACATACGTGGGGAAAGTCTAGGAACATATACCGCTCTAGGTAGTGTGTCCTAGACTAGGGGCATCGTTCGACAGGTAGCGTAATCCCTAGTTGGACCTAGGTGGCATAAACCCTGAATCTGTGAAGCATTAGATAAGCTGCGTAAACCCGAGCGGAATCTAGGAAGTACTTTGATATAAAATCCTAGATTAGATCTAGGTAATAAATAATAAATGTACGCCTAAAGGCAACCACAATTACTGGGATTGGGATCGCGTTATCATTTTAGACATATTACTAGTTGGGACACTAGATAGGTGGTGCAGAGACATAGAAACCATAATAACAGGTTAATAGCGGAGCGGAGAAAGTATTAAAGCATATCCAGTTTATCTTGTCTTAGCATATCTTGTGTTAATCTTATCCTATCTTGTTAGCCCTATCATCATGGTATTGTCTTGTATTCAGTTAATTCATGTCGTTTTGTTTTTTCCTTGTTCACATGCTAGAAGTAACTGAACTTACCAGACTTTATGTCTGACCCAGTTTTCTTTTCTTCCGTTCCCCTCCCCCCCCCCCCCCAAGGTAGTTAAGGAGGGAATAGTATAGCTCAGGTTACATTGGATCGTCACTCTTCCCAAGCTCGAAGATTCTTTGACAAAGTGCTTTGGACTCTCTTTTTCTGCTGCTATGGCTGGCTTATGCTACATTGGGGAATATAAATGTTATTTTATGCTTCTTTATTTTGTAAGACAGATGATACTCTGATATTGGAAAACAATTGTTGTACAAACTATTTTATCAATAAAGTAAAGTTTTATTTTCCGCTGTTTTAATTTTGTCTTTCTTGTAATTTATCTGCATCTTTTACCCTAAATGCTCCACAGAACTTAGTGCATTCCCTTTGTGAGTGACACTAAAGGGTGTGGGGTGTTACACATATTATGGGGTAATTGAGGGTATTTGGGAGCTTGAGTATAAAGACTTCACGATCCCGCTATTTCAATGTAGATGGGCTGATAATCATCATGATGTATGAGTAGATGAATATGGATTCACACTTGTTGACTTTGGTCAAGTAAGTCACGATAATGATCCATTCATCTTGGCATCTCAAGCGAAGCAGGACTGTTATGTGACCAATCTAGCTGATAATAAGTAGTACATTGTTCTTCCTGATAAAAGACGCATTGTTGGAATTGGTGATGTGGTAGATGAAGAAGAATATAATCAATTTGATGAAAACTCACCTTTCTCCGCCGGCATAAGTCTACAAGAAGATGAAGTTGATTTAAATGCAAATTGTGCACGTTCTGATCATGATGAAAGAGTTTGGATTGTGGGGTAATTTTTTAAATGCTCATCATGCTTTTACTTTTCATTTGAAATCTTAGATGTGAAATTTGTGCCTTGTAGAATAATTTTTTGCTGTTTAATTTTTCATTGCCAAACTGGTGTTCTTTTTGTGTATGACGACAGAGTGCGCATGCTATTTTCTAGCATTTCATAAAACAAACACACATTTCATATTAAATGATAGTATATTAGTGTCTTGTTAGTTACATAATGTTTGACTAATCAATAGCTAATACTTGTGTTGTATTTGCAGAGATAGAGATACCGAACTGTGATTTCAACCATCCATCAACAACTTTAAAGGTAACCAATTTAAAATAATAAGTTTTAAAAACATCACTTCTTATTAATTAGGTGATTAACATAGAAATATGTTTATTTTTATGCTTATACCTTATCTTTATTGTATATAAATAAATGATACCTTGGGTATTTTTGTTTGTTTTTACAGATTGCCAATAAATGTCTCCTTCATTTCGATTAAAGGCCAACTGCAAAGAAAAAGCTACTTCCATATGTCAACACTATCTATATCCCAAATGATGTTGTCGCTCACTAGTAAAGGACTAGAAATTTGGATAGAGTGACCTGAGTTCAATCCTAGTCAAGCCCTCTTTTTGCTGAAGAAAGGAACACTCACATTGTCTCCTTTGCTCTGAAGAATATATGGACCAGTGTTATATATATATATAGGGAAAGTCTATTTGAACACAACAAATAGACACAAATAAGGGGACACAAAATCTACACCATTGGATCTCCCCCCGAATTCCACCTCTGCACATAAAGACAAAATGATCTAATGGTCAAGATTTTGTGTCTCTACGTTTGTGTCTAGTTTTGTGTCCTAATAGCCACCCCTATATATATACATACATACATACATACATACATATATGCATGTGCATATATATATAATATATACACTTAATAAATATTTTAGGAATTTGACATATTCCTCTCAAAGAATTCAAATAAAATCAATTATGTTTAATTGCCATGCAAAAGAAAAGGGAAGGCTTTAATTACAAATCTCCAATTAAGCACATTTCTCATCTTCCCACTGATAGCGCCATGCATCGAAAGGAATGCATTGATTACAAATTTTCAAATCAAGCATTATGAAAGGAATATTTATTTATATTTGGAAAGAATTTATATTTTTTGTAGGCCTTATATTCAAATTGATTGAAGAATACATCTCCTATAAATACCTATTGTATTCATTCTAAATGGATATTCCATTTTTTCTGTATTCTCTTCTTATCCTTAATAAAGTTTATCTTCATTCCGGTTTATTATCTTCTCTTTCGTAACAATACGTGTTTTCTACTCAAGTAGTTTTTGATAGAACGCGAATTGTTATTGTTAATTTTTTATTGCATATTAGTGATTGACCGTTCGATTAGATTCAACGGCAATTTTAATTTTCTGATGTTATTTTTGTTTGTTGTTTCTTTTCTAGTAATTTGTCCTTTTGTCCTAATTGTTGAATTTAGTATAGATTCATTAGATTCGAATCTACAATAAATTCAATAGCATCATTTCAGATCTCCAAATATTGTATAACTCGCCCAAGAAATATAATAGTAATAAAATTTAAAATTCCTCCCTTTGTTCAACTTGCATATTACACGATCTGTGCACTTACAGTTATTATTACATAATTTGCGCTTTTCTAATTCTTAGGAAAGCATCGATCAAGTTTTTGGCGCCTTTGCAGAGAGGTAACAATTAAATTTTATTATTTATTTAATTTCCGATTCGTGTTAGTTTTTGTTTTTATTTTTATTTTTCATTTTGTTTTCTTTTATATATAGAAAAAAATTCTAGATTGGTTGATTGGGTTACGTATTAAAACATTGATTGCTTTCCAATTACAACTCTCACTTCCTCCAATCTCTCTTTACATTTTTTTTCATTTGTTTCTTTCCTATCCTCTCTTTTACAACAATAATTCTATTTATACACCAAAAATTTCTAAACATATACCAAAAATTATAACAAACTACTATACACCATATATTACTTTACATACACCATTTCTTTTACTAAATTATCCATGTTCTCATTTTCTTTTTCTTTCCTCTTTCAAACTTAAAACACTATTACCTAAAATTAAAAATTCTTTGCATCAAATTGGGTTAAATTTAACAAAATGAAATTTATTTCTCGTACTAATATTGTGGCTTTTATTAACTTTTTGAAAAAAAAATTAATTTCAACAAAATTATTGTAATTTTACAAAATAAATCAACACTTCTAAATTAGACCATTATTTTTGAATGTTTTCTTAATTGAAATTTTAGATTTCATAATTAAATAATATATTAACATATTTAGTTTGCCTAGAGTTTCAATACTTTTAAGAATAATTTGACTATTTATATGCAAAAGTTTTAAAAAGCAACTATGAGAAAAGGGTAATTTAGTAATAGAATTTATAGAAAAATAATGGTGTATGTTAAGTCATTTTCGGTGTATAAATAGAATTTGCCTAAAATAAATAAAGAAGGGGATTGTTAAAGGGACTCCAAATTTGGTTAAGGGGAGGATAATTTTAAGGGAACTCGAACTTAATATTTTTTTGTTAAGGGGGGTCTGATTTATTTTAAAAGAAGAAAAAAAAGACCTAACTACCCTTGATTCATCACTTATGTTGAACACTAACTTACTAAATTCAGCTCAACTAACAAACGTGCAAATTACAAAACATCTCAATTACAAAAAGGTTAATTCTATTCATACATCAATAACATCTTTACATAAACCATAAAATAAAATAAACTACTATACACTAAAAATTACTTTTCATATGCCTTTTTTTTTACAATACTAGCCTTATTTTTTTCTTCCTCTTCCCTCTCTAAAACTTTAAAGTTATTTACATAAAATAGGAAACCTATAGCACTAAATAAAGTTTAAATTTAGTAAAATGAATTTTAATTTTTTTAAATGTATGGTATACAATTTATTATGCTACAAAAAATTCTTAATTTCAGCCAAAGAGACCCTGCTTTTAAATTAAATAACTCTAAATTATCACTTACTTGTAAAAGTTATCGTAACTCAAAATTTAGGTTTCATGTTTAAAAATACATTATGTTCTTCATATTATTTTACATTGATTTAATTAAATATCATTACTTACAATTTTTTAGTTTGATGGATTATCATTAAAAGTTAAAAAAAAAATGCAATAAAAAAGAAGGGTAATTTAGTAGTATATATTTTTAGCAAAATAGTGGTATACATAAAGTAATTTTTGGTGTATGAATAGAAATTGCCTTACAAAAATTCAATACAAAAAATTAGAACAAAATATTCGTTTTTGCATTTAAAATTAATCATACCAATTCCAATATGAAATTATAATTAATTACCTAATTCGACGCCTTCTGATTACCCATGAAATTTTCTTGTGTCTCTATTGCATTAACTATATCCATTGTTTATTTTTATGTGCAAGATTAAATTGTAACCATTAATTAAGGTTTAGGCTTTATAGTTTATATTAATGGGGATTATAGGAGGGTTAATATTGGAATGTTAATTTATATGTTTAAGGGGAGGTTAATTTATTTTGTCCTCCCCATAACAATTATACAATAAATAAAATTTGGTCCTCCCCTTAACCAAATGTGGAGTCCCTTTAACAATCCCCATAAAGAAAAATCTAAATTTTCTTTCCTTACTGTACATTTCCATTGCTTTAATTTCTTTCCTTTTCTCTCTTCATATTTTCCATATTTCTTCTTTCTTCTGCCTTTGTTCTTCATACTTCTTCTCCGTCAACCAAACCTCAAGCACAACTAGCACCATCATAGACCATTATTTCATACACTTCTATCCAGACCTCGAAATCATACTTTTCCAAACAATCCGATCACCAACTCGACAGAACATTAGCCTGCAAACAACTCACCATTACACATCCGCTTGCACTACCCAGTTCCTACATACTAGTCATCACGTTCTTCTCATCTGGACACCTACTGAATCCTTTCAAACCTTCCCCATCTACAGTGTCTTCTCACGCAAGCACCACCCAATCATCCACTGTGTCATCACCACTAATTCAGACTTAATCCAAACTGTACCAATTCACTACCCTCTTCACCACAACATCATCAAATGCCCCTTCATCTCTGTCTACAGCTGCAGCCACTACCAACTGAAAGCAACAGACCCGAGCCCAATTCGTAAACCTTCAACCCATCTGAACCTCAAACCTCATATATATATATATATATATATACACAAGCGTCACGGCACGCGCTTCGCACGTGGTAACGGCACGAGCTTCCCACGTGGTCGTGGCACTGCTTCGCGCGTGGATTATTATTTTTAAAATAATAAAGTCAATATTTTAAATACTTCTATAGATAAACATAATCCATGGCATATTTCTTTGATTGAAAAAGGAAAAAAATTAAAGAAAAGAGAGTTTTTCCGCTATGCCAGTAATTGGCATAAAACAATAAATATGGAAATGCATGAATAGATGGAAGAATTCAATTTTTACCAAGTGGGGCATGTGCAAAAAATAATTAAAAGCAGATAAAAGAGTGGAACAGATGCAGGCATAAGCAGCTTAATAATATCAAAAAATTATACAACAAATATAAAGATATACAATAAAAAATTGATTTGGCCTACGAAGTAAAGGCATGTATAAAAATACTACCAAACATAGACTACTCTCAAAACCTAGTTGTTTTAAACTTTCGCATCTAAGCACATTGCACCCTCTCCACCATCCCTCTCTCGCACACCCGCACCTCTATCAACCAGCAAATTTGGCTCTCCACCGCCCTTACCAACCTCCATGTGTGCTGCTTATGTCTGTTATCAAACAATTAAAAGCAGATTCCACCGCCGTTGCTAACCTCGCACACCCATGTCTGTCTTCTTTACAGTATAAGCCGATGTAAAATGCTGTAAAATTTTACAAAGCTCTTTTTTTATTTTATTATAAAGAGAAATGGTGGAGAATAGTAGGAGTAATGGTGGAGTGGAGAAATGGTGGAGAATTTTAGGCGATATTTATAGAGTTCAAGCATTTAAAAATAAGAAACCGTCCAGTTGCAAAATTTAAGATGATATTTTGAATTGTTCTCATGCACGGGTAACCGAATTTTAGTCGTTTCAATGCTTATCGGAAATGCAGTAAATGCTAGAAAAGAGCATTTAAAAATAAGAAATCATCAAGTTGCAAAATTTAATGGGATATTTTGAACTATTAATAAAGATAGGAATGAATATGAAAATTTTAAGAAATTGGTTGTTTCTAGAAATAGAGCAATTAATATTATAGGAATGAATATGAAAATTTTAAGAAACTAACTATTTTTAAAAATAGAGATATTAATATTATAGGAATGAGTACGAGAATTTTAAGGAATTGACTATTTCTGGAAATAGAGCAATTAATTTTGATTCAGCAAAGAGGAAACATAGGACATAATTTCGAATAAAAGGCATTTTCGGTAGCTTGCGTGTACACCAAAAAAATATAACACATCAATATAAGAAATTGCCATGTATCCATATCAATAGGAATTTCTATATATGGAAAATAAATTGAATTAGTATATCTATATGCAAAATATAAACGACCTTAGCTCTAATTTTAAACACAAACATGTTTATACATACATACATACATACGTATACAATAGTATCATGTATACATCATGTATTATCATTATACATATAATAATATTGGTTTAAAGCAAACAGTTTTGGAAAGTAAAAATTTAATTGCATAATAAAAACTTTAATGGATGCAATAAATTATGCATGGGAATTCGTAGCATTAGAACTAAGAAAATGCATAAACTAAAATAAATAGTAACTAATTCAAAGAAATGGTTCTAAATTTAGCACCAAAAAATTGTAAAAAAAAACTATCGTTGATATAGTGCCAAATTTGCTTTCTAACCATATAAGAAATTGTCATATATGCACGTCAATATTAATTTCTATATATGGAAAATAATTTGAATTAGCAGATCTATATGCCAAATATAAATGATCTTAGTTCTAATTTTAAACACAAATATGTTTATACATATATTAGTATCGTGCATACATATAATAAAGGTTTTAAGCAAACTGTTTGGAATGTAAAATTTTAATTGCATAATAAAAATCTGAATTGATACAGTAAATTACGCATGGAAATTCGTAGCATTAAAACCAATGAAAATCCATAAACTAAAATAAATAGCAACTATATTAAAGAAATTGTCCTAAACTTAGCACCTAATATTATAAAAAAAATTGTCATTGATATAGTGCCGAATTTACTTTCTAACCATGTAACGACCCGCATTCTATGCATCATAGGATCGTAGAATATTTATTTCTTTCCCATACGAAGTCGTATGGTCATGTAACTTTGGGGGACGGCTATTGGGGTCATTTCCCATGTTCATGATTTTCCCGATTTTTAAATGACCATTTTACCCCTAGTTGGCACTGTTTTGGCCATAACTTTTGACTGGAAAGGAATTTTGACCTGAGACCACTTCCATTGGCTCCGGATGATGGTTTCTCTTTCCGTAGAGTGGTCACATTAGCCAAACGGACTTACCGTTTGGGAGATATGGCTGAAACAAGTTTCAGATGGTGAAAAACAGCTTAATTGGGCCTAACCGGGTGATTAGCAGCTAGGCCCAGAGGGGGATTTCGGGTTTAGGGGTATATAGGGGCTGATTAGGGTTAGAAAACATTTCTTTAGACATTTTCCAGCCGCCACTTTCATTCCTCTTAACCTAGCCATGGCCTCCACTCTCTAAATCTCTCTCAAAACACCCAAAATCACTTCCTAATCAAGGATTAAGGCTTAGAGGCATCAAATCAAGGAGGATTAACACAAGGATCGAGGTAGAGCTGCTGTTATATATTGGAATTCGTGCAAATCAGAGGTTCACTTCAGATCTGAAAGTTTTATTGTGGCCAAGGTAAGTGGTTAGCATTGTTTTGACACTAATTACAGTTAATCAGGGTGATTAGTGATAATTAGTAAATTCTTACACTATAAAATTCTGGAAAAATATTCTAAAATTCTAAAATGTTATTTTAGACCTCTGTTAGAAGTTTGTGATGATTTGGTTAAGTTCTGCTAATCGTACCATTAGATTTGCTTAAACATGCTTAAAGGGAAAACATGGGTTTTGGGTACGTTTGATCCATTTTTACATGTTATATTGGTGTTTATGGTCGATTTTATATGTTGCCATGACTGTTTGGAATGATTTATGATTGATTAGAAAAGTTAGATTGGTCAAAAACGTCGTCGTATGGCGTAAATAGCTTGCTGGAAGAGTTGCAGGAATTTGGACCAGATCGGATCGCCCCCACACTCGTACCGTGGGGTATGGCCACGATCCCACACTCGTACCGTGGGGTATGGCCACGATCCCACACTCGGACCGTGGGGTATGACCACGATCCCACACTCGGACCGTGGGGTATGACCACGATCCCACACTCGAACCGTGGGGTAAGACCACGATCCCACACTCGAACCGTGGGGTATGACCACGAACCGCACACCTGGAGCGTGACGAAGTATAGCGATCCGCACACCTGGAGCGTGACGAAGTATAGCGATCCGCACACTGCGACCGTGAGGAAGACCACGATCCGCACACTGCGACCGTGAGGAAGACCACGATCCGCATACCGCGACCGTGAGGAAGACAAGAAGCTTGGACATGAGAAGACTAAAACCCGAGATGCAAAGGTAGTCCAAGTTTGAAGTTAGAGCTCAGGATCCAGATGGGAACCAATGAGTTCACTTCATGAGTTGGTCTTTGCTGCGGGACGCGTGCCAAGGGGTTATCGACGTCTATAGCTTTGGACCACTATGGTAGGAGGTACGAAGGCGGATTCAGGGCCATTATGGCATCGGTAGAACCAAGGGCTACGACCAATGAAGTGGGTAATTGAAATGTTTGGTCATGACTCTAAGTGTTTGGCTTGGTCACAGCAGGGTTTCTACAAGTCGGGATCCGTCGTTACTTCAATT
This sequence comes from Allium sativum, assembly GCA_030737875.1. Taxonomy (NCBI): domain Eukaryota; kingdom Viridiplantae; phylum Streptophyta; class Magnoliopsida; order Asparagales; family Amaryllidaceae; genus Allium; species Allium sativum. The sequence goes on from CM060925.1 coordinate 160,340,186, forward strand.
TGTCTAGTGTTCCAAAGTGGTAGATGCCGTACGCTTTACGCACTGAGTGAGAGATGTGAGGATGGTTGCTATGGATGATTTGTTTTCTATCATTGTGACATGCACACCCCACCCCCGTATCCTTTACACTATTTATTATGGCACCTTAGAGTACTGTACAGTATGTGGTACTAACTCTTTGGTTGCAGGTCCAGGTATGGTTTAGTATACCTGTCATTATTTTGTTTAGATGCTTATCGCTCATACCAGGCTTTATGTCTGACCCCGAGTTTTATGTCTCCTCTTATTACTCTGGGTGCTCACACGAGCAGACTAGAGACAGGTTAGCTAGTGATGCACGGGTAGATGATCCGGAGACGAGCAGGAGGCTTCCACGTAATACATATACATAGTATTCTCCCTGTGTTGTTGAAGATCACTGCTTGGGCATTGGTGGTGTATCTTCTACTTTGACTTTCTTTTGTTTAGAGACAGTAGATTTTGAAAAGTTGTAATAAGCTGTATTTGGATTTCCGCTGCTCTGATGTTGATGTTGATTTTAGTTATCAGCTTATGCACTGTCTCACCTGTTTTATGTTAAGTATGTTATCATTATTATATTTTATTCCATGCGCTGTGAGACATTCTACAGGTTTCTCGTTAGTCAATTTCCTTCTTTCCTTTCTTATGACGACCGTCCCGTGCTAGTCGGGCATGTGTACAGCGCACTTTCGGAGGAAATGCAGGCTGGTGCGGGGCGGGCTGTCACACTTGGTATCAGAGCTCTAGGTTGCGTAGTTAACCTAGGGAAGTTATCAGGGAGAGATAATATACGTATACGAGAGAGCGTATTTGTGATTACTTTGGTTTTTAAAAGCTATGTATATATACTATTACTAGTATAAGGATGAAGTCGTACTGCACTAGCACCACTATGGAGTCGTTAATCGTTTCCTTTTTCAGATTGACGATGAGCCGGTATACTAGAGGTGCTGGTAGAGGAGCCAATAATGGGAATGCTGCTGACATGAGGACGATGTTTACTGACCTCATGAGAGAGATGCTTAGAGATGTGCAGAGGGCAGCTCCCAATGGTGGAAATGGTGGTGGTCCAATAGTGCAGGCGCCAAGAGTCGACTTCGCCAAGCTGAATAAAGATTATACTAGCCTTGGCGGGAAGCCGTTCCACGGAACGGAGTCGGCCACAGATGTTCAGGATTGGTTGGATAGTTGCGAACGTATCTTCGAGGATTTGGGTATCGAGGATGCAATGAAGAGAAAGCTAGCGTCCCGTCAGCTGCAAGGGCGGGCAATGAATTGGTGGAATGCTATAAAGGCAGCTACTCCCGAAGATCAGATCACTTGGGAGCAGTTTAAGGCTCGCTTTAGCGAGAAGTTCATTCCAGCTGCTCAGAAGTCAGTGCTGTTTAAGAAATTCTTGGAGCTCAAGCAGAATGGCAGAGCTGTCTCGGAGTATATTGCTGAATTTGACACCTTGTCAAAATATGGGTTATCTCTTATTGATACTGCCGAGAAAAAGAATGAGAAATTCATAACTGGTTTGGATCAGTACTTGGGGGAAAAACTTATTAACCACATCGATGAGACGTTTGAATCGATTGTGGGGAAAGCGTTAAGATCAGAAAGTCTCTACCCTAGGTCGAAGACTGAGGTTGCATCTGCAGAAGAGCCAAAACCACAAACAAGTGGTGGAGGCAAGGGTGGTTCCCAGAATAAGAGAAAGCAGAACCAAGCTAAGGATGGCCAGAAGAAAACGAATAAGCAAGATGTTGAGTGCTTCAGCTGTGGTAAGAAGGGCCATTATGCTAGTAATTGTCGGGCCAAGCCAGCGGATAGGAAGTGCTTCAACTGTGGCCAAATGGGACATCACAAGGACAAGTGTCCGCAGCCCCCTAAAGAAAAGCAAATAGTGAAAGCCTATGCCCTTAATGCTATTCCTTCTTCGTCGAATGCCCCAACTGCGGCGGAGAAGGGAAAGAATGTCGTCATTCAAGGTATGCTTTCTGTTTATGATGTTCCTGTTAGAGTTTTGTTTGATACCGGAGCTTCCAGTTCTTTCATATCTAGTGACCTGGTAGATAGGTTGGGATTGGAGCCCGAGATTGTCGATAGACCTTTAGTAGTGACGAACCCGATTGGTGGTTCGACTAGCCTTAGCATGATTTGTCGTAATGTGGTCTTATCGAGTCATGGATGCATGTTTGTTTGTGATTGCTTTGTTTTGGGCTTTACTGGGTTTGGCATTATTTTGGGAGTAGATTGGCTCCAAAGATACGGGGTGGTGGTAGACTGTGAGGGCTTTTTGGTGACAGCTAGAGCGGATGATGGGCGGAGGATAGTGTTTGGTGGTCTACCCAGTAAGGGGGTATTGGCTAGTTTTCTAAACTCCCTTGACATTCCGCATAGTGAGTTGTCAGGTTTGCCCGTGGTTGGCCAGTATCCGGATGTTTTCGAAGAAGTGGCCGGACTTCCACCACACCGAGAGATTGAGTTTCGTATTGATTTGGTAAAAGATGCCAGACCTATAGTGATGCCACTTCGTCGTATGGCACCAAGGGAGCAGCGAGAGCTCGAGGTGCAAGTCAGTGATCTTTTGAAGAAGGGATTTATCAGAAGGAGTGTTTCTGAATGGGGAGCACCAGTTGTGTTTGCTACCAAGGCGGATGGTTCCCTTCGTTTGTGTGTAGACTACCGCGAGTTGAATAAAGTGACGAGGAAGAATAAGTATCCTCTACCGCGGATAGATGATTTGTTCGATCAGTTGAGTGGCGCGAGAATATTTTCTCAGTTGGACCTCGCGACAGGTTTTCATCAGCTTAGAGTGGAAGCTGAGAGTATAGCTAAAACAGCATTTCGAACGCCGTCTGGATTTTATGAATGGTTGGTCATGCCATTTGGGCTGACCAATGCCCCAGCATATTTTGTGGATCTTATGAATAGGGTATTCAGAGATCAGTTGAATAAGTCTGTCCTTGTGTTCGTTGATGATATTTTGGTCTATTCGAGGACAGAGGAAGAACACAAGGAACATTTAAGAGTAGCGATGGAGGTGTTGAGAAAACACCAATTGAAAGCAAAGTTTTCTAAATGTCACTTCTGGAAGAGGGAAGTGAGGTTCTTGGGCCATGTTGTATCAGAGAATGGTATTGCCGTGGACCCGGCGAAGGTGGCTACGGTACAAGATTGGCCTACACCCAAGAACGCAACAGATGTAAGAAGTTTCTTGGGATTAGCCGGATATTATCGTAAGTTTATCCAAGGTTTCTCCAAGATAGCAGCACCATTGACCCAGTTGACCAAGAAGAATCAAGCTTTTGTCTGGGATGAAAGGTGCGAGAATGCATTCAAAAGTCTAAAGGACAAGTTGACAAGCGCACCAGTGTTAGTCATTCCTAGGGGGGATGAAGAGATGACGGTATACACGGATGCCTGTGGTACCGGACTGGGTGCTGTATTGATGCAAGGCGGTAGGGTTGTAGCTTACGCAAGTCGGCAATTGAAACCGCACGAGAGAAGATACCCTATCCATGATTTAGAATTGGCAGCGATCGTGTTCGCGTTAAAGATGTGGAGACACTATCTCTTGGGAGAAAGATTTGAGCTGTTTACAGATCATAAGTCGTTAAAGTATCTCTTCTCTCAGAAAGATCTGAATCTCCGTCAGCAGAGATGGTTAGAGTTCTTGGCTTCCTATGATTTTGACATCGCATACACACCGGGAAAGGGCAATGCGGTGGCTGATGCATTGAGTAGAAGACATGCCAGCTTAGGGGCTATGTTCCTTGAATGGAAGCAACTGGAATATATCGCGGGGTTTGATTTCAGACCAAAGTGCGAATTGGATCCAGAAATGTTAGCAAGTTTGACGATCAGACCCACTTTAATTGAGCGGATCGGCTCTAGTCAGAGGGACGATCCTAACCTATTGGAAATCATCTCCAAGTTAGAGATGGGTATCGATGAGGAGATGAACAATTATGGGCTTGATCGAGATGGATGGCTTAGAAAGAATGGAAGACTAGTCGTACCCAATGTCAATGGATTGAGAGATGAAGTGCTTAGAGAATGTCATCACTCAAAACTGACTATACATCCCGGTGGTAATAAGATGTATCGAGACATGAGGCAGACTTACTACTGGGAAGGGATGAAAAGAGACGTTGGGGAGTTTATATCCAAATGCATGAATTGCCAGCTAGTTAAAGCCGAGCAAAAGAAGCCTAGTGGGTTGTTACAACCATTAGAAATTCCCGAATGGAAATGGGAGCAAGTCTCGATGGATTTCATCGATGGTTTACCAAGGACTAGATCGGGACATGATAGCATTTGGGTGATTGTGGATCGATTGACTAAAAGCGCAAGGTTTATACCAGTCAAATCGACCAGAACGGCAGCTAAGTTAGCAGAATTGTATATGAAGTGGGTAGTGAGATTTCATGGAGTACCTAAAGGCATTGTGAGCGACCGAGACCCGTTGTTCACTAGTGGGTTTTGGAAGAGCTTACAAGAGGCTCTAGGGTCAGAGTTACATCTCAGTACCGCCTATCATCCTCAGACCGACGGTCAGACGGAGAGGGTGAACCGTATTTTGGAAGATCTCTTGAGAGCATGTATATTGGATTTTGGTGGATCATGGGATGACCATTTGCATCTAGTAGAGTTTGCATATAATAATAGCTACCAATCCAGTATCGGTATGGCTCCATTTGAAGCTTTGTATGGAAGACCGTGCAACTCACCATCATGTTGGATAGAGACTGGCGAGAAGTTTATGCTTGGACCAGATGTGGTGAGGAAAACTTCAGATAAGATCAAGATCATTCAACTTCGAATGAAGGTTGCCCAAGATAGGCAGAAGAGTTATGCTGATAAGAGGAGAAGAGACTTAAAATTCTCCGTTGGCGACTTGGTGTTTGTCAAGATTTCTCCGTTGAAGAGCGTAATACGATTTGGCAGGAGAGGCAAGTTGGCACCAAGATTCGTTGGCCCATTCCCTGTTCTCGAACTAGTCGGGAACTTGGCATATAGAATCGACTTACCAGAGAAAATGGCGGGAGTTCACAATGTATTTCATGTTTCCCAACTAAGGAAGTTCGTTCACGACCCAGATATAACTATTTCACCAGATCAGTTAGAGGACTTCGAAGTAGAACCCGAGGCGGTTGGAAACCGCAAGCCGGCCCGTATTGTCGAGCACGACATGAAACAACTTCAAAGGAAGGCGGTGAAGCTAGTCAAGGTTCAGTGGGGCGAGGACGAGAATGATTGTACTTGGGAGACAGAGGAGAACATTAGGAAGACTTATCCAGAACTCTTTGCCTGGTAAGATTTTGACTTCGATTTAGTTTTCCGCATGCTAGGATAGGCTTGTTTGCTTGTTTTGCATGTTTGATTGTTGTATGTGGTTGTTAGGCATGCGGGGTCCTTTGTATGTTTTGGGTTAAGGAATTTCGGGGACGAAATTTCTTAAGGGGGGGAGAGTGTAACGACCCGCATTCTATGCATCATAGGATCGTAGAATATTTATTTCTTTCCCATACGAAGTCGTATGGTCATGTAACTTTGGGGGACGGCTATTGGGGTCATTTCCCATGTTCATGATTTTTCCCGATTTTTAAATGACCATTTTACCCCTAGTTGGCACTGTTTTAGCCATAACTTTTGACTGGAAAGGAATTTTGACCTGAGACCATTTCCATTGGCTCCGGATGATGGTTTCTCTTTCCGTAGAGTGGTCACATTAGCCAAACGGACTTACCGTTTGGGAGATATGGCTGAAACAAGTTTCAGATGGTGAAAAACAGCTTAATTGGGCCTAACCGGGTGATTAGCAGCTAGGCCCAGAGGGGGATTTCGGGTTTAGGGGTATATAGGGGCTGATTAGGGTTAGAAAACATTTCTTTAGACATTTTCCAGCCGCCACTTTCATTCCTCTTAACCTAGCCATGGCCTCCACTCTCTAAATCTCTCTCAAAACACCCAAAATCACTTCCTAATCAAGGATTAAGGCTTAGAGGCATCAAATCAAGGAGGATTAGCACAAGGATCGAGGTAGAGCTGCTGTTATATATTGGAATTCGTGCAAATCAGAGGTTCACTTCAGATCTGAAAGTTTTATTGTGGCCAAGGTGAGTGGTTAGCATTGTTTTGACACTAATTACAGTTAATCAGGGTGATTAGTGATAATTAGTAAATTCTTACACTATAAAATTCTGGAAAAATATTCTAAAATTCTAAAATGTTATTTTAGACCTCTGTTAGAAGTTTGTGATGATTTGGTTAAGTTCTGCTAATCGTACCATTAGATTTGCTTAAACATGCTTAAAGGGAAAACATGGGTTTTGGGTACGTTTGATCCATTTTTACATGTTATATTGTTGTTTTGGTGTTTATGGTCGATTTTATATGTTGCCATGACTGTTTGGAATGATTTATGATTGATTAGAAAAGTTAGATTGGTCAAAAACGTCGTCGTATGGCGTAAATAGCTTGCTGGAAGAGTTGCAGGAATTTGGACCAGATCGGATCGCCCCCACACTCGGACCGTGGGGTATGGCCACGATCCCACACTCGGACCGTGGGGTATGACCACGATCCCACACTCGGACCGTGGGGTATGGCCACGATCCCACACTCGAACCGTGGGGTATGACCACGATCCCACACTCGAACCGTGGGGTATGACCACGAACCGCACACCTGGAGCGTGACGAAGTATAGCGATCCGCACACCTGGAGCGTGACGAAGTATAGCGATCCGCACACTGCGACCGTGAGGAAGACCACGATCCGCACACCGCGACCGTGAGGAAGACCACGATCCGCACACCGCGACCGTGAGGAAGACAAGGAGCTTGGACATGAGAAGACTAAAACCCGAGATGCAAAGGTAGTCCAAGTTTGGAGTTAGAGCTCAGGATCCAGATGGGAACCAATGAGTTCACTTCATGAGTTGGTCTTTGCTGCGGGACGCGTGCCAAGGGGTTATCGACGTCTATAGTTTTGGACCACTATGGTAGGAGGTACGAAGGCGGATTCAGGGCCATTATGGCATCGGTAGAACCAAGGGCTACGACCAATGAAGTGGGTCATTGAAATGTTTGGTCATGACTCTAAGTGTTTGGCTTGGTCACAGCAGGGTTTCTACAAGTCGGGATCCGTCGTTACTTCAATTTGTCTAGTGTTCCAAAGTGGTAGATGTCGTACGCTTTACGCACTGAGTGAGAGATGTGAGGATGGTTGCTATGGATGATTTGTTTTCTATCATTGTGACATGCACACCCCACCCCCGTATCCTTTACACTATTTATTATGGCACCTTAGAGTACTGTACGGTATGTGGTACTAACTCTTTGGTTGCAGGTCCAGGTTCAGGTATGGTTTAGTATACCTGTCATTATTTTATTTAGATGCTTATCGCTCATACCAGGCTTTATGTCTGACCCAGAGTTTTATGTCTCCTCTTATTACTCTGGGTGCTCACACGAGCAGACTAGAGACAGGTTAGCTAGTGATGCACGGGTAGATGATCCGGAGACGAGCAGGAGGCTTCCACGTAATACATATACATAGTATTCTCCCTGTGTTGTTGAAGATCACTGCTTGGGCATTGGTGGTGTATCTTCTACTTTGACTTTCTTTTGTTTAGAGACAATAGATTTTGAAAAGTTGTAATAAGCTGTATTTGGATTTCCACTGCTCTGATGTTGATGTTGATTTTAGTTATCAGCTTATGCACTGTCTCACCTGTTTTATGTTAAGTATGTTATCATTATTATATTTTATTCCATGCGCTGTGAGACATTCTACAGGTTTCTCGTTAGTCAATTTCCTTCTTTCCTTTCTTATGACGACCGTCCCGTGCTAGTCGGGCATGTGTACAACGCACTTTCGGAGGAAATGCAGGCTGGTGCGGGGCGGGCTGTCACAAACCATATAAGAAATTGCCATATATCCATGTCAATATTAATTTATATATATGGAAAATAAACTGAATCAGTAGATCTATATGCCAAATATGTTCATACATATAATAGTACCGTGCATAAATGTAATAAAGGTTTTATGAAAACTATTTTGGAATGTAAAATTTTAATTGCATAATAAAAATCTGAATGGATGCAGTAAATTATGCATGGAAATTCATAGCATTAGAACCAGTGAAATGCATAAACTAAAATAAATAGCAACTAGAATGAGAAGCGATATTAAAGTGGCAATTTGAATTTGTTGAAAAGGTTTATTAGATTCTAATTTAAGTGACATTAAATATCTAATTTATTGGAGATATTAGGTTAATTAATAATTTCGTATATTTAAAAGCTCATACGTAAGCGCATTTTGGTAAGTTCACGGTCGGACCAAAACTTTGTGCTCCAAGAGAATTATTAATAAAGATATATATATATATATATATAAACCGTTCAAACAGAAGTAGTCACCTACACCATAAACCGATCCACCCCCAAACCATCGATCACGACCAGAAATCGAACTTACCACATCTTCTTCCCAATCATACACAAACCCACACAGGAATACACAAATCGAAATCCAACTCAGGAATTCCAAGCCCGATTCGAAAAAAAATCGGAAGTTGTTACTTTCAAAAGATAAAAGGAAGGGGTGTGAGTTTTGTTTCGTTCGATTTAGGGATAAAATTTGGTCTTTTTACGTTTATTTTTAAAAAAGAGGTTTATCTGAGTCTTTTGCATGAGGGAGGGTATTAACTATTTGTGCAGAGTTGGTTTGAGGCAAACAGTGCCTTATCTATTTGACTTTGATTGCATGCGGCCTAGGCTGCCTTAATTCAGCGTTGAACCATTTCTTTTCTTTTTAGTAAGCTTAGGCTTTTTTTTGCCTAGTTCTTATTCATTAAGCTCAATTTTTTTCTACCCCTTTCAATCTAATTAATTTTTTATTCTATTTTCTTAGTTATTGTTACTTTTTTGCTTCCTCAAAAAAAACAAAAAAACAAAAACAAAAGGAAAGGAAAAAGAAACAAGGGCTAGGGCAAAAACATTCAAGCAACAAATTAAGAATTAAGAAGTCAAGAAAACTGCAAACAGTGAGATTTCAATCGTTGATACTACTCAATTTTTCGGGACGGACAGTCATACCCTACTATAAATTTCTTTGACTCTACAGGTGCTCTACTGCAAAGAAAATTATATAGAAATTGCTTGTTAAAAAATTCTGTACAGGCAGCGGATTGCTTGTGCAATTTAATTTTCTGTAATTATTTTTGTGATTATTGTTTTGGTTGCATTCTGAAATAAACTTAGTTACAAGCAGAGCCCCTAACAAACAATTCAAATGATTCAATTTTTACCTTTATAAGAAATTGTTTCAAGTTGATTCATAAAATCCAACAATTTGGTTCGAGTTCAGTACAGACAATTCAAATCAAAACTTTATATTTCAAGTTAAAAAAATCGTACAATCTAACTTTTGCCTTTTATAAGAATTCGTTCAAGTCGATTCAAAATATCAATCATTTAAGTTCAAATTTCGGTATATGCAGTTCAAATCAAAACCTTTTATTTTGATTTATATAATTCAAAACAAATCACACGTTTCAATTTCAATGATCATATCATATTTTATAACTCAAGTCATACAAATTCGAAATTCAGTACTTACAAATTCATACAATTTAAAACCACTCTTTTGAATTTGATTTAACAATTTCTTAATTCAAACCAGACGACCTATAAAATTAATTCCATATATAAAATTTATATATATTTAAAATCACATTCAATCAATTTATAATTGAATTCATTTCATATCAGTTATATGTATTCAAATACATTTTCATAAATTTGGAAATTCAAATTAAAATTAATTTTACGATTCAAATTTACCTCTTATAAGTTCAAATCAATTTCAAATTCATACCTTATATGAGTTCATTCGTTAAATCAATATCACTATATAAATTTAAATCTTTAAGCCCCGAATTTAAATTGCGAAATGTTAACATATCCATCTTTTAGTTTATTATCAAAGTTTGTAAAATATATATAAGAAAAATTAACTTTGAATATGTATATAAGTTTACAAAATTATAAAATTAATTCGAAAATAGATTATAAACATATATAAGTTTAAATTAATATATAAATAGTTAAAAGAATTGTTTATTATGATATAATTTTTTTAAAATAATTATATGATTAAATTATATGGTTTAAAATAAATAAAAATTATAAGTAAAATCTTAAATAAGCATTTAAATCCATATTTACTCATAAAATCATTTTGAACCTATAATTTAAAATTTACAAAAATTTAAGTTTTAAAATCTTTAAATATAAATAAATATATAATCTTAAGTTATTATTTTAAAATCTAATTCCAAACCATTTTACTTCGAAAACATGACAAACGGTGTCCATATATAGTTTTCTAGCCTATGATCAACTGATATGGGTATTTATCATTTCAATCCGCAATTTATAATTTCTACGGGTATATCATTTCAACCCGCAATCCCAAATTCAATAAAAATTGTTTCAGTCTATCATTTCAACCCATAATGTTTTCCCTAATCTAATGTCCGTTCGGGTACATATCATTTCAACCCTTAATGATTTTTCCTAAAACTATGGAAACCAACAACATATATCAATCATTACATAGCATCAATCACATCATCAGTCATATATCATCAGTACACCTACGTGTTATATATATACATATAATGTCATATATGAAAGGTGTATACATCAAATAATTTTCTACTAGCAGTCCTATACATTTCATCACAGTTCATTTATGCTGATCTAACATCCATGAAACAATGTAGGTCAAGTATGAGATAAACTCACCTTTCATGGCACAGAACGGAGACAACAGAAGAATTGACACAGGATGAAGCGATGATTTCGTGGCACGACTCAGAATGGTTTCAACTCGATGATCACTCAATATTTATTCTATTTTTATAAGAGGAGGAATGGATCGGTTCGGCTATTGGATTTCGGGAATGGTTTTCGACTCAATAGAAAACTCGACTCAAAATTTAACATAACAAATTTTACAAAAGTAAAATATATATTTAGAATTTGACGCACACCAAAACTATATATATTATACATATATAAACGCACATACGCCATGCATACATACAAAACACAATATAACACACAAACCCATACAGAGCGCACACAAATTATACACAAAAACAAACCCATAACTCATGCACACCACATACACAAATAACACAGTATTAACACTCACGCACAGTAAGAAGGTGACAACCGGGTTCGGGGTTCGGATAGTAGGAGCAGGGAATGAGCCGAAGAGAAGGCTCGGTAGTCAGGTGATGGAGACAACGGACAAGCCAACGGGTTTGGCTTTGGCTCGTTCGGAGCTCGGCTTCAGTGGACATAGGACGAGGCTGTGATGAAATGGGGCGTATTGGAGGGGTGGATCGGCAGTTGGTCTTCAGGTGTGTGCGGCTTTTCAGCGCAGAGCCGGATCGAAGGCTGTAGGAAAGAATATGGTTGTCGTTGCTTTTTTTCCTTTGAGAACAAGCGTATGAAATGGTCTTCTTTTTCAGTGAATGGGAATAAAAAGACTGGTGTGCCTTTTCATTTTTGAACGTTGTTAAAGAACCCCAAATTATCATAAAACTAATTGTCAATGTGAAGGGTGAACTCCTAATAGTTATACAGGATTTATTTTTACAAATTCCCGGATGTAGGACTTGTATTTGTAAAAAAAATAATGTGTAGCCATTAGGAGTTCACCCTTCACATCGCCAATTGGTTTTGTGATAACTTAGGGTTCTCTAACATGGTATCATAGTAGGTTTTATTCATGTGCACATAACTGCCACACTTATCCACGTCACGCAATAAGTTCAACATGTTAGGCTCAGGATATGGCACACGTGCGGGGGTGTGTTGAGACAAGTCCTACATCGAGGAATTTGTAAAAATAAATGTTGTATAACTATTAGGAGTTCACCCTTCACATCGCCAACTGGTTTTGTGATAATTTAAGGTTCTCTAACAAATGTCTTTTGGAGAGAAAAAACATGTTGAATGTTGCATTGGAAATAAAAGGGAAAAAGGGTTGGGAATTTTAAATGTGCACGGGGAATAAATGCCAAAATGAGTGCATGGAAAAATGAATGTAGTGCATGTTGGAAACATATGCCTATTAGTATTTTTATTATTTCCACCGACATGCAAATGTTACCGACTGGGTTTGCAGACCCAAAATACTTAAAAAAATATGCTGAACTCGAATAGGGACACATCGAACTCAAATGACTTTGTTTCAAAAATGAACTACTTAAGTTTTTTCACAATTTTGTCACGAACCAAGCACCGAAAGTGACAAATGAATATATAGTGGTAATCGTCTTGATGAAGCGGACGCAACGTTATATGGTTTGTAGTGTCACGATGCTCCATTCCAAAAAAGCATTACGAACCCCTTTTAAATGAAAAATGGCATGAGAAAATAATTAAACGAATATCAAAATGCTGGATGTTTGCGAAACGAATTTTGCCATTGGATTCATGACAATGAATAGAATATTTTTCATGTTTGTCTGAGCTGGTTTCAGAAAGATTTTAAAATCGTTAAAATTTGAACTGTTATGCGCTTTGCACTGAAAATTGCGCGATCGACAAACATTCAAATTTTCCAACGAAATTTTCCCGGTTGCGACGTCTCATTGAATCTATTTCAAATTCCAAAACCCCATTATGAGAAATTATAGAATATTATGAAATTAAATCAAGGTTATAATTTTATAAATATTGAAAAAAAATTATATAACAATACGAGTTTGTTATTTACATTAAAATCTCAAGAAATAAATTTCAAATCCAAATAAATAAACTCGATAAAATAACTTAAATATATATAAGATCTAAAATAGCAAATATTGATTTGTTTCATTGAATTATATTTAATCGAAATCAAATTCATTTATAATATAAAAACCAATATAAATTTAGTTTTAGATCAAAATCAAAAATAGATATCTTATAGAAATCTAAACAAATTGAGTTTAAAATAAAAATAGAAATCAAAATTTAAACTGAATAATTATATAAAATACACTCAAAATTCCGGTTGTTACAATGCCAGATGATATAGGGGTCGACAACACAACTTCAGTTGGTATTCATAGTAGTTGTCAATCCGCATACTTTGAAAAAGCACAATCTACAAGCAAAGTTCAATAGATGGATCCTTTTGCAGACTTGCGGGAAAGCAATTCAAATGTTTATTTTTGTGAATCAATATCCTTTTACCCATCTGATATGTATGTGAAAAATGTTTATTTTGTTATTGTCATTCTAGAAACCAATCAAATGCCGTATAGCTGCAATTATCAATTCTGAAATTATTGTAGTGGGTCATGGTATAGTACATCCTGCTTCAAGGTCCAGAGATAACTGTCATAATCAAAAACTATTTCCTGACCATGTAAAGGTTGGGATTGACGCGGTGGACCCTATTTATGTAGAAATCCCACTTCCAGTTCCAAATCAATATCTCACCACAATAGGAGAAGCGGCTGATAGTTTTTATCAATGGCATAAAAGTCTTGTACTTTTAGGAGACAATAATACGGTAAAAATGCACTTTTAGTAGATATTTTTTTGTTGAGTTTTAGCATTTCTAGATTGTCGTGTATAGCAACTCACAAGATCATGCATTAATCTACAAGTTTTTTGTGTGTGCAAGCTACACATGTTGTGAGCAAAGATAAAGGGGAAGAATGTCTTGCTGGTGTCTTGAATAATAATGAAAAGCTCGTGATTACACTGTCCAATAAGGTTGCAAAGCGTAAGGCAATCTTAGATAAAGAGATCCTCAAAACTTTGACGAATGAGTGCAAATATTTCCATGACCTGGTAGTTCAAGTGCCAACCGGTGATAATGTTGTCAATGTTATTCACGTGAAAAATGAAATATTTACATGTGAGGAGGATTTTGAAATTCATGTAACGATGGATGGTACTGTCCAGTTCCTTAGCATGAAGTGGTTGAATGCATCATGATTACATATTTACATCTTATGAGTACTTGAAACCCATGTTTTGATATAGCTTTTAATTGTTATCACTTATCTGTATAATGTAAATTCAATTTGCCGTTAAACTTAAGCATATGTTTATGAAATTCACAGATGTATTCCTCTGAATGGTCACCCAAACTAGAACAACTATCCCAAATGTTAATCTTTTATATTTTAACATAATTAAGTTATTCTCTAACTTCTGTTAATATTTTATTATAAGTTTGCAATAATACTAATTATATATTATATGCCAACACTGATTTGTTGGTATTCAGTTTTTTCCATGTTTTGTAATTTTTTGGCACTCAACTCATCTAAGTTCTTAAGATTTCTGTCCTACATGTTGATTGAGATCTTGTAGTATTTCAACATTTTAAGTCAGATATATAAAATAAATTGTTATATGCTATTCTAGTACCGAACCTAATAGAAATGATTAAATTTTAAATAAAACTAAAAGGTTTAAAATTTTAGTTATTATTCTATTAATAAAATATGTAGATACTTGGTAATTTTTTGTTTAATGGCTAAATTAGTTTCTAACATAATAAGGGTTTGTATAATCTTGTAAGAACAAGCCACATTCTAACTATCCTTAAAAACCAAATCAAGGATCTAAAGATGTGCGAAGAAAATGGGGATTTTGTATGTGTTTGTTCACGGGTTTAGACTGTTTGCTTATGTTTTATGCATGTACTTTTATTGAAGGCCCTACTGTTTTCAGTATAATTTAATTAAATAAAACATGCACGGAGACTTAATTATAGAACGTGTTACCAAAGAATGACATGATGAATTTATCATAAATGAATCTCACCAAATTGGAAATTGGCTCCCTATTGCAGAATCTTATGATATAGCTTTTAATATCATTATTAGCTCTGCGTCAGTAGCTATCACTGTTCGATCAATTTGTATCCATGTTTGTCAAAATATAGTATCCTTTTCATTTTTAATACAGTTAGATCAGATAAAACTAATCTCACCAAAATGGGAACTAGTTCCCTATTGCAGCATCTTTTGATATACCTTTTAATGTCATTATTAGTTCTACATCAGTAGCTATCATTGTTTTATCCGTTTGTATCGATATTTGCTGAAAAATAGTCAAACATACTTTGTCATTATTAGTTCTAATAGTTCAGGACATACTTCTATATTGCAAATTGCCGAATGCACTTGTACGAGTGATATACCTAAACATATATCTATTTAATTTTTTAAGTTTTTTTTTTCAATTCCATGCCTTGGAAAGAACATATCTTTAAATAATGTGTAGCTGGTTAAATCATATGTGCAATAATCTCGAAGTGAAGGTCATTGGGTTTATGTGTCCCCAGAAGCTTTTCCAAGTGCGGAAGTATCCAGATGCGACAAATACTTAAACACATGACACGCATCACAATCTAAAAGCTTAATCTTAGCCCCATACTACAAAGGGCATGAATATCAAACTTCCAGTAATTTTTACAAATTTGAGGTTGATTTCAATGTCTACAAATCTTATATTGCAGGAAACATTGTATACAATTGTTTTCCGTTTAGAAAAGAATGAGATTTATGTTTTGGATCCCCAATCCGAACGCAAATGCAAATTAAGCCACAAGTGAATATGTATGTTTTATTTGTTTGCATTTTAATATCCTTTTAGCTCGGTGGATAAGCGATAATATCAAACTAATTATATAGCGGTATGTCTAATCTACACGAAGAGTTAATGAATTGTACATTTTTATTTTATCGTATTAATTATTTTTTTAACATTTGTTGCATGTTCAGAGCCTTCAAAACATACAAAGCATACGGCGGCAAGTGTCAGGCAAGTACCTTGAAATGGAAGATTGTTAAGGTTATCAATTTTGTAACAACAGTAGTAATAATAATAAAGTTATATGTTGCTTTGGATATAAACCCATTTTAAACTGATTATTTAATTTTCTTCAAATATTGTTATAGTGTTTCCAACTAGGATCAACGAATTGTACATATTATGTGATGAGGTATATGCATGATATAAGCTAAAATTTTAACCATAAGGACATTTTTTAGTGTAAAGGGAGGAATTCAGGGGCCAACTATCATTTCATACTTTACATTAAAGTTTGTCCTTATGGTTAAAATTTTGGCCTCTTGTCCTTATGGATAATTTTTTTGTTAATTTTATCATTCACACTATTTTCTTGTAATAAAAAACCATCGTCATATTATCGAGTTACACGTGGTAACACTTTCTTCGTTTTATCATTTCCCTTTATATTTTATATTAAGTAATCATATGATTAATTTTTTTGAAAAAAAATCTATTGATTGCAGAATTTTATACAAGTTGATTTTTATAGCCAACAAGAGATGGACGAGGTTCGGGATAATATGGCTAGTTATATCATGCAGAACTTGATGTAGTCGTCATATATGCTTCATTATTGTGAGTTTATTCTCGTCTCTTTTAGTTGCATCATATTAAAATAGCATCAATATTGTGAGTTATTTACGGTTCTTTTAATTGCATCATATTAAAATAGCTTCAATATTGTGAGTTTATTCTAGATGACGATTAGAATGGGTTAATTTATATTTGGAGTTGTAGAAAGGCAGGGTGTATGTGCGGTAAAGTTATAAAAGAAATGCACCTAGCGACTTATAATCTTTAACCGGCGTTAATTCGGGTAAAGTATTAAATCTCAAATGGCAGTTCTAAAATGCCTGAAAATAAATGTCAGAATTTTTGCGAACAAAATCTCAGGCGTATAGATATCACTACACCCTTGAATTCCACCATTGATCAACAATTCACATTATCCGTGCTTCAATAAAATAATTTGGACCAGCTTCCAATCTCAAAAGCGGATAGTTAACTCTAAAATGGTAGACTATGTCGATTCTCTTTTCATTTTTCCGCTGGAAAGAAGGTTGGAAAGAGGGATGAACATTTGGTTGTTTTAATTCATCTGGTGATGAAAATGTTAAACCGAAGTAAAAACATTAAAAATAAAAATAAAAATAAAAATCAAACCTAATTAGATTTTCTGAAGTTGAAACTTGTGTATGTACATGATCAGCTTCCAATAAATTGAGATGCTAGGATTAGTTATCAAGGCATTCTAAATGTATTATTACGTATAATTGATTATTTTGGCATACTAAATGTATTATTATGCCTACTATATATGATTGGAGTAACATTATGAGTTGTTGAATATTAAAGAGTTATCTACTAATCTCCAACTGTTAGAGAGACCCTTCTATGCTGGCATCAATTGACAGGGGAAGGAAAAATGGTTATCAATGCCCTTTACCAAGGTTAATTAGCTTGTGAATGTAATCTACTGACAGGCCAACCTAAACTACTTCATTGTTATATTTGTACATTTATAATCAGTTGAATCAATGTCAAAGACAGTCCAAAAGAGCAGCAATATTTATATTCAAAACATAGGTATGTTTTACAATGTTCTGCATCAATATGGAACACAGAAGCATTATTGTTGTTATTAATATATATACCTTAATGTCCTAGAATATTTTTCATGGTCGGATGGGTTTATCAGAGACTAATCTTTATCTACATTTCACTGTTATTATAAAATATATACAAATACACATCCTTAGCCAGCAGACATTTACCGCAAGAATAATGCAAAAACACCTTCATACTATAATTTTGGTGCTCTGTTATCTGAGTGGGTGTAAAAGCTCGCCAATCTGTAATTTAATCTCACCAATCTATAATTTAAACACCTTCATATTATACTAACTCTTCACTGTTCATTGGAGATGGCCCTAACTCTTCACTACTAGCAAAGTTGCATGGGTCAAGACAAGTAAATTATTACAAACATAGCAAAGAATTTTTACGAGTATGTAAGATAGGAAACAATGTTGAAATAAGTACTTGGATATTTTATTATACTGAGCGATGTAATATTTTGATCATCAAAGGATTAATGTGTTCCTTTTTTATAGGGAACTTTATTGTGTGACCTGCTAATTCTAAGTGTGTGATCCTATCATAGTTGCTCTTCTGGATTTGATGAGGTAAATTGTTCAACTAGACTTCATTAATTGTTTAATGTTTTTGATATAACAGTTAAAGATATTATATCAATAATGTTGACTTAATCTAATGTGCCATATCATAGAAAAACGTAAACACTGGCTACTGAATAAAACGAGACCTAATGAACTTGTAACAACCCGGAAAATGCGAGCCAATTTAAAAATTTTATTTTGGCAATTTTGATGAATTTTGAATATTTAAAATAGATTATTTTAAATAATATCGACGAGAAATTTATTTTGAATAGAATTAGAACGTATATATTTTTATAGATCGTCGTTAGAATATAAATAATTATTTATAATTATAAAAGGAATTGAAAATGGCGCGGTAGTTTGATAATTTGATTTCAAACTTCAATTGAACATACCGGGTGCAAGATAAACCGGATTTTAGTGAAACCAAAAATATTAGAATCTATTTGATAATATCTTTCCAACGAATCCAGAAAATCGAAATTTCATAGCGGGAATCAAAAGATATGTCCAGTTGAAAATTTAGAATAGTCGCTATGGAATTCTGGCCCTTAAAAATGGAAATTTTGTAAACGACCTCGGATTTCGACGAAACCACTTTTGTTGGATCCGTGATGTCAAGTTATTTATAGATTCCAATTTTCGTAATTTTTCGAATCAGTATGTGAGCGTGGCAAAAGAAAACGCATTTGACTAGTTTCAGTTGATTTTAATCGACTGGAAAATTGCCATTTTTCAAACAGTCTGGGAATTTGACGAAACTAGTTTTGTTAGGACCGTATCGTCAATACGAAGCTAGAAATAATCTTTCTGGAATTTTTAGGGACCGTATGTGGCCCCGGTAATTTGAAATGTGCGTTTAAATTAAATATATATAGATTTATAATTTAATTTAAGCGAAAACCTATCGAAACAGCCAAACTGGCTTACGATACATATCCCATTGTGTTCGGAATGGGGGTAAAACGCTAGGGACGACAGTCGGTGGGTCTCATTTCGATTTCGAATAAAAAGTCAGCTTTAAAGGGAAAAATAATATTAAATTATTATTTATATATATATTAAAACATTCCCCCTTTATTTCCCTCCCCCGTTACTTTTAGGTCAGAAAACAAAATCAAATCAAAAAAAATGAAGGAGGGCGCGATGGAGCCGCCGCCCACCACCGCTCGCCGGCGGTCAGGACCCCACCACGCCCCTCTTCTCCTCCCCTCCTCCACAGCTCGACCTCTTCCCCCTTGTTTCAAAAATCGCGCAGCCCCCCTCGTTCGACGCACCCTCCTCCCATCTCAAAACCCCCCCTCTAGGCCTGAAATCGACAGCGCAGCCCCCCCTGACCGGAACCCGCCGCCACCAGACCCCGCTCCCTCCTCGAACGACGCAGCGCAGCCCACCCCGACGCAGGTTCCTCCCTCTCCTTCGTTTCAGCTGTAAGTTTTTAATTTTAATTTTATTTTATCTAAAATGTTTAATTTAGTATATTCAATTTAAAAAAAATCCGAAAAAGATACATAAATGGATTATTGTGAAAAATTGCTTTATAAATCATATATAAGTAAAGATATGATTTTTATTTCTATGAAGTTTGAATTTTTTTTAAATAGAGTAAAGATCGAATTTTTATAAATAAAAAGAATGAATTTTTAAATATGAAAAGGTATAAGAATTCGATTTTATATATGTATGAAAAGTATAGGATTTTTATACATATGGAAGTGTAGTAAAAATTGGATCTTTCATATGTAGAAAAGTTTGATTTCTATATATGAAAAGTTTGATTTCTATATAAGGAACAGTAGGATTTTTATATAGTTAAAGCTATAATTTGTATATAGAAAATAACAAATAAAAATATGGTTTTTACCTGTTTGGATAGCGAAGAAAGTTAAGATTTTCATTTGTATAAAAGTGTGATTTTTACAATAGAAAAGGTCGGATTTTTACATTATAGAAGTGGCGATAAAAATTCTATTTTTACAATATAGAAGTAGAGATAAAAATTCTATTTTTACAATATAGAAGTAGCGATAAAAATTCTATTTTCACAAATATGAAGTAACGAATTAAAAATATGATTTTTATATACATAGCAACAATATAAAAATGTGATTTTTATATATGTAGTGGCTACGGGCAACGAAAGTGACAAAAGGGCGAGAACGACGAAGATTTCCTACATCATAAGAGTCGTGGCGTTTGGATTAGCTATTGGTGAGAACTTCTCACCTTTTAATTTTGTTTTCTAGTTTATAATATATACTAGGATGCAGACGGTGTTTAGTAGCACCTGACACGCGTCATCCACATACCATGGACGACTTGTTTGTTTGATTGATTTTGATGTGTAGTTGATTGTGTGATGTGAAATGAAATAAAATATTTATATAGAAAATAAATATGGTATAGTTAAAAATGGAATTTTTAACGTGTATATGAAATGAAATAAATAAATACAAACAAATCGGACGATTTGTTTATATACACACATTTGACTGATATCGATTGGGGCGATAAATTTTACACATCGCCCAACTTCACAAATAAAATCTGTGTTTGTTGATTTGAAACCCCACACGGGTATTGGGATAATATATGACATATACTAATCCCAATAATTAGTTGTATGTCGATCGATGGATCGACAGGCTGTTATAAGCGTTAGATATCTATATTTGATGCTTATACAGTGTAGTGCACTTTGGATGATGGTTGATTATTTATCGTTGCTATTATATACATGTGTTGTATGGAATCCATATAATTAACTTTATATGGTAATTGATTGGGCCTCATTCCAATTGGGAAAATAAAGAATATTATAAAATAAAGGTTCATGTGTTGACAGTACTCATCCGTTGAGATTAGTCATGTGTTGAACGAAATATTTTAACAATAAAATTTACATCTTTATCATATATAAAATTAGAAACTAACTAGAAAATAGATAAGATGAGTGGTCTCCTGGATATTGATCTGATGTTCGTTTCGGTTTTCGGGGTTAATATTCAGGGAACCGTTCTCTTACTAATTTACGGTTGGTGTCTGATTTGAAATCAAACGATAGATACCATAATTTTTATAAAATATATTAAATAACAAAAATAGTCACACGTGGACAGTACTCATTCATTGAGATTAGTCATGTGTTGACAAAAATATAGAGTCATGTATGGAAAGAAATATAGATTCATTTGTTGAATAGAATAACGAAGTTATTGAAAAATATAAAGCCGTGTTGATTAGAGATGCGCTATTTTGACGCGAACGTTATTTATATCGATTATATTCGTTTTTATAATGAATATTGAAAAGAGATAAAAATCGAATATTTATAACTGGAATTCGAATTGAATAGAAAAGAAAACGAATTCGAATTGAATTGAATTGAAAATAAAAGAAATTCAAATTGAATTGAATTGAAAAGAAAACGAATTCGAATTGAATTGAATAGAAAATGAATTCAAATTGAATTGAAAATGAATTGAAATAGAATAAAAATCAATTTGAAATGAATTCAAATTGAATTGAAATGAATTTAAAACGAATTTATAAGGAAAAGTTCAATTTTGATTTGAAATTGAAATGGAAGTTGAAATTGTTTTGAAAACGAATTTAAAACGATTTATAAAATTCGTTTCAAATAGAAATCGACGAAATATATATTATATATATAATGGCCTGAATAGAACGCGCCGCGCCACGACAGTTCGTGAATTTCGACAATTGACTTCGAATTGACGTTGCGAGAGATCCGACCGTCGGATTCTCCTGAAATCGAAACCGTTAGGTTCGTATCGAAAAGAGCTTTCTAACGAATATTAGAGATTTGAAATCTAACGGTTGGATTTGGAATTATGTCCAAATCAAATTTGGAAAAGGTCGCTGTAAGTGCAGTTCGATGGCCGTTGATGGAAATCGACTGTACGGGCCTTGATAAAATTATTAAAAATAGTAATAATTTGTGTAAAATCATAAGAAATGATTTAGAAAGAATTGGGATGAAAAACTCCATATTTAAAAAGATAAAAATATATTTTTATCGAAACGAACTAGTTATTAACTAGAAAAATAATCCAATGGTTATAAATAAATAAATTGGATGGGATTTGAATTGAAATTATCTTTGGATATTTTCGATATTGGATTCCGTGATTATACAGATATTATGATGGGAATTTGGAAGATATCGATATCGTTATTCCCGATATGATATCTGTTGGTTCAGGATTTGATGTTGAATATAAATCGATACTATCTCTATTCAAAACCTTATATTTAATGTCAAATTTGATTGATTGATTGTTTGGATTGTGCTCGACCAGTTTATGAGCAAAATATGCTTTTACATTTAGCATTGGGTTGGGTAGAAATATCTGTGTGCTAACACCTTGTGAAACACTTCACGATTTGACGATAAGGTGTTTAGCGATATTGTGTTCATTTCAAATTTAATGAATGATTGTGAAATGATATTTTTCTTAAGTGAAAAGAAATGTATTCCCGATTTTGGACAGGGAATGTTTTATAAAACAGAAAGGATTTCGAGGCCCAAAACCCAATGATTTCTAAAATGATTTAGAAATGTATTATGGTTTTACATTGTATTTCATCGTGTACTAATTAGTTGCTATTAATGATGTATCTGTTTGGTGGCGGAGAATTTATTCTCTTGCTTAACACCCTTCTTTGAGACGTACGAGCTCAAAGGTTATGTGATTAATAGTGACTGATCATATGCGTGAATTACTGATGTGAAGTACTATATTTTGAAAGTACTTGTGATTATTACGTTGTGAAATGATTTTCCCTACTTCGGGATATGAAATGATTTAGTATATGGCTAAAGAGTCGGGTAACCCGGAGACTAAAAGTATGGGTGAGAGGGCGGTGTAGCCTGCTCCTATGTGGGGTAGGTGCATCATCGGTGTAGCCTGCTCCTATGTGGGGTAGGTGCACATTTATATATCGAGTTGCGAGGTGCGTACCCTTTGCCTTGTCGATGGGGAGCACGATATTTGGTTGCATACTGGTTTGTATGCATTGTTATGTTTTGGAATTCATATTTCCAAACGATTTGATTTGAGATCCCGAAGTGAAATCTACTTTGATATAGAAAGTTAGATATGTATTTCAAATGATTTGAAATAAGAAATCGGGAATAAAACCCAAAGGAATAATTTTTGTAAATTGAATTAGATTCGGAAAATCTAAGTGTGGTGATTAATCTAAGTGGGTAGATTGGGATATTGCATGTTGATTGATGCATAGTAGATCCATATATCTATATTGATTGTCGTTTATACACTGGCATTCATGGGGTAAACCCATTCCGCGTTAGCGGCGTGGTCCCGTGATATGCCATATGATTAAATAAGTTAATTATAACTGTTTAGAGTTTCTCACACCAGTCCCATGACTGACCTGTAGTTTGCTTTTCCCTTGTGAACTCGGGTGCCCCTATTTTCCACACGGGCAGTCGAGTAGTTTTATTTTGCAGATGTATTGAGCAGGATTCTGGATTGAAGCTTTAAGCTGTGTCCAGGCATTTACAGTCTTCCGCTGTGTAGTTTATATTTCCGTTGTGCATTGTATTACATTTATGTAAATTTATCTTCCGCTGTGTATTATTTTCGATATACTCTGATATTTTGTGCTCTGATGTAACATTATTATGATGTTTATAGAAGTCTTTTGTTATTTGTTCCGATGTGTTGTATACCCAGAGTTAGCGTATACGGGATTCGAACGGTCTTGGTCGATTTAGCGATCGATTAGGTCCGGGCGAAATCCGTGTCGTTACAGCTGGTATCAGAGCTTTGGTTTACATAGCTCAAGAACAAGACACATTAGAACCGAACGAAAGAATTCATCAGATATTGGATTAGTAATATCCAATTAGAAGGACTCGTTAGAGATGGGATCAGTAGTATCCTAGAACGAGTGTGAAGAGTATATTTTTCAAATGAAAACAATTTTGTTTTGGAATTTAAATCGTTTTATACGTATTTGAATATCTATTTATTTTGAATTTGGTCAATCTAGTATATAAAGGTTTTGCATATACGCGTCATGAACGTATATTCGAAGTTTTAATATACTAGATAGATATAGAATCATGTTCTAGTCGCCCGGGGATGATTCTGATGATTGCTATAGTACGTACATCATCAGAATTTATATTCGAGTGCCGAAGGTGTGATATCTATATATTTCCATTAGACTGGTGTGAGAGCCAAAATTAGATAGGATTATTTGTTGTGAATTGGCATCAAAAACATGATTTTCTGTATATGTATCAAAATTATGAATTTGAAACGTTAATTCACTAATTGATTGATGTTTGTGTTGTTTGTTTATTTGTTTTATAATTTTGAACCATTATGCCTAATTGCATCAAATGTTGAATTGTATCAAAAATTATTTGCAATTGCATGCATGTACATATATATGTGTGAACAGGTCATAGCAAGGAGGCTAGAGCAGAAGAATAAAATTGTTTGCCCGACAAATAGGTACATGTTTACCATAATTTACTGTTTTGTTTGGGTGATGATGATTTTATGAGCCGATTGGATAGCCGCTTGGCTTTTTCTTTTTCTTTTTGAGATCAGAGGGCCTGTATGGCAATTTCGGGATTTTCCCGGTGCTCCCGGTGCAGGGGAGGTTATGGCGAAATTTTTAAAATTTAGGTGTTAGCCAAATTTTTGAAAAATTTGAAAAGTTCTTAGAAACTGAAAAGTTGAAGAACTTAAGCCGTAAAGAAAATAATGGAAGTTGAGTTGATTAGTTAAACAACTTTCGGCTTCGTTCCTTTTCAGGGATGAAAAATTTTAAGTGGGGGAGAATGTAACAACCCGGAAAATGCGAGCCAATTTAAAATTTTTATTTTGGCAATTTTGAATATTTAAAATAGATTATTTTAAATAATATCGACGAGAAATTTATTTTGAATAGAATTAGAACGTATATATTTATATATATCATCGTTAGAATATAAATAATTATTTATAATTATAAATGGAATTGAAAATAGCGCGGTAGTTCGATAATTCGATTTCAAACTTCAATTGAACATACCGGGTGCAAAATATACCGGATTTTGGTGAAACCAAAAATATTAGAATCTATTTGATAATATCTTTCTAACGAATCCAGAAAATCGAAATTTCATAGCGGGAATCAAAAGATATGTCCAGTTGAAAATTTAGAATAGTCGCTATGGAATTCTGGCCCTTAAAAATGGAAATTTTGCAAACGACCTCGGATTTCGACGAAACCACTTTTGTTAGATCCGTGATGTCAAGTTATTGCTAGATTCCAATTTTCGTAATTTTTCGAATCAGTATGTGAGCGTGGCAAAAGAAAACGCGTTTGACCAGTTGTAGTTGATTTTAATCGACTGGAAAATGACCATTTTTCAAACGGTCTGGGAATTTGATGAAACTAGTTTTGTTAGGACCGTATCGTCAATATGAAGCTAGAAATAATCTTTCTGTAATTTTTAGGGACCGTATGTGGCCCCGGTAATTTGAAATGTGCGTTTAAATTAAATATATATAGATTTATATTTTAATTTAAGCGAAAACCTATCGAAACAGCCGAACTGGCTTACGATACATATCGCATTGTGTTCGGAATGGGGGTAAAACGCTAGGGACGACAGTCGGTGGGTCTCGTTTCGATTTCGAATAAAACGTTAGCTTTAAAGGGAAAAATAATATTAAATTATTATTTATATATATATATATATATATATTAAAACCTTCCCCCTTTATTTCCCTCCCCCGTTAGTTTTAGGTCAGAAAACAAAATCAAATCAAAAAATAAAATGAAAGAGGGCGCGATGGAGCCGCCGCCCACCACCGCTCGCCGGCGGTCAGGACCCCACCACGCCCCTCTTCTCCTTCCCTCCTCCACAGCTCGAGCCTCTTCCCCCTTGTTTCAAAAATCGCGCAGCCCCCCTCGATCGACACACCCTCCTCCCTTCTCGAAACCCCCCTCCAGGCCTGAAATCGACAGCGCAGCCCCCCTGACCGGAACCCGCTGCCACCAGACCCCGCTCCCTCCTTGAACGACGCAGCGCAGCCCACCCCGACGCAGGTTCCTCCCTCTCCTTCGTTTCAGCTGTAAGTTTTTAATTTTAATTTTATTTTATCTAAAATGTTTAACTTAGTTTATTCAATTTAAAAAAAGATCCGAAAGATACATAAATGGATTATTGTGAAAAATTGCTTTATAAATCATATATAAGCAAAGATATGATTTTTATTTCTATGAAGTTTGATTTTTTTTTTAAATAGAGTAAAGATCGAATTTTTATAAATAAAAAGAATGAATTTTTAAATATGAAAAGGTATAAAAATTCGATTTTATATATGTATGAAAAGTATAGGATTTTTATACATATGGAAGTGTAGTAAAAATTGGATCTTTCATATGTAGAAAAGTTTGATTTCTATATATGAAAAGTTTGATTTCTATATAAGGAACAGTAGGATTTTTATATAGTTAAAGCTATAATTTGTATATAGAAAATAACAAATAAAAATATGGTTTTTACCTGTTTGGATAGCGAAGAAAGTTAAGATTTTCATTCGTATAAAAGTGTGATTTTTACAATAGAAAAGGTCGGATTTTTACATTATAGAAGTGGCGATAAAAATTCTATTTTTACAATATAGAAGTAGAGATAAAAATTCTATTTTTACAATATAGAAGTATCACAAATATGAAGTAACGAATTAAAAATATGATTTTTATATACATAGCAACAATATAAAAATGTGATTTTTATATATGTAGTGGCTACGGGCAACGAAAGTGACAAAAGGGCGAGAACGACGAAGATTTCCTACATCATAAGAGTCGTGGCGTTTGGATTAGCTATTGGTGAGAACTTCTCACCTTTTAATTTTGTTTTCTAGTTTATAATAGATACTAGGATGCAGACGATGTTTAGTAGCACCCGACACCCGTCATCCACAGACCATGTACGGCTTGTTTGTTTGATTGATTTTGATATGTAGTTGATTGTGTGATGTGAAATGAAATAAAATATTTATATAGAAAATAAATATGGTATAGTTAAAAATGGAATTTTTAACGTGTATATGAAATGAAATAAATAAATACAAAGAAATTGGACGATTTGTTTATATACACACATTTGACTAATATCGATTGGGACGATAAATTTTACACATCGCCCAACTTCACAAATAAAATCTGTGTTTGTTGATTTGAAACCCCACACGGGTATTGGGATAATATATGACATATACTAATCCCAATAATTAGTTGTATGTCGATCGATGGATCGACAGTCTGTTATAAGCGTTAGATATCTATATTTGATGCTTATACAGTGTAGTGCACTTTGGATGATGGTTGATTATTAATCGTTGCTATTATATACATGTGTTGTATGGAATCCATATAATTAACTTTATATGGTAATTGATTGGGCCTCATTCCAATTGGGAAAATAAAGAATATTATAAAATAAAGGTTCATGTGTTGACAGTACTCATCTGTTGAGATTAGTCATGTGTTGAACGAAATATTTTAACAATAAAATTTACATCTTTATCATATATAAAATTAGAAACTAACTGGAAAATAGATAATATGAGTGGTCTCTTGGATATTAATCTGATGTTGGTTTCGGCCTTCGGGGTTAATATTCAGGGAATCGTTCTCTTACTAATTTACGGTTGGAGTCTGATTTGAAATCAAACGAAAGATACCATAATTTTTATAAAATATACTAAATAACAAAAATAGTCACACGTGGACAGTACTCATTCGTTGAGATTAGTCATGTGTTGACAAAAATATAGAGTCATGTATGGAAAGAAATATAGATTCATTTATTGAATAGAATAACGAAGTTATTGAAAAATATAAAGCCGTGTTGATTAGAGATGCGCTATTTTGACGCGAACGATATTTATATCGATTATATTCGTTTTTATAATGAATATTTAAAAGAGGTAAAAATCGAATATTTATAACAGGAATTCGAATTGAATTGAAAAGAAAACGAATTCGAATTGAATTGAATTGAAAATAAAAGAAATTCGAATTGAATTGAATTGAAAAGAAAACGAATTCGAATTGAATTGAATAGAAAATGAATTCAAATTGACTTGAAAATGAATTGAAATAGAATAAAAATCAATTTGAAATGAATTCAAATTGAATTGAAATTTGAATTGAATTGAAATGAATTTAAAACGAATTTATAAGGAAAAATTAAATTTTGATTTGAATTTGAAATGGAAGTTGAAATGGTTTTGAAAAGGAATTTAAAACGATTTATAAAATTCGTTTCAAATAGAAATCGACGAAATATATATTATATATATAATGGCCTGAATAGAATGCGTCGCGCCGCGGCAGTTCGTGAATTTCGACCATTGACTTCGAATTGACGTTGCGGGAGATCCGACCGTCGGATTCTCCTGAAACTGGAACCGTTGGGTTCGTATCGAAAAGAGCTTTCTAACGAATATTAGAGATTTGAAATCTAACGGTTGGATTTGGAATTATGTCCAAATCAAATTTGGAAAAGGTCGCTGTAAGTGCAGTTCGATGGCCGTTAATGGAAATCGACTGTACGGGCCTTGATAAAATTATTAAAAATAGTAATAATTTGTGTAAAATCTTAAGAAATGATTTAGAAAGAATTGGGATGAAAAACTCCATATTTGAAAAGATAAAAATATATTTTTATCGAAACGAACTAGTTATTAACTAGAAAAATAATCCAATGGTTATAAATAAATAAATTGGATGGGATTTGAATTGAAATTATCTTTGGATATTTTCGATATTGGATTCCGTGATTATACAGATATTATGATGGGAATTTGGAAGATATCGATATCGTTATTCCCGATATGATATCTGTTGGTTTCAGGATTTGATGTTGAATATAAATCGATACTATCTCTATTCAAAACCTTATATTTAATGTCAAATTTGATTGATTGATTGTTTGGATTGTGCTCGACCAGTTTATGAGCAAAATATGCTTTTACATTTAGCATTGGGTTGGGTAGAAATATCTGTGTGCTAACACCTTGTAAAACACTTCACGATTTGACGATAAGGTGTTTACCAATGTTGTGTTCATTTCAAATTTAATGAATGATTGTGAAATGATATTTTTCTTAAGTGAAAAGAAATGTATTCCCGATTTTGGATAGGGAATGTTTTATAAAACAGAAAGGATTTCGAGGCCCAAAACCCGATGATTTCTAAAATGATTTAGAAATGTATTATGGTTTTACATTGTATTTCATCGCGTACTGATTAGTTGCTATTAATGATGTATCTGTTTGGTGGCGGAGAATTTATTCTCTTGCTTAACACCCTTCTTTGAGACGTACGAGCTCAAAGGTTATGTGATTAATAGTGACTGATCATATGCGTGAATTACTGATGTGAAGTACTATATTTTGAAAGTACTTGTGATTATTACGTTGTGAAATGATTTTCCCTACTTCGGGATATGAAATGATTTAGTATATGGCTAAAGAGTTGGGTAACCCTGAGACTAAAAGTATGGGTGAGAGGGCGGTGTAGTCTGCTCCTATGTTGGGTAGGTGCATCGTCGGTGTAGCCTGCTCCTATGTTGGGTAGGTGCATCGTCGGTGTAGCCTGCTCCTATGTGGGGGTAGGTGCACATTTATATATTGAGTTGCGAGGTGCGTACCCTTTGCCTTGTAGATGGGGAGCACGATATTTGGTTGCATACTTGTTTGTTTGCATTGTTATGTTTTGGAATTCATATTTCCAAACGATTCGATTTGGGATCCCAAAGTGAAATCTACTTTGATATAGAAAGTTAGATATGTATTTCAAATGATTTGAAATAAGAAATCGGGAATAAAACCCAAAGGAATAATTTCTGTAAATTGAATTGGATTTGGAAAATCTAAGTGTGGTGATTAATCTAAGTGGGTAGATTGGGATATTGCATGTTGATTGATGCATAGTAGATCCATATATCTATATTGATTGTCATTTATACACTGGCATTCATGGGGTAAACCCGTTCCGCGTTAGCGGCGTGGTCCCGTGATATGCCATATGATTAAATAAATTAATTATAACTATTTAGAGTTTCTCACACCAGTCCCATGACTGACCTGTAGTTTGCTTTTCCCTTGCGAACTCAGGTGCCCCTATTTTCCACACGGGCAGTCGAGTAGTTTTATTTTGCAGATGTATTGAGCAGGATTCTGGATTGAAGCTTTAAGCTGTGTCCAGGCATTTACAGTCTTCCGCTGTGTAGTTTATATTTCCGTTGTGCATTGTATTACATTTATTTAAATTTATCTTCCGCTGTGTATTATTTTCGATATACTCTGATATTCTGTGCTCTGATGTAACATTATTATGATGTTTATAGAAGTCTTTTGTTATTTGTTCCGATGTGTCGTATACCCAGAGTTAGCGTATACGGGATTTGAACGGTCTTGGTCGATTTAGCGATCGATTAGGTCTGGGCGAAATCCGTGTCGTTACAGAACTAGTGAGAATTGCAAGCCTGTAAGTCAAAACAAGTTGTAGTCAAAACATGATATTTCAGTCGACAACCCACGCCCTCTTTCGAAGACCAGAACTTGAGTCTGGCACCTTAGACCACTCGGCCATCCTGACTTGTGTCAAAATGTCAAAACTGCTGAAATGTTGAAATTTATAGTTTTACTCTTAAAGAATCTATTCCACAAAGATTTTGATTTGTTGATTTTTCAGTTGTTTATGCTGGAGCGAACAAGTGTGCAGTTGCCATGTATTTTCCATTTCTTGATATTAGATGAAATTGCAGTTATGGATTAATCAGTGATACACTGATATGAGAAGTAAATCCTATTATGAATGACACAGACAAACCCAGCAAAATGCACTACAATCACCAATGATTAATGCAAATAATCCACAGAACAAGAGATAATAATAAGGTAAGAACACACGAATTTTTAATGTGGAAAACCTCTTCGATGTGAAGAGTAAAAACCACGGGACCAATGACGGGGGTCCTCCCAAAATTCTCTTACTATGATAATGGAGTGGTACATAAATCCAAAGCCAAGTTACAAAGTGGATACACAGATCATCCAACAATAGCTAGCAATAACAGCATCAAAACAAAAGCGAGAAAAGTTAAAAATATCACCGGAAAACAAAGCATAGAAAAGCTGAGAGATCTCGCACAAACACTCCAGCAAAGGGCAATCTCAAAGAAGTAGAAGCAGCCCACAATGTCTTGGAGAAACTGACAAAGTTTTGATGTTGAAGACTTGTATCTTGTGTGTGTGTTTGCTACCCAAGAATGGATGTATATATAGACACCAAAGAGGCACCTTGAAGTCTCCATTCAACCACCATAATTAGTAAGGTTACTATTCCCAATAAGGTGCAAATACCAAGGCACACCAAAAGGTCAAATAGTCACCTATTCAAATAAAAGTACGAAATACCGTAGCAACACTTATTGCTCCAATTAATTAAATATAAGTTTTTCCACATAGGAAGGGACCCATTCCTAACAAATCTCCCCCTCCCGACTATGTGGAGGTGGTTGCCATTCCGGCCATCGAACGACAAGTCTCAAAATTTTCTTTTGACAAAGCTTTAGTCATCATGTCGGAACCATTGTCATCAGTATGAATTTTCTCAAGCTCAATTAACCTATCATCATTAACATCACGTATCCAATGATATCTCACATCAATATGCTTCGACTTTGCATGAAAAGTGGAATTCTTAGCAAGATGGATTGCACTTTGATTATCACAATACAACACATACCTATTTTGTGAAAATCCAAGTTGATGAACAAACTGTTTCATCCACAATAACTCCTTACATGCCTCTATCGTTGTAATAAACTCCGACTCAGTAGTAGACAAACGCCAAGAAAAATTGGATCTTTATCACCCAATCACTTGAAGATGAATTTGATTGAGAAAAACAACACAAATAATATCGGAAATATGAGCACACGATATTCCACCAACCACCCTCTTTATTGATTCACTAGTAAAAAATGTTTACAAACGATTTCAACTATCATTGCAAACAATTACAACTTGAACCAATAACCTTATTGAGAAATATGTAGAGAATATCTAATGGCTAAAAATTTGAGTAGAAAGACAAGGAAGAATAATAGCAAATTTTCCACACCTAATGAAGAGATTAGCTAGCCCTTTTTATAGTGAGAATTGCTTCATGCCCAAGAAAAACTTGGCTTCATGCCTAATAAAACTTGGCTCCCAAAATATCTTCATATATGTTATAAAACAATTTGGTTAAGCACCAAATATCCTTGCAATAAATGTCCATAAATATAGCAACCAATATCTCTCTATAAAATCTAGCACCAAATCTCTTCATAAAATCTAGCACCAAATCTCTTCATCAAATCTAGCACCAAATCTCTCCATAAAATCTAACAATAAATCTCTCCATAAAATATGTAAGATTATTTATTGCCCAAAATTGTGATTTGCGTATCACCAATTTCAACAAGCATCCATTAATAGCTAAATGGAAGTAAGGTGAAACAATCTCCAAAGCACCAATCTCTTCATCAAATCTAGCACCAAATCTCTCCATAAAATCTAACAATAAATCTCTCCATAAAATATGTAAGATTATTTATTGCCCAAAATTGTGGTTTTCGTATCACCAATTTCAACAAGCATCCATTAATAGCTAAATGGAAGTAAGGTGAAACAATCTCCAAAGCACCACTTCAACAGTCAGATCATCATTCACTTTTCCATGTCGTAGACTTCCCTTTTTTCTTTTGCTTCATTTCCTTGCTGTCAGGTTGCATCCCTCTCGATCATGCCACCACTCCAGTTATTATTGACAACACTAGCCCGGCACTAACCCGACGCTAACACGGCGCTAACACAGCGCTGACACAGCGGACGATAACATCAAACTTTATTCACTGTCTCGTCCTACTTCTTAACGAACCAGCAAGGTTCGTCTAACCTGTACATAAAAAAAATTAACATCGCTTCTTATCACAATCATACAATCTTTCAATTGCATCGAACAGAGGATCCGACACTAATCTAGAGATGACCCGGCGCTAATCCAAAGATGACCCAGCGGACGATAGCCATAAACAGTGGCTACCGCCGCCAGAGTGGGACGCTCAGAATCGAAAAACCCCTGGCTCTGATACCAGTTTGTTATGAATGACACAGACAAACCCAGCAAAATGCGCTGCAATCACCAATGATTAATGCAAATAATCCACAGAACAAGAGATAATAATAAAGTAAGAACACACGAATTTTTAACGTGGAAAACCTCTTTGATGTGAAGAGTAAAAACCACGGGACCAATGACGGGGGTCCTCTCAAACTTCTCTTACTATGATAATGGAGTGGTACACAAATCCAAAGCCAAGTTACAAAGTGGATACACAGATCATCCAACAATAGCTAGCAATAACAGCATCAAAACAAAAGCGAGAAAAGTGAAAAATATCACCAGGAAACAAAGCTTAGAAAAGCTGAGAGATCTCGCACAAACACTCCAGTAAAGGGAAATCTCAAAGAAGTAGAAGCAACCCACAAAGTCTTGGAGAAACTGACAAAGTTTTGATGTTGAAGACTTGTATCTTGTGTGTGTGTTTGCTACCCAAGAATGGATGTATATATAGCCACCAAAGAGGCACCTTGAAATCTCCATTCAACCACCATAATTAATAAGGTTACTATTCCCAATAAGGTGCAAATACCAAGGCACACCAAAAGGTCAAGTAGTCACCTATTCAAATAAAAGTACGAAATACCGTAGCAACACTTATTTCTCCAATTAATTAAATATGAGTTTTTCCATATAGGAAGGGACCCATTCCCAACAAATACAGTAATCCATCAATGAAAGGATTTTTTAAACACTATTGAACAAAAAATGCAAGAGTTTGAAATATTAGAATGAATATAAAAATTTCTTGGTTATAAAGTCCAAAATATTAAATACAAATCTATGACAGATAAGTATGCCTTCACAATATCAGACCTGATTATAAGACAAAATTAGATTAAAGAAGTTGTCCTTAAAATAAACAAACGAAGTAATTAAGTTGAAGGTGTGAACTAGCCGGTTAGATAACAAAATAAAATTAGAATTCATGAGGAAGGATAAAAGGTGGATGAATGAAAAAATAAGAGAATATAGCAGATAAGAAGTCAGTTAAACCAAAGCATATTACTACTACTTAAATACCCAAAAATGTTGATGAAAAGTACACAGCAATTGCACTCTCCTGCACAAACACAACATGGCCATTGGCCCTTCATGATTGTGTATGTGCATCAATCCATTTCCTACTCAGTCCACCCAAGACTATTGCATAGTCTGGGAAATTGAATTTTATATTGAGCAGTGCTTCTATAAATGCAAATGCTATATATCTCATTCATGCTTTTCATTTCAAATAACGGATACCCAGATAGATGTTTATGGTCTTTGAAACGAAGCTTTAAGTCTGCATCTTCACCTGTAACACCCCGTATTTTCTATGAACGTCGAAATAACAAATTAAAGAATAATTAATTTGAAAAAGAAGAAATAGGTGAAACGGGTTACGCCATTGCGTTCATCTCGGAATTCTGCTTGAGATAGAGTCTGAGTTTGCATAAATCGGACTCCATATGAAGAAGATATCTTTAAATTAAATATTGCAGTAAAAAATGAAAAAGAAGAATGAGAAAAGAATAATGTTTAGCATTGTTCTAAGTTTTGTAAGCAAAAGACTTATTAGCTCATTTGGTTAGAACATGTGACTTGCATACAAGAGGTACATAGTTCGATCCCCGCCAGCGCCATGTTTTTGTTTTAGGGGAATGGCTAAAAAGTGGCTTAGTGTGAACGCAGTTCAAAAATTGGTTTAGCGTGAAAATGGTTAATTGGCTTAGTGTGGAGCATTTTTTGTTGGTCAAGGATTGTCTTTTTTACGTGGCCTTCTCTGATTGGCTTTGAGACAAATTCTGAGGTGTTAGGGCTTATGTGTCATGCTATGATTGGCTGAGTGACACATTGCTTTAGTTGGATGGCTCTGATTGCTCCTAAAACGATCTAACGGCTCACATAAGATTTAACTTCTATTAAAACAACCATAATCCTTAAACCCTAAATCACACAAATTCATTCCAAGGAGCTACCATGTCGTCCATGATCGTTCTAGTTTATCCACCATTCCTTCTTCAACTTGAAAGCAAGATTAAAGCTACGAATCAAAACTAACTTAGAGAATTGATAGTCTTCTACAAGGGATTGCTTTCCAATTTCAGAAAACAGATCCCAGAAAACAAGACTTTCTTTTCTTTGTAAGTCCTGTTATTATTTAGATGTGAACGATTAAAAGTTATGATTTGTAATAAAATGAAAACTAGAGTTATTCCTAGTTGTAAGATAATGACGATCCTGATTTATGTCTATTCTTGTAACGATTCTATCGTATATGCTTGTAAGATTATTGTGGTTATTATGTTGATGTTAAACCAATCATGTATTATGTTTAGATCTATGATTTTCATGTTATGTAACATGCAGGTTGTTAGACATGTATTATGTTTAGATCTATATCTAGATCTATGATTTTCATGTTATGTAACATGCAAGTTGTTAGACACGTATTATGTTTAGATCTATATTTAGATCTATGATTTTCATGTTATGTAACATGCAAGTTGTTAGACATGTATTATGTTTAGATCTACATTTAGATCTATGATTTTCATGTTATTTAACATGCAAATTGTTAGACATGTATTATGTTTAGATCTACATTTAGACCTATAAAAATTGGATCCAAAATTTAAAGTTTACATTTACATGCCTAGTGGGTTTGTGCAATTCCATATGTTTAAGAATCATATTTATTAGATCTAAAATAAAAGATCACATTCACATGCCTAGTTGAACTTGTGTAATTCTATATGTTTTAGATTCATGCTTATTGGATCCAAATTAAAAGTTTACATTTACATGACTAGTTGGATTTGGGTAATTTCATGTGTTTAAGACTCATGTTAATTAGGTCCAAAAATGCAAGTTCACCTTTATATGACTAATTGGAATTGTGTAGTTCTATGTAAACTCCCATT
Source organism: Allium sativum (assembly GCA_030737875.1). Taxonomy (NCBI): domain Eukaryota; kingdom Viridiplantae; phylum Streptophyta; class Magnoliopsida; order Asparagales; family Amaryllidaceae; genus Allium; species Allium sativum. The sequence continues at coordinate 160,376,420 of CM060925.1, forward strand.
TATAGGCTTATGGTTCATGTTGATTAGGTTCAAAATTGCAAGTTCACAATTAAACATATATTTATTCTATGCCAAATTTATGTGACATATGTTGGATCCATATTATGCTTGTCTTGAATGCTACATGTTTATTCCTTTTCCCTTCTTGATTTTGAGTTAGGTTAAATTGCGAAGCCCAACATTCTATGAAATTTATGCGAACGTTTAGCGGGGGTAACGCTGGGAGAAACATGAAGTTACATGTTATTGGCATATTTTAAATGATTAGTGACATTGAATTGGTATAATTTATATACCTAAAATTATGAACATGATTTAGAGAGAAATTGGGCATGACTTGAATGACAATAATTTACATATAAACATAACAAAAAAGTAAATATGTAAATTTAGCAAAAGACGGATATGCCTAACCCGAGGTTAGATTGAGTTACGATGTAAGACTACCCGGATCCGTCCGGCACATCCAGCAACTGTAACAATATATATCTAATGTGAGAGATTAGTGCATCAAGCTCAAAAGAACCCGAGGTTAGACTGAATTGCGGTGTAAAACTGCCCGGAACCGCCCGACACATCTAGTAACCGCAACAATACCTATCTAATGTGAGTGATTGGTGCTTTAATGAATGAATTAAAGCTAAGACAGGAATGGTAGGGTTAAGTTAATTAAAGTTACACTTAACCAATATAACATGAATGATTAGGGTTAAGTTCATAGGAACAGTTAACCAATATAACATAAATGACTAGGGTTAAGTTCATAGGAACACTTAACCAATATAACATGAATGAATATGGTTAAGTTAATTAAAGTAACACTTAACCAATATAACATGAATGACTAGGGTTAAGTTCATAGGAACACTTAACCAATATAACATGAATGACTAGGGTTAAGTTAATAGGAAACACTTAACCAGTATAGCATGATGAATGGGTAGGGTTAAGTAATAAGAAACGCGATAAACCAATATAACATGAATGACTAGGGTTAAGTTAAGAGGGCAACACTAAACCAATATAACTTGATTTGTGGTAGGGTTAAGTTAACACAAGAAGACATCACTTAACCAAAGTAGCATGACAAGTAGGTGGGTTAAGTTAACTTGAATTGATTGATGCCACTTAACCAATACTACATGATGAACACGTGGGGTTGAGTTAATAAAGAACGCTTGACCAATATAACTTGATGGACGAACTGGGTTAAGTTATTAGGAAACACTTAACCAATTCAACATGATAAGCGAGGAGGGTTAAGTTAATAGGATACACTTAACCAACATGGAAGGATGAATGAGTGGGTTAAGTTAACATGAATGGACAACACTTAACCAATATGACATAATGTACGAGAGGGTTAAGTACTTCTCGTGTAGGTGGGTAATATTAGTACATATAGGCCCACAAACATAACCGTTAAGTAAACATGCTTGAATCGATGAGACGGTTAAGTACATCTTGTGTAGGTGGGTAATATTAGTACATATAGGCCCACAAACTTAACCTTTAAGTAAACATGCTAGAATCGGTGGGAGGGTTAAGTACATCTCGTGTAGGTGGGTAATATTTGTATATATAGACCCACAAACTTAACCAATAAGAAACCCTAGTAAGGAGACCAATTTCAGCAGTAACCCACATAAATGTATCATGGTACCCTGAAACTAGGCAGGGTGGGGCACAATTACTGAGCTGATTATAAGCGGTCAAAAAAGCAGCAGGGGGTACGTCAGTGTAGGTTTCGACGTTTTACGGGCATGCACGTACTCCGAAGTGGGAAAAAGCAGGCACTGGATACCAGTAGTTATACACTGTGCATCTTGAATCATGTCGGGTCACTATCATAAAGACTGATACACCTCATCGTCGGGCCAGCACAGGGTATCTACATACAAGAGAGGGCCGATTGACACAGACACAAGAGAAACTAATACAAGTAGGGAGCCGATCGATAGGGTAGTAAGGGTACATCTAACACATTCGTGGCAATTAGGCAGATTGAGGTGGAATCCTCAAAATAGATGTACACCTGAAGGCTACCACAATCGCGGGGATTAGGATCACATTATCATATTATCATTTTATACAGATTACTAGTTGAAACAATTGTAAGGGGGTGCAGAGAAGTTGAAATGAGTGCGATAGCATATTCAGTCCTATTATCTTATTTCTAGGATGTTATCCTAGATTTAGTTTATTCATATCATAATCCTTTTCTTGTTTACATGTTAAATAATCACTGGACTTACCAGACTCGTGTCTGACTCATTTTCCTTTCGTCTTCTTTTCTTCCGTTCCACCCCCCTGGTCCGCAGGGAGGGAACACCTCAGCTTAGTTCAGACCTTTTGCAAGCTTGAAGAGAATGGATGTATTGCTTGGACTTTCCTTTCTTGGGCTATGGCTTTGGATACACCCTTAATGGGGATTATGCTACTTTATTATCGTTTTATGCTTCTTTATGTTTTAATCAAGATAGAAGTTCTACGGATTACTTTTAAGTATGACTGAGGCAACTGTTGTAAAAGCTTGACTGAACCACATCATTAATAAAATGACTTTATTTTCCGCTGCTTTTTTTGTCTGTCTTGTAATTTATCTACATCTTTTACCTATAATGCTCCACCGAAGTTAAGGCATTCCCTTTATAAGTGACCTTAACGGAGGTGGGGTGTTTCACTTGGTATCAGAGCTGAAGGTTACTAGATCAGATAAAAGATTTGAAAAGAATTATTTTCAAAACTGTTTTAAAAGAAGCATTTTCAAAAGAAAAGTTTTGTTTTAAAGGCATATTCCCTAAAAGCCATATGCACTATCTTTTGATCCTCTGTTTGAATCCTTATTTCCTTCTTTCCTGAGTCTCTGGGGCTCTTGTCTTTTTGGGAGGTACCCTCATCGCGGCATGGTTCCGTAGGCTTGATAAGACTACGATATCTGTCAAAGGGAGAAGAAGTGCCCAACTTCCATCTATAGCCACTTTAGTTTCACCTGCGGCTAATTTTCTTTCGAGCTTTGTAGGATTTTCTGTGCGATGGAGGCAACTTTCAAGAGACCTGTCCACAAGTTACATAAGGATGGCAAAGATGAGAATGAGGGAGTTTGGTTAAGGAGCATAACCCAAGGATGAAGAACTCATGGATATGGACTTGGTTCACAAAGCAAGAGGAGTAAGTGGAAGAATCACAGGACAAGAAGGAGGAAAGAATAGTAAAACCTAAGACAAGAGGAAGTATCTTTACTATGATATAACGAGTCATATAAATAAGGACAAGGGCAAGAACAAAGAATAGGATTTTCAGGAGGCCAAGTGCCTGCTCTCACCGCCAGCGTACCTGAGAGAGAGGTAGTAAGGTTTCTGTTGAAAAAGTTCAGTTTTTCTTCTTAATCATCCAGTTAGTACTCTTTTTTATTTTAGCGTTTCACATTCGTTTATATCTGCTTCCATAGTTGAGTCTCTGCACCTTAGTACTTGCATAGTAGAAGATCCCATTATTGTCACAAATCCAATTTTTGGTTCGGCTCATTTACCTTTGGTTTGTAAGGATTTGAGATGCTTATGTTTTCGGGTTTCATGGGCTATGGGTTGATTCTATGCATGGATTGGTTAGCTAGTAATTATGAAAGGAGGGCAGTTAGACTTTCGAATTGCCTCAGGAATACCCTCGAGATTTCGTGCGATCCTAAGGGATCAGTTACCTAGAATCACTTTATGTATCTATCAACGATTTTCGATCCGTTGGAGTAGTCCATGAGTACACAAGATGTTTTGAATAAGATAGGGGTTTTCCCCCTAAAACTCGAGATAGACTTCCGCATATATCTAGATGACAATGCAAAGCCAGTTATGTGATCAACAATAGTTTTGGAGCCAGATTGGCGAGGATAGCCAGAGTCGGTTAAGTGCTCAAATTGTTTGGTTGTTTTGCTAGTATCATCTCACATAAATCGTCCAAATTCGGAGGAGGTATTCCTTGGGTGCTTGTCTGATATTGGTTTAGGCCTTTGGGGCTTGTACTTGAGGAATGTCGAGTTCGACTAGGATGGTTTGCGTGAGAAATAGGTGGTTGTGGCAGGCGCCCTAAGTAAGACTGACCTCAAGAGAGATAAAAAGTAAATAGAAACCTTTAGCTTTAGACCCTCAGATTTGTGACATGATGGATAAGCTAAGTAGATGAGAGACCTCTAATCATCTTAGTATATACACCTGGTATCATGGTTAAAACCTGTTTATCTTGGAAAGATAGTTCGACTACATTGGATACCCTCTAGCATAGTAAGTGATCGAGGTCCTATCTTTACTAGTGAGTTTTGGAAATGGAGGTCAAGAAGCTTCGCAACTGTGAAGTTAAATTAGTTAAGGTACAGTGGAGTGAACTCAAGAAGACGCGACGTGGGAGACTGAAGATAAGGCACGCGCATCATACCTTTTTCTTGAGGGTATATCCTTGATCTCTTTTTCTAGGAATTCTACGCATGTTTATTTCTATCATTCTAGGAATATCCTCTAGGTCATATCTTCAATCCTTAGGTAGAAGCAAATGGATGTAAACATGTGTTTGGAACATGTCATGATTGGTGGCTGCAAGTGGTTGCTAGTGGTTGCTCATGGATACATATACACACATTAGGCACTAGATCGACTCAGTCACTTTCATATTGCATATGCATGAGTGAATTTATATATATATGAACTGAAACTTAATGTGTTATCACATGGATGTTGCATTTGTATGGATGATTTTGCATTCATGTAGAAGTTATAAAGTACGATTAGTAATAATTGCATACATGATGGACTCATGGCATTGACATAATTCGCATTGAGGAGGTCAACTGAATCAGTAGACCGCCTGATTTTGCATTAGATAAGGACATGTACACACACTATGCATACGATCATGAAAGCATTAGAGATCTTTTTAAGGACAATGGACGCCTGTGACTGAATGGTTGAGTAGATGAATGTTGGATGTTAGGATATGCATTTTTCTTAACTTAGAGATTTCGGGGACGAAATCCTTTGAGGAGGGAAGAATGTAACACCCTGTATTTTCTATGAACGTCGAAATAACAAATTAAAGAATAATTAATTTGAAAAAGTAGAAATAGGTGAAAAGGGTTGCGCCATTGCGTTCATCTCAGAATTCTGCTTGAGATAGAGTCCGAGTTTGCATAAATTGGACTCCGTATGAAGAAAATATCTTTAAATCAAATATTGCAGCAAAACATGAAAAAGAAGAATGAGAAAAGAATAATGTTTAGCATTGTTCTAAGATTTGTAAGCAAAAGACTTAGTAGCTCATGTGGTTATAATATGTGATTTGCATACAAGAGGTACAGAGTTCGATCCCTCCAGTGTCATATTTTTGTTTTAGGGGAATGGCTAAAAAGTGGCTTAGTGTGAACGCAGTCCAAAAAGTGGTTTAGTGTGAAAATGGTTAATTGGAAAGATAGATAAAAAAGAAATATATATATATATAGAAAAAATATATATGTACACACACATATATATATGTATATATATATATGACGCATACGCATCATGTGGCGCACGTGGCGCATTTTTTGTTGGTCAAGGACTGTCTTTTTTACGTGGCCTTCTCTGACTGACTTTGTGACAAATTCTGAGGTTTTAGGGCTTATGTGTCATGCTATGATAGGCTGAGTGACACATTGCATTAGTTGGATGGCTCTGATTGCTCCTAAAATGATCTAACGGCTCACATAAGATTTAACTTCTATAAAAGCAACCATAATCCTCCAACCCTAAATCACAAAAAATCATTCCAAGGAGCCATCATGCCGTCCATGATCGTTCTAGTTTAGCCACCATTCCTTCTTCAACTTGAAAGCAAGATTAAAGCTACGAATCAAAACTAACTTAGAGAATTGATAGTCTTCTACAAGGGATTGCTTTCCAATTTCAGAAAACAGATCCCAAAAAACAAGACTTTGTTTTCTTTGTAAGTCCTGTTATTATTTAGATGTGAATGATTAAAAGTTATGATTTGTAATAAAATGAAAACTAGAGTTATTCCTAGTTGTAAGATAATGACGATGCTGATTTATGTCTATTCTTGTAACGATTTTATCGTAAATGCTTGTGAGATTATTGTGGTTATTATGTTGATGTTAAACCAATCATGTATTATGTTTAGATCTATGATTTTCATGTTATGTAACATGCAAGTTGTTAGACATGTATTATGTTTAGATCTATATTTAGATCTATGATTTTCATGTTATGTAACATGCAAGTTGTTAGACATGTATTATGTTTAGATCTATATTTAGATCTATGATTTTCATGTTATGTAACATGCAAGTTGTTAGACATGTATTATGTTTAGATCTACATTTAGATCTATGATTTTCATGTTATTTAACATGCAAATTGTTAGACATGTATTATGTTTAGATCTGCATTTAGACCTATAAAAATTGGATAAAAAATTTAAAGTTTACATTTACATGCCTAGTGGGTTTGTGCGATTCCATATGCTTAAGAATCATGTTTATTAGATCTAAAATAAAAGATCACATTCACATGCCTAGTTGAACTTGTGTAATTCTATATGCTTGAGATTCATGCTTATTGGATCCAAATTAAAAGATTACATTTACATGACTAGTTGGATTTGGGTAATTTCATGTGTTTAAGACTCATGTTAATTAGGTCCAAAAATGCAAGTTCACCTTTATATGACTAATTGGAACTGTGTAGTTCTATGTAAACTCCCATTTATATGCTTATGGTTCATGTTGATTAGGTTCAAAATTGCAAGTTCACAATTAAACATATATTTATTCTATGCCAAATTTATGTGACATATGTTGGATCCATATTATGCTTGTCTTGAATGCTACATGTTTCTCCCTTTTCCCCTCTTGATTTTGAGTTAGGTTAAATTGCGAAGCTCAACATTCTATGAAATTTATGCGAACGTTTAGCGAGGGTAACATTGGGAGAAACATGAAGTTACATGTTACTGGCATATTTTAAATGATTAGTGACATTGAAATGGCATAATTTATATACCTAAATTATGAACATGATTATAGAGAAATTAGGCATGACTTGAATGACAATAATTTACATATAAACATAAAAAAAAGTAAATATGTAAATTTAGCAAAAGACAGATATGCCTAACCCGAGGTTAGATTGAGTTACGGTGTAAGACTACCCGGAACCGCCCGGCAGATCCAGCAACCATAACAATATATATCTAATGTGAGAGGTTAGTGCATCAAGCCCAAAAGAACCCGAGGTTAGACTGAGTTGCGGTGTAAAACTGCCCGGAACCGCCCGGCACATCCAGTAACCGCAACAATACCTATCTAATGTGAGTGGTTGGTGCATTAATGAATGAATTAAAGCTAAGACAGGAATGGTAGGGTTAAGTTAATTAAACTAACACTTAACCAATATAACATGAATGACTAGAGTTAAGTTCATAGGAACACTTAACCAATATAACATGAATGACTAGGGTTAAGTTCAAAGGAACACTTAACCAATATAATATGAATGACTAGGGTTAAGATAATTAAAGTAACACTTAACCAATATAACATGAATGACTAGGGTTAAGTTCATAGGAACACTTAACCAATATAACATGAATGGCTAGGGTTAAGTTACTCGGAAACACTTAACCAGTATAACATGATGAATGGGTAGGGTTAAGTAATAAGAAACACTTAACCAATATAACTTGATTTGTGGTAAGGTTAAATTAAAACAAGGGGGCAACACTTAACCAATATAAATTGATTTGTAGTAGGGTTAAGTTAACACAAGAAGGCAACACTTAACCAAAGTAACATGACAAGTAGGTGGGTTAAGTTAACTTGAACTGATTGATGACACTTAACCAATACAACATGATGAACACGTGGGATTGAGTTAACAAAGAACGCTTGACCAATATAACTTGATGGACGAACGGGGTTAAGTTAATAGGAAACACTTAACCAATTCAACATGATAAGTGAGGAGGGTTAAGTTAATAGGAAACACTTAACCAACATGGCAGGATGAATGAGTGGGTTAAGTTCACATGAATGGACAACACTTAACCAATACGACATAATGTACGCGAGGGTTAAGTACATCTCGTGTAGGTGGGTAATATTAGTACATATAGGCCCACAAACTTAACCGTTAAATAAACATGCTTGAATCGATGAGAGGGTTAAGTACATCTCGTGTAGGTGGGTAATATTAGTACATATAGGCCCACAAACTTAACCTTTAAGTAAACATGCTAGAATCGGCGGGAGGGTTAAGTACATCTCGTGTAGGTGGGTAATATTTGTATATATAGGCCCACAAACTTAACCAATAAGAAACCCAAGTAACGGAGACCCATTTCAGCAGTAACCCACATAAATGTATCATGGTACCCTGAAACTAGGCAAGGTGGAGCACGATTACTGGGCTGATTATATGAGACGACCCGAAATCCCGTTCAGACGGAAACAGGGTTATCTTTGGAATATAACACAGAAACAGATAATAGCAGAACAGAATTAAATAAATACACCAGATAATGAACAACAAAATATACTGGATAAAAGTAATCATCAGAGTTACACAGTATACAGGATCTTACTTAGTACAAATACAGTTCAGCTATACATAAATGTCTACAGCGGAAATAAACAAAATATGTACAATAGGAGCTGAACAACATAAAAAGAAATAAATGATAGAATCCATCTTCAGCTCCAGCTATCCAGAAAGAACCAGCTAAACCTGAATACAAGGCTGCCCGTGGAGAAAAAAGGGCACCCGAGTTTGAAAGTGAAACAAACTACGAGTCAGTCATGGGACTGGTATGAGAAATCCACTCAACACATATATAATTGGCTAATCACAGGACCACGCCACTTCCGTGGAACGAGTTTACTCCATTGGATTGCCAGTGCTTTTAAAACAAAACTTTCTTTTAAAACATCGCTATGCTTTTTATAAAAATGAAGCCGTTATAAGACTCAGTTCCCATCACACAATGCAACGCAAACCGGAGGATAGAGTTTTTACCTTATAACAGCCAAAATATGCTTAATACGAATAAAACAAAGGCATTTGATATTATTGCTAGTGTTTATATGTTTTGAAAGCAATTTCAAATCATAACTATCAATCATAGACGACATGAGCGTCCCATGCCACTATGTCGCCAAATATATATATACAATTGAAACCGCACGATCACGTATTTGGAAATTGGATTTCCGTCATGAACCAAGGCAAAAGATAGTCCTTACCGAATTCGAGACAATCTAGCCCATGTCTCAGGCCCAGACTCAGGTGAGCCCTTGGATCGTCAGGGCCGGTCCACCGATGTGGATTATTATGCCTGAACACTACGTTTCTCCGCCCTTTGGGGCGTAAACGAGCCAACGAATGACTCCATCGGACCCGGATCGTCCGATCAAACCGAGGCGCCTCGCAACAGCAACAACCACATAGGTGAAAAGTATATAAATGTCAGGGATGGTAGGTCACTGACACCACCCTAGCTAGAAAGAAACGCATGCCCTCCCTGAGGTCCTTCTCCCGTTTTAGGTTCATACCGGGGTGTGAGGCTCGCGAATTCACGTTATACACAAAGCTACGCCACACAGGCGGTGCTTTGATCATCACCACAAGACTTTGCTTTTCAACAGAAGCCCTGATCACTGCATCTTAGCATGCCACACAGGCAATTCATGCCATGCGACTGACGTCTATCGATATACAACCTCTGAGCTTGTGCGTCTCAGAGAAGGGCGTTAAGCAAAAGAATAAATTCTCCGCCGCCAAACAGATGTATATTTAACAGAAATCAATCAACACAGAATAAACTCCAATGTCAGACACACAGTCCATTTACAAGTCCGTTCTGCGTCTGAACGAAACCGGAGGCACTAAATACCTCGCAAACCCATCGATCACCACGTACGTCTGGACGATCACCACTCATTATCCATATTTCGGGATGCCTCCCAATCAGGACCTCGGTTACCATCCAAACGAGGTGAAGATCTCCGGTCTTCGACCATCGTCTTCATCTTCGACTTTCAATCGTCGGTCAATTATTTGAAATGAGAATTAACTCGGTCTTCTCAAATAATTCACGTATATTTAGAATTTCAATTCAATTTATTTCAATGGTTAAATTATTCTACAACACCAATTTTGTCCTTTAATGTAATTTTCACACCAAACACATTCAACCATCAAACATCACATAAATCAAGCAAATTCAGTTTATTTCCATTCCATATCGCTTATGATATTTTATAACTATTTATCGCTATTTTTATTTATTTTAAAATAGCTAATTCATTCAAAACGACGCTTCGGGCCATAAGGCGGCCGTGGCGCTGTTTTTCTTCAGATTTGATTTACACATATCTGAAAATCTAACCGTTGGATCTTCACAAAATTTACATCATTAGAAAGGTCTTTTCAAAACGAATCCAACGGTTCCAGTTTCGGGAAAATCCGACGGTCGGATCTCCCGGTACAATCGTTTGAAATTTCGATTTCAAAATGCGAACTGCAGCGTCGTTATTCGATTAAATATAATTATATTTATATATATAAATAAATATAATCGTTTCTGGCGCTGTTTTTCTTCAGATTTGAATTAAACATTCCAGACAATCCAACCGTTGGATTTCTACAAAGTTGGTGCCGTTAGGAAGATATTTCCAAGGCGAACCCGACGGTTGAGGTTTCGGGAAAATCCAATGGTCGGATTTCCCGTACTAGTTGTTTGAAATCACGGTTTCAAAATACGAACTGCACGGCCTCGTTTCGTTTTAATTTTATTTATATTTATATATTTATATAAATATAGTTCCTTCAATGATTTCCATATCGTTTTCACTTCAAATATTTTTCTAACACCTTAAAATTTTGGAAAATTTCGCCATAACCTCCCCTGCACCGGGAGCATCGGGAAATCGCAAATAGCGTTCCCGGTCCTTCTAATCTCAAAAAGAAAAAGAAAAAGCCAAGCGGCTAGCCAACAGGCTCATAAAATCATCACCCAAACAAAGCAGTAAATGTGTACCTATTTGTCGGGCACAAAATTTTATTCCTCTTCTCTAGCCCCTTTGCTATAACCTGTTCAATGAATATGCATGTACATATATATACAGTTCTTATCATTTATCATTTTCTATTCAACTTCATATTTGATTTCTATTCGGTTTAAAAACACCATTCATTCTAATGTTACATAAATAGGTGCAAATCATTTCATTAGCTAATTAATGAATATTTCAACTCATATATGTTTATTTTGAACAAGTGGCTATTTTTAACACTTCACATTTCAACGATTTATGCATACAATAAAAATGTGATTTTTATTGTAAAACAATTCATTTCAAAACACTATTTTTCTATATAGCACAAGTTGGTGATAAAAATAGGATTTTTATCATAAAACAATTTCTTTTAAAACGAGATTATTTTACACAGTTCATATAGTCGATAAAAGGTGATTTTTATTATCAAACAATTTATTTTCAAAATATGAATACCATTCAACACATGAATTTCTAATCAACGAATGAATATCCATTCAACACATGAATGTTTTCTTCAATGAATTTATATAGTTTAAGCATATGAAAATAATTCAAACACACGAATATTATTCAAAATTTCGGCAGCATAACGGCAGGGTAGTTACACCGGGACCGTCCCTAGTACGGCTCCTCGCTCTACCTTAAAACGTCGTGGTTTTTGACAATGGGGATCATGCATCTAGTTCGCACGCAGGCGGCATGTATATATTTATTTCATTTCCACAAACTAATCCTATGTGGTTTCAACCAAATATTTTTCAACCACAAATGGGTATTTTTCAACCACAAATCAACCAATATCAATCACAAACAATCCCAAACAATCATTCTCTATCAAACAATTTTCACAACAATTTCAACCAATAAATATCGTCCATGGTTTGTGGACGAGGGGCGTATATATATATATATATATATTTATATATAGCAATTTATATATAGCTATTCACTTTCATTTCACACATATATAATATTTTTAAATCAGAAATCTCACCAATAGCTATCCAACTTCACTTAGAGAAATCTTCGCCTTTACGACTCTATCGCTTCGTTGCCTTTATTCTCTACATATGTAAAAATCGAATTTTTACTATGTAATTCAATATATAAAAATTGAATTTTGACTTCGCTATTCAATATATAAAAATCGAATTTTGACTTCGCTATCCAATATATAAAAATCTGATTTTTACTTCGACTTTCAATATATAAAAATCTGATTTTTCTCTTTTTAAATTTCTAATCTCCTTCTATTTTAAATCTTAAAATAAATTAGTTTATAAATCATTTTAAAAATCAGTTTTTAATACTTTTTAAAATCAGTTTTTACTTTTATAAAAATCAGTTTTAACTTTTATAAAAATCAGTTTTAACTTTTTTTAAAAAAATCTGTTTTAATCCTATTTAAAATAAATCAGTTTTTACTTTTTTTTAAAAAATCTGTTTTAATCCTATTTAAAATAAATCAGTTTTTAAACTAATTAAAAAAAATCAGCTTTAAAACTTAAAATAAAAACTTACTGCAATCTGCGAAAAGGGGGGCGTCGTCTTCGTCGGAATGTGGGCTGAGGCGGCGGTGGCTGCGTGGAGGTGGGTGGTCTCGAACGGGGGTGGCGATGTCTGTTGCGTATCGCGTTTCAGAAGAAAGGGGGGGTCGCTGGAGGAAACGAGCGTCGGAGGAGGGGGGGAATCGTGGAAGGGCGGTTGGCGATCTGAGGGAAGGCGCCGGCGTGGGGCAGGCGGCGACCGTCGAGCGATTTAGGTTTAGGGTTCTCCTTTTTTTTTTATCTGTTCGAAGTGAAGAGAGAGAAGAGGGAAAGGGGGGGTTTATATAAAATATATATTTAATTATTTAATTTTTTCAAAAAGTTGACTTTTATATACGACCTCTAAACGAGGCCCACCGCCTATCGTCCATAGTGTTTTACCCCCATCCCGAACACAATGGGATATGTACCGTAAGCTGATTCGATCATTTGAATCAGTTTCCGTTGAATTTAAAGTGTAATTCTTTATGTATTCAATTTAAACGCACATTTCCATTTAGTGGGGCCACATACGAACTCGAAAAATTCCAGAAAAATATTTTCTAGCTTCGTATTGACGATACGGTCCTAACAAAACTAGTTTCGTCAAATTCTGAGACCGTTTGAAAAATGGCCAATTTCCAGTCGATTAAAATCAACTAAAACCGGTCAAACGCGTTTTCCTTTGCCACGCTCACATATTGATTCGAAAAATTATGAAATTTGAAACCTAGCAATAACTTGACACTGCGGATCCAACAAAAGTAGTTTCGTCGAAATCCGAGGTCATTTGCAAAATGTCCATTTTTAAGGGCCTGAATTCCATAGCGACTATTCAGAATTTTCAACTGGACATATCTTTTGATTCCCGCTATCAAATTTCGATTGGTCAGATTCGTTAGAAAGATATTACCAATTAGATCCTAATGTTTTTGGTTTCACTAAAATCCGGATTGTTTTGCACCCGATACAGTCCGACAAAGTTTGAATTCAATTTTTGAAACTGCCACGCCATTTCAGGCCTTGTTTATAATTATAATTAATTATATTCGTTTTCAAATGTCGATTCAAACTCAGTTTTCATCGCCCTTATTTAAAATATTTATTTTAAATATTTAAAATCCATTATTTTAGCCAATTTAAAAAATTTAAATTGGTTCAGATTTTCTGGGTCGTTACAATCTCCCCCACTTAAAACTTTTCGTCCCCGAAAAGGAATAAAGTCGAAAGTGGTTTGATAAATCCATAATCATACAACACAACCAACCAATATGTGTCTAACCTTTCTAAAATATACTAATCTATTTTCATACTCCTTTTCAAAATCATTCAGCCTATAGAATTTAAAAGTGCACATCCATGAAAAGAAAATTACAACGGATTAGAGAATTAAATGGTAATGCAAAGTAGGGTAAATGTACCTTGCACCAGAGTCAATCAGAGATATCTACTCGGCATCTAGGATAAGCTTTCTGAATGCTCTCCTCAGTTTCCTGTGACGGCCCCAAACTTCCACGGAATGAAAGCAGGAGTAATCATTTTTGGAATACAACATAAATACAATAAAACAGAACACAGATGCAATATAGCAAAAGAAATTCATAGAGTAATAACATTATAGCAGCGGAAAATTATAATGTCATCAATCACAGAAAATCCACAGTCACAGAAACTAAGCTATTACAACAAGTTTTGCAGGAAAGAAATACGTTTGATGTCTAAAAAGAAAAGAAAAGATGCCATAGAAACAAAAGATAAATGTCTTCAAGCTCCACGTCATCACCTCTCCACAAAAGCAAATCCAAGAGAGAGAATAAGCAGCTCCAAAGAAAAGACTCCAAGCAAAGAATGAACCTGTCTACTTGGCTGCCCGTGTGGAAAAGAGGGCACCCAAGTTTGCAAAAAGGTGAAACAAACTATGGGTCAGTCGTGGGACTGGTGTGAGAATTCTTAAGTAATAAATCACTATTAATATGGCAAATCCAAAGACCACGCCGCTAATGCGGAACGGGTTTACTCTAATGGATTGCCGTGCATAAACGTGTCATAACAAATAATTAAATACATCGTAAACAACGCAATGCTTTTTTTGGAAAAATGGAATCACCATAAGACCCAAGTCCCATCACACAATGCAACGCACACCAGAGGATAGGGTTTTACCTTATGGTGATTAAACATGTTAAATACGGCAAATACGCATCTAATATTATTATTAGTGTATATGAAAGCATTTCAAAGTAAATGTATTAATCTTAGGAAGCATAGGTACCATATACTATGCCTCCGTACTAGTAATACAATCAAATTCGTCGGTTCGTATTTGGATTTTGGTTTCCATCATGAGTCAAGGCTAGAGCGGAGCTCCTTACCGATTCGAGACACTCTAGCTAGTGCCTCAGGATTCCCCGCAGTTAACCCTTGGATCCTGCAGGGCCGGTCCTCACATACAGCTTAGAGGATTGGCAATTCCTAAGCACACGTTTCCCGGTCCTATAGGACCTATCCGAGGCGCGCCACATTCCATCATCCACATAAGTAAAGTATCAGCGCTGGGAGGTCCCTGACACTACTTCTAGCTAGAAAGAAACGTGCTGCTTTCCCTGCGTTCCCTTCGCCCGTTTTTGACTCAACCGGTGTGTGAGGCTCGCGAAGTCCCGTTACACAAAGCTACGCCTAAACAGGCCATGCTTTGATCGTCTCCACAAGGTTCTGCTTTTCAACAATAAACCTTGATCATTGCATCTTAGTATGCCACACTGTCACTCCATACCATACCATTGCTTCTCCATCAATACATAAATGGGTGTTAAGTAGAGAATAAATTCTCCACCACCAATATTTATATATTAACAGAAAATCAACAATATGATATATAACGAAGTACGATGTCAGACACACCATCCATTTAAACTTATGCTCTGGGTCTGAACGAAAGTCAAATCCGTGAAATCAACGCGTACGTCTGGGCAATGACCTTGACCCATGAATTGGTAGCAAGTCAATTCAGGATCTCGATCGCTGTCCATTCGAGGGAAGATTTACGGTCTTCATACGTCGTCTTCTTACTTCGATCTTTAACGCCGCTGGATTAATTTGGGATGAGAATATCTCGGACTTCCCAAACAATCCTCGTATATATATACATATATATATATATATTTTGAAAGATCCTTCTTATTTGTTAATAATTATTCTTATTAACAATTCATTCTATTTTAATTATTTAAAATAGTCAAACTTCTTATTTAACGACGCATTCTCAAAATCATATTTTTATTTACATTAATTAAAATGTAAACTTTCATTACATATCGCATTCTTGTTTTCATTACATTGAATAAAATGCAAACTTGAGATTACATGTTACATTCTTACTTGTTTATATTGAATAAAATGTAAACTCATCCTACGGTGGAATTCCTTTATTTTAACATTAAAATAATGTAAATTTTTCCCTATGGTATATACACTTTTTATATTAACATTTAGAATAATGTTAACTCGTCCTACGATGCATAATTTCTTAATTTTAACATTCAAGATAATGTTGACTTATCCTATGGTTAAAATGCCCCATTATTAACATTAAAAATAATGTTAACTCACCCTATGGTGTTATTCCTTCTTAATTTCATAAAAAAAATGTAACATTCCTACGGTCGATTCTCTTTTATGTTAACATTATAAAATAATGTTAATTTTATTCTACGAAGTAATTCTCTTAATATTAACATTAAAAATAAAGTTAATTTTATCATACGGTTAAATTTCCTTCATATTAACATTATAAATAATGTTATCTAAATCCTACGGTTGAAATTTCTAGTTAATTTACATTAAAAATGTCCATTTCATCCTACGGTAAAATTTCTATTTAATTGACATTAAAAATGTCCGTTTTCCATGCATTGTAAATTACTTATTTTTAACATCAAAAATAATATTAATTCCTCATACAACGTAAATTCTTATTTGTATCATTAACAAAATTGTTAATTTTCATTCGATGTGAATACTTATTATTAACATTGACACAAAAATGTTAATTTATCATACGTTGTAAATACTTTTATATTAACATTAAAAATGTTAATGACATCCTACGGTTAAAGTTTTATTATATTAACATTAAAAATGTTAATTACATCATACGGTGTTATCTTTAACATTTAAAAATGTTACTTTACACATGCGGTGAAATTACTATTTAATGAACATTAAAAATAATGTTAATTGCTCATGCGGTGTAGTTTCTTATTATTAACATTTAAAAATAATGTTACTTTCTCATACCATGTAAATTCCTTATATTTAACATTAAACAAAATGTTAATTTCTCATCACTTTAATTCAATGTAAATTACATGTTAACACAAATTCCTACTTTAATTACATTAAAAATGATGTAAATTCTCTACGGTATAAATCCTTTTTATAATTACATTATAATATAATGTAAATTCACATACGGTGCAATTCTACTAATGTAAATTTACATGCAGTGGAATTCTTTTACGTTTCATTATAAGATAAGGTGAAATAACATACGGAGAATTTCTTTTCATTATTACATTAAGAATAATATACTTTAATCCTACGGTTAAATTCCTTTTTATTTACATTACAAAATAATGTAAATTAGTCCTACAGTTAATTCTCTTTATATTAACATTATAAATAATGTTAACTTAACATGCGGTGTATTTCAATTATATTGCATTATAAAATAACGTAAAATAGCATACGGTGTATTTTCTTTTTATTATATTAACAAAATTTCAATTTTTCATACGATGGAAATTTTCTTCTTATTACATTGAAAATAATGCTAATTTAACATACGACGCATTTTCTTTTAATTCACATAAATAAAAATGTGAAATATACATACGGTTAAAATTACTCTAGTATTAACATTAGAAACAATGTTAAATGAACATACGGTGGATTTCTACCATACTACATTATAAAATAATGTTGAATCATCCTACTTTATTCTTACAAATAAAAGTACATCTTATAATATAGTTGAAATGCTATTTTATTTTGACAAATAAAAATGTACATGTTATCATACAGTGAATATGCTATTTTATTTTGACAAATAAAAATGTACATGTTATCATACGGTGAATATGCTATTTTATTTTGACAAATAAAAATGTACATGTTATCATACAGTGAATATGCTATTTTATTTTGACAAATAAAAATGTACATGTTATCATACAGTGAATATGCTATTTTATTTTGACAAATAAAAATGTACATGTTATCATACAGTGAATATGCTATTTTATTTTGACAAATAAAAATGTACATGTTATCATACAGTGAATATGCTATTTTATTTTGACAAATAAAAATGTACATGTTATCATACAGTGAATATGCTATTTTATTTTGACAAATAAAAATGTACATGTTATCATACAGTGAATATGCTATTTTATTTTGACAAATAAAAATGTACATGTTATCATACAGTGAATATGCTATTTTATTTTGACAAATAAAAATGTACATGTTATCATACAGTGAATATGCTATTTTATTTTGACAAATAAAAATGTACATGTTATCATACGGTGAATATGCTATTTTATTTTGACAAATAAAAATGTACATGTTATCATACGGTGAATATGCTATTTTATTTTGACAAATAAAAATGTACATGTTATCATACGGTGAATATGCTATTTTATTTTGACAAATAAAAATGTACATGTTATCATACGGTGAATATGCTATTTTATTTTGACAAATAAAAATGTACCTTTATCCTACGGTGAATATGCTATTTTATTTTGACAAATAAAAATGTACCTTTATCCTACGGTGAATATGCTATTTTATTTTGACAAATAAAAATGTACCTTTATCCTACGGTGAATATGCTATTTTATTTTGACAAATAAAAATGTACATGTTATCATACGGTGAATATGCTATATTATTTTGACAAATAAAAATGTACATGTTATCATACGGTGACAGTTTTCTATATTAACATTTGATAAAAATGTCAATTTTTCCCTATTTCAATTTTACATAAGAAGAGAATATAAATCTCCTCACAAGTAGCATTCATCACAAGTAGCATTCTTAATTTATTTGCATCAAATAAATTGTAAATTTTCATCACATCGCATGACCACACATCCAAACATAACCACAAATCCAAATCCAATAACTAGCATCCAGGTGATTACAAGGTGATGTTATAACTGGGCATTAGCAAAATCAACACGGTGTAATAAAATAAAGAACATATAAATAATTTTAATTAATTTATAATTCAGATTTAAACCTGAAATTTCAGGTCTAATCACATAGCATAATAGACAATTCCGATTTCACGTCATATGTTATGATCGGTTTAGATCTATGTTTAAATATCATGTCGTATCGGTTCTACTGCTAATAATCATAAAAATAATAATAAAATAAATTAAATAAAATAAAAATAAAATTCTCACAGTGGTCTAGTCTGAAAAGATGGCTCGGGTTCAATCAGATCCGGTGTTCGCATTCAATTTGATTTCAGATCTGGAATGATTCCAATGCAAATTCATAGGAAAAATCAAATTCAGACTTTTAACAACTGGCTGTGTAACACTTAAAAGCGTGGGGAAATCTGAAGCATACCATATTTTCAGAATTTGTTCAAAACTTTAAATCGCGATAACTTTTGATTTACTGAACGGTTTTGAGTGCGGTTTTTTGGAGAATGACCGCCTTGGAGAGATCTTTGCACGGCCAGAAGAGGGTGGAGTTCGATCGAGCGTGGTGGGCCCGGCGTGGCTACGACCGGCGGACCTTCTCGGGCTCGGGGCGGGCGGCACAGGCGACGGAAAGGGACGGGACTTGTCGGAGATCGAAGAGCTCGGCGAGAGCTTCGAAACGTGTACTCACACGCAAATTTTCGTTGAGAAACGAAAGAGTTATGAGGGTTTGAAGTTTTCAGCCATGATGGGTTCAGCATGAAGAGGTGTCGGCTGAAGATGGAGGATGAACAGTGATTTTCGGATATTATAATATTATATTAGGGTTAACTAATTATGTAATTAGGCCCGCTTAAGCCCGTTTTGGCCCGAACCCCGATTCAAGCCTGCTTACCGTCGTTCATACCATTTAGCCCCCGTTCCGAACTCATCTGGATATGTCTCATCAGCTCCCGAGATCGTCTTGGCCTTCGTTTTTCAGTTTTAAATATAAATCATTATTTTAAATTCAAACGTACGCAGAAATTCACCGAGGTCACAAATTAACTTCAAAAATCCTCGAAAAATATATTTAGCTATGTTTTGATGCTGTGGCCTTATGAAAATTTATTTCGTTCAATTCTGAGCCCGTATGAATTTTTAATGAATTTTTAAAGTCAAAAATTTGCCCGTTTACACTGAAAAATCAATTATAATTATATATTAATTCCAAAAATTACCAAAAAATCATTTTTAGCTTTGTTTTGATGATACGAATCCAACAAAATTTATTTCGTTCGATTCTGAGACTTTTTTTGAAAAATGACTATTTTCAAGGCGAATATATTTAATATTAAAAATATATTTTAAACAAATATTTTCTGAAACTCGAAACATATAAGTGTTTACTGTTTTTCAATGCAGAAACGTCATTCTGAAACCAATGGAAGTGGTTTCGAGTCGAAATTCCTTCGTATGCAAAAAGTAGCATTTTTGTCCTATGCATATTACCCACCGACTTTTCTAAAAATTGAATTAGCCATAACTTTTGATTTCCGCTATGAAATTTCGATTTTTCGGATTCGTTGGAAAGATATTTTTAAATAGATTCTAATATTTTTTGTTTCACTAAAATCCGTTAAATTTTGCATCCTGTATGGTCAGTCAAAGTTCAAGTTTGACTTTTCAAATTACCGCGCTATTTCTCGCTCTTATTATAATTAAAATTAAATTTGTTCGTTTTAACTTCGATTAAAATAAATAAATCATTAAAAATACTTTAAATTCATTAAAATAAAAAATTTAATTTGGCCCTAAAATTCCGGGTCGTTACATTTCCCAAGTACAATCTCGCGGATCTCCACTCCATTGTACTTTGACTAAGCGAACCTTCTTGTTCCTCAGCTCTTTGGTTTCTTTGCCGATAATCTTTAGCGGCTCACGCCTCACAGCTAATTCTGGAGTAATTTCAATATCCTGCTGAGCTGCTTCTTCCACGATCAAGTCTGGATCATGAACGTGCTTTCGAAGCTGAGATATATGAAATACATCATGCACACCAGGCAACCAGTCTGGCAATTTGACCCTATAAGCGAGAGTTCCAATCCGTTCCAGAATAGGAAACGGACCAATGAATTTGGGTGCCAACTTTCCAGTTTTACCGAACCGGATAACTCCTCTCATCGGCGATACCTTTAAATATACGTAGTCGCCAACTTCAAAGGATATATCTCTTCTTCTTCTATCGGCATAGCTCTTTTGTCGGCTTTGAGCGGCGAGTAATCGCTTCTTAATAAAATCGACTTTGTCGGCAGCTTCTCGAATCATATCAGGACCCAACACAAGTCTATTTCCAGGCTCGACCCAACAAGCAGGAGATCGGCACGGTCTACCATACAATGCTTCGAATGGCGACATTGTCAGACTCGCCTGGTAGCTGTTGTTATAAGAGAATTCAGCCAAATGCAGATGGTCTTCCCATGATCCACCGAAATCTATAACACAAGCCCGCAATAGATCTTCTAAAATGCGATTCACCCTCTCAGTCTGACCGTCTGTCTGAGGATGATAAGCGGTGCTCAAGTTCAACTTCGTTCCTAGTTCGACTTGAAATGCCTCCCAGAATTTGCTAGTGAATATTGTATCTCTATCACTGACTATACTGAGCGGCACTCCATGTAGTCTAACTATTTCCCTGACGTAAATCTGCGCCAGACTCTGAGCAGTTCTATTTGATTTGACAGGTATGAAATGGGCGGTCTTCGTGAAACGATCTACGATCACCCAAATACTGTCATTTCCTTTTCTGGTTCTGGGCAAACCATCAATGAAATCCATAGAAATATGCTCCCACTTCCAACCAGGAACTTCCAGTGGTTGTAATAATCCAGCCAATTTCTGTTGGTCGCTTTTAACTAGCTGGCAAGTAGGGCATCGACTAACATATATTGAGATGTCTCTTTTTAGCGACTTCCACCAGAATGTGCGTTTGATATCGTTATACATTTTATTCACACCTGGATGGATACTGAGCTTAGATTTGTGGCATTCATCAAGCACATCTCTTCTGAGTTCAGGAATTTCTGGAACGCAAATTCGTCCTTCTAACCTTAGAATCCCTTCGCTGTCTAGCTGGAAATCCGAAGCATTGCCTTCACGAATTCGCTGACTTATTCCTTTGATAAATTGGTCGTCTTCTTGGAGAGCCGATATCTTATCAATCAACGAAGTCGCAATGATGAAGCTGGCGATCATTTCATTCTTCCGACTTAACGCATCGGCCACGACATTGGCTTTCCCTGGAGTATATATAATTTCAAAGTCATATGCTGCAAGAAACTCCAGCCAACGCTGCTGCCTCAAATTTAAGTCCTTCTGAGTGAACAGATACTTTAACGACTGGTGATCTGTAAACAGTTCAAATCTCTCGCCCAGAAGATAGTGTCTCCAGATTTTCAAAGAGAATATGATAGCCAATAACTCAAGATCATGAGTTACATAGTTTTTCTCGTGCGGTTTCAGTTGACGGCTAGCATAAGCAATTACTTGACCCCTTTGCATTAACACTGCGCCAAGGCCTTCTCTAGAAGCATCAGTCCAGACTTTCAAATCTTGGTTTCCATCGATGATGGTTAGCACTGGAGCAGTTGTTAATCTCAACTTTAGCTCTTCGAAAGCTTCCTCACTTTATGGAGTCCATTTGAACTTAGAGTGCTTCTTAGTAAGCTTTGTTAAATGACCTGAAATCTTCGAAAAGTCTTTAACGAACTTCCGATAATAGCTAGCCAATCCGAGAAAGCTGCGGACTTCAGTTGGGGTACTAGGCTGTTTCCAATTTTGAATAGCTGTGATTTTACTTGGATCAACAGCGATTCCTTCTTTTGATACAACGTGGCCTAGAAATTTTACTTCATCTTGCCAGAAGATACATTTGGAAAACTTTGCTTTCAATATATTCCTTCTCAGAATTTCTAGAACCTGTTCCAAATGCTTTTCATGTTCGGCCTTTGATTTAGAGAAGATTAGAATATCGTCAATAAAAACCAGAACAAATTTATTCAATACTCCTCTGAATACTCTGTTCATCAGATCGACGAAATAAGCTGGAGCGTTACATAAGCCGAATGGCATTACTAACCACTCGTAGAATAAGTCGGGGCCTCTGAATGCTGTCATTGGAACACACTCTTCGGCAATTCGAAGTTGATGGAATCCTGTAGCTAGGTCCATTCGTGAGAATACGTGTGCTCCATTTAATCGATCCAACAAATCATCAATCCGCGGCAATGGATATTTGTTCTTTATGGTCTGCTTGTTTAGATCACGATAATCCACACATAGACGTAGAGTACCGTCAGATTTTGGGACAAATACCACGGCTGCACCCCAATCAGAGAAACTAGGCCTGATCAGACCTTTCCATACTAGCTGTCGTGTTTGATTGTCTAATTCCTCCTTCTCTTTCAAGGAGATTCTTCGGATAGCGTGAACTACCGGCCTTGCATTGGGAATCAAAGCAATCTTGAAATCTATTTCTCTCTGCGGAGGTAAGCGAACAACTTCTTCGAACACATCCGCATAGTTCCTGACGACAGGAATATCTTTGATGAGATCGGGAATATTCTCAGTAACTTCAGGGATATTTTCAATTTGGGCTGGAGAAACATTCAAAGCTGCCCAGAAGTCTTTTCTATTAGCATTCTGACCTTCACAGGGAATGGTTATATAATCGCCTGATTTAATCTTCGCCTTTACGACTCTGTCGGCGCATTTGACTTCAGCTTCATATTTGGTCAACCAGTCTAACCCCAAGATAAGATCAAACTCTTTAAAATTCATGACGGCTGCGATGGTAGGAAATCGATAACGAGAAAAGGAAACCGGCACTCCGCAAATCCAACTGAGATCAATGGAACCCCCAACTGGATTCTGGACAGTCATTGGTTCCTTGAGCTTCATCAAATTCAAATCCAGTTTCTTAGCTGCATCTTTCGAAATGAAGCTTCGTGACGCGCCCGTGTCAAGCAGTACTTTGACTGGAATGTTTTTGACAGTTAGCGTGCCTTCTAAAACATCGGCCCTTTCTTGACTAGCTGAGGGATCAGAAGTTTCTGCTACTTCATTTACTTGAACCACATTGGTCTTTTTTAACAGCCAGCAATTCTTCGCGATATGCCCAGGCTGGTGGCACTTGTGGCATCCTCTGCCCTCTTGAACCCTTTTATCAGATTTAGATACTTCCTTCTTTTGCTTCTTTAAAGATTTGCATTTTCCTTGCAAATGCCCTCGCTTATGGCAGTTATTGCATGTGGCGGTCGTTACTAGTTCTTTTTCGGATCTGGCCCTTTTTCTGTTTGCCTTGGGCTTCTTACTGACCTCAGACCTCTTACTGGCTTCAGGAATATCAGTTTCTGACTCTGTTTTGTCACTAGAATAGACTTCTTCTTCGTCGCGCAACATTCCTTTCTTGTCTAGATCTTCGTATTGATAAGCCATATAAATCATTTCTGAGAAAGGAAGCTTCACATGCCCCAATACTTTATTCCGGTATTTCCTTTGAAGCCCGTGAATAAATCTCAGATTTTTCCTCTTTGGGTCTTGAATTAGATGAGGAGCAAAGTGAGAAAGTTCATTGAATTTCTTATGATATTCGGGAATGGTCATGTCACTTTGTATTAGATAAGAAAATTCATCACATAATCTCTCGGTCGCTTCGGGAGGAGTAAATCTTTTCAAGAAAATTACTTTGAATCTATCCCAGGTGATATCACCTTCTGGATTATCTTTAATAACTGAATCCCACCAAAACAAAGCTTCATCTTTGAGAGCCCAGGAGGCCAGCAATCTTTTCTGGTCATCCCTAAGCTTTAATGCTTCGAATATTTTCTCAGCCGAACGAACCCAAGCTTGTGTTTTCATAATTGCTTCTTCACCCGAGAAAGGTTTTCCACCCAGATTTCTATATTTCATAAATAGAGCTTCTATATCTGGGTCAGTGTTACTTCTTCTGTTTCTGGCACTCATTTTCTAGTTCTTCTGCAAATAGCAGATCAAGTGTCAGGTCAACAGAAAAGATATTTCAAAATATAGAGACAAATACTTGAATGTAAATGTGTCTATTGAGGTGTAATTTCATTCTGCTACTCATACTAGGATATTAGCGATCCTATCTGTATTGAGTTACCCGTCCTAGAACACTACTGGTTCTATTTCTGACGAGTTCGTTCGAATGTTATATTCCAGAACTAAGCTTAACCAAAGCTCTGATACCACGATGAGACGACCCGAAATCCCGTTCAGACGGAAACAGGGTTATCTTTGGAATATAACACAGAAACAGATAATAGCAGAACAGAATTAAATAAATACACCAGATAATGAACAACAAAATATACTGGATAAAAGTAATCATCAGAGTTACACAGTATACATGATCTTACTTAGTACAAATACAGTTCAGCTATACATAAATGTCTACAGTGGAAATAAACAAAATATGTACAATAGGAGCTGAACAACATAAAAAGAAATAAATGATAGAATCCATCTTCAGCTCCAGCTATCCAGAAAGAACCAGCTAAACCTGAATACAAGGCTGCCCGTGGAGAAAAAGGGGCACCCGAGTTTGAAAGTGAAACAAACTACGAGTCAGTCATGGGACTGGTATGAGAAATCCACTCAACACATATATAATTGGCTAATCACAGGACCACGCCACTTCCGTGGAACGGGTTTACTCCATTGGATTGCCAGTGCTTTTAAAACAAAACTTTCTTTTAAAACATCGCTATGCTTTTTATAAAAATGAAGCCGTTATAAGACTCAGTTCCCATCACACAATGCAACGCAAACCGGAGGATAGAGTTTTTACCTTATAACAGCCAAAATATGCTTGATACGAATAAAACAAAGGCATTTGATATTATTGCTAGTGTTTATATGTTTTGAAAGCAATTTCAAATCATAACTATCAATCATAGACGACATGAGCGTCCCATGCCACTATGTCGCCAAATATATATATACAATTGAAACCGCACGATCACGTATTTGGAAATTGGATTTCCGTCATGAACCAAGGCAAAAGATAGTCCTTACCGAATTCGAGACAATCTAGCCCATGTCTCAGGCCCAGACTCAGGTGAGCCCTTGGATCGTCAGGGCCGGTCCACCGATGTGGATTATTATGCCTGAACACTACGTTTCTCCGCCCTTTGAGGCGTAAACGAGCCAACGAATGACTCCATCGGACCCGGATCGTCCGATCAAACCGAGGCGCCTCGCAACAGCAACAACCACATAGATGAAAAGTATATAAATGTCAGGGCTGGTAGGTCACTGACACCACCCTAGCTAGAAAGAAACGCATGCCCTCCCTGAG
The DNA here is from genome assembly GCA_030737875.1 of Allium sativum. Classification (NCBI taxonomy): domain Eukaryota; kingdom Viridiplantae; phylum Streptophyta; class Magnoliopsida; order Asparagales; family Amaryllidaceae; genus Allium; species Allium sativum. The sequence goes on from CM060925.1 coordinate 160,402,634, forward strand.
GTCCTTCTCCCGTTTTAGGTTCATACCGGGGTGTGAGGCTCGCGAATTCACGTTATACACAAAGCTACGCCACACAGGCGGTGCTTTGATCATCACCACAAGACTTTGCTTTTCAACAGAAGCCCTGATCACTGCACCTTAGCATGCCACACAGGCAATTCATGCCATGCGACTGACGTCTATCGATATACAACCTCCGAGCTCGTGCGTCTCAGAGAAGGGCGTTAAGCAAAAGAATAAATTCTCCGCCGCCAAACAGATGTATATTTAACAGAAATCAATCAACACAGAATAAACTCCAATGTCAGACACACAGTCCATTTACAAGTCCGTTCTGCGTCTGAACGAAACCAGAGGCACTAAATACCTCGCAAACCCATCGATCACCACGTACGTCTGGACGATCACCACTCATTATCCATATTTCGGGATGCCTCCCAATCAGGACCTCGGTTACCATCCAAACGAGGTGAAGATCTCCGGTCTTCGACCATCGTCTTCATCTTCGACTTTCAATCGTCGGTCAATTATTTGAAATGAGAATTAACTCGGCCTTCTCAAATAATTCACGTATATTTAGAATTTCAATTCAATTTATTTCAATGGTTAAATTATTCTACAACACCAATTTTGTCCTTTAATGTAATTTTCACACCAAACACATTCAACCATCAAACATCACATAAATCAAGCAAATTCAGTTTATTTCCATTCCATATCGCTTATGATATTTTATAACTATTTATCGCTATTTTTATTTATTTTAAAATAGCTAATTCATTCAAAACGACGCTTCGGGCCATAAGGCGGCCGTGGCGCTGTTTTTCTTCAGATTTGATTTACACATATCTGAAAATCTAACCGTTGGATCTTCACAAAATTTACATCATTAGAAAGGTCTTTTCAAAACGAATCCAACGGTTCCAGTTTCGGGAAAATCCGACGGTCGGATCTCCCGGTACAATCGTTTGAAATTTCGATTTCAAAATGCGAACTGCAGCGTCGTTATTCGATTAAATATAATTATATTTATATATATAAATAAATATAATCGTTTCTGGCGCTGTTTTTCTTCAGATTTGAATTAAACATTCCAGACAATCCAACCGTTGGATTTCTACAAAGTTGGTGCCGTTAGGAAGATATTTCCAAGGCGAACCCGACGGTTGAGGTTTCGGGAAAATCCAATGGTCGGATTTCCCGTACTAGTTGTTTGAAATCACGGTTTCAAAATACGAACTGCACGGCCTCGTTTCGTTTTAATTTTATTTATATTTATATATTTATATAAATATAGTTCCTTCAATGATTTCCATATCGTTTTCACTTCAAATATTTTTCTAACACCTTAAAATTTTGGAAAATTTCGCCATAACCTCCCCTGCACCGGGAGCATCGGGAAATCGCAAATAGCGTTCCCGGTCCTTCTAATCTCAAAAAGAAAAAGAAAAAGCCAAGCGGCTAGCCAACAGGCTCATAAAATCATCACCCAAACAAAGCAGTAAATGTGTACCTATTTGTCGGGCACAAAATTTTATTCCTCTTCTCTAGCCCCTTTGCTATAACCTGTTCAATGAATATGCATGTACATATATATACAGTTCTTATCATTTATCATTTTCTATTCAACTTCATATTTGATTTCTATTCGGTTTAAAAACACCATTCATTCTAATGTTACATAAATAGGTGCAAATCATTTCATTAGCTAATTAATGAATATTTCAACTCATATATGTTTATTTTGAACAAGTGGCTATTTTTAACACTTCACATTTCAACGATTTATGCATACAATAAAAATGTGATTTTTATTGTAAAACAATTCATTTCAAAACACTATTTTTCTATATAGCACAAGTTGGTGATAAAAATAGGATTTTTATCATAAAACAATTTCTTTTAAAACGAGATTATTTTACACAGTTCATATAGTCGATAAAAGGTGATTTTTATTATCAAACAATTTATTTTCAAAATATGAATACCATTCAACACATGAATTTCTAATCAACGAATGAATATCCATTCAACACATGAATGTTTTCTTAAATGAATTTATATAGTTTAAGCATATGAAAATAATTCAAACACACGAATATTATTCAAAATTTCGGCAGCATAACGGCAGGGTAGTTACACCGGGACCGTCCCTAGTACGGCTCCTCGCTCTACCTTAAAACCTCGCGGTTTTTGACAATGGGGATCATGCATCTAGTTCGCACGCAGGCGGCATGTATATATTTATGTCATTTCCACAAACTAATCCTATGTGGTTTCAACCAAATATTTTTCAACCACAAATGGGTATTTTTCAACCACAAATCAACCAATATCAATCACAAACAATCCCAAACAATCATTCGCTATCAATCAATTTTCACAACAATTTCAACCAATAAATATCGTCCATGGTTTGTGGACGAGGGGAGTATATATATATATATATATTTATATATAGCAATTTATATATAGCTATTCACTTTCATTTCACACATATATAATATTTTTAAATCAGAAATCTCACCAATAGCTATCCAACTTCACTTAGAGAAATCTTCGCCTTTACGACTCTGTCGCTTCGTTGCCTTTATTCTCTACATATGTAAAAATCGAATTTTTACTATGTAATTCAATATATAAAAATCGAATTTTGACTTCGCTATTCAATATATAAAAATCGAATTTTGACTTCGCTATCCAATATATAAAAATCTGATTTTTACTTCGACTTTCAATATATAAAAATCTGATTTTTCTCTTTTTAAATTTCTAATCTCCTTCTATTTTAAATCTTAAAATAAATTAGTTTATAAATCATTTTAAAAATCAGTTTTTAATACTTTTTAAAATCAGTTTTTACTTTTATAAAAATCAGTTTTAACTTTTATAAAAATCAGTTTTAACTTTTTTTAAAAAAATCTGTTTTAATCCTATTTAAAATAAATCAGTTTTTACTTTTTTTTAAAAAATCTGTTTTAATCCTATTTAAAATAAATCATTTTTTAAACTAATTAAAAAAAAATCAGCTTTAAAACTTAAAATAAAAACTTACTGCAATCTGCGAAAAGGGGGGCGTCGTCTTCGTCGAAATGTGGGCTGAGGCGGCGGTGGCTGCGTGGAGGTGGGTGGTCTCGAACGGGGGTGGCGATGTCTGCTGCGTATCGCGTTTCAGAAGAAAGGGGGGGTCGCTGGAGGAAACGAGCGTCGGAGGAGGGGGGGAATCGTGGAAGGGCGGTTGGCGATCTGAGGGAAGGCGCCGGCGTGGGGCAGGCGGCGACCGTCGAGCGATTTAGGTTTAGGGTTCTCCTTTTTTTTTTATCTGTTCGAAGTGAAGAGAGAGAAGAGGGAAAGGGGGGGTTTATATAAAATATATATATATTTAATTATTTAATTTTTTCAAAAAGTTGACTTTTATGTACGACCTCTAAACGAGGCCCACCGCCTGTCGTCCATAGCGTTTTACCCCCATCCCGAACACAATGGGATATGTACCGTAAGCTGATACGATCATTTGAATCAATTTCCGTTGAATTTAAAGTGTAATTCTTTATGTATTCAATTTAAACGCACATTTCCATTTAGTGGGGCCACATACGAACTCGAAAAATTCCAGAAAAATATTTTCTAGCTTCGTATTGACGATACGGTCCTAACAAAACTAGTTTCGTCAAATTCTGAGACCGTTTGAAAAATGGCCAATTTCCAGTCGATTAAAATCAACTAAAACCGGTCAAACGCGTTTTCCTTTTCCACGCTCACATATTGATTCGAAAAATTATGAAATTTGAAACCTAGCAATAACTTGACACTGCGGATCCAACAAAAGTGGTTTCGTCGAAATCCGAGGTCATTTGCAAAATGTCCATTTTTAAGGGCCTGAATTCCATAGCGACTATTCAGAATTTTCAACTGGACATATCTTTTGATTCCCGCTATCAAATTTCGATTGGTCGGATTCGTTAGAAAGATATTACCAATTAGATCCTAATGTTTTTGGTTTCACTAAAATCCGGATTGTTTTGCACCCGATACAGTCCGACAAAGTTTGAATTCAATTTTTGAAACTGCCACGCCATTTCAGGCCTTGTTTATAATTATAATTAATTATATTCGTTTTCAAATGTCGATTCAAACTCAGTTTTCATCGCCCTTATTTAAAATATTTATTTTAAATATTTAAAATCCATTATTTTAGCCAATTTAAAAATTTTAAATTGGTTCAGATTTTCTGGGTCGTTACATTATAAGCGGTCAAAACAGCGGCAGGGGGTACGTCAGTGTAGGTTCCGATGGTTTACGGGCATGCACGTACTCCGGAGTGGGAAAAACAGGCATTGGATACTAGTAGTTATACACTGTGCATCTTGAATCGTGTCGGGTCGCTATCATAAGGACCGATACACCTCATCGTGGGGCCAGCACAGGGTATCTACACGCAAGAGAGGGCTAATTGACACAGACACAAGAGAAACTAATACAAGTAGGGAGCCGATCGATAGGGTAGTAAGGGTACATCTAACACATTCGTGGCAATTAGGCAGATTGAAGTGGAATCCTCATAATAGAAGTACACCTGAAGGATACCACAATCGCGGGGATTGGGATCACATTATCATATTATCATTTTATACAGATTACTAGTTGAAACACTTGTAAAGGGATGCAGAGAAGTTGAAATGAGTGTGTTAGCATATTCAGTCCTATTAACTTATTTCTAGGATGTTATCCTAGATTTAGTTTATTCATATCATAATCCTTTTCTTGTTTACATGTTAAATAATCACTGGACTTACCAGACTCATGTCTGACCCATTTTCCTTTCGTCTTCTTTTCTTCCGTTTCCCCCTAGGTCCGCAGGGAGGGAACGCCTCAGCTTAGTTCAGACCTTTTGCAAGCTTGAAGAGAATGGATGTATTGCTTGGACTTTCCTTTCTTGGGCTATGGCTTTGGATACACTCTTAATGGGGATTATGCTACTTTATTATCGTTTTATGCTTCTTTATGTTTTAATCAAGACAGAAGTTCTATGTATTACTTTTAAGTATGATTGAGGCAACTATTGTAAAAGCTTGACTGAACCACATCATTAATAAAATGACTTTATTTTCTGCTACTTTATTTGTCTGTCTTGTAATTTATTTGCATCTTTTACCTATAATGCTCCACCGAAGTTAATGCATTCCCTTTGTGAGTGACCTTAACGGAGGTGTGGTGTTTCATCACCCCTCACCCCAATAAGCCGATGCTTCTTCGAGATGGAAAAGGTAGTCTTTGTTAGGTCCTGACGGTCCTTCAGCCTCGGCAATTTGATTGTTCCACAACCTATATTTAGATGTTTATTATTTGTTTTAATTGGCTCCATCAGGTAGTTGACTAGTGTTACAAGAAAAGCATGCAGAGGAGTTAGACTGTTCTCCATGCTTTTTTTATCACCAAAACACAGAAAATAACATTAAAAAAAATCCTATTTTACATGTTAATTTCATTTTTTAAAAATTTCTTGTTTTCAAACAATATAGTGTGTATTTTTGTTTATATGAAAATACGCCTAAAGACGACAGCCCAACTGAAGCCTTACAAGTTTACTTAATATGAATGCAAGTTCACACCACCACAGTTTACTGTTTACTTAATATGAAACTCCAGCTCACTTGACCATAGTGTCAAATTTCAGTTAACTTAAACTTTTATTTCACGCAAATCCTTCTCTCTATTTTAGGAGGATTGATGTTTCATAGAGGGTGAAATGTTGTGTATAATATTCATAAAATATGCAAAATAAGATACAAAAAACTATCAACTAGGGAGGGGTTAAAATAAAATCGCCTTTAGGCGATTCGGTAACCAGAATATTATTGGCATTAAACAAAGATTCTAGGTGTCTGTATCCAAAATTCAACCTATTCCTACAAGGAAAATACTGCAGCAGATAAAGGCTGGCAACGTATGCAAGAAAAGTCTTTTGCATATGATTGATTTTTTTCTAATAAAGCTTTCAACTTAGAATAATGTCATAATGATTGAATTTTCAGTAATACACAAACGAACCAAAATAAGTCTTGGAAAAGGTACCCAGACTTACAGGTAGCTTATCTTGTATAATTCTCCTGTTATATTTAGGGGTGGAATTGGTTCGGTACCGGAACTTTGTATTCAAAACCATTACCGTACCGACTTTATATGGTAATAGAAAAATCATACCATTACCAACCAAAGAATTCGGTTACCAATGATTCGATTTATGTTGGTAATAGTTGGTAGAGGTCGGTAATAAGCTTTTGCCATTCACTAGTATGAGATTTTTTTGTCTACAACATTTCACGTTAAAATATTAAAATTGATTTTTTTGTTATTATATTATCATTTATCTATCTTATTTTACGCAGTCAAACATGCATGAAAACTTTATGGATGAACGAGAATATCATATAAATTGTACCGTTTCGAAGATATATGATAAAAATTGCATTCAACCTTATATATCGTAATAATATTTTCCTAGGCATTTTATTAAATCATTACATATTAGAAGTTCGTTGTTATGTAATAAACATTTATGATGATATATAAGAATATTTATATATGTATTGTTTAAGATATGTGGTAGGTATGGTAATTACCATTATTAATGTTCAATTACCATTACCGTACCGCATATTTTAATGTGGTTTGATATACCATACCAATCAATTTGGTTACCGGTTGTTCGGTACCACTATCGTTGGTAGCGGTTGGTGATGGCTGGTAAGTGGTAATTTGATAAAAATGTCCAGCCCTAGTTATATTATGTAACTCTTTATTGTTGTTGATTGATTAAAAATATGCTACATTTGATCAAATAAGGAAACACACGCTGAAACAAAGAACTGCAAGCCTGTAAGTCAAAACAAATTCTGCCTGTAAGTCAAAACAAGGCCACTTAGCATTCTTAGGTGTGACGAAAAGGAATTTCGCTCGGTCCGAACCAGTCACTAAACCGACCCAGACCGTTCGAAACGCCCTATCGTTTGAGAACACGGCAAAATCAGAACGCATACAAATGAACATTTCATTGTTAATTACAACAATGCATCAGATTACAAGAATATACAGAGTATAAACAAATAAATATTACACAGAAATATCAGAGATTACAATAAATTACATAGCAGCGGAAAATAATACAATGCACAACTGAAGGAGATATACGGATACAAAGCTTTCCGGATATCGTTCCAGCTGTAAACCAGGATCCTGTGAATATAAATCTGCAAAACCAAAACTACTAGCTGCCCGTGTCGAAATAAGGGCACCCAGAGTTTAGGTTAAAACAATAAACTCCAGGTCAGTCATGTGACTGGTGTGAGAACTAAAACAGTTAATCTTTATTTTTAAAGTTAGGTAAATCAAGGGACCACGCCGTATAACACGGAACGGGTTTCCTTCCAAGAATACCAGTGCATAAAACAAACAGCGCAATGCTAAATAAAGAAAAATGAAGCTGTTATAAGACCCAGGTCCTATCACACAATGCAACGCAAGTCGGGGGATAGGGTTTTCCCTTATAACAGCCAAAGAATGCTTGATACGTTTAAAACAAATCATTTGATACTATTATAAGTGCATAGTGTATAAAACAACTTCGAATCATAAGTATCAATCATAGGCGACATGAGCGTCCCATGCCACTATGTCGCCATATATAGGTTTACAAATAAAACCGCAAATGTCACGTATTTGGAAATTGGATTTCCGTCTGTGAACCGAGGCCAGGGATCGTCCTCTACCGATTCGTGACTCTCTAGCCCGAGCCACAGGCAAGCGCGCAGGCAAGCCTTTAGATCGTCAGGGCCGGTCCACCGATGTGGATTATTATGCCTGAACACTACGTTTCCCCGCCCTTTGGGGCGTAAATGTGCCAACGAATGGCTCCATCGGACCCGGATCGTCCGATCTAACCGAGGCGCCTCGCAACAGCAACAACCACACAGGTGAAAAGTATATAAATGTCAGGGCTGGTAGGTCACTGACACCACCCTAGCTAGAAAGAAACGCATGCCCTCCCTGAGGTCCTCTCCCGTTTTTGGTTCACAACCGGGGTGCGAGGCTCGCGAATTCACGTTACACAAAGCTTTTCCACACAGGCTGTGCTTTGATCATCACCACAAGACTTTGCTTTTCAACAGAAGCCTCGATCAATTGCCACTTAGGCATGCCACACAGGCAATTCACTCTATGCGTTTGATATCCATCAGTATATAACCCCTGAGCTCGTACGTCTCAGAGAAGGGCGTTAAGCAAGAGAATAAATTCTCCGCCGCCAAACAGATATATATTTAATAGAAATCAAACACACAGACTAAAATCCAATGTCAGACACACAGTCCATTTACAAGTCCGTTCTGGGTCTGAACGAAACCGGAGGCACTTTCCTCGCATCTCCATCGATCTCCAAGTACGTCTGAACAACCACCAACTATTTCCATCCTCTTGGGTGTACAGCCCAATCAGGATCGTCAGTAATTACCCAAACGATGTGAAGACTTCCGGTCTTCTACCACCGTCTTCATCTTCGACTTATCGTCGAATCGGTTATTCAGAATGGGTATAAACCCGGACTTTCCGAACAACCCGCGTATATTAAAAACAAATGTTACACAAACACAACATACGCCTCATTCCAATTCTGAATATTCTGTTATTTAAATATCCACATCTTTTGGGAAAAGTTCCCATTAATTTTATCCAAGATAAATTCTTTAAAATTTATCCTTTAATCTTCTTTTGGATGTCGTTTCAAACCAAATTATGGTTTTCTAAACTAGTCGAGATTAGCGAACCACACCGAAGTAATTATTTATTTTATTTCCCAATCCCAACCTATTCATCCCACGAAGCAAAACTGGTAGTACTCCATATCTAACACCACGGTGTTATCGGTAAAATTAATTACCATTTCACGTTCAAATCTGATTAAAGATTTAACTATCGCTTTGGAGCAAAACTGGTGATACTCCATTCTCGCTCACTTTCTAAATTTGATAATTTAGATTATAGATTCACATTTCCATTTAATTGAAGATTTATTAAAACTTCTTTTACTGGGTTAAAGAACTAGTGTTATTTAAAACACAGTTCACGGCAAACCCAAATCATATTCTATTTATTATCGGGTTAAAGAATAAGTGTTATTTAAAACACAGTTCACGATAAACCCATTTCATATCCAATCAAATACATTAGAAATTCCGATTATTTAAAGCCCCTTTTTAAATCTAATTTATTTATTTAAAAATAATTGGGTTTTAAATTTGGTTCAAAATTAGTTCATTTCGATAAAAATCTATTTTTATCTTTTCAAATATGGAGTTTTTCATCCCAATTTTTCCCAAATCATTTCTTATGTTTTTACACAAATTATTGATATTTTTTATAATTTTATCAAGGCCCGTACAGTTGATTTCCATCTACGGCCATCGAACTGTACTTACAACGACCTTTTCCAAATTTGATTTGGATGTATCTCCAAATCCAACCGTTAGATTTCAAATTTCTAATATTCGTCAGAAAGCTCTTTTCGATACGAACCCAATGGTTCCTGTTTTAGGAGAATCCGACGGTCGGATCTCCCGTAATGTCCGTTTGAAATAAATGGCCGAAATTCATGAACTGTCGCGGCGTGGCGCGTTCTATTCAGGCCATTATATTATATATATAATATATATTTCGTCGATTTCTATTTAAAACGAATTATATAAATAGTTTTAAATTCATTTCAAAAGCAATTTCAACTTCCATTTCAATTCAAATCAAAATTGAATTCTTCTTTATAAATTCGTTTTAAAATTCATTTCTATTCAATTCAAATTTCAATTCAATTTGAATTCATTTCAATTTGCTTTCAATTCAATTTGAATTCGTTTTCAATTCAATTCAATTCCAAAGTCGTTTTCTATTCGATTCAATTCAAATTGGTTTTCTATTCGATTCAATTCAAATTGGTTTTCTATTCGATTCAAATTCGTTATATATTCAAATCAAATCAAATTCGTTATCTATTCAAATCAAATTCGTTATATATTCAATTGAAATCAAATTCGTTTTCTATTCAAATCAAATACGTTATATATTCAATTGAAATCAAATTCGTTTTCTATTCAATTCATTTCGAAATCGTTTTCAATTCAATTCATTTCGAAATCGTTTTCAATTCAATTCATTTCGAAATCGTTTTCAATTCAATTCATTTCGAAATCGTTTTCAATTCAATTCATTTCGAAATGAATAAAATCGATATAAATATCGTTCACGTCAAAATGGCGTCAATCTAATCAACACGGCTTAATGTATTTCTATTTTCAAATATTCTATTTCAAAAATTTCCTATTATCAAAATATTTGTTATTATCAAAATATTTCGTTCAACACATGACTAATCTCAACGGATGAGTACAGTCAACACATGAACCTTTACTTTATATTGATAAAGATGTAAATTTTATTATTAAAATATTTCGTTCAACACATGACTAATCTCAACGGATGAGTACAGTCAACACATGAACCTTTACTTTATAATACTCTTTATTTTCTCAATTGGAATGAGGCCCAACCAATCACCATATAAAATTAATTATATGGATTTCCATGCAACACATGTATATAACAACATTGAAAAATAATCAACCATCAACCAAAGTGCACTACACTGTATAAGCATCAAATATAGATATTCAACGCTTATAACAGCCTGTCAATCAATCGATCGACATATTTAATCAATCAGGATGAGTGAACTTCAAATTTCATCCCAACACCCGTGTGGGGTTTCAAACAATCAAACACAGATTTTATTTGTGCAGTTGGGCGATGTGTAAAATTTATCGACCCAATCAATGTCCTTCAAATAGGTGTACATCAACAAACCGTCCGGCTTGTAAATGATTATTTTATTTTATTCACTATATTCATATTCATGTTAAAAATTATATTTTTTAACGATAAAACATTTTATTTCAACATATGAATTTCTATTCAGTTCCGTTACACAATAAAAAATGATATTTTTATTTTTCTAACATATTTTAGGAAATTTCGGCGGCATAACGGCACGATACTAGAAACGGGACAAGGCCTAGCCTTATCCCCGGTCTAGCGAAGGCCCACGCCATTCACAAATCAATCCAATCAATTTTATTTCACCAAACAATCAATTTCAATCAAATAATCTAACTAATTTTTGCAATCAAATAAACAAGTCCATGGTCTGTGGACGATTGTGTCGGGTGCTACTAAACACCGTCTGCATCCTAGTATATATATATAACTAGAAAAAGAAATTTAAAGGTGAGAAATTCTCACATATAGCTATCCAATCATCTTGACTCTTCTTTGATAGAAATCTTCATCGTTATCGCATTCTTGTCATCTTCGTTGCTGTAGCCACTACATATGTAAAAATCGAATTTTTACTTTGCTATTCCATATATAAAAATCGAATTTTTATTATGATGTTCAATATATAAAAATCGAATTTTTACTATGATGTCATATAGATAAAAATTCCATTTCAAAAATATAGATTTCGCCTTTATAAAAATATAAATTTCGCCTTTATAAAAATATAGATTTCGCCTTTACAAAAATATAGATTTCGCCTTTATAAAAATATCATTATAAAAATCACATTTTTATTTTTCTACACATATAAAGATGATATTTCTAACATGTAAAAATTATATTTCTAATTCTCTACATAAACAAAAATTATATTTTTACATCTTCTATATAGTAAAGATTATATTTTTAATACTTTAAAAATATAAAAATCATATTTTTACTTTGCTTTCTACATAAGAAAAATCATATCTTTCCTACATAAAGATTCAAACTTTATGATAAAAATCAAATCCTTTAAACCAATAAAAGATACTATTTTTATAATATTCCTCATATAATAAAAATCATATTTTCCATAACTTTGAAATCTTATTTACCATAGCTAAGAAATCCAGTTTTTCTAATCAAAAATTCGTATTCTTTCTAATGGTAAAAAAAACAATTTCTTTGCTAGAAAAAAACAAATCTTTTCAAAGTTTAAAAATCGAATCTATTCACTTTCAAATATCCAATTTTTTCGTATTAAAAAAAAACTAACCTTTTTCTTCTTTACGGGGGGGGGGGGCTGACGGTCGGTGGGTGGCCAGAGGGCACGGAGGCGGTTACGAGGCCTGGGGGGTCTTCAATCGAGAAAGGAGGGGCTCGGTCAGTTGGTGGAGGCGCTAGGGGGAGGCGAGGTTCAGGCGGGCTTCGACAGCTGGGGGGGTTTAGGGCGTTGCGGTCAACATCGGGGGGGGGGGGGGGGGGGGTCTTCGTCGCGTCGAGGGGGAAGAGGAGGAAGATGAGGAGGGGAGGCGTGCGGTGGTGGTGGCTCTGCCACCGGCGGCGGCGTGGGGGGGGCATCTACGCAGGGTTTTTCCTTTTTTTCCTGTGGAATTGATTTCGGGAATAATGATTTAGGGGGGGGGGGCAGAGTGATTTAAGGAGGAGGGAAAGAATTTTTAATTTATTTAATTAATTTATTTTCAAAAAGTTGACTTTTACATACGACCTCGAAACGAGGCCCACCGCCTGTCGTCCATAGCTAATTACCCCCATTCCGAACACAATGGGATTTGTATCGTAAGCTGATTCGATCGTTTGAATCAGTTTCCGTTGAATTTACCTTTAAATCGCTATATTGAATTTTAAACGTACATTTCAAATTACCGGGGTCACATACTAACTCTATAAATCCCATAAAAATATTTTCTAGCTTAGTATTGACGATACGGTCCTAATAAAACTAGTTTCGTTGAATTCCGAGACCGTTTGAAAAATGGCCAATTTCCAGTCGATTAAAATCAACTAAAACTGGTCAAACGCGTTTTCCTTTGCCACGCTCACATATTGATTCGAAAAATTATGAAATTTGGAATCTAGCAATAACTTTACATCACGGACCCAACAAAAGTGGTTTCGTCGAAATCCGAGGTCGTTTGCAAAATTTCCATTTTTAAGGGCCTGAATTCCATAGCGACTATTCAGAATTTTCATCTGGACATATCTTTTGGTTCCCGTTATGAAATTTTGATTTTTCGGATTCGTTGGAAAGATATCATCAATTAGATTCTAATGATTTTAGTTTCACTAAAATCCGGATTGTTTTGCACCCGGTATATTCAATTGAAGTTTGAAATCGAATTATCGAACTACCGCACCATTTTCAATTCTATTTATAAATATATATAAATATTATATATTCTAACGACGACGTATATAATATAAACGTTCTAAATATATTCAAAACATTTTTCTCGTCGATATTATTTAAAATAATTCAGTTTAAATATTCAAAATTCGCTAAAATTGCCAAAATAAAAATTTTAAACTGACCCAGATTTTCCGGGTTATTGCAATCTCCCCCACTTAAAACTTTTCGTCCCCGAAAAGGAACAAAGTCGAATGTGGTTTGATTAATCAACTCTACGTTCGATCTGGCTTCCATTCTCTAACTTTTCAGTTTTTGAGAATTTTCAAATTTTCAAAAATTTGGCTAACACCCTAAATTTTCGAAAAATTTCGCCATAACCTCCCCTGCACCGGGAGCCACGGGAAAATCCCGAAATTGCCATATAGGCCTTCTGATCTCAAAAAGAAAAAGAAAAAGCCAAGTGGCTAGCCAATAGGCTCATAAAATCATCATCACCCAAACAAAACAGTAAATTATGTAGTAAACATGTACCTATTTGTCGGGCAAACAAATTTTATTCTCTGCTCTAGCCTCCTTGCTATGACCTGTTCAATGTAAGTATATGTATATGCAAGCAAATGCGACCAATTTTCAATACAGTTCAATATGTGGTTCAATTAGGCATAATGGTTCAAAATTATCAAATAAATAAACAAACAACACAAACATCAATCAATTAGTGAATTAGAGTTTCAAATTTATAAATTTGACGTATATACAAAAAATCATGTTTTTGATGCCAATTCACAACAATGTGTTCTAACTATATAAGTTTTGGTTCTCACACTAGTCTAATGGAAATATATAGATATCACACCTTCGAAACACGAATATAAATACTGATGATGATGCACCATCATCAGAATCATCTCCAGGCGTCTAGAATGTGATTCTATATCTATCCAGTATATTAAAACTTCGAATATACGTTCATGACGCGTATATGCAAAATCTTTATATAGCGGATAGTCCATATGCAAAATAAATAAATATTCAAATACGTATAAAATGGTTTAAATTTTCAAAACAAAAATTGTTTTCATTTGAAAAATATACTCTTCACACTCGCTCTAGGATACTACTGATCCTATCTCTAACGAGTCATTCTAATTGGATATTACTAATCCAATATCTGATGAATTCTTTCGTATGGTTCTAATGTGTCTTGTTCTCGAGCTCTGTAAACCAAAGCTCTGATACCAAATGTGACGAAAAGGAATTTCGCTCGGTCCGAACCAGTCACTAAACCGACCCAGACCGTTCGAAACGCCCTATCGTTTGAGAACACGACAAAATCAGAACGCATACAAATGAACATTTCATTGTTAATTACAACAATGCATCAGATTACAAGAATATACAGAGTATAAACAAATAAATATTACACAGAAATATCAGAGATTACAATAAATTACATAGCAACGGAAAATAATACAATGCACAACTGAAGGAGATATACGGATACAAAGCTTTCCGGATATCGTTCCAGCTGTAAACCAGGATCCTGTGAATATAAATCTGCAAAACCAAAACTACTAGCTGCCCGTGTCGAAATAAGGGCACCCAGAGTTTAGGTTAAAACAATAAACTCCAGGTCAGTCATGTGACTGGTGTGAGAACTAAAACAGTTAATCTTTATTTTTAAAGTTAGGTAAATCAAGGGACCACGCCGTATAACACGGAACGGGTTTCCTCCCAAGAATACCAGTGCATAAAACAAACAGCGCAATGCTAAATAAAGAAAAATGAAGCTCTTATAAGACCCAGGTCCTATCACACAATGCAACGCAAGCCGGGGGATAGGGTTTTCCCTTATAACAGCCAAAGAATGCTTGATACGTTTAAAACAAATCATTTGATACTATTATAAGTGCATAGTGTATAAAACAACTTCGAATCATAAGTATCAATCATAGGCGACATGAGCGTCCCATGCCACTATGTCGCCATATATAGGTTTACAAATAAAACCGCAAATGTCACGTATTTGGAAATTGGATTTCCGTCTGTGAACCGAGGCCAGGGATCGTCCTCTACTGATTCGTGACTCTCTAGCCCGAGCCACAGGTAAGCGCGCAGGCAAGCCTTTAGATCGTCAGGGCCGGTCCACCGATGTGGATTATTATGCCTGAACACTACGTTTCCCCGCCCTTTGGGGCGTAAATGAGCCAACGAATGGCTCCATCGGACCCGGATCGTCCGATCTAACTGAGGCGCCTCGCAACAGCAACAACCACACAGGTGAAAAGTATATAAATGTCAGGGCTGGTAGGTCACTGACACCACCCTAGCTAGAAAGAAACGCATGCCCTCCCTGAGGTCCTCTCCCGTTTTTGGTTCACAACCGGGGTGCGAGGCTCGCGAATTCAAGTTACACAAAGCTGTGCCACACAGGCTGTGCTTTGATCATCACCACAAGACTTTGCTTTTCAACAGAAGCCTCGATCAATTGCCACTTAGGCATGCCACACAGGCAATTCACTCTATGCGTTTGATATCCATTAGTATATAACCCCTGAGCTCGTACGTCTCAGAGAAGGGCGTTAAGCAAGAGAATAAATTCTTCGCCGCCAAACAGATATATATTTAATAGAAATCAAACACACAGACTAAAATCCAATGTCAGACACACAGTCCATTTACAAGTCCGTTCTGGGTCTGAACGAAACCGGAGGCACTTTCCTCGCATCTCCATCGATCTCCAAGTACGTCTGGACGACCACCAACTATTTCCATCCTCTTGGGTGTACAGCCCAATCAGGATCGTCAGTAATTACCCAAACGATGTGAAGACTTCCGGTCTTCTACCACCGTCTTCATCTTCGACTTATCGTCGAATCGGTTATTCAAAATGGGTATAAACCCGAACTTTCCGAACAACCCGCGTATATTAAAAACAAATGTTACACAAACACAACATACGCCTCATTCCAATTCTGAATATTCTGTTATTTAAATATCCACATCTTTTGGGAAAAGTTCCCATTAATTTTATCCAAGATAAATTCTTTAAAATTTATCCTTTAATCTTCTTTTGGATGTCGTTTCAAACCAAATTATGGTTTTCTAAACTAGTCGAGATTAGCGAACCACACCGAAGTAATTATTTATTTTATTTCCCAATCCCAACCTATTCATCCCATGAAGCAAAACTGGTAGTACTCCATATCTAACACCACGGTGTTATCGGTAAAATTAATTACCATTTCAAGTTCAAATCTGATTAAAGATTTAACTATCGCTTTGGAGCAAAACTGGTGATACTCCATTCTCGCTCACTTTCTAAATTTGATAATTTAGATTATAGATTCACATTTCCATTTAATTGAAGATTCATTAAAACTCCTTTTACTGGGTTAAAGAACTAGTGTTATTTAAAACACAGTTCACGGCAAACCCAAATCATATTCTATTTATTATCGGGTTAAAGAACAAGTGTTATTTAAAACACAGTTCACGATAAACCCATTTCATATCCAATCAAATACATTAGAAATTCCGATTATTTAAAGCCCCTTTTTAAATCTAATTTATTTATTTAAAAATAATTGGGTTTTAAATTTGGTTCAAAATTAGTTCATTTCGATAAAAATCTATTTTTATCTTTTCAAATATGGAGTTTTTCATCCCAATTTTTCCCAAATCATTTCTTATGTTTTTACACAAATTATTGATATTTTTAATAATTTTATCAAGGCCCGTACAGTCGATTTCCATCTACGGCCATCGAACTGCACTTACAGCGACCTTTTCCAAATTTGATTTGGACGTATCTCCAAATCCAACCGTTAGATTTCAAATTTCTAATATTCGTTGGAAAGCTCTTTTCGATACGAACCCAATGGTTCCGGTTTTAGGAGAATCCGACGGTCGGATCTCCCGTAATGTCCGTTTGAAATAAATGGCCGAAATTCACGAACAGCCGCGGCGCGGCGCGTTCTATTCAGGCCATTATATTATATATATAATATATATAATATATATTTCGTCGATTTCTATTTAAAACGAATTATATAAATAGTTTTAAATTCGTTTCAAAAGCAATTTCAACTTCCATTTCAATTCAAATCAAAATTGAATTCTTCTTTATAAATTCGTTTTAAAATTCATTTCTATTCAATTCAAATTTCAATTCAATTTGAATTCATTTCAATTTGCTTTCAATTCAATTTGAATTCGTTTTCAATTCAATTCAATTCCAAAGTCGTTTTCTATTCGATTCAATTCAAATTGGTTTTCTATTCGATTCAATTCAAATTGGTTTTCTATTCGATTCAAATTCGTTATATATTCAAATCAAATCAAATTCTTTTTCTATTCAAATCAAATTCGTTATATATTCAATTGAAATCAAATTCGTTTTCTATTCAAATCAAATTCGTTATATATTCAATTGAAATCAAATTCGTTTTCTATTCAATTCATTTCGAAATCGTTTTCAATTCAATTCATTTCGAAATCGTTTTCAATTCAATTCATTTCGGAATCGTTTTCAATTCAATTCATTTCGAAATCGTTTTCAATTCAATTCATTTCGAAATGAATAAAATCGATATAAATATCGTTCACGTCAAAATGGCGTCAATCTAATCAACACGGCTTAATGTATTTCTATTTTCAAATATTCTATTTCAAATATTTCCTATTATCAAAATATTTGTTATTATCAAAATATTTCGTTCAACACATGACTAATCTCAACGGATGAGTACAGTCAACACATGAACCTTTACTTTATATTGATAAAGATGTAAATTTTATTATTAAAATATTTCGTTCAACACATGACTAATCTCAACGGATGAGTACAGTCAACACATGAACCTTTACTTTATAATACTCTTTATTTTCTCAATTGGAATGAGGCCCAACCAATCACCATATAAAATTAATTATATGGATTTCCATGCAACACATGTATATAACAGCATTGAAAAATAATCAACCATCAACCAAAGTGCACTACACTGTATAAGCATCAAATATAGATATTCAACGCTTATAACAGCCTGTCAATCAATCGATCGACATATTTAATCAATTAGGATGAGTGAACTTCAAATTTCATCCCAACACCCGTGTGGGGTTTCAAACAATCAAACACAGATTTTATTTGTGCAGTTGGGCGATGTGTAAAATTTATCGACCCAATCAATGTCCTTCAAATAGGTGTACATCAACAAACCGTCCAGCTTGTTAATGAATATTTTATTTTATTCACTATATTCATATTCACGTTAAAAATTATATTTTTTAACGATAAAACATTTTATTTCAACATATGAATTTCTATTCAGTTCCTTTACACAATAAAAAATGATATTTTTATTTTTCTAACATATTTTAGGAAATTTCGGCGGCATAACGGCACGATACTAGAAATGGGACAAAGCCTAGCCTTATCCCCGGTCTAGTGAAGGCCCACGCCATTCACGAATCAATCCAATCAATTTTATTTCACCAAACAATCAATTTCAATCAAATAATCTAACTAATTTTTGCAATCAAACAAACAAGTCCATGGTCTGTGGACGATTGTGTCGGGTGCTACTAAACACCGTCTGCATCCTAGTATATATATATAACTAGAAAAAGAATTGAAAGGTGAGAAATTCTCACATATAGCTATCCAATCATCTTGACTCTTCTTTGATAGAAATCTTCATCGTTATCGCATTCTTGTCATCTTCGTTGCTGTAGCCACTACATATGTAAAAATCGAATTTTTACTTCGCTATTCCATATATAAAAATCGAATTTTTATTATGATGTTCAATATATAAAAATCGAATTTTTACTATGATGTCATATAGATAAAAATTCCATTTCAAAAATATAGATTTCGCCTTTATAAAAATATAAATTTCGCCTTTATAAAAATATAGATTTCGCCTTTATAAAAATATAGATTTCGCCTTTATAAAAATATCATTATAAAAATCACATTTTTATTTTTCTACACATATAAAGATGATATTTCTAACATGTAAAAATTATATTTCTAATTCTCTACATAAACAAAAATTATATTTTTACATCTTCTATATAGTAAAGATTATATTTTTAATACTTTAAAAATATAAAAGTCATATTTTTACTTTGCTTTCTACATAAGAAAAATCATATCTTTCCTGCATAAAGATTCAAACTTTATGATAAAAATCAAATCCTTTAAACCAATAAAAGATCCTATTTTTATAATATTCCTCATATAATAAAAATCATATTTTCCATAACTTTGAAATCTTATTTACCATAGCTTAGAAATCCAGTTTTTCTAATCAAAAATTCGTATTCTTTCTAATGATAAAAAAAAAACAATTTCTTTGCTAGAAAAAAACAAATCTTTTCAAAGTTTAAAAATCGAATCTATTCACTTTCAAATATCCAATTTTTTCGTATTAAAAAAAACTAACCTTTTTCTTCTTTACGGGGGGGGGGGGGGGGGGGCTGACGGCCGGTGGGTGGCCAGAGGGCGCGGAGGAGGTTGCGAGGCCTGGGGGTCTTCAATCGAGAAAGGAGGGGCTCGGTCAGTTGGTGGAGGCGCTGGGGGAGGCGAGGTTCAGGCGGGCTTCGACAGCTGGGGGGGTTTAGGGCGTTGCGGTCGACATCGGGGGGGGGGGGGGTCTTCGTCGCGTCGAGGGGGAAGAGGAGGAAGATGAGGAGGGGAGGCGTGCGGTGGTGGTGGCTCTGCCACCGGCGGCGGCGTGGGGGGGGGGGCATCTACGTAGGGTTTTTCCTTTTTTTTCTTCTGTGGAATTGATTTCGGGAATAATGATTTGGGTGGGGGGCAGAGTGATTTAAGGAGGAGGGAAAGAATTTTTAATTTATTTAATTAATTTATTTTCAAAAAGTTGACTTTTACATACGACCTCGAAACGAGGCCCACCGCCTGTCGTCCATAGCTAATTACCCCCATTCCGAACACAATGGGATTTGTATCGTAAGCTGATTCAATCGTTTGAATCAGTTTCCGTTGAATTTACCTTTAAATCGCTATATTGAATTTTAAACGTACATTTCAAATTACCGGGGTCACATACTAACTCTATAAATCCCATAAAAATATTTTCTAGCTTAGTATTGACGATACGGTCCTAATAAAACTAGTTTCGTTAAATTCCGAGACCGTTTGAAAAATGGCCAATTTCCAGTCGATTAAAATCAACTAAAACTGGTCAAATGCGTTTTCCTTTGCCACGCTCACATATTGATTCGAAAAATTATGAAATTTGGAATCTAGCAATAACTTTACATCACAGACCCAAAAAAAGTGGTTTCGTCGAAATCCGAGGTCGTTTGCAAAATTTCCATTTTTAAGGGCCTGAATTCCATAGCGACTATTCAGAATTTTCATCTGGACATATCTTTTAATTCCCGTTATGAAATTTTGATTTTTCGGATTCGTTGGAAAGATATCATCAATTAGATCCTAATGTTTTTGGTTTCACTAAAATCCGGATTGTTTTGCACCCGGTATATTCAATTGAAGTTTGAAATCGAATTATCGAATTACCGCACCATTTTCAATTCTATTTATAAATATATATAAATATTATATATTCTAACGACGACGTATATAATATAAACGTTCTAAATATATTCAAAACATTTTTCTCGTCGATATTATTTAAAATAATTCATTTTGAATATTCAAAATTCGCTAAAATTGCCAAAATAAAAAATTTAAACTGGCCCAATTTTTCCGGGTTATTACATTAGGTATCTGTTTCTGTCATTCAATATGAATCAATGCTTCAACCAAGATGACTTCATTTTGTTCCCAAAAACAAGTGTCATTACGCTGGTGCTAAAAGTTTGATTGAAGTAATTTTTTTAGAGTGGCATTAAACTTGTGCTATAAGTTTGTATCAAGTGTTTTTTTTAAGAGTGGCATTAAACCGATGCTAAAAGTTTATCTTGATTTGTTGTCCAGGTATTGCACTATGTCAATTGCAGTCAACAATAAGAGAGTATCATGTTTGAAGAAACCGATGAGAAACTACATTTCTCTCAGCAATATTTTATAAAAACCGCACTTCATCTTAAAACGGTGATTTTATAATTAGTTTGTACTTGTGTTTTCTTGTGTTAAGACCAAATTATTAACGGTATTACTAAATTACTTTGTTTTCTATTATGTTGTTGCTCTTAAGTGTATGAATTATAATACTATCAATGAAATTGTTACATTTGATTGTTCAATTTATATTGTTATATATTCTGATTATATAATTGCAAAAGATAATTATTTGTAATATATACCAATTCCTTGTTTAAGAATTATATTGCTTTGAAAGGGGTATATTTTATTGTTAAATGTAGTTTTTTTCTTCTGATGTAAGCACAACAGAAGCAACAAATAAGGTCCTGTTACCTCTTTTTGCTTCGACGGCTAGGAACAAAAGCAAAAAAGACGTTTTTGTTGCTTCCATTGTGTACCAGAAGCAACAAATTTGAATCTATTTGCATGTTCTTCATTTTCTTCTAATGGTGAACATAAGCAACATGGGGTAAGAAACCGAAGATATTTTTTTTTGCTTCTGTTCCCAAGCCGAAGCAACAACTTTTGGTCTATTGCTTTGATACAGTTGCTTCTGTTGTTGAATAGAAGCAACAGTTGTTAGACAACAGAAGCAGCAAGCCAGTTTGTAGTAGTGTGTTTTTGACAATGAAATTGATCACACACTTTGTCTATATCGTGGTCAGTGGTTCAACTTTGCCCATTTCGTTAAATAATCAATTGTCACGATCGCATACTTTGCTCCACCTATTGAGATCGAAAGACTGTCGATTCAAGCCCCAGACTGCGAATGACAATGGGATGACCATCTGAGTAAGTTGAGTTGTGGTGCTCTTGGAATCTTCGCAAATCTATGACATTTGTCGTAGCATCGGGAGTAATCAGCTGCATCTCTATTGATGGTAGGCCATAAGTATCTTCTTCGCTAAAGTATCCCCCCTCCCCCCGTGTGATCGCCACATTCTCCTTTGTGAACTTCTCGCAACACGCGTTTGGTGTCTTCGTTAGCAATACACTGGAGTAAAGAACTGAGAAACTTTTCCGATATATAGTATCTCCTTGGATATTGTATCTTGAAGCTTTGCATACGAGAGCACAACTTTCATTCCTTTGCTTTGGAAGTGTTCCTTGCAAGAGAAAGTTTTTGATATGAGTCATCCACAATTCCTTTTCAAGCTCGGTATCCAACACCAAAAGGATCGGTATCCAGCACTACGTCATCTTCCATCTGATTTATGCTGGGAGTTGTCAATGTCTCTATTAGGATTGACTTGGTTTGCTCCTGACCGTCTGAACTGGACATCTTGGCTAACGAGTCACCCTGTTGATTCTGTTCCCTCGGAACATGAGAGGTGCTATAATACTCGAACTATCTCAGCAATTGCTCTACTTGACTAAGATACTTTGTAAGTCGCTCTCCCTTTGTTTGGAACTCTTTCCTAACCTGAAATAAATAAACCTTCAAGTCATAGAAAATGTCTAATGCTTTAGCTCCTAGTTCCTTTGCGAGCCTTAGCCCCGCAATCAGGGATTCATACTCATCTTCGTTGTTTGTAGCTGGGAATTCCAACCGTAATGCATAACAAATCGGGCATCCCTCAAGAGTTGTTAAGACAACCTCTATGCCAGAATGCTGACCTTTTTGGGGCCCATCAGGAATAGCTTCCACGTGACAATCGGCAGGCCTATTTCCACATCTCCGTCATCCTCCGGGGTAGTGAATTTATCTATGAAGTCTGTCAATGCCTGTACCAGAATAGCCTTTCGAGGAACGTAAGTGATATTGAACTGACTTAACTTGATGTTCTACTTGAGTAACCTTTCAAATGCCTCAACTCGTTGTATCATCTGTCGTAGTGATTGGTCGGTATATACCTTGATCGGACGGGCTTAAATGTAGTGGTGAAGCTTCCTTGAGTATATCAACAAACTGTAAGCAAGTTTATCAATCTTCGGATAGTTACACTTTACTCCCATCAACTTTTTGCTTACATAATAGACTGGTCGTTGAATCATATCCTCCTCACAGTCTAAGGTTGAACTGATTTCATGTGGTGATACTACCAGATATAATAACAAGTCTTCGTGATCAACGGGTTTTGATAGGATATGAGGTCTCTCCAAGTGATCCAAAAGATTCTGGAATGCTTTGACACAGTCGGGCATCCAAGAAAAAAATGTGTTTTTCCCGCTTGATTAACTCAAAGAAGGGTAGGCACAGATATGAATTTTCACAACGTTGCCATCTTTTCAGCTAAACTTTGAACATCTTTGATCCTTCGTGGTTCCAGGATGCCTCCAGTTGCTGCTATCTGTTCAGGGCTGAGATGACGATGAAACTCAAGAATTTCCCTGATGCAACGCCTACATAGCATTTCAAAGGGTTGAGCTTCACCCATATCTGCAGAGAACATCGAACATCTCTGCCAAGTCCCGGTCATAATCAGTTGATTGCTTTGACTTCACAAACATGTCATTTACATATATCTTCATCGTCTTTTCGATTTGACCATGTAACATGAGGTTGACGAACCGCTATTACGTTGCTCCAGCATTCTTTAGTCCAAATGGCATAACCACATAGCAATACAACGCGAGGTCCGCTATGAAACTAGTATGTTCATGGACTGGGACATGCATTATGATCTGGGTATGTCTTGAATAAACATCCATGAAAGAGAGGAACTCGTGTCTAGTTGTTGAGTCGACAAGCTGATCATTCCTAGGAAGTGGAAAGCTGTCTTTTGGGCATGCCTTATTAAAGTCCGAAAAGTAGATGCACATGCACAAAACTGGTTTTATATTGATCGGACCGCTTGAATGTGGAAAACAAGAGAAGGGCACGGGCGCCATAATAACTAAGTGTCATAAAGATATCAAAATTAGCCCCGTGAGATAGAGGAACTGTCACAAGCAACATCGGACCCAAAACGGTGCGCATAACCATCAAAGAGAGATGTTAGATTCGAGAAAAAGTCCGGATTACCATAAGTAAAGATGGTAGTATGGCCTCGGGTGACATAATAGAAAATTATCTTGTTCGACTCACCTCGCATATCAACTCACGACAGAACGATATTCTCACCTTCATCGCGATAGTATAACCATCTACGTACCTTCCCCACAATTCTGACTAACAAACTTGAGATAATTGTTTCCTTCCGAGCAATATTTGTCATGATAACTTGTCCTAGTGTTATTAAACTGTTGTCTTGTTCTTCTATGTAGTTTGATCATTATTACAAAATTGGTCACGGTTTGATTTTTTTTTTTCTAGGACACAAAATTGACTATGTTATGAATTTCAGAGGTCATTATTCTTATTACGAAAATTAAAGAAAGAGAATAAAATGGTTTTATTCTTGAAAATTTAAATACTTTGATAAGTAAAAGTCAAGACTCATTTATATTAGATGGGTATATATTGGTGTATAGTAGGTTGTTATGAATTATAACTCTTTGGTAGCAGTTGATAACCTACCTCAGTGTTAATTAGCGGGTGTTTATACCTAATTGCAACAAATAAAGTACTAATGTATATTGATTTTTATTTTTATTTTTTTGTTATTACCGATTATTACCAAAAACGATTTTGTACAACTATGCAAAATAAAATAAAAAAACCTACAAAGAAGGCGTTGCGTGCAAGTAACCAAATTGCCAAAGTGGTTTGAACTTTTGTCTATTATAACAAGTTTGAAATCAATGAAATTCAGATGACCATATTTTAGCAAACCGTGATATAAATGAAACTCATTTTGAAATTAAATTCAAGATTAACTTAACTCTCGTCGGCTCCATTTAATTTCTTCATTCGTCTTCCTTGTATAATTGCAATAATCCTTTATCAAGTTATCAAGAAAAAAGTGTGAAGTACAAAATTCATTAACATTTTAGTTTTAATGACACGACTTAATTCTTTTAGTGAGAGAACAAACTTTCGAACTAAATGTATCATAAAAAGAAAAAAAATGATGAAAATGACAATGTGTATGGTATCCATAACAAGGAGACATTCAAAAAAATCAGTGGGAAGGACAAAAAATTGACGAGAAGTTTCAAAATTTGTCCTTCAAGGTATTTATGTAGTCTTTTTCCATTTAGAATTAGAGCTAATGAGAAGCACATGTGCGTGGGCATCCATAACACGCGACACTCAAAAAAATGTGCTATTTGGCACATGTAAAAAAACCACTGTTTTTAAGTGCAGTAGCTACACCCAAAAATAAAAAGTATAGTAATACTTCATTAGTTTATTTTAAAACAAAATTCTTCTCTTAATATTTATTAACAATACAAATATCTACAGTGAATATAGTTTCAACTTTCAATACTGTGAATCCATCAAACTCTTCAGTGTTCACTGTATGCTTTGATGGTTCGCTTCACTGTGTATTTTCAAAACTAGACAGGATCCTCTTTTTTTTTTTTTTTTTTTTTTTTTTTTTTTTTTTTTTTTTTTTTTTTTTTTTTTTTTTTTTGATACAACGGAAACGTTTGCTGGACGGGATCAACCAATTTTGAAAACATAAATAATATAAAGTGGAAAATAGTATACATTTATCTCGTCATAAAATAATGCATTCTTTATACCGACTAGGGTCTGCATCACTGTTCTCTGCTTTATAATATATCCCACGTTTCCACGTTCTTGCCAAGATTAATTACTAAAAGCATCCATATTAACAACAAGATACATTCGTTTTCATCTTCAACAGAATACATATTATATAGTCAATTACATTTTTTGCGAATCGATTACAAACTTACTCTTTCAAGTCAGTTGTTGAACAGACTGACTGGGCTGGAACGCATGATTTCATACGCTTATTCAACATACATTCCATAATTTTTGAGCGTCCGTCGAAGATGCGTTTGAAGTCCATCGACCAGTATCTTCTGTTAGGAGAATACTCTACGTAAAAATTTGAAATGTACAAAATATAATTTGTAAATTTCAAATTGTTAACGTTAAAAAAAACTTATTGTACTTCGACATTAGGTTATATATATATATATATATATATATATATATATATATATATATATATATATATATATATATATATATATGGCTATTTGAATACAAAATTAGACATAAACACAGGGATACAAAGGCTGAACTGGTGTATCTTATTTCAGCATTGACGGATAATATATATAACTCAGGTGACAAATGGAGAGTGAAGAAGCACAGCGCAAAAAACAAAATTTTTACAATACCCCGCCAACTACAAAGATTTAGAATCTTAGAAATCAGTTACTCATGGCTCAAAGTAGTGAGATGAACAAAAGATGGTCTCTCCAAGGAACTACAGCTCTAGTCACTGGAGGCACAAAAGGAATTGGGTACTCTTATGTTCGCTCCTCGTTTCACATATATCTCCGTCGGTCTTATTACTCCTAGCTTTAATTTAGCTTGATAACATTATTGCCATGTTTATTTTATGGAGACTAATGGATCTTGTTAGTGCTTCTTTGGTAGTTTACTGGATTAGACTTGATTAGTTGGTCTTGTTTATAATGTTACTTATAATTACCGTTTTAGCTAAATTATTATGCAGAATTGGGGCTAGGGTTGAGAAAATAACATTATTATGTGCCTTTCATATCGGTATTAGTGGCAAAGACAAAATGTAAGATCTAAGGAAGAAATGTATGTTATCATATCAGCAAACTTCATGCGAAAATGATACAGTGAATACAGACAAGCTTAATTTGGCTGGCCTGTCAAGATTAAAAATCAAAACCACTAAGCTATCCTCTTTTGTTGTTCGCTTTTCGAAATTAGTCATGCTATAGTCCAAGAACTAGCGAACTTTGGAGCAACGGTGCATACATGTTCAAGAAATGAGTTGGAACTCAAAAAATGCTTGGAAGAGTGGCAAAATTTAGGGATTCGAGTCACTGGGTCTGTATGCGATCTAACTTCTTGTGAAGAACGAAAGAAACTAATGGAGGAAGTGACTTCCATCTTTAATGGAAAGCTCAACATGCTTGTAAGTTTTTGTTGAATACTTGAGTTTCTGGTACTATGTAAGGTCTTCCGAGGTGGAGTTGTACTCAAAATTTTAACTAATTGCCTTGTTTAGAGCATCTTCAATGCGGAAGTAATTCCAATGCAAAGTGAAATACACGTAAGCAGTGAAGAGCATCCTTCGTTTTTTACATCTCCAACCTAATTTTGATTTCCTTGTGCAGTCTGACATGGACCAGAAAAGAATTCACATTGTGAAAGGAATTGTCTAGTTTTGGACATCATCTTTCACAATTTAAAAGTATCCACGTCTCAATCAGCTGCTCCTTTTCCTTTTTCCTTTTCGTTCTTCACAGATCTGCCGTAGAATCCATTTCCCCACTACATCTGCATTGGAGTCCTATTTTTTGTGTATGTTAATTTTTTGAACATGTAGGCTTCATCTTGTAGAACTGCTGTGTCCACCTAGGATTCTACTGACATTACATTCTCTTCAGATTGGAGATGCTCTTATTATTGTTATTTTAATTGTGAAATATTCTAGACAAGTTGGGTTGGAATTGTAAACAAATTCTTGATCAGTTAACTAGCTGATATGCATTTTTAGATCTTAATTTCATTGTGAAACATCGACATAAGTCGGGTAAAAAAAAAAAAGGACCTCCTGTTGTCATGTTCCTGACTTAATCCCTGCATGTTGCTGCAGTAATTTGTATTTGATTTTTCTTGGAGTACTTGAGCAAACTATAGTAGATTTATATGCATGACATTTTTCTTTTTAATGTAGATCAACAATGCTGGTGCAATATTGCTAAAACCTGCTGTGGATGTCACAATGGAAGATTACTCACACGCAATGTCCACGAATTTTGAGTCGAGCTTCCATCTGTGCCAGCTTGCTTATCCACTTTTTATAGCAGCAGGAGGCGGCAGTATTGTTCAGATTTCTTCTGTGGCTTCAGTTCGAGCTGCGTATCTCTCATCTGTATACGGAGCTTGTAAAAGTACTACATCTGACCTAGCTTGATGTCTAATATCATATAAAATGTTGCATTTATGTGGTATGGCTATTATGTATGTTAAAAGATAACCTTAAACATTCAACTTCATAACCAAATCTCTCAGCATTATATGTTATTGTTGCCTAAGAATCTTTGCGACTGACTTCAGTGCTCTAGTTAATGATGCTGAGACTGAGCTTTGATATATCAGTTTCAGTGAGCTGACAGTGTTTTGAGCTTGTATGCTAATCCGAGAAATACGAATGTGTATGTGATCATCTTATTGAGTATTTTGTTAAAAGGTGCAATGAACCAGATGACAAGAAGCTTGGCTTGTGAATGGGCTAAAGATAATATTCGGGTCAATGGCATTGGTCCAGGCATAACCAGAACCCCACTTCTAGCACCTGTAAGCTCTTTCCATTTCTTTCTTTCATATTCGCACATTTTTGCTTATATTACATAAATTGTATCCATTGTGTGTGTTTTTTTAAATGTTTTGAATTTTCAGTACAAAATTTGAATTTATGACGAAGATTTATCGTAAAAGAAATGACAAGCACTCTACTTTAGGATAGTGTGCATGTATTTTGATTGATTGGTGGAAGGTTAATTTTATTCATAAGCCTATAATTTCTTACCATACACCAGAAAATATAATAAACTAGAATACACCTAAAATTACTTTACATAAACCCAAACTTTTACAAAAATCCTGTTTTCCCCATCTTCAACATCTCTCGTCTTTAAATCTTAAAAGATTTGAAACAAAATTAAAATTTTCAAGCAATAAATTTTGTTAAATTCAGCAAAATAAACTTTATTTTCTAGCCTAAATTTTGTTAATCATCTAATTAGTTTTTTGAAAATTCTTAATTTTACGAAAATCAGTTCTAATTTGTGAAGAAAATTTTAAACACTTTTGACTCAAAGTAGTCAGTTGTATTAGTTAATATTTTAGATTTCATTAAATTCATCAAATCTGTATATATTTGATCAAATAACATTTATATTGATGTTCTGATTAGGTGGATTATAAAAATAGGCAAAAATGCAATGAAGAAGAAGAGTAATTTAGTCTTAGAGTAAAATGATGGTGTACGTTAGGTGATTGTTGGTGTATGAATAGACTTTGCCTAGGTGGAAATGAGTAAAATTTCCATGCGGCAAGTAAAAATCCACTCTATCTAAAAAACAGTGTGCTTAGCAATTCTCTTATGTTAAATGTTGTTCCGGTTAACTTTGATGCATCTGATTTTTTTTTTCATGCTGGAAGCTTCAAATCGTATGTTCTTCACGTAGTTCATGTTATATCATGTCCTCCTCGAAATAATTTAGGTCTACGACATTTACGAAATGGCAAACGGCAGATGATATATATTGTAGCAATCAATTTATATGCCAATTTAAGTTATATGTGCAATCTCAGTAACTGGGACAAAATTAGTAAACTATCCAGGAATAAGCAGTGTGGTAACATCTTTTAAGTAAATTATCATTGACCCCGTTGTGGAAAGGGTCTTGTTAATGTGTAACATAAGAGTATGTATTAAGGATAAGATTTATAAATAAAAGAGCAAAAGAATTTTGTTTAGAATGCATTGTTCTTATATAGTTTAAAACAAATACAGAATTTAGGAGGGTCATAGTAGCAATTTAATAACCTTAACATGTACTCTATACTCTTAGAACATATGTTTATATTTTTCTCGTGGAAAAGTGAAAGCAGTATTTATATCAAGAATGACATTAAAAGATGTTGAGAACATTAAGTACTGTATGGAAATGACCAATATTGCTACAACTTTGTTTGAAGGCTGAAAGTTTATTCGTTTATTTGTTTTTCTTCAAACAGTACGTGAATGCAGAAGCAGAAGCTATGATAGCAACAAAAATCCCAATGGGGCGGATTGCTGAACCAGAGGATGTAGCTTCTGTAGCTGTTTTTCTTTGCTTGCCGGCTTCTTCATATATCACTGGCCAACTTATTTTGGTTGATGGAGGCAAAACTGTAGTGGATTAATTACTATTTTGCTGAAAAGTGAACCCAATCAAACATATCCATTAGTGAAATGTTACGTTTTCATTCAAAGAAAAAATCATGTGTATGTTTTATTCAATGAAGAACCACGTCTATCGAAATAATAAGATATTTGTCCAAGTAGTTGGGTCTAGTTGTAAGTGTAGGAAGCCTGCTCGATTTGTTTTGTTGTATGCAAAGTTGAATTGAAGTGAAGCGATGATAAAAGAAAGGCTAATTCTATTTCCACTCCTTTTTTTTTACACCCTAATAATTTATTTTAACATTTAACGACATGTTTACCCTGTCACGAATTAGATTGAAATGAACTTGACGTTTATTCATGTTCTTTAATTCTTTACAATTTTCACCTATTGTCAAAAAAAAAAATCAAAAAAAAAAAAAAAAAAAAAAAAAAAAAAAAAAAAGAAAGAAAGAAAGAAAGGAAGAAAAGTTCTGAACAAACGGATGTAAATAAATGTGAAAATTCTGAAGTTGTTGATCTATTGGATTTAGAAAATAATAATTACGAAGAAGAAAATGTTGAACTTTTTTTTTTTTTGTGTCTCCTAAGAAACAGTTTAAGAATGTTTATTTATTTATTTTCGTAATCTTAATTAGGGGATGGTAGTAACTAGTTCAGGTGTAACTTGAAAATTTTGCATTGCTATACGAAGAACAATTCCTAGCCTAGTTTTATGTAGAATAATATTTTAACTTCTAACTTAACGAAGCAGGAATGTGGTACAAAACATGGGTAATTTTGGAAAATAGCGAGGTGTGAAAGAACAAAAATGAGGTGGGTGTAATTATTTTGAAACGCTGGGTGGGAAAGACAGAATAAGAGGTGATAATAGAATCAGCCTAAAACAAAAGATTTTTCTCCACTTTTCTTTCTTTTACTTTTAAAGAGCATTGTTATTGATACTTCAAAAATTATTTTTTTGGAGGGGGAGGGGGCGATGGAGGTCAATTTTATTTTCATTCCACTGTAAATCAAAAAGCTAAGGGGAGTACAGTTATATTACATAATAAAATATAGATTGACGATTCTAACCTTTAACCCTAATCTTATTTTACCATTCCTTATCAATTTTCACTTTTCACCGTTCGTACAAATCGCTCTTCGCCTTCTCAACCGATTTCGATCAAAATGGTTCAAACAAAAAATTTATCCTCGTTCACGAAATCCAAACCCAAAATTGATAGAGAAGGTCATGGCAAGGTGAGTTCGGTTATTTTTTTACTATTATCGGTAGTGTAGTTGATTGCGATTTAGTGTGGAAGATGGATTAAAAATAATGCTAGGGTTTAGGCAGTTCTACAATTCGATGGCGAGAAATTGGAAAATTTATTTAAATTTGGTTTAGTTGTGTCGTTTCCATATAGGTCGGTGATAGGTGGTCGAATTTCATAATTTAATATGGTAATGGAGTGTCGAACTACAATGAAATTACTATGGTACAATGTTCGGTAATAGATTGTCGAAATATATGGAATTTGGAAATGCTCATTAACCCTCATTAATTATTATCTTATCTAATAAAGAGTTCGACCTAACTTTTTTACGTGAATATATTCATGCATTTCAATACCTGCTTATCCAATCATCGTCAATAAGGAACCCAGAGGATACTATCAAGAAAAACAAGGTATTAGACATGGTGATCCCATCTTTACATACCTTTTCACCACCTTGGTGGAAGTCCTTGACCTCCTAAACCGTGCGATGCAAAAACATGGATATACGTCTTGCGTGCAGGAAACCCGACACATGTAACATATTTTTTGTTAATGATACTATTATTTTCACTAAATTGAATGATGGGTCCATCACATCCCTAAACATATGCTTACAATACTTGAAGATGACTAACATAAAAATAAACAATTAAAAGTCAAACATTTTTGTTGTTGGACCATCCCCTAAAGCTGAATGTTACTGCACTTATTCCAATTCAATGAAATGAACATCATGTCCTCTTGCGTAGGAGTACAATTAATAACATGTAGTATTATAGCTGCTATTTGTTGTTGAAATCATCATATGTTCGAGAACAAGTCTAAGATGTTAGGATTGTCTCGCATGTTGTTAAGGTAGGAATGACGAGGTTGAATAGATAATTCCACATCACGGAATAAATTGAAGAACTGGAGTACAAATATGGGTTGGTAGGCATGTAACAACAGGAGATTCCTAGCTCAAAGTGTAATACATCATAAAATCTATGAATGCAAATGAATTCCTAAACGATATCTCCTATATGAATGCTCTTCTCTTTGAAAACCTTTATAAATAAGATGCATACATCCTAAATATGCTTGCAGTTTCTACATAAATGCAATATTTTTAAAATCAAAATATCCTTCAATCCAAATTTTCCCATACCCTTTGTAACGAATGAAGATTTTTAACATTTAAAATATGAAATTTATTTGGATTTGGTATTTAGAAATTGATAATTGTTTATAAGTTTAGATCTAGTTTATGTTCAAATTGGCTTTTAATTAAATTTTATAAGTGTGAATTTATATTTTTATATTTGAAGCTAATTTGTTTTGTTAAATTTTAATGATATTAACATTATAAAATAATTGATTATGTTGATTGAGAAATTATAAATTTGCTTTTCAATTTAAATTTGAGAATTATAATTGAATATAAAATAAAATTATTGGATTCGAATTTGGGTTTTAAAAATTAATTTATTGTATTTGAAAATGTACAAATACTCTTTGTGAAAATAATTACTTAAATAAGTTTCACTTGTTAAAATTAAAAATGCTTGTTAAATTCATGCAACACTATTCAACACTTGGTTCTTGGTTTCTGAATTTACACCATGCGTCCCTCTTTTTCTATTTTATTCTCCCATTTTTTTCTACCGTTCCCATTTCACTTCATTTTTTCCCCCAAATCCCTAAACCACGTTAATGGTCCCCTCCACCGATCTTTCCGTTGCATCTATTGGAGAATGGAGTTTTGATGACAACAACCTTATTTCAATTATCATTGATTATAAAAATATATACTAACATCTTTATCTAGAATGTGTGTGTATGTATGTATGTATGTATGTATATACACGTATATGCAGGATTTGTATGCAGGACATAAATACTGAAGACTGTACAGTTTTAGAAATAAATACTGAAGACTATACAGGACATATATATATATATACGTATATATATATATACGTATATGTAGGATTTGTATACAGGACATAAATATTGAAGACTGTACAGTTTTAGAGTTTCAAAAGATTCAGAATTCAAAGAAGATTCAAGACTCATGAGTAATCAAGTTATCAAGAGTTCAAGAGCTCAAAACAAATATAGTAATAGAGTCTAATTTTTATGTAAGACTCTGAACAACACTCCAGGTTCAGATTCAAATTCAAATTCTAATTTTCAAATTCTGATTTTCAAATTCTAATTTTCAAATTTCAAATTATGGTTTTCAAAATTCAAATTCTAATTTCAAATAATTTTCTATGTTACTTATATAAGTTTTAAAGTTTATATAAGTTTATATATATATATATATATAATTATATAGTTATTTACTTTTATACCTTTTTTTGTGTAGTTTTAAACCTTATAATTTTATAAATATGTTTATATAATATTTATTTATGTTTCCATATGATTTTATACTTTTGAATACTCATTTATATCACTAAGTTTTAATTCAAGAATTTCCAGAATAGTATATATAATTAGACACTTGAAAATGTTTTCAAAATTCAAATTTTTTAAGAACATATGTCGACATACATTTATGCTTATGTCGACATACAACTGTCATAAATTCAATTTTCAAAGGAAGTGTTTTTTTCACTATTTGTAACATTCCAGAAGCGTTGTAACCTTTCAAATCTTATATATGGGGGTTGAATTCGATTTTTTTTAACCATTCTTCTTATCCATCTTCACCCCTCTTCATCCCACCATTAATATTTCTTATTTTATTGATTTCTACACTTCTACTTTGCCGATTTCTACTCTAATTATATAAAACTTCTTCTTTTCTCACTCTCTACTCATTACTTTCTAAATTGAAGTGCTATTGTAGAGTTATATCACTGTTGTAATCATCGAGTTTCTTGTAGCCCTGAAATCAAGAAAATAGAGTGGTGTTAACCTTGCAGTCGTGAAATCAAGGGTGTTTGGAGCGGTGTTAACCTTGTAGCCGTGAAATCAAGGGGATTGTACTTGGATAGTGATATTAATACAACCATGAGCAATTCAGCGTTGCGTGGGATTTCACGTAGGAGTAATCCAAAACAGTATAAAATTCAGTGTGTTCTTTCCTTTTTATGCATTTTATATTTATCTGTTTCTGTGTTTGTGTTTAATTCTGTATCTGTGATCATCTCTGTTGTGTGTGATTCATTCGGTAGATCATATAAGATTTAGATTTTCTTAAATTCCTTGAAAACACTATTCACCCCCTATAGTGTTTGTCTTGCCTTAAGATTCGCATTCTGCGTTCCCTAACAACATCGCCATGCCAAATCGCAGCCTTCTTCCATTGAGATCGAACCAACTCAAACCTAAATCAGAAGCCTTATTCGCTCCACAAAAATTCACGAATGCAAAAGAAAAAACGAACCCCAATCCCTTAAAACGAACACCACGATAGATCTCGACCCATGCTGAGAAGGATGCGGCATCATATGGAGACCCAGCAATCTCAGGCGTTGATTCTTTCAGAGCATGATTTTGGTTGTGACTACTCCCGGGTATACGAGTACGAGGTAGCGATGATGGTCGGCGTGTGTTATCTCACCTGACGCTGAGTTGTGTGAAGGTTGTCGATGCATATGAAGTTGATGGTGACGAAGGATAGCAACAATAGCAAGAGCCGCTGATTTGAAATTTCAATGCGTTGTTCTGTAAGTTTCAACTTACGATTAACTTTATTTTAAGTTATTTAATTTTGGTTTAAAACTAAAAGTTATGAGATTTGACGTCCTTAATATTGAATGGTTGCCTCGCGCCCTTGAACATTTCCTACTATGGCTTAAGAAATTAACTTTGGCATGCCTGTGTTGCCTATTTGGTTGAATTTTGTACCCCATTTCATGTTGTAATTACTACAAAAACATGCATTCTCATATGATATTTAACCTGTAGAAATTGTGGGAATCGATCATATGTTTTACTATGTCACCACACCTGCTATTTCAACATTGCACACCTGCACATGTGCATTCGAACTATATGAATCGCATAATTCCTGAATACACGCATGCCCAACCCTAACACGCTTTGTACACTTGGTTCAAACTTGTACGGTCTTGCCAGTTGTGTGAATTGTTGTATACCTAAATGGAATATTAAGCATTTAATTTATGGGTAGTAAGTTATGGATGTGCTATAAACGCAGGCGTATGTATGGAGATTTATGAATGTATATATGTGCATATTCTCGCAAATATTATTTTCTGCACCTTTAATCTTGACCACGAACTCGTAATGTGTGACTTGAACTTAAGAGTTGTATGTTTGACTGATATTTGTATATGCCTGTGTATACATATATTAGACTGGTTCTTTTTATTTATTAACAAAAACCTAACTAGTTTTTTAAATCCTGAATGCATGTATTTTGGCAAGTTTGACTTTCCTCGGCCATAAGTATTTGAGAACTTATTCAATGGAAATTTGATAAATACACACACACACACGCATTGCATATGCCCTGAAAGTAGTCACACATATTATGTTTTCATTTATTGGCATGGCTCACTTTGGTTTTGTAACTGCGAGCAAGTTAAAAATTCATGAATAAACCTGGTTGAATTGATTCATGCACCTACCTGTTTTGTACACCATGTTATTTCTTGAAAATTTGACATTGTTGCTTCGAGTTTCAAGGGTCTACACCTACTTGTACTTTAGCTACCTAGTGTACTTTGAACATGTACACTTGTACTTCGCTACATATGTTAGGATTAATTATTATATTCTGTATTTTACTGAAGTTGATTTACTTGATTAGGACCTAGCCCGAGTTTTTGTTTTGCTCGGGTCGGGGTCAGACTTGAGTAATTACAACTTAGATTTGAAACTAACGACGATAAGGATCCGTGAAGATGAGCTCTCTTTGGTTCATTTTTCCGTTTTATTTTAATTTAAAGTCTATGTATTATATATTAATCTTCTACTGTATATAATAAAATGTTGTATAAACTCTGATATTTATATTAAAAAAAATTCCGCTGCAATTATTGTACTCTTGATTCTTTGCTTAATTCTGTTTAAACCCTGTAGGCTAAAAACAATTTGTCGTTTTGAACGTTTTGAATTTGTTTAATTACCGACTTGGTTTTGTCAAAATGACAGGTCGTTACACCCTTATCGAATAAGGATGTAGTTCCACCAATTTTGCATATAAACCCTACCAAAAAACTTTGTTTTTTCGAATTTCAGAAAAATCTAATTTTTTGAACTCGATTTCTTATGTTAGAAAAAGGTAGAATATGGAAAATTCTGTATTTTCCACGTATATCTTACGCTCATTTTCCCCCCATACTTGGAACTTTTATCACTATTCTGCAAAAATCCCAATTTTCTTTTCCACGCACAGTTTACATAAGAAGAATTTCTCTTCAAATTCCCCAATCCTATTTTGAAAGAATTTATTTTGTCTTATGATTCTTATTTTATTAGAGTTATTGTCTTTGTTGCTTTTTGTAAATTTTGTTGTCTTCCTCTTAGTTATTCATCTTTTGCTTTCATATTTGTTTTATTTACAACATCATATATTTTTATTCTTTTCTAGTGACCATCATAGAAACCTAGAAGGTCAATGTCACACTAAACAATTCTGTTTTTCAACAATAAAATAGAACACTATATGGGCATGTAAATCCATACTAAAAGAAAACAAGCTCTTCTACAATCAATACTGGGAAAATGATACAATGGCTAAATATATCTATCCACTAGGACTAAGAGGCTTAAAACCATGACCATCATGGCATAAAAAGGTCCTAAATACTGAATCTAGACAATTAAGGCGCTCCTCATTTCGCCTAACAAACTTATATTGTGTACTCGCTAGTGCTTGAACTAGCTACCACTATAAACAGGCCACCTCTAACTGTCCATGGATAATACCTTAATACTCATAGCCTAACTATTCAGAATATCTCGATAGGTCTAAATGTAGCAATTCTTACTTTTCTATGAAGTAACATTGTATTATTAGACCTAATTCTTATTCTTCGGTAAAGTAAGATAATATATTAAAATTTCTATTTCATTAAGAAGTACTAAAAAAATGATTATCATTAATTATAAACCATATCATAATTTTACTAACAAAAATCTCAAACTTGCTCTTATTATTTGTTTCCTCTTCATTTCAATTATATAGGATTTAAGCATTTTCTTGAAAATTGAATCTTTTACCATTATATTACTGATTTATATGGGAGCTCAATTCTCGTATGAATTAACAAATCTTTATCACTTAACTTTGTTGGAGAATGGAATTTTGATGACAACAACCTTGTTTCAATTAACAACATTGTTGGTTATAAAATATATATACTAAATCCTTGTCCAGAATATATATATATATATATATATGCATGATATACATTCAGGAAATAAATATGGAAGACTGTACAGTATTAACAATTCAAGATACCAAGGAATTCAAGACTCATGAGTATCAACATAACAAGATACCCAAATTTCAAGAGCTCAAGATTATCAAAGTAATAGAGTCTAGTTTTTTAACGTCCCGTATTTTTAGCGATATAGTAATTAATTTATTTAATTATTTAAATAGTATTTGGAGAATATAATGGTTGTTTAATTAAATAACAGTGAATATTTAATTAAATCAAATAATAGAATAATATTTTTAATTCTGAAATAATCAGAATTAGCTGAAATGGCAATATTATGTGAATTGGACAATTCAAAATATATTATTCAGTTTGAAATTGAATCGCAATAACGAATATATTTAATTAACGATGGTTGAACGTATAAATTATATTATAAATATAATCGAGCTTGAAATGGTGCGGTAGTTTGTTATTTGGTGATTCGAACTTCAATTGAATATACAAAATCCGTTTTAAGCCGGAATTCTGTGAAATAAGAAACGTTCAGAGCTGGTAAAGTATAATTTTCTAATGAAAGAGAAAAATGGGGATTTCATCGTGCAGATTTTGATTTGTTTCCAAATCAAATTTTAAAATAGTCGCTATGGAATTCCTTTATAATTTATAGCGATTTATTTATATTTGAATGGATTTTTCAATATAAATCGAATATCGATTTAATCGGGATTTGAAATATCGAGTTAGAAATTCATATAGGATTATTCTGGAGTTGTATGGTATTCTATTGTGAATATATATGATAATATTTATTTATAAATATTTTATTTAATTATTTTTAAATATATTTAATATTTAAAAGGGTTTATTTAGAGCCTTAAAAATAGCCAGTTTTGCAAACGAACTTCGTTTTCGATGAAACTAATTTTGTTGGATCGGTAATATTAAATTATTGTTAGATTCCAAGTTTCGTGATTTTTGGAGTCAGTATGTGGCCGTACGGATTTTTATGTGAAAAATGGTCAGTATTTTGACAGTTAAAAATACGTTGTGTGAGGAAACGGAGTCGGAATTCGACAAAACAAGTTTTGTTGGGTCTGAAATGTCGAACTATAGCTGCATGCCCATTTTCATGATTTTTGGGTATTATATGTGGTCGTACGAATTTTTAAAGACAAACACATATAACGATTGCTTAAAATTGGATATAATAATAAATATAAATATATTTAAAATATCCTATAAATACAATACACCTTCCCAAACCTAATTCACTTCATTCCCCTAGTCAAAATGTTTTCCGTCGCAGTATTTGTTCCTACAGTAAAATAGTTCATGTTCATAAATTCTTATAATATCAAATAAAATCCAATAAATTAGGAAATGTACATATTCTGATTTACAAAGCATTTATCTTCATCTGGGTAGGGTTTTCTTTGAACTCGACGTTGGTTTCCTTCGCTGCTATTTTACAACGCTAGTTTAGGGTTGATGATCGAGTGAGATTTGGGTTTTAAATCGAGAATTCGAGTATTACAGTGGTGATTGTGTTGGAATTTAGAGGATGTAGGCAAGTTTTTAGGGTATTCCGTTGTATGAAGTGTCGCACATTTACAGTGCGTACTGGGATGATGTCTGAGAGCCGGAATCTGCTGGGGTTGTTCGAGTTTAACCATTCGAGATTGAGAAGAAAGAGGAGGGTTAGCTGAGTAGTTCGGTGGTCTTTGTTTTGACATTAGTAAAGCAATGGTGGAGCAACAATGGTGGAGTGCGGTTCAAATTGGTACTGGGAAGTGGAAGTCATTTTTTCAGAGTTGATGCGAGTTTGAAATAGTGATGTTGGGGAAGATGAGATTCGAACGTGGAGTGATTTGGTGTATTTGATCGTTTTGTTTTGGATCGTGTGAGGAGAACTTGCGGGTTGAAATCCGAACAATGAAGGAGCAGGTGACAAGAAAGTGCGACGGGGAAGAAGCAAGAGAATTGGTGCGAGTTAATTCGATTTGGGCCGGTGAATTGGGTAAAGCCCAATAACTAAATTTTTAGTTTAAAAACCATTTAAATGTTATATAAACTTGTAAATTTTATATATCGATCATACTGTATCAAAATTTCGAATGGTCAGTCGCGTTGGGATCATAGGAATGGTGGCTACATAATGGAAATGACTAGGAGTAAATTGGAGCTCGTTACAATTTATAGCAAAATAAATTGTCGGAATCAAATCAACCGACATTTATCGTTATTTAACGATGATCGTCCAATGTGAGTAAAACTCACTAACTCTATCAGCTTATATTTTTATAAATATAATCTAGTAATGATAAATGCTGATTGACTATTGTATGATGATTGTTTGGTTGGATTGCTTATGTAT
The DNA here is from genome assembly GCA_030737875.1 of Allium sativum. Classification (NCBI taxonomy): domain Eukaryota; kingdom Viridiplantae; phylum Streptophyta; class Magnoliopsida; order Asparagales; family Amaryllidaceae; genus Allium; species Allium sativum. Next base: position 160,442,894 of record CM060925.1, read on the forward strand.
TGGTTGAAATTATGGATAATGATATATATATATATATTTATATATATCGTTAAATTAAATATTGATTCTGTTTATCAGAGTATTTCGTATCGAAATGAAATCGATGTTGTTATATTGTTTAACATCTTTGGATGCAGGGAAAAAGGTTGGAGGAATCCAATTGGATTCCTCAACATTTATTTTACTGTTTTTCATATATTGTAATATTTGATGTGATAGATTATCTGTTGTTGATTATGTGTATTTGGATAATATTGATCATGGTTATTTGGTATTTTAAATACCATTAGAAATACTGGAATGTATAATGGGAATTTTTAAAGTGTATATTGGAAAGAAAATAATTATAAAATCAAAGGATTTTATAAAAGGAAATATTTATTTGTTAAATAAATAGAATTTTATAAAAGGATTTATATAGAATAAATAGAATTATATAAAAGGAAATATTTATAAAATAAATAGAAATATAAAAGGAATATTGATTTAGAAAGTAAATAGATCTATAAAAGGGAAACATTTGGAAAATGAACAGAGTTTTATAAAAAGAGAATTTTACATTAGGAAGGTTTAGACCCATGCTTCGCACACAGGTGTAACATGATATTGATTTAAAGTAAATATTCTGCAAATAAAATATTATAAAGGAATTTTGGGTTTTAATTAGGAATTAAAATGGAAGTACTGAAATTAGAAACTGACTGGAAATTAGTTGAATTGAATGACTTTTTGGGTATCGATCGGATGTTGGTTTCGGCCTTCGGGGTTAATACGTAGGGGGTTGTTCTCTTACTAGTTTACAGTTAGAGACTGATAAAGGTGGGAAGATAGTGATGCGAGAATCAGAAATGGAAACGTTTTCCGAAGTTAATAACGTATATTTTCTAAACTTAGAAAATAAGGATTTGATGAATATATGGAAATGAGAAATGGGGAAATGAATAAATGTTGATTGATGATTGATCGATAGAATTTCCATCTGTAAATAATATCGTTGTTTGCACACATGTTTTTCTTTGATAGTTAAATCACCGACTATCAAAGTTTTTGACCATTTTCGTTGTCAATACGGAGAGACCGTGATCAGATATATTATTTGAAAACCACTCTGTATGGGCGTTAGTGTTGCGATCAAATATGATGAAGATAATTGAATACAGAGTTATGCAAGGGTTGTCCTGTTTACAGAATAGTTCCTTCGGGTTGTCCAGTCCCAGGACAACTTGAGTGGACAAATGTCTGACAGAGTATATCTGGTAGATCGCGTAAGTTGATCATTTCAAGCATATTTACATTGGTGGCAGAGGAATTCGTTTCTCTTAGCTTATACCCATGGTATTTTTGGGGAAATCAATTTATGATTTGACGGGTATGACGATGTGGCATTCAAAGTAATTAAAAGAGTGATCTGTTAAAAGATACGTTATGACCTCCAGCCTCTTCAACTGGGAAATGACAGAAATCAGGCAGGCAACATGGCTAAGTGGGCCGCACCCAATTAGGGTATATTGTCACCATCTAGAGAATATTCATATTTGTTACTTCTTTCGTTTCTGTATCTCCCGGGAATGGTTATGTTGGCATACCAACCGTAAGGTGATAATATATTCGAAACATTCAAGATAAATGAATGGTCGGTCATGTGTGGCCGAGTTACAAGATGTTCTTGTTGAACTCCAGTGTATCGCTTCTAGAGTACATTGATCGAAAGATGGTTCCATACCTTGTTATAGTTGGAAGTAAATTACCCAATAAGAGCCCGCAGTTTTGATTGTATATTATATATGTAGAACGTGAGATGGAAGTGTTTCTACTAGATTTTTATTTACTTGATCTAGACATTATTACAATATCAGGCAAGTATCGTTTTAGAAAAATATTTTGGGTTATCGTAATGTAAAAACCATCCGTGTTTATGTGTGGATCGGTCTTACGATTATCCTTTGGTTCAAAAGATTTTTGAAAGTTAAATCAAAAGATTTGAGTTTACTCACACCAGTCACATGACTGACCCAGAGTTTATTTTGTTTTGTTTTCCCTAAACTCTTGGGTTCCCAATTTTGTACGGGCAGTCAAGTAATTGGGATATACAGATACTAAGAGCTTGGAGCAGGAGGCTTCAGGATTATATAGCTATTGTTATTTCCGCTGTGTTGTAAGTGTTGTATTCTGATAATGTTACTGTGTACATATACTAGTTTTATTTCAATGTTATGTATCTATTATATATTTTTCGTTCCGATGTGAGTTTCGTGTTACTCTGATGATGATGTATGTTCTTCTTCTTCTTATATTCTAAGTTTCTATCTTATCTATTCTCACCCTCTGTTTTCTTTCATTAACTATCCAGTATTCCCAATGCTTGGATAGTCGACATTGAGTTTATGTCGATAACCAGGATCACGAAAATCCGGGTCGTTACAGTTGGTATCAGAGCTTAAGGTTAAGTAATTACCTTGGCTCTGCGGCGTAACTTGATAGAGCTGGGTTAGTAATACCCTAGATTAAGTTGAGTGTATATATACGAGTGAGTGTATTTGTTATTTGATATAAAATGGTTTTATATTGAAGAGATTTATTGGTTAAGTAATTTATGAATTTTGGTCGATCAGTTTGATCCACTATATCGGTAAGGGTTCATAAACACTCGAATACGATGAACCAACACAGTATGTTTTGAAAAGAGGGTAAATGCAGTAATTTTACCCAATATATATTTTGATATAAACAAAATATAGTTAGTTGAAGTATTATCGTATATTGGATGTGTTGGTCGTAATTATAATCGAATAAGATTATAAAATGTGAAATGGTTATGTAAATAACCAATTAGAATTCATATAAGTGTAATATTTGGAATCAAATGAATTAAATCTGAATTTAAATCAGAATTGGAATTTAAAATTCCGAAAACATGAAAAGTGTTTGTAAATGGAATAGAATTAAATATACGGGAATTTTAAAATCCTAGGAGATTTTAAATTGTTTTACAAGCATTGTGAATGATATTTTGAAATATATTTCAAAATAGAAGTGTTTAGAAATGGCTTTGAAAGTGCTATAGTATTGAACTCACTTCGATCGCTGGAAAATAAATTCCGATGATGAAGTCGACTATCATCAGTGTCCATTTTCGAGTTGTAAGTGACGGATTAATACCAAAGATATTGTTTTTGGAAATGTTTTGAGAAAACAAGTTGTTTTGATATTCTGAAATGAATATTTGATTTTTGAAAAGCAAAGTTGTTTAAAAACTCCCAGAAACAGATTGTTTGAATTAAAACAAATTAGATGGAAATTTGTGAAACTAAATTGAAAATCAAGAATGGTACTTGAGATTGATAATGGAATTTGGCTTGGATAAACGAATGGTTGTGTTGGAGATAAAAGTAATTGGAGTTTGGTTGGGATAACATTGGTATATGCAGAATTGGTAACATGTGGGAATGATATAATGATATGCCCGACAAAAAGGTACCAGTTTATATTATATATGGGTTTGAGATTTTGATGAGCCGAATTGGCAAGCCGCTTAGCTATTTGATTTTCTTTTGGGTAGGAGAAGGCCCAGAGAGGCGAGTTGGAGTTTGAGTTATTGACCAGTACAAAGGAGGTGCTGGCGAAATTTTTCGAAAGGTTAAGGTGTTAGAAAAATTTTCAGGATTTTTGAAAATTTTCGTTGGTAAGAATTAATTAATATTTTAATTGAAATCAATTGGTTCAGCCGAAACTAAAGTTGATAACTAAAATGAATAATTTTAAACCAGTTAATAGGGTTTGTTTTCTACCTTAGCAATTTCAGGACGAAATTATTTCAAGGGGGGAAGAATGTAACATCCCGTATTTTTAGCAATATAATAATTTATTTATTTAATTATTTAAATAGTATTTAGAGAATATAATGGTTGTTTAATTAAATAATAGTCAATATTTAATTAAATTAAATAATAGAACAGTATATTTAATTCTGAAATAATCAGAATTAGCTGAAATGGCAATATTGTGTGGATTGGACAATTCAAAATATATAATTCAGTTTGAAATTGAATTGCGATAACGAATATATTTAACTAACGATGGTTGAACGTATAAATTATATTATAAATATAATCGAGCTAGAAATAGCACAGCAGTTCATTATTTGGCGATTCGAACTTCAGTTGAATATACAGAATCCGTTTTAAGCCGGAATTCTGTGAAACATGAAACGTTCAGAGCTGACGAAGTATATTTTCCTAATGGAAGAGAAAAATCGGGATTTCGTCGTGCAGATTTTGATTTGTGTCCAAATCAAATTTTAAAATAGTTGTTATGGAGTTCCTTTATAATTTATAGCGATTTATTTATATTTAAATGGATTTTTCAATATAAATCGAATATCGATTAAATCGGGATTTGAAATATCGAGTTAGAAATTCACATAGGATTATTATGGAGTTGTATGGTGTTCTATTGTGAATATATACGATAATATTTATTTATAAATATTTTATATAATTATTTTTAAGTATATTTAATATTCAAAAGGGTTTATTTAGAGCTTTAAAAATAGTCGTTTTGCAAACGAGCTTCTTTTTCAACGAAACTAATTTTGTTGGATCCATAATATTTAATTATTGTTAGATTCCAAGTTTCATGATTTTTGGAGTCATTATGTGGCCGGATGGATTTTTAATGTGAAAAACGGTCGGTATTTTGACAGTTAAAAGTATGCTGTGTGAGCAAACGGAGTCGGAATTCGACGAAACAAGTTTCGTTGGATCTGAAATGTCGAACTGTAGCTGCATGCCCATTTTCATGATTTTTGGGTACCGAATTTTTAAAGACAAATACATATAACGATTGCTTAAAATTGGATATAATAATAAATATAAAAATATTTAAAATATCCTATAAATACAGTACATCTTCCTAAACCTAATTCATTTCATTCCTCTGGTCAAAATGTTTTCCGCCGCCATATTTGTTCCTACAGTAAAATAGTTGATCTTCATAAATTCTTATAATATCAAATAAAATCCTATAAATTAGGAAATGTACATATTCCGATTTACAAAGCATTTATCTTCATCTGGGTAGGGTTTTCTTTGAACTCGACGTTGGTTTCCTTCGCTGCTATTTTACAACACTAGTTTAGGGTTGATGATCTAGTGAGATTTGGGTTTTAAATCAAGAATTCGAGTATTACAGTGGTGATTGTGTTGGAATTTAGAGGATGTAGGCAAGTTTTTGGGGTATTCCGTTGTATGAAGTGTCGCACATTTACATTGCGTATTAGGATGATATCCGAGAGTCGGAATCTGCTGGGGTTGTTCGAGTTTAACCATTCGAGTTTGAGAAGAAAGAGGAGGGTTAGCTGAGTAGTTCGGTGGTCTTTGTTTTGACATTAGTAAAGCAATGATGGAGCAACAATGGTGGAGTGCGGTTCGAATTGGTACTGGGAAGTGGAAGTCATTTTTTCAGAGTTGATGCGAGTTTGAAATAGTGATGTTGGGGAAGATGAGATTCGAACGTGGAGTGATTTGGTGTAATTGATTGTTTTGTTTTGGATCGGGTGAGGAGAACTTGCGGGTTGAAATCCGAACAATGAAGGAGAAGGTGATAGGAAAGTGCAACAGGGAAGAAGGAAGAGAATTGGTGCAAGTTAATTCGTTTTGGGCCGGTGAATTGGGTAAAGCCCAATAACTAAAGTTTTAGTTTAAAAACCATTTAAATGTTATATAAACATGTAAATTTTATATATCGATCATACTGTATTAGAATTTCGAACGGTCAGTCGCGTTGGGATCGTAGGGACGGTGGCAACACAATGGAACTGACTAGGAGTGAATTGGAGATCGTTACAATTTATAGCAAAATAAATTGTTGGAATCAAATCAACCGACAGTTATCGTTATTTAACGATGACCGTCCAATGTGAGTAAAACTCACTAACTCTATCAGTTCATATTTTTATAAATATAATCTAATAATGATAAATGATGATTGACTGTTGTATGATGATTGTTTGGTTTGATTGTTTATGTGTTGGTTGAAATTATAGATAATGATATATATATATCACTAAATCAAATATTGATTCTGTTTATCAGAATATTTCATATCGAAATGAAATCGATGTTATAATATTGTTTAACATCTGTGGATGCAGGGAAACTGGTCAGAGGAATCAGAAACGGAAATGTTTTCCGAAGTTAATAACGTATATTTTCTAAAATTAGAAAATAAGGATTTGATGAATATATGGAAACGAGAAATGGGGAAATGGATAATTGTTGATTGATGATTGGTTAATAGAATTTCCATCTGGAAATAATATCATTGTTTGCACACATGTTTTTCTTTGATAGTTAAATCACCAACTATCAAAGTTTTTGACCATTTTCATTGTCAATACGGAGAGACCGGAATCAGATATGTTATCTGAAAACCACTCTGTGTGGGCTTTTGCGTTGTGATAAAATATGATGAAGATAATTGAAGACGGAGTTATGCAAGGGTTGTCCTGTTTACGGAACAGTGCCTTCGGGTTGTATTGTCCTAGGACAACTTGAACGGACGAATGTCTGACAGAGTATATCTGGTAGATCGCGTAAGTTGATCATTTCAAATGTATTTACGTTTGTGGGGGAGGAATTCGTTTCCCTTAGCTTATACCTGTGGTATTTTTGGGGAAATCAATTTGTGATTTGACGGGAATGACGATGTGGAATTCAAAGTAATTAAAAGAGTGATCTGTTAAAAGATACATTATGACCTTCGGCCTCATCAACTGGGAAATGACAGAAATCGGGCAGGCAGCATGGCTAAGTGGGCCGCACCCAATTAGGGTATATTGTCACCATCTAGAGAATTTTCATATTTGTTACTTCTTTCATTTCTGTATCTCCCGGGAACGGTTATGTTGGTATACCAACCGTAAGGTGATATATATTTGGAACATTCAAGAGAAATGAATGGCCGGTCATGTGTGGCCGAGTTACAAGATGTTCTTGTTGAACTCCAGTGTATCGCTTCTAGAGTACATTGATCAGAAGGTGGTTCCATACCTTGTCATAGTTGGAAATCAATTACCCAATAAGATCTCGTGGTTTTGATTATATATTATATATGTAGAACGTGAGATGGAAGCCTTTCTGCTAGATTTTTATTTACTTGATCTAGACATTATTACAATATCAGGCAAGTATCGTTTTAGAAAAATATTTTGGGTTATCATAAGGTAAAAACCGTCCGTGTTTATGTGTGGATCGGTCTTATGATTATCCTTTGGTTCAAAAGATTTTTGAAAGTTAAATCAAAAGATTTGAGTTTACTCACACCAGTTACATGACTAACCCAGAGTTTATTTTGTTTTGTTTTCCCTAAACTCTTGGGTACCCAATTTTGTACGGGCAGTCAAGTAATCGGGATATACAGATACTAAGAGCTTGGAGCAGGAGGCTTCAGGATTATATAGCTATTGTTATTTCCGTTGTGTTGTAAGTGTTGTATTCTAATAATGTTACTGTGTACATATACTAGTTTTATTTCAATGTTATGTGTCTATTATATATTGTTCGTTCCGCTGTGAGTTTCGTGTTACTCTGATGATGTATGTTCTTCTTCTTCTTCTAGTCTAAGTTTCTATCTTATCTATTCTCATCCTCTATTTTATTTCATTAACTATCCGGTACTCCCGATGCTTGGATAGTTGACATTGAGTTTATGTCGATAACCAGGATCACGAAAACCAGGGTCGTTACAAGTTTATATGTAAAACTCCGGTTACCACTTTCAAATTTTGTTTTCAAATTGATTTTAAAATTATTTCAAACTCCTTTTCTAAAAGATTTCAAATTATTAAGATTTTACTAATGATTTCAAATATATATATATATATATATATGTTTATAGTTTATAATGTTTTATAATATATATGTTAACACTATATATATTCTATAGTTTTATATTGTGTAAATTTATAAATATGTTTACATTATGTATCATTAGGTTTTCATATGTTTTTATACTTTAGAAACTTTATTTGAAACACTAGTTTTGATTCAAGAATTTCCAGAAATATATATATGTAACAGCCCACATTTTATGTATCGGAAGATCGTAAAATATTTTTATTTTATTCCCTGATGGTTGGATCATTCTCATCTTTTGATATGTTGCTTATGGGGATGTGAGACATGTCCATAAATTTTACCGATTTTGTTTGTGACCATTTTGCCCCTGTCAGTCTTGTACAGGGCATAACTTTTGACTTAGGTCGAATCAGAGGGTGAGACCTGTGCCATTGGAAAGGAATTGATGATTCTCTTTCCGTAGAGTGGTTACATTAAGGATTTGGTTCAGCGGTTTGGGAGAAATCGCTGTTTTAAGGTTTTTCAGTTGGCTGTTCAGGTTTTGGAAGGCTAATGGGCTGATTTGGAGAAGGCCCATTAGAGGGTGGGTGGAGACTATAAATAGGGGGTAAGGGGTATGGAGAAAGGTTGGTATTTTCCATTCTCTTATGGGGAGGCTTTGATCTCCTTCTTCCTCTAACATCTTTCCACCATTAAAATTCCAAAATCCAAGGGGGGAAATCGAAGATCTACACCATAAGAGGCTAGATCTACATCGTCTCAAGGGCGAATTCATCGGATTGAAGAGTTTGATTCGAAGTGTTCGCTGTCCGGATTGTGTTTTCATTGCTTTTGCTTAGATTTGGATAATTGGTGAGTGATTTACATCTCTCATTCGGATTCATGCAAGTATATGGGTTTTAGGATGTTAATTTCATCATTTCCATGTTATTTTCCTTAGATCCACACCATGCTAAGTCCATTTTATATATGAATCACTTTAGGATCTGATCTAGATAATTTAAATGGTTAATTTTATGATTTTTCTCAAAATTATGCAAGTTAGATCCGTTTTTATGTTCATATGACTCACTTATCATGTTTTGGGAAATTTATGTGTTTTGATGGAAATTGCTAGATTGATGATATTGTTGGTTGCATAACATGTTTGTGATTGCGTTTGGATGAATCGGATAAGCTGGTTTCGTCGGATTCGTCGTTTGGCGAAGTTTTGGTCGAAAACGGAGTCGAATCGGAGATGTGCAGGTTTCTAGTCGGTTTTGGAGCTAATCGGGTCGGTTGAGGCGGTCTGATGGCTCTGGTCGGTCCAGAAGGGTCTGGACTGAGGTGGTCGGTCACGTTGTGGCTTGGGGAGCAAGTCAGGGAGCTGGTTGGTTGGAATGGAGGCATCGGGGTCGGTTTTGATTGGTCGTTCTGGAGCAATGCTGGTCGGTTTTGACGGGTCGTCCTGGAGTAGGTCGGGTCGGTCCAGATGGTGGCATTCTGGTTGGTTTTACTGGAAGCAAATCCTGGTCGCTCTGAAGGAGCTGGTCGGTCAGATGGAGCAAAATCTGGTCAATCTTGACGGGGTCGATCCAAAGCTGGTCGGTCCCAAGGAGGTCGAGTCGATCCAAAGCTGCAAGGAGCTCGAGTCGATCCAAAGCTGCGTGGAGGCGGGTCGTTCTGGAGCAAGGCTGGTCGGTTTTTTGACTGGTCGTTCTGGAGCAATTCTGGTCGGTTTTAACTGGGTCTTGGAGCTGGTCGGTTTGATCGGTCCAAAAGGCTGAGGAGGGAGTCTGGTCGGCTCAGGAGGGTCCTGGTCGGTCCAGGAGGAGCAAAGGGAGGTCTGGTCGGTCTAGGGGGTCTGATCGGTCCAGAAGTACCAGAAGAGGTCTGGTCGGTTCAGAATGGGTCTGGTCGGCATTTCTAGTGGAAATTTCTGATTGGACACTTCTAGTGATGACGTAACTTCGAGGTGGTTCAAGTAGGAAGACTCGAGGTGATGAATGTGTTCGTTGATCAAGGTGGAACAATGAATGCGGAGACAACTCAAAGGTCGTGAGTTGGTGGATAATGGTGATCAAGGTGGAACAACGAATGCGGAGACAACTCAAAGGTCGTGAGTTGGTGGATAATGGCTGCTCGAGAAGGTTGCTTGAGCTATGAAACATCGTCAAGGTTGGACGATTAGAGATGCGAAGGCCGAGAAGTCATCATTGTCGTAAGTTCTAGCAGGCTCAAAGCAAGGGTACGGTGGGTATCGTTGAAAGGCCCAAAAGACCGGTTGTAGGTCGAGTACCCTGGGTCTCGGGGAGAGGCCTAGTGTCAAGGTTGGACATTGCCAAGGTTGGGCATATGGAGTTCATGCTAGAACTGGGGTTGTCATTAGCCCTTGACATATGGCAAGGTTGGCCGTCATACGATAATGATGATTTCAAAGCAGGATTGGCGGTGATAGCCAGAGTCGGTTATGGATGATTGTTTGTTCTGTTTGTACTATCTCACATAGATTATCCAAAGTCGAGGGAGATGTTCTTTGAGTGCTTAAGTGATATTGGTTTAGGCCTCTGGCGAGGGTACTTGAGGAATGTTAAACTCGATTAGGGTTGTCTGTGTGAGACTTATATAATCTGGATGTTATGTGTGTTCTCTATGATTGAATGGTTGTTCTGGTTTCTATGGATGAATGGTTGAAATGCTTGGTGTAAAGGCTATCACTGTCCGATGTGGGGAAGATAAGGTTGAGTTCTTCTCTGGTGATGTTGGTAGATAAGTTGTTCATTTACCCATTCTCATATGCTTTCTTGTTGAAGTTTGTTAGCTGTATTATCGCTCACTAAGACTATTGTCTGACTCAAGGTTTTATGTCCCCTCTTATTACCTTGGGTTGTTCATCCGGTTGTGGATGGGCAGACTAAGTAGCAGGTTACAGGTAATGGAGCTTAGTGATACGAGGAAGCTGAGCGATGACGAGCAGGAGGCTGGCGTACCAATTTTATTCTATCTAGTATTTCTGTTTCCGCTGTTTGAGCTGCTTGAGAGTTGTAGTGAGGCCTTTGTACAAACTTGGATATCAGTTGGATAATCTTTCTGGATGTTGAAAGAGTTTCAAAAGTTTGCTATATGATACCTCATTACTATCACCTGTTGTATATGTTCTATTATATTTTATCCTTGCGCTGTGAGTTCTACGACAGGTTTCGATGTGTTCACTTACTATGATGATCGTCCATAGCAGCCTGGTACGCCTTTCAGCGCATTATTCCTCTTGTTTAGTGCGGGGGTTATGGGCGGTCGTCACATTTGGTATCAGAGCTCTGGTCAACGATTTTGGCCAAAGTTCGAAGACGTAATTACGTATGAGAGACGTATTTGTAGATTTCAGTTGGATGTTTACTATATATATTAGTATATATAGTAGTAGCGGTTGTATCTCTTTAGCAGTTTTCTTGGAAGTGGCTAATTATTCTAAATTGCAGATTAAGAATGAGTAGACGACCATCAAGACACGCTGCTAGGGGAGCTAATATTGGAGGGGGAAATGGTGGTGAACCAGATTACCCGGCCATGTTTGAAGCCATGGCAGAAGCAATTATGCGAAGGGTACCCGCTCCAGTGGCAGCTACGGTAGATGTAGGTGTGCAAGTTCCTAGGGTAGATTTTGCAAAGATGTGCAAGGACTTTACATCTCTAGGAGGGAAACCATTCAAGGGAACTGAGCCAGCTGAAGAGGTTCAGAGGTGGATGGATTCATGTGTTCGAATCTTTGGAGACTTGGGTATTGAGGATGCAATGAAGAGAAAGCTTGCATCAAGGCAGCTGCAGAGCAGGGCCATGGAATGGTGGAATTCTGTTATACTCGAGACTCCGGAAGAGGAGATTTCATGGGAGCAATTCCAAGCTAAGTTTGAAGCAAAGTTTATCTCCACTGCTCAAAAGTCCGTTCTCTTCAAGAAGTTTGTAGAGTTGAAGCAGAATGGCAGATCAGTTCTTGACTACATTTCTGATTTTGAGGCTTTGTCTAGATATGCTCGTTCATACATTGATACACCCTATCAGAAGAACGAGAAGTTTGTCTTGGGTTTGGATGCTCATATTGGAAAGCCGCTTGTGGACCACCTTGATGATTCATTCGAAAAGATTGTGGAAAAGGCTATTCGTCATGAGAGCTTGTTTCCCAAGGAAGCAAATGTTGTTGCTGCAACCAAGGAGGTTCAGAAACCACAGCAGGGTGGTAATAATAAAAAGAGGAAGCAGCAACAACAGAAAGGAAAGAATGGCCAAAAGAAACCCAAGAGTGAGGTGCTTTGCTTTAACTGCCAACAGAAGGGTCATTATTCAAATGAGTGCAAGAATCCCAAAGCTGAGAAGAAGTGCTTCAAGTGTGGAAAGCCTGGGCATGAGAAGACAGATTGTCCAGAATCAGCTAAGGGCAAGCAGATTGTGAAGGCATATGCTTTGGAAGCCGTGCCATCTTCTTCAAGAGCTCCTACTGCAGAGGAGAAGGGAAAGGGTGTTGTGGTGCAAGGTACTTTTTCCGTTAACGGTGTTTCAGTTCGAGTGTTGTTTGATACTGGAGCATCACATTCATTCATCTGCAATGAGCTTGTGTGTCGCTTGGGTTTGGAACCCGAGATTTGTGATAGACCATTGATCGTGACTAATCCAGTTGGGGGTTCGTCCAGTTTGTGCATGATTTGCCGTGGTCTAGTATTATCGAGTCATGGTTGCTCTTTTATGTGTGATTGCTTTGTTCTTAACTTCGCTGGGTATGGGATCATCTTGGGCATGGATTGGCTCAAGAAGTATGCGGCAAGGGTGAATTGCGAAAAGCTAGAGGTGAGGGTCAGGAATGTGGAAGGGCGAAAGGTGTTGATTAGATGTAAGCGCGAAGACGGGGTCTTCGTGAGTTATCTATATTCGCTTGGGATTCCACAGGAAGACCTGTCATCAGTGCTGCTCGCTAATGAGTATGTTGATGTCTTTGACGAGGTCAAAGGGTTGCCGCCGCATCGTGAGATCGAGTTTAGGATCGATTTGGTCGAAGTTGCTAGACCAATTGTTATGCCCCTTAGGCGGATGGCGCCTAGAGAACAGCGAGAGTTAGAGGTGCAAGTTCGTGACCTTTAGGGAAAAGGATTCATTCGGAGGAGTGTTTCCGAGTGGGGTGCACCAGTTGTGTTTGCAACTAAGGCAGATGGCTCGTTAAGGTTGTGTGTGGACTATCGTGAGCTGAACAAGGTGACTAAGAAGAACAAGTATCCATTGCCAAGGATTGATGACTTGTTCGATCAGCTTCACAAAGCCAAAGTGTTTTCTCAGATGGATTTGGCAACGGGATTTCACCAGTTGAGGGTAGCTAAGGATAGTGTGCCAAAGACTGCTTTTAGGACACCGTCCGGATTTTTCGAGTGGTTGGTGATGCCATTCGGGTTGACTAACGCACCAGCGTATTTTGTGGATCTTATGAATAGAGTGTTCAGAGATCAGTTGAATAAGTTCGTGCTTGTGTTCGTGGATGATATACTGGTTTACTCCAGAAATGTGGAAGAACATAAGACGCACTTGAGAGTTGTGTTAGAGATCTTGCGAAAGCATCAGCTTAAAGCTAAGTTCTCAAAGTGTCACTTCTGGAAGGATGAAGTGAGGTTCTTAGGTCATGTTGTTTCTGGAAAAGGTATAGCGGTTGACCCCGCTAAAGTGGCAGCAATCCAGGACTGGGATAGACCTAAGAATGCAACGGATGTTCGGAGTTTCCTTGGATTGGCTGGTTATTACCGAAGGTTTATCAAGGATTTCTCTAAGATGGCTGCACCATTAACAGGATTGACGAAGAAGAATCTAGTGTTCACATGGGATGCGAAGTGTGAACAAGCGTTCGAAATCTTGAAAGAGAGATTGACGAGTGCACCTGTGTTGACCATTCCAAGTGGGAATGAAGAGATGGTGGTGTATACTGATGCTTGTGGTACTGGACTTGGAGCAGTGCTCATGCAGAAGGATAAAGTTGTGGCCTACGCGAGTCGACAGCTAAAGCCGCATGAGAAGAACTATCCAACTCATGATTTGGAGTTGGCAGCGATTGTGTTTGCTCTGAAGATGTGGAGACATTACCTGTTGGGAGTACGATTCGAGTTATTTACGGATCACAAGTCGTTGAAGTATCTTTTCTCCCAAAAGGATTTGAATCTTCGGCAGCAACGATGGTTAGAGTTTCTGGCATCGTATGATTTTGGGATAGCCTATACTCCTGGCAAAAGCAATGCAGTTGCAGATGCATTGAGTCGAAGACACGCAAGTTTGGGAGCGATGTTTTCGGAATGGAAGGGCCTCGAGTATTTGGCAAGGTTCGATTTCAGGCCAAGGTGTGAGTTGGAACCTGAAACATTGGCAAGCTTGTCGATAAGGCTTACTCTTATCGAAAGGATTGGCGAGGGCCAAAAGAAAGATGTGAAGCTTGTCGAGTTCATTCAGAAGCTGGAACCAGAGAATAAAGAATTCGAGGTCGATCGAGAAGGTTGGCTTCGAAAACAAGGGCGATTAGTTGTTCCTGATATCGATGAATTGAGAGATGAGGTTCTGAGAGAATGTCATCACTCAAAGTTGACAATTCATCCCGGTAGTAATAAGATGTATCAGGACATGAAGAGAATCTACTATTGGGATGGCACCATACGAGGCGTTGTATGGAAGGCCGTGCAATTCTCCAGCTTGTTGGTTAGAAACTGGAGATAAGTTGGTACTTGGGCCCGAGATGATTAGAGAAACCTCGGGTTGTATCAAAATTGTTCGGCAACGAATGAAAGCGGCCCAAGATCGTCTAAAGAGTTACGCCGATAAGCGTCGTAAGGATTTAGAATTCGACGTAGGTGATATGGTTTTTGTGAAGATTTCACCGTTAAAGCATATGGTTCGATTCAGAAGTAAAGGAAAGTTGGCTCCTAGGTTTGTTGGACCATTTCCGATAGTCGAGCGAATAGGAAAGCTCGCATATAGGTTGGAGTTACCCGAGAAGATGTCGAGTGTGCATAATGTTTTCCATGTGTCGTTTCTACGGAAGTTTTTGCATGACTCGAATGTGGTGGTATCTCCAGAACAATATGAAGACTTGGAAGTAGAGACCGCAGTTGCGAAACCTCGTAAGCCACTTCGTGTTGTGGGGAATGACACGAAACAGCTTAGGAGGAAGAAGGTTAAGATAGTCAAGATACAATGGAGTGAAGATGGCGACGATTGTACATGGGAGACGGAAGAGAGCATGAGGGCGACTCATCCAGAACTCTTCGTCGGTAGGACCCTTTGATATCGTATCTTCGTTATATCGTTGTATCTTGTTGTTGTTTAATAGAATTCCGCGTGCTAGGATAAGGCTATGGATGCATGGTTTGATGGTTGCTAGTTTGGATGATAGAATTGGCTTCTCATGGATGATAGGCATGCGGAATTGTTGTGGTTGCTTGTGTTTGCTTGGAATTTCGGGGACGAAATTCTTAAGGGGGGGAGAATGTAACAGCCCACATTTTATGTATCGGAAGATCGTAAAATATTTTTATTTTATTCCCTGAGGGTTGGATCATTCTCATCTTTTGATATGTTGCTTATGGGGATGTGAGACATGTCCATAAATTTTACCGATTTTGTTTGTGACCATTTTGCCCCTGTCAGTCTTGTACAGGGCATAACTTTTGACTCAGGTCGAATCAGAGGGTGAGACCTGTGCCATTGGAAAGGAATTGATGATTCTCTTTCCGTAGAGTGGTTACATTAAGGATTTGGTTCAGCGGTTTGGGAGAAATCGCTGTTTTAAGGTTTTTCAGTTGGCTGTTCAGGTTTTGGAAGGCTAATGGGCTGATTTGGAGAAGGCCCATTAGAGGGTGGGTGGAGACTATAAATAGGGGGTAAGGGGTATGGAGAAAGGTTGGCATTTTCCATTCTCTTATGGGGAGGCTTTGATCTCCTTCTTCCTCTAACATCTTTCCATCATTAAAATTCCAAAATCCAAGGGGGTAAATCAAAGATCTACACCATAAGAGGCTAGATCTACATCGTCTCAAGGGCGAATTCATCGGATTGAAGAGTTTGATTCGAAGTGTTCGCTGTCCGGATTGTGTTTTCATTGCTTTTGCTTAGATTTGGATAATTGGTGAGTGATTTACATCTCTCATTCGGATTCATGCAAGTATATGGATTTTAGGATGTTAATTTCATCATTTCCATGTTATTTTCCTTAGATCCACACCATGCTAAGTCCATTTTATATATGAATCACCTTAGGATCTGATCTAGATAATTTAAATGGTTAATTTTATGATTTTTCTCAAAATTATGCAAGTTAGATCCGTTTTTATGTTCATATGACTCACTTATCATGTTTTGGGAAATTTATGTGTTTTGATGGAAATTGTTAGATTGATGATATTGTTGGTTGCATAACATGTTTGTGATTGCGTTTGGATGAATCGGATAAGCTAGTTTCGTCGGATTCGTCGTTTGGCGAAGTTTTGGTCGAAAACGGAGTCGAATCGGAGATGTGCAGGTTTCTAGTCGGTTTTGGAGCTAATCGGGTCGGTTGAGGCGGTCTGATGGCTCTGGTCGGTCCAGAAGGGTCTGGACTGAGGTGGTCGGTCACGTTGTGGCTTGGGGAGCAAGTCAGGGAGCTGGTTGGTTGGAATGGAGGCATCGAGGTCGGTTTTGATTGGTCGTTCTGGAGCAATGCTGGTCGGTTTTGACGGGTCGTCCTGGAGTAGGTCGGGTCGGTCCAGATGGTGGCAGATGGTGGCATTCTGGTTGGTTTTACTGGAAGCAAATCCTGGTCGCTCTGAAGGAGCTGGTCGGTCAGATGGAGCAAAATCTGGTCGGTCTTGACGGGGTCGATCCAAAGCTGGTCGGTCCCAAGGAGGTCGAGTCGATCCAAAGCTGCAAGGAGGTCGAGTCGATCCAAAGCTGCATGGAGGCGGGTCGTTCTGGAGCAAGGCTGGTCGGTTTTTTGACTGGTCGTTCTGGAGCAATTCTGGTCGGTTTTAACTGGGTCTTGGAGCTGGTCGGTTTGATCGGTCCAGAAGGCTGAGGAGGGAGTCTGGTCGGCTCAGGAGGGTCCTGGTCGGTCCAGGAGGAGCAAAGGGAGGTCTGGTCGGTCCAGGGGGTCTGATCGGTCCAGAAGTACCGGAAGAGGTCTGGTCGGTTCAGAATGGGTCTGGTCGGCATTTCTAGTGGAAATTTCTGATTGGACACTTCTAGTGATGACGTAACTTCGAGGTGGTTCAAGTAGGAAGACTCGAGGTGATGAATGTGTTCGTTGATCAAGGTGGAACAATGAATGCGGAGACAACTCAAAGGTCATGAGTTGGTGGATAATGGTGATCAAGGTGGAACAACGAATGCGGAGACAACTCAAAGGTCGTGAGTTGGTGGATAATGGCTGCTCGAGAAGGTTGCTTGAGCTATGAAACATCGTCAAGGTTGGACGATTAGAGATGCGAAGGCCGAGAAGTCATCATTGTCGTAAGTTCTAGCAGGCTCAAAGCAGGGGTACGGTGGGTATCGTTGAAAGGCCCAAAAGACCGGTTGTAGGTCGAGTACCCTGGGTCTCGGGGAGAGGCCTAGTGTCAAGGTTGGACATTGCCAAGTTTGGGCATATGGAGTTCATGCTAGAACTGGGGTTGTCATTAGCCCTTGACATATGGCAAGGTTGGCCGTCATACGATAATGATGATTTCGAAGCAGGATTGGCAGTGATAGCCAGAGTCGGTTATGGATGATTGTTTGTTCTGTTTGTACTATCTCACATAGATTATCCAAAGTCGAGGGAGATGTTCTTTAAGTGCTTAAGTGATATTGGTTTAGGCCTCTGGCGAGGGTACTTGAGGAATGTTAAACTCGATTAGGGTTGTCTGTGTGAGACTTATATAATCTGGATGTTATGTGTGTTCTCTATGATTGAATGGGTGTTCTGGTTTCTATGGATGAATGGTTGAAATGCTTGGTGTAAAGGCTATCACTGTCCGATGTGGGGAAGATAAGGTTGAGTTCTTCTCTGGTGATGTGGGTAGATAAGTTGTTCATTTACCCATTCTCATATGCTTTCTTGTTGAAGTTTGTTAGCTGTATTATCGCTCACTAAGACTATTGTCTGACTCAAGGTTTTATGTCTCCTCTTATTACCTTGGGCTGTTCATCCGGTTGTGGATGGGCAGACTAAGTAGTAGGTTACAGGTAATGGAGCTTAGTGATACGAGGAAGCTGAGCGATGACGAGCAGGAGGCTGGCGTACCAGTTTTATTCTATCTAGTATTTCTGTTTCCGCTGTTTGAGCTGCTTGAGAGTTGTAGTGAGGCCTTTGTACAAACTTGGATATCAGTTGGATAATCTTTCTGGATGTTGAAAGAGTTTCAAAAGTTTGCTATATGATACCTCATTACTATCACCTGTTGTATATGTTCTATTATATTTTATCCTTGCGCTGTGAGTTCTACGACAGGTTTCGATGTGTTCACTTACTATGATGATCGTCCATAGCAGCCTGGCACGCCTTTCAGCGCATTATTCCTCTTGTTTAGTGCGGGGGTTATGGGCGGTCGTCACAATATATATATATATATATATTGATTTCTACATTTGAAAAATGGTTTTAAAAATTAAAATAATAAGCATATGTCGACATACATATTTCGACATGTTGACATGTAACTGTCATATTTTCAATTTTCAAAGGAAGTGTTTGTTTTTATATTTTGAAACGTTTTGGAAACATTGCAACCATTCAAACACTATAAATATGGTTAAATTCGAATTTCTAATAACGTCTTCTTCTCCATCTTCACCCTGTCTCTAACCATCGTTATCACCCGTTAATTTCTTGATTTCTACACTTATACTTTGCCAATTTCTACTCATATTATATCAAACTTCTTATTTTCTCAATCTCTATCAAATACTCTCTGATTGGAAGTGTTATTGAAGAGTTCCAGGGCTATTGCAATTATTTAGGAAATTGTTTGGGAAAGGGTGTGTTCCTTGTAGCCTGGAAATCAAGGAAGGGAGCGGTGTGAACCTTGTAGCCATGAATTCAAGGGTGGTGGAATCAGTGTTAACCTTGTAGCCATGAAATCATAGGTGTTGTAAGATTGATACTAGTATTAGAAAACTCTGTGCAATCCAGTATTGCGTGGGATTGGACATAGGACTAATCCGAACCAGTATAAAATCTAGTGTGTTCTTTCCTTTTCTGCATTTTATATTTACTTATATTTGTGTTTGTGATTGTTTCTGTATTTGTGTCCATTTCTAGTGTGATAATCATTGTGTGATTCATATAGTAATTAAAGTTAATTATAGATTTCTTTAAATTTCTTATAAACACTATTCATCCCCCTCTAGTGTTAATTCTGCCTTAAGATCCTTAGTTCGCATCCAGAACAATTGGTATCAGGGCATAGGTTTTCAAAAGTTCAATATCTGAATTTTGGAAATATTATATGGCAACAGACACTGGAATTGCTAACAATAATAGTTCATTTTTAGTGGGTCAGTCCACCATTAGACCACCATTATTTAATGGTAGTAATTATTCATATTGGACATGTAGGATGAAAATATATTTGCAATCCGTAGGATTATACACTTGGAATAGTACACAAACTGCATATGTTAAACCCATTACTAATTTTGCACAATGGATTAATGAACAAAGGGCTGGAGGACAGAGTAATTCTAAGGCCATGAATATGTTATTCCGTTCATTAGATAGAAATGAATTTTATAGAATGTCAGTTTGTAAATCTGCCTACGAAATATGCGAACATTGCAAGTTACTCATGAAGGAACAAATAAAGTTAAACAGACCAAGATATCTATGTTAACTAATCAATTTGAGTTATTTAAAATGAATCAAAATGAATCTGCTCCGATATGTAGAGCGGGTTTCAGGAAATCATGCATTAATTAACGGCTTTGGGAAACATTTATTCTCAGGAGGATCAATTTAGAAAAATTCTCAATTCACTAACTCTAGACTGGGATAAGAAAACACTGGCAATAGAGGAGGCAAATAATGTTAGTGAAATGAAGATTGAGGAGTTAATAGGAAATTTGATGTCGTTCGAAGTTCAGTTACAGAAAAGAAAGGAGAATAAGTCGACAGAAAAGAAATCCATAATATTCAAAGCAACAAATGACGATTCTGATTCAAGTAGTGAGGAAGATGAAGAAATTGCTTTAATGACAAGGAATTCCAGAAAATTTCTGGGATATAAAAGGAGAAATATTCAAGGAAGTTCGGGAAGAATGACAGATGTTATAATTGCAACAGATCAGGCCATATAAAGAGGATGTGTCCATATCCAGATAAATCAAATCAACAAACAGATAATAATTGTTCGTCAAAGAAGAGGAAAAGGGCATATGCAACATCTTTAGATGATTTAGACTCATCATCAAGCGACGAAGAGCTAGAAATAGGAAATTTGAATATGTGCTTCACAGCGATTCAGAATTTAGAAAATATTGAAGAAATGGATCTAAAAACCGGGTACTCCTTATTAATTTTGTTTAAATTGGTTGAATGGATGTTTTTTTATTGCTTTCCTTGTTTGAATTTAAAATTTAAATTTAAAAATTCAAACTTGAACTTTAAAATTCAAATTTGAAATTTGAAATTCAAAATAATAATAATAAAGTAATAAATAATGAAAATTAATTTTAGATGTTTGTTAGGATTAATATTATTTCAGGAAATAATAAACCTAAAAATATAAAACATAAAAATAATAAAACAAAGTAAAAAAGCAACATGTCTTTTGAAAACACACATATATGTCGACATACTAGAATCGACATGTCGACATATATGCTAGCAATTCAAATTCAAATTTTGAATTTCAAAAGTTTGAACTTTCAAAGTTCCTTCCATTTTTTCACCAACTCAAAAGGTCCAAAAAGGTGTCCTTATTTTTAGAAAAGTTATGTCCATTCACTCTCTATTTATTTATCTACTCAATTCTATTCTTTCGACCTCTCATTCAAAACAACTTTCTTCATTTTATTCTCTTCAAAACTTATCTCCAATGGCTTCCTCAAGTACACCAATAACAAGATTAAAGGAAACTCTCAAGAGTCATCTCTACAAAGATTCGAAAGCTATTCAAGCCTATATTGACTTTGCCGCTAATGGAAAAGTCAATACAGAAGCCTTTGCAATCTTTGAAGATTTCCTTTCTTATGATACTCGTTCTCTTTTTCATCAAAATGAAGTTCTAATTTTGATTAACTCTCGGGATAACGATGAAGTATGTTACCCAAATCTAGTCAAAATGTTTTATGCTAATTTGAATCGTGGCTCTCACGAAGGAAGTAAAAGTCAAGTTTTGAGCAATGTAAAAGGCACTCAAATTGTTTTGGATTGTGAAATTTTGGGTACCATTTTAAATTGTAAAAACATGGGCTCATATTTTTCGGAATTTGAAATTGATGAAATAGATTTGGAAACTTTTCATCACATCTTTGAAAGCGATGAATATTTGGAATTTAAAAATTGCTTTTTTGGCTTAAAAGCAAGAATCGTCAACCTCCTTCTTTAACATACCCTCATTCCTCATTCCGGAAATTTCAATAACCCTACCCTCAAGATACAAAAAGCTCATTTTACCATCTTTGCACTTACGATATTAATTGGGCCAATGTAATTTTGAAAGAGTTTAAGCTCAAAGAAATGTCCACACTCTCTATCATGGAGTTTATCTTACCTGGATTTTTAAATATTTTGGAGTGGATCTCAAAGGAGAAGAATTTGTATCAAGAAAGAGTTTAGCCTCGGGAAATATAAACCTTATGCAAATTACAATCATTTTTAAACCTTATGAAACATTTCAGGTTAAATAAGCTCGAATGCAACTAGAAGAAAATCGAATGGAAATTGATGAAGGAGAAGAATCCTCTTTGGAAAGTGTAGAATGTCCAACAAATAGTAGGAACATAACCAAAGAAACACTTGTCAAAAATCAAGCCAAGTTAGCCAAGAATCAAAAGAAGATCAAGAAGGCTCTTACCCAAATGTCTTATAAATTGAACAAGTTCTTTGGCAAAGTAGGAAGAAAACTTAGATTATCATCTTCCCAATCTTCATCCGCTGAAGTCTAAGTTTATTAGTTTAAGTTATCTTTTCGTATTTTCCTGTATTTTCATTTCGAATCTCATATTTAGTACTTTGTATCATTCGTATGTACTTTCTTAAGTAGTATCAAATAGTCTTGTTTGCTGCCAAAATTGATCTTTAGTATCTGTAAGAACTTTAGAATAATATAATATAATATAATACAATAAGAAACAATTCAAAAAATATGCAAAAATTCAAATATCCAAGTTGACATGGGTATGTCGACATGTACAAATGGACAGTCGACATATAACTGTTAGGAAATTTAAATTGTTTCAAATTCGAATTTTTAAATAACTACCTTATGTATCTTCATTTTAAATGAGTCCAGCCTCTATAAATACCCTTTTCTTCCATAAAAAATTATTTTTAACTCTCTCCTTCTTCTCTAATCATTCCTTATCTATATAATCAAATAATGGCCAATCTTATTCACAATTTGAGTGAGAATCCTGAAGAAACACTTGATTCATTTAAGAATATCCTTTTTATAATACTTCGCAATCAGCGTCATCTAGAGTTAAGTAAGATAAAGATGGTCGAACATCAAGAGAAACACTTTGAATACATTCATTGGTTAATCTCTTTTCTTTTCAGAGATGAAGACAACAACCTCGCTAAAGCACCACTCACCAAAGAAGATGAAGACCGGGAAGTCATCAAGAAGGATCCAATCTTTAGAGGAGATGGATGGGTGGAAGTTCCAAGAGACATTTGAATTTGTTTGAATTGATTGGTATGCTTTGTTTGAATTTGTTGGTTTGACAAACTGGTACATATTATTTGGTTTAAAGTGCTTGGAATGATTAGTTGTAAATGTTAAACAAATTTTTTATTGATTTGCTTGATTATACTATTGTTTCTTTAGTATTGTCATAGAGTTAGGGGAAGTTATTTAGATTGAGTTATTTAGATATATTTATAGCATAGATTTACAGGGAGTACAATTTAGTTTAGTATAATATAATTAAGTCTAGTATAGGATACTATACGTATAATATAATATATTTTGTATAGGATAATTTTTTATAATGACAATGAGGAAGAAATTATAAAATAGATATAGTTAGGATAGGAAAAGTTTAAGGGGGAGTTAGAAGGAATTCACGGTGAAAGGAGAATTAATCAAGGAATCAGATCAACAGGTAATATCAAGTATGAATATTTTATAAACCAAGGTTGTCATCATCAAAAAAGGAGAGATTGTTGGAGAATGGAATTTTGATGACAACAACCTTATTTCAATTAATAACAATAATGATTATAAAATATATACTAACATCCTTGTCTAGAATATATATATATATATATGTATGTATGTATTATATAGATGCAAGATATAAACATTGTTAGAGATTCAAAAATACCAAGGAATTCAAGACTCATGAGTATCAAGATGACATGATACCAAGATATCAAGATTTCAAGAGCTCAAGATTATCAAAGTAATAGAGTCTAGTTTATATGTAAAACTCCGGCTAACGCTTTCAAATTCTTTTTTCGTATTCCTTTTCAAATTGATTTTAAAAAAATTCCAAACTCCTTTTCAAAAAAGAATTGAAATTATTAAGTTTTTTATGATATCTAATATATATATATATATGTATGTTTATAGTTTATAAAGTTTTATAATATATATATTTTATAGTTTTATACTGTATAATTTTATAAATATGTTTACATTATATATCACTATGTTTCCATATGTTTTTATACTTTAGAAACCTCATTTGAAACACTAGTTTAGATTCAAGAATTTCCAGAATATATATACTGATTTAATAATTTGAAAAATGGTTTTAAAAATCAAAATAATATGCATATATCGACATACATATTTCGACATGCCGACATATAATGCCATATTTTCAATTTTCAAAGGAAGTGTTTTTTTTATATTTTGAAACGTTTCAGAAATGTTGCAACCTTTCAAACACTATATATAGGGTTAAATTCAAATTTTTAATAATGTCTTCTTCTCCATCTTCATCCTATCTCTAATCACCATTATCATACATTGATTTCTTGATTTCTACACTTATATTCTGCCAATTTCTACTCAAATTATATCAAACTTCTTCTTTTCTCAATATTTGTCAAATACTCTGATTGGAAGTGCTATTGAAGTGTTTTAGGGATATTGTAATTGTTTAGGAATTGTTTGGGAAAGGGTGTATTCCTTGTAGCCCGCGAAATCAAGGAAAGGGAGCGGTGTGAACCTTGTAGCCGTGAAATCAAGGGTGGTGGAATCAGTATTAACCTTGTAACCATGAAATCAAGGGTGTTGTAAGATTGATAATAGTATTAATAAAACTCTGCGCAATCCAACGTTGCGTGGGACTGGACGTAGGAGTAATCCGAACCAGTATAAAATCCGGTATGTTCTTTCCTTTTCTGCATTTTATATTTACTTATATTTGTGTCTGTGATTGTTTTTGTGATCATTTGTGATGTGATAATGTAGCAACCCGAACTTCCCGGTCGGCCTAAAGAACAAGAAGGTAGAGTACTTTGAGAACACGACGCATCGCGACACAAACATGAGAACATTTCATTGCTATCACAACAATTTACATCAGAGTACAAGATATCAAAGTTCAAATAAATAATATACAGCGGAAAAATATCAGAGGTTTATTACAAAACAGCGGAAATATATATACATAAATATAATGCACAACGGTCTACACTTACTTTAGTGGATTAGTTATTCCTAAACAATACGTTTCCCGGTCCTATCGGACTTCCAAAATGGTTAATATGTCAACCAATCATATCTGAGGCACCTCGCATCCATCACCCACATAAGTAAAAATGTCTAGGCTCCATACCATGACACCACTTCTAGCTAGAAAGAAACGTATGCACTCCCTGCGTCCCTGATCGCGTTTTAGTATCATACCGGGATGTGAGGCTCGCGAATTAACGTTATCAACAAAGCTATGCTACTTAAAGCCGTGCTTTGATCATCATCCACAAGACTTTGCTTTTCAACAAAAACCCTTGATCATTTGCATCTTAGCATGCCACATTGACAATTCATGTCATACAACTGATGTCTATCAATATATTACCTTTAAGGTCGTACGTTTTAGAGAAGGGCGTTAAGAACGAGAATAAATTCTCCGCCACCAAAGAGATATATATTTAATAGAAATCAATCAACATGGAATGAAATACAATGTCATACATACGTCCATTTACAAGTTCGTTCTGGTATTGAACGAAACCGTAGGCACCTTATTCCTCGTCCCATATATCCAATACAGGGGAGAGGTCCTCGCATATCCGGTCAATCTCCAAGTACGTCTGGATGATCGCCGCTTATTACCTTGTCTTGGGTGTACAACCCAATCAAGACATCAGTAATCATCCTAACGATGTGAAGATCTCCAATCTTCAACCACCGTCTTCATTGTTGACTTTTAGTCGCCTTATCAGTTTTTTAGAATGGGATAAACCCGGTCTTTCCGAATAACTTTCATATTTTATAATCAATAATCAAGTGTTATAAAAACACATCATACGCCTCATTCCAATTCAGAATATTCTTTTATTTAAATATTCACATCTTAGGGAAAGGTTCCCATTAATTTTATCAAAGATAAGTTCATTTAAACTTATTCTTTAATCTTCCTTTGGATATCATTTTCAAATGATTTATTATATCTTTTTACCACTTAAACCAAATTAAGGTTTACAAATTAGTCGGGATTATCGAGCCTTACCGAAGTAATCATTTATTTATTTATCCAATTCCCAACCTATTCATCCCATGGAGAAAAACTTCAGTACTCCATATCTAACACCCCCTGGGTTATCGGTAAATTTAATTACCATTCCACGTTCCAATCTAATCAAAGATTTAACTATCGCCTGGAGTAACTGGTGATACTCCATTCTCGATCATTTCATGAATTCGATTAATTTAATTACTCCATTCTCATTTTTAATCTACTTAAAGATTCATTAAAACTCTAGTTTAGTTTTAATCTCAAATATCATTGCTTAATGATTATTCAACTTTTTTAGGAAATAAATCATGTCTTTAAATGGGTTAAAGAACCAATGTCATTTAAAACACAGTTCACGATAAATCCCAAAATCATCTTCCATCAAAATGGAATCTTCACGAAAATCATAAGTATATAATCAATATAAATTTCCATATCGGATTAATACTATAAACGGAATAACGGTAAGGCACTACAAGAAAAGTGGCTTTCAACACTACTAAAAGACGACATTTTACATCGACTATTGTTGTTTAACCTTTTGATAAGTAGGAATATCTTGAAACAACATAGCAAAACATTGTCTAATCAAGGCAGTTTGAAAATAACTAGCGGTCTTCCAATTAATTTCAGAGGCCGCGCAATTCCCTAGTACCTTCTTTTGTTTCCCCCGCTTTCCATAATCCTCATCCCAAAATTTCATTTTTCCTCGTACATTCCCTTCCTGCGTTCTATTTTATTTCCTTCTTCCACATTTTAATTTTTCTTAGATTTTGCATATTCTTCAATTTTGTTAATCTTCACTTCCCTAATTTGCCATTAATACCTTAGGTACATCCTTTTTACTGAATAACCCTAATTTAACCTATTCGGATTTAATTGATTAGTCGATTTTTATGTTAATTTCAGTTGTTGATCCGAATTGCCATGCCTTAGGTACTTAGGTTTGTGTATTATTGTGTGTTTTTGATGCATATATTAAGAAGAGAACTTCTTATCATATGTTTCATCCCAAATAAGCGTTTTCACTGACATACTTTAAGTGGAAAAGCTTTGAATCAGTGGTATGTTTTCCCTTTCGATACACTGATGCTGCTTTGAATCAGTGGAAAAAAATAGGACAAGCTTGGGCCCAACACTGATCGAGGCCTTTTCAGATATACTCTTGAATCCCTATATGATTATAACCATATTAATGTAATCATACAGGTCGGTTATACTTCTTCAGGTAATCTTATAGGGTTTGTAAATTATGTCATATTTGTGGACTCATGAACTTGAATTCTACTTTGTTGCTCTCTTCTTCTATTAGACTTATTAGTTAGCACGTTCCCATGTGCAAAATTCTGAAAGCTGAACTCAATCATTAGTGCTTAGGTTTCCTATTAACACAAATTTTCACAGCCCTGCCCATATAATGCTATTATT
Source organism: Allium sativum (assembly GCA_030737875.1). Lineage (NCBI taxonomy): Eukaryota > Viridiplantae > Streptophyta > Magnoliopsida > Asparagales > Amaryllidaceae > Allium > Allium sativum. The sequence continues at coordinate 160,470,040 of CM060925.1, forward strand.
GGAGATAGTTTGTAATCAAAAGACATCGCTTCAAGTTGTAGTTGATCTATTAGATATTGGAAAGAAATTATGAAAAACAATTGTAGTAGTTGGAAATTGCACTCGGTTTGCTATCAACTGTATATTCTTTCCTTATACCCAATCAACCCTTCTCCTTATTGATTGGGGCTTGGATGTGTATCAAATTGATCGAGAAATAACCAAATCCAGAATTCCAGTAGGTCCTTTCAGGTTCAACAATCTCATAATTGAAAACCTTTGTGTTTAGTTATGCAAGGCCAAATGAAATTTATTTGTTATATTGTGCTACAGGTTGGCCGATTTGGTTGGTTTTAGAGTTGTTGTTGCCATTGGGTCCCAATATTTTACAAGTTTTCCTGAAAAGATGCTACAAATCAATGTTAATTCCAAGTATGGGTGAAGCTAAGATACATTAAGCATATTTTGATCAATAGTTTACTACATAATTTTAAATATTTTTATTTTGCCAGATGTTGTAGTTATCAGATGGGTTATATTTTTTAGTGCATATTTATAGATGAAGCAACTTGAAAGGGATTCTACTTGTATGATGATAAGAGGAAGGCTACCGCCAGACCCTGAAATAAAGTAGTACATTGAGAAGTCAAGGAGCATAGCTGGGGTAGCAGTTGATCCTATGGTTACATTCTATCTGTTTTATTTAGTGATCTGAATCGTGTTTGTTGGAATTGAAAAAACTCTATCCATATTGGTTTTAAATGCATAGATAATTTCAAACGTGAAAGATGCTTATCAAATTGCTTGAGATGGTCATTTATTAGATGAATATCTCCTTGCAAAAAGTGAGTAATCAAAGTGCTTATTTGGGATGTTGTAATTTTATCACCCGCAATGTTACCGCTTCTAGTATATCATCAAATATTTGATTCAGACACTATGATCTCAACCAACTCAAAGGCTGTTGATTTTTATCTTCCAATAAAAATTACTTTAATCATCAGTGGTTCAAATGCTAATACTTTGTAATCTTGAAACAACTAATTACAACTTGACGTTGATAGAGATATTGTCAAATATTTTTATTAGACTTGATCATTCTACTACTTCAATATGTTAACGTGGTGAGATGAGAAAAACCAACCACTTAAGGTATTCAATCTTGTTGGTATCTTCCTATTGATATGCATATTAGCCATGGCTGGCTGCTGGTATTGTTTGAGTAACATGCTTCTATTGTATATATGGTAAGGAAATGCCATGTAAGTTGTTAAGCCACTGTCATTTAGTCATCTTTGTAATAACTGTACATTGACCATTGATCGCTTAATGTCATCGTTGTTGGTTCCTATGATATATAAAATCTTTGGTAACTATGCACATCTCCTGTCGGTGGTAGGGGTCTCTAAAGACCTCTTGATAACCAACTTATGTTTATTTTAAATTCAAGGAGATACCAGGTGTTGCTATCTATTCATATACCTGTAAGCTAGAGCATCCTTATATGTATATCATTAACCCATTTTTGTAACTTAAGATGCAATGTGATGTCCAAATTTTGGTTCATAGAATACACGTCTTTATTTATATCTATCGGCTTTTGGGTCAAGTTATGATTCTTGTGTGATGCAGTTCATTGCTGTATAACAATAAACATAATCGTTCTGTTGGAATTAATCACTTTCTTATATTTTGTTTACTGTTAACCAGCACTTTTTTGTCTTTTTGGTTTCTACTGTTCTTGTTCACAGCGATGGAGTTCATGGTGGACACTTATGCACATAGTTGACCCACTTTATTGGATAAGCGGAGAGGAGTGATTGCTTTATTTTATCCTCTTCTGTAAAGACCCGAAAATCCCCACCCTTTGAATCGACCATAAACCACACAGGTCTGAACCAAAATTCGGAAATCTTCAAATACTTTAACTTTGGGAATACAATACATTAGAACAGATAACATAAGACTTTATTACATCATGACAATATAACATCAGAGTACGGAATATATCAGAGTACATTGAAAATAATACAACGGAAGATAAATTTACAATGAATTACAATACACAACGGAAGACTAAAAATACTCTGGACACAACTTTAGGCTTCAATCCAGAATCCTGCTTAAAATCAACATCTGCAAAACAAGCTACTCGACTGCCCGTGTGGAAAAGAGGGAACCCGAGTTTGCAAGTGAAACAAACTACAGGTCAGTCATGGGACTGGTACGAGAAATCTTACTTAACTTATCTAATGATAAGGCTAATCACAGGACCATGCCTGTAACACCCCACATCCGTTAGTGTCAATCACAAAGGGAATGCACTAAGTTCTGTGGAGCATTTAGGGTAAAAGATGCAGATAAATTACAAGACAAACAAAAATTAAACAGCGGAAAATAAAACTTTGCTTTATTGATAAAATAGTTTGTACAATGATTTCTTTACAATATCAGAGTATCATCTGTCTTACAAAATAAAGAAGCATAAAACAACATTTATATTCCCCAATTTTAGCAAGAGCCAGCCATAGCATCTGAAAAGAGAATCCAAGCAAACTTCGAAAAATCTTCAAACTGGGAAAGAGTGACAATCCAACTTAACCGGAGCTATACTATTCCCTTCTTTACTACCTGGGGAGGGGGGAAACGGAAGAAAAGAAGACGAAAGAAAAACAGAGTCAGACATAAAGCCTGAGTAAGTTCAGTAACTTCTAGCATGTGAACATGGAAACACAAAACGACATGAATTAACTGAATACAAGATTACACCATGACGATAGGGTCATCAAGATTAGACAAGATAATCACAAGATATGCTAAGCTAAGATAAACTGGATATGCTCTAATACTTTCGCCGCTTCGCTATTTCCTTGTTATACTGATTTCTATATCTCTGCACCACCTAACTAGTGTCCCAACTAGTAACGATAACGTGATCCCAATCCCTGTAGTTTCCGTTGCCTTCAGGCATACATTTATTATTTATTACCTAGATCTAATCTAGGATTTTCTATCAAGTGCTTTCTAGATTCAACTAGAGTTTACGCTATCTGCTGAACGCTTCTCGGATTCAGGGTTTATGCCACCTAGTCCAACTAGGGATTATGCTACCTGTCGAACGATGCCCCCAAGTCTAGGACACACTACCTAGAGTGGTATATGTTCCTATACTTCCCCACGCATGTATCGCGAATCGTTATCGCTTGTCTAGATGCACATGTCCTGTAATGTGCGGCCCGAGTCCTGTGGCAGGGCAAATCAAGAAACACATAACTCGGTCGGGAGCTTTCAGATATCTGCCGATGCAGATGCTAAGGTCTGTTTTTATTCCAGTGGCTATGGTCCCACTCGACCCCTCCCTCAACTAATGAAAGGCACACCTTGAAAAATGAGAACTATACGCAGGCCCCCTATGCCCCCACTAACCTATGGCCATCCTCACCCATAACTAGATAGCAAGTATATGGTCTTTTGGAGTTCTCCGCCTTTCCGCTTCACGTATCTCGATTGACTCAAGATGGATGGTAGACGACGAGTTGCTATCACAGGGCTATCGTTTTCTCGCCGAATCACGTTGGTCCATTCTAGTCTTTAGGTTGCCATATATTGCAACCAAGGCATACCCCTGGTTCTTCTACGCAGACCTTAACCTCTGTGAGCCCAGGAGGATCATCTGCAGCCTCACAGAGGGATACCAAGAGTACCCTCACGTCCCCTCGAAGCCTCGGGCTTCGTAACCCAATTCGTTAGAGCCTTCTTTTTACTCAGTCGGACATTCGCTCCTTCCTGTGTTATACTAAGAATTACAACTTAGTTTTGCTAACTAAGGTTTACCACTTAGTTTCCAGAATCGTTGTTTTCTTAACTAAGGTTTACTACTTAGCTCCTTTTAACTAAGGTTTACTACTTAGTTCTCTTTCGCGTCAATTCGGATTGGTTAAGTGTCATTAGTCAATTCAAGCTAACTTAACCCTCTTCATTTATCCTGTTAAAATGGTTAAGTAATTCATGTTGACTTAACCCTACCACAAACCAAGTTATATTGGTTGAGTATTTCTTATTACTTAACCCTACCCATTCATCCTGTATTGGCTAAGTGTTCCTTTTTAACTTAACCTTGCCCGTCCGCTTTAACTAACATGTTATTAATGGTTAAGTATTATCCCTTCATGTTTTAGACTTAACCCTATTCCTTTATCACAATCTGATGGTTAAGTGTTCAGGTTTACTTAACCCTGCGGTCTAGTCCAGCTAACATATCAAATTGGCTAAGTGTATTAAATTTTACTTAACCCCAACCTCTAGTCTAGTTAACATGTTAATTTGGCTAAGTGTATTGACTTTACTTAACCCCACCTTCTAGTCTAGTTAACATGTTAATTTGGCTAAGTGTATTGACTTTACTTAACCCCACCTTCTAGTCTAGTTAACATGTTAATTTGGCTAAGTGTTTTCTTAGTTACTTAACCCCTACAAATCTGGTCTTGTTACCTTGTTAAGTTGGTTAAGTGTCCCTATGGACTTAGCCATCCCATTCTAGCTTAACTGTGTTAAGTTGGTTAAGTGTTCCTATGGACTTAACCCTCCCATTCTAGCTTAATTGTGTTAAGTGTCTGTATGAACCTAACCCCACCCACCGGTCTGGTTATCATGTTGAATTGGTTAAGTGTCTTAGTTAACTTAACCCTACCATTCTTGCCCTAGCTTTAACTAAATAAATTAAAGCCGCGACCACTCACATTAGACAGATATTGTTGCGAATACTGGATGTGCCGGTTGGTTCCGGGCAGGTTTACATCACAACTTAGTCTAACCTCGGGTTAGGCATATTCGGGTTTTCTAAGTTCAAAGGGTTTTGATTAAATTTCAAATCAGGTTTTGAAAGTAACCATCCCGTCCGTCGGATCAGTTAGGGATAGCCAGGGAGAGCAGGAAACTTGTATTTTCCAAACTCAAGCCTAGACACTATCCTATCTGTCACCCTAGAACTTTCTGGTGTATTATTAAAAGAGATGTCGTTAATAAACCTTTAATTTGTCTAAATTTATATTTTCTCATTTAGGACAAATTCTATAAGTAAATCATTCCTAATTTACTTATTTCCTAATTACTCTCTTAATGTAAATTGTCAACATGTATTCTTATGGCCCATTTTCCCCTCTATATCATATTTATGCCTTTTTGGTATGTAAACTATACCAAATTAAATGTCACTAACCATGATTTTGCTAAACCTGGCAATTTACTCCCGATTATGGCCAATTTCAAATTTATGCCAATATACTTATTATGCCAAATTAGCCAATCCAATTCTGATTTAACATTCTAATTACAGTTCATGTCAAACTAGACTTATTATTCTAGTTCACAGTTCATGTAAATGCTAGATTTACAAGCCAATACTAGATTCAAATTACACATCCTATAATTCATGTCAAATTTATCCAATTTGCATTTCTATGAACATGCCATAATACATGTTCCCAATTTATGCCAATTTCCAAGTTAAAAACTACGTTTTTAGTAAATTTCATATTTTGCCCAAATCGTATTCCCACCGTTCGTATAATCGTGATTCAATCTAGATTATAGATAAATCTAGATTCGTAGAAAATAGGGAATGAACCAAAGATGCTATGAAAAAGATAGACATAGTAACTGGCATAAAATGATAATTTACTAATTATAGACCTAACGAATTACACTGAAATTGATCTAAAACATCGAAAGCCTATAGGTCTGAAAATCTTATGACATAAAAAAGGTTGAATAACGACGTAGGTTCAAGAACATGGGTAGACCTAACTTAATAGGTAAATTCCCAAGGTCTAAAACCAAAGAAAACCAAGAATAGACAGGATAGATAATCTGGTTTAGACCCGATTTCACAGTCACAAAACTTAAGCAACACTTTCCTAGTCATGAATCATAGGTGTTTAATCACAGTTGTCCTTGTTATGTCATAGGCAATAGTTTATGTTTCCTTATCAAAGGCTTGTGTTCATAGTCAAGGAAATAATTCTCATAGTCACAGTCACAGTCATAGGCAATGTTCATAGTCATAGGAAATGTTCATAGTCATAGGAAATGTTCATAGTCATAGGCAAGGCCTAATTGGTCATCGAATCATAACAGTTCTTAATTAGGTCCAAGGATATAAGCACTGATAGAAAGATTTGGCATATTCTTTTATTCCTTTAATTTCATGTCACGAACAGAGAGAAACGTTCAAATCTAAAAAGTAACCGACTTACATTGATCGGTTTTTAGAATAGAAAGATGGCGTTGCTATGATTCGTGCGACGTTGCTCGAAACCATTTGAGTTAGCCTTTGATTCTTATCTTGAAGCTTTAATCTTGATTCGAATCTCTTCTGGACAACTTGAGCAGCATAACCTTGTCTTGGATTTTCGTATTATTTTCTTATTTTTATTTATTTATACATTTTCTCAGAGGCAGCATAAGGATAGAAAGAATTGTGAATAGAGAAGGTGACTAGGGCTGTTTATATAGTGTAGAAGTCAACGAATCTGGTCAGAATGGCGTCCGGATACAGAAAAACGAACCAGGCTGCAGATCTAGAAAAAGCGGGGGGGGGGGGGGTGTCGACCTCCAGGTCGACTACCTAGTCGACCTGGGTCTTGGGCGGGAAAATTCCCGCCCAGCCCATTCTGGGTCCGATTTTGAATTTTGAACTCGTTTCCGAACTGTTTGAATTTTAAACTGAATTCTGAAACTTCCGGAGGTCATATCTCCCTCATACGGACTCCGATTCTCGCAAACTCGGACTCGTTTCCAAGCAGAATTTCGAGACGAATGCAATGGAGCAACCCGTTTCCCTTGATTTTGATTTTAAAATTTAATTCTGCCTTGATTTGTGAATCTTAGTGTTACAGAATTACGGGGTGTTACAATGCCGCTAATGCGGAACGGGTTTACTCCATTGGATTGCCAGTGCATAAATAAAGTAAATCGTTAAACAACGCAATACTTTTTAGAAATTGGATTTTGGATTGGAAATTGGATTTCCATCATGAGTCAAGGCTTGGGACGATCTCCTAACCGATTCGAGGCACTCTAGCAATGTCTTAGGATTCGGACGCTGGCGTATCCTTGGATACAGCAGGGCTGGTTCACAAATACTTTAGTGGATTAGTTATGCTTGAACACACGCTTCCCGATCCTATTGGACCTATAAATTGGCCATTGGCGACCAATAAAAATCCGAGGCGCCTCATAATCCATCAAACACATAAGTAAAAATGTCATGCCGTGTAAAAACCCAAACACCACTTCAAGCTAGAAAGAAACGTGTGCACTCCCTGCGTTCCCTTGTCCTGTTTTTGACTCTACCGGGGGGTTAGGCTCGTGAGGTAACGTAATACACAAAGCTATGCCTGAATAGGCTATGCTTTGATCATCATCCACAAGGCTCTGCTTTTCAAAAAAAGCCTTGATCCATGCATCTTAGTATGCCACATTGTCAATCCCTACCATTGATTTCTGCCAATATATAACCTTTGAGCTCTTACGTCTCAGAGAAGGGTATTAAGCAAGAGAATGAATTCTCCGCTTCCAAACAGATATATATTAACAGAAATCAACGGATATAATGTAAAGGAATACAACGTTAGACATACCATCCATTTACAAGTCCGTTCTGGGTTTGAACAAAGCCGGAGGAACCTTATTCCTCGCATATCCGAACAATCAACATGTACGTCCGGACGGCTACCACTGTAGCCCCTTTAATGTAGCTACTCCAATCATGGGCATCAGTAGAAACTCATCCATTCGACGTGAAGATCATCGGTCTTGCATCGTCTTCAATTTTCTTCGACTGTTAGTCGTTGTATTCATTATTCAGAATGGGTTAAACCCGGTCTTTCCGAATAACTCGCGTAATTTAAAATCAAGTGCTATAAAAACACATCCAACGCCTCATTCCAATTGAGAAAATTCTTTTTAATAAAATATTCACAATATTAGGCCAGAATCTCCATTAATTTTATCAAAGATAAATTCTTTGAATTTATTCTTAATTCTTTAAGAATCATTACTTAAAGATTATTCAAATTTAAGAAATTAATCTTATCTTTAACAGGGTTAAAGAACCGATGTCATTTAAAACACATTTCACGATAAACCCAAAATTATCTTCCATTAAGAATGGAATTTTCACAGAAATCGAATCAATATATAAGAATCAATATATAATCGATATAAATTTCTGTATCAGACCAATAATATAAATGGAATAACGATAAAGCCTTTTAAATTCCATATATAGTAACAACATTCTTTTACAGAAGCTCATCTCGATTATTACCGAACCAAATTCCATTCAATTCCAATTTAATGTAATAAATTGGAAAATTTTATTTTGAAAAATTTTCCAATTAAATCTTAATAAAAGATTTATAAATTCCGAATTATATTTTCACTGTTAATTGGGTTAAAGAACAAGTGTCGTTTTAAAACACAGTTCACGATAAACCGAATTCACATTTCACTTTATTCCAATTACAAAATATAATTTGAAAACTCTATTAATCTTAATTAAAAGATTTATCTTTTTACACGGGGTTTTAAGAATAGTGTTATTGAAGACGCCACACGATAACCCAAAATCCAATTTATTTAATTAAACATTGGATTATCTATCTAGTTAATAACAAGTTCGTTTTGATAAAAATATATTTTACCTTTACAAAATTGAATTTTTTCGTCTTAAAATCTTTTTAAATCATTTATTATGATTTTACATAATTTTCCTATATTTTAAATAATTTTATTAAGGCTTTTACAGTCAATTTCCATAAACGGTCATCGAACTACATCCATAGCGACCTTTTCAAAAATTGATTTGGACATAACTCCAAATCTAACCGTTAGATTTCAAAACTCTTATATATATTGGAAACTCTTTTCGATACAAACCCAACGGTTCCGGTTTTAGGAGAATCCGACGGTCGGATCTCCCATTGCATCAATTTGCAGTTAATGGTCGAAATTCGCGAACGATCGCTGTGCAGCGCGTTCTATTCAGGCCATTATATATATATATATATATGTGTATGTTCTGTATATTTCGTCGATTTCTATTAAAACGTATTTTATAAAATATAAAAAAAAATCATTTTTAAAGATGATTTTATCTTCACTTTCAATTTTAAAGCAACATTGAATATTCTATATTTTTATCATATTAAAATATTTATATTTCCAAAATATTAGATTTATAAATCAATTCTTTCAGTATTTATTTTAAAATGGAATAAATCGATCGATAAACCCGTTCGGGTTAAAAATAGCGTCCCTACATAACACGGCTTCATATTTTATATTCTCGTGTCCATTCTAAGACGGACATAAAAATCATACTTTATTTTTTCCTAAATTTATTTTAAAATATTCTTTTTTTTTTAAATATTCATTATATTAAAATATTCTTTATGTTAAAATATTCTTTGTTCTAAGGTGTTCCTTTTCTAAAATGTTCCCTTTTCTTTTATATTCTTAAACATTAAAATGTATTTTTACATTAAAATGATATTTTCATTCTTCTACATAAAAATGACCTTTTTCATTAAAATAATTCAGAATCGGAATGCGACTCAATCAATTACCATATAATTACAGTTATATGGCTTTCATACATTGCATATATACAACGATAATGATAAACAATCATTAAACAATACATTCACATCCAAAGTGAGATTTATAACTGTGTGAGCATTTAAATAAATAAATAAGTAATGCTCAACACAAACTGTCAATCCATCGATTGACAATTAATTAAATATTGGGGCTAGTGTATATCAAATGTCGTCCCAACACCCGTGTGGGGTTTCAACCAACAAACATTAATAGATTATCTGTGCACTCGGGCGATGTATGAAAAATTATCGTCCAAATCACATAAACAAGTCAGACAACTTGTAAATGGAAGTGTATCATTTCAACAATGAGAAATTTTAATGATTCCTACATACGAAACAAAGATGTATACTTTTTGTTCACCTATTCCATTTTAATATCTAATTCTTTTTAATGCATAGAAAAGGACAATAAAAATATAACACTAAAATCTATTCTTTTTATTGTCCTTAAAATGACAATAAAAATGAAATATCTAAAACCTGTTCTTTTTGTTTCATATAAAATGACCATAAAATGTGACATTTAATTCCACTCTTTTTATTGTCTTTAAAATGACAACAAAAATGTAACTTTCAATTCTATTCTTTTAATTTAACTAAAATGTAAATAAAAATGTAATTCTTTAATATATTCTTTTATTTACATCTTGAATGTAAATGAAAATTATAACTTTTTAATCTACTCTTTATTCACATCTAAATTGAACAAAAATGTAACTTTTTATTTACATCTATAATGTAAATAAACATGTAACTTTCATTTTATAGTTTCATTTACATTTAAAATGTAAAAAAAATGTAGTTTTAATTCCAAGTTTTTATTTACATCTAATATGTAAATAAAAATGTAACTTTTTATACTATGTTTATTTACATCTTAAATGCAAATAAAAATGTAACTTTTTAATTTATTCCATTACTTACATCTAATTTGACAAATAAAGATGCAACCTTTAATTCTATCATTTTTATTACAACTAAAATGTAAATAAAAATGTAACTTTTTATTTTAATGTTTTGTTTGGATCTAAAATTGCAAACAAAAATGTAATTTTAATTCTAATGTTTTGTTTGCATCTAAAATTGCAAACAAAAAAAATGTAACTTTACAAATCATGTTACTAATTTGTATCTAAATTACAAATAAAATATAACCTTTATAAAACTATGACTTATTATCATCAAGAATGCAAATAAAAATTTAACTTCCAATTTCAACATTTTACCTGTATCAAAGAATGCAAATGAAAGTATAACTTTTTATTTCAATGTATATTTGCATCAAAGAATGCAAATAAAGGGAACAACTTTTTAATTCGTATACTTGCATCAAAGAATGCAAATAAAAGAATAACTTTTTTAATTCATCGTTTATTTACATCAAGGAATGCAAATAAAAGAATTATTTTTTCAATGTTTATTTGCATCAAGGAATGCAAAAAAAGAATAACTTTTTAATTCATTGTTTATTTGCATCAAGGAATGCAAATAAAAACGTAATTCTTTATTTCATGTTTTATTTGCATCGAGGAATGAAAACAAAAATACAACTCTTTATTTTAATGTTTTTGTTTGAATCGAGGAATGCAAATAAAAATGTAACTCTTTTATTTTAATGTTTTGTTTGCATCGAGGAATGCAAACAAAAATGTAACTTTTTCAATTCAATAAAATGAACAAAATGATATTTTTCACTGAATTGACAATTCTAATTTTAATTCAATAAAATGAACAAAATGGTATTTTTCATTGAATTGACAATTCTAATTTCAATTCAATAAAATGAACAAAATGGTATTTTTCATTGAATTGACAATTCTAATTTCAATTCAGTAAAATGAACAAAATGGTATTTTTCATTGAATTGACAAACAAATTCAATTCAACAAATATGTCCAAAGTGATATTTTAATTTTATTTAACTAACATATACAGATTTATAATTATTCATCACCAAACAATAGATTAATCATCATCCAAATTTCAAACAAAATAGATCTTAATCACATATATACAATCATTACATAGCAAGTAAGATAAATAATTTGATTAATTATTTAAAAATCAGAAATCTCACAGTCGAGTTGCGAATTTGGTCAAAATTTGAACTGCTTGGAATTGGATCTAGTCAGCTTCATGGCGTAGATCTCTTCTCAATGATTGCAATGCTTCAGAAATCGCGTTATTCTGAGTTAGTATGGTCGAGTTATGATTTATTTAAGTTGATAATATTTAAATATAATAAATTAATTAATTTACTTTAGGATTTTTTTATACCTTCTTCCTCAACCAGTACAAGGCCGAGGCAAACCCAATTTGCTTCAAATTTAGGTCTCCAATTTTCGTGCAAATGGTGATATGGTTTGACGATCAGAGAGTTGGACGTCGGAGGGGGGGTGTGGCGCACGTGCTCTGGTGAAGGGGCCCACTCGGTGGTGCAGGGGTGGCTCGACGACGGTTGAAACCCGCGATGTTTGGGGGGTCGGTTTGCTCGATTCAGGCGACTAGTGAACGATCAAGTCATATAGAAAGGAAGAGTAGGAAACTCTCTTCGATAATATCTAAGGGGTGAGGTCTGATTTGTAGAGGATTGATCGTTGTTGAGGTTTCAAAATGGGAGGGTGGCGGCCATGGATTTAAGTGGAGGCGGCGGCTACTGTACAATGTATTAGGGTTTAGTGAAAATGATGTATTTTTATAATATTTTAATGTGAATTTTGCAAATAAATCCATAACTTTTGAACAACTCCAATTCTAGCCCAACCAGAGTTGACACTACCCAATAGCCCTCGTTTCAGATCTAATGGTCTAGGTCTCGTCAGCCCAAACGACTGTCTGTGGCCTAAAATCTTTAATTTAATATTTAAATCCTTTATTAAATTAATTCAATCATATATTTAAATTCACCGGGGCCACATACAAACTCAGAAAAATCCCAAAAAATTATTTCTGGCTTCGTTTTAACGATACGGTTCTAATAAAACTAATTTCGTCGAATTCCGAGACGGTTTGAAAAATGGCCATTTTCAAGTCGATTAAATTTGACTGAAATTGACAAAACACATTTTTGTTTGCCACGCTCACATATTAATTCGAAAAATTATGAAAATTGAAACCTAATAATATTTTGACATCCCGGTTCCAACAAAAGTGCTTTCGTCGAAAACGGAGGTCGTTTGCAAATGGCTATTTTTAAGGGCTATATATTATATTAAAAAATATATGTAAATTCTATAGCGACTTTTCTAAAATTTAAACTAGCCATAGCTATTTATTTTTAAAGTGAAATTTCAGTTTCTTACATTCTTAGAAGGATATGGTTAAACAGATTTAAATATTTTATGATTTACAGAAATCCGATTTATTTTGAATCATGTACATTCAGTTAAAGTTTAAAATCAAATTTCAAACTACCGCGCCATTTCTAACTCCTTTTATATTTAAATTAAATTTATTCATTTTAACTTCGATTAAAATAATTTTTTAGTCGTTATTATTTAAAATAAACCATTTTAAATATTAAAATTTCATTAAAATTTCTAAAATAATTTTTTTTTAAATTGGTTCAGAATTTGCGAGTTGTTACAATCTCCTCCACTTAATATCTTTTTGTCCTCGAAAAGGAACGTAGCTAAAAGTTGCTAAATTAACCAACTAAAATTTCTTTTCTTATCAATTTAGTTCAATATTAAATTTAATTTAGCTAAATTTATCATTCTTTCTCATATTGGTTAAATTAATTATCATCCCACATTAGTTAAACAAATTATCAAACATCACAACCAGCAATCAATTAGGTGATTAACTTTCTAAATATATAACTTTTCTATATAGTCAAAAATCATATTTTTAGTGCAAATCACAGCAATAAATTCTAATTAAGTTTTGGTTCTCATACCAATCGATTGGAAATACATAGATATTCCACTTTCGTAACTCGAACATAAATACTGATAATGATATATATATCACCAGAATCATCTCCAGATGACTAGAGTGTGATTCCATATCTACCCAGTATATTTGAGACTTCGTATACACATGGATCAGTAAAATCTCTATATACTCGATTGTCCAAATTAAAATATAATGATATCTCAAATAACTAATTTAGGATAAAAATTTCAAAACTAAGTTTGTTTTTATTTAAAAATAACACTCTTCGGACTCATTCTAGGATACTAGTGATCCCATCTCTAATGAGTCATCCCTTTATAGGATATTACTAATCCTACCTCTGATGAGTCTTCTGTTCAGTTCTAACGAGTTGTACCCTAAAGATTTGAGCTAAGCTGGCTCTGATACCAAATGTAAAGACCCGAAAATCCCCACCCTTTGAATCAACCATAAACCACACAGGCCTGAACTAAAAGTCGGAAATCTTCGAATACTTTAACTTTGAGAATACAATACATTAGAGCAGATAACTGAAGACTTTTATTACATCATGATAATATAACATCAGAGTACAGAATATATCAGAGTACATTGAAAATAATACAATGGAAAATAAATTTACAATGAGTTACAATACACAGCGGAAGACTATCAATACTCTGGATACAGCTTTAGGCTTCAATCCAGAATCCTGCTTAAAATGAACACCTGCAAAACAAGCTACTCGACTGCCCGTGTGGAAAAGAGGGCACCCGAGTTTGCAAGTGAAACAAACTACAGGTCAGTCATGGGACTGGTATGAGAAATCTTACTTAACTTATCTAATGATAAGGCTAATCACAGGACCACGCAGCTAACGCGGAACAGGTTTACTCCATTGGATTGCCAGTGCATAATTAAAGTAAATCGTTAAACAACACAATGCTTTTTAGAAAAATGAAACCATTATAAGACTCAAGTCCCATCACACAATGCAACACAAACCGGAGGATAGGGTTTTACCTTATAATGGTCAAAAGATTCTTGATACAATAAAATGGATTTGATATTATTATTAGTGTGAATATGTTTTAAAAACAATTTCAATCATAATGCATCAATCATAGACGACATAGTACCCCATCCTACTATATCTCCATACTAGTTATACAATCAAAACCGCAAGGTGTCATATTGGAAATTGGATTTCCATCATTAGTCAAGGCTAGGGACGACCTCCTAACCGATTCGAGACACTCTAGCAATGTCCTAGGATTCGGACGCTGGCGAATCCTTGGATACAACAGGACCGGTCCACAAATACTTTAGTGGATTAGTTATGCCTGAACACACGCTTCCCGATCCTATTGGACCTATAAATTGGCCATTGGCAACCAACAAAAATCCGAGGTGCCTCATAATCCATCTACCACATAAGTAAAAATGTCGGGCCGTGTAAAAACCCAAATACCACTTCTAGCTAGAAAGAAACGTGTGCACTCCCTGCGTTCCCTTGTCCCGTTTTTTACTCTAACGGGGGGTGAGGCTCGCGAGGTAACGTAATACACAAAGCTATGCCTAAATAGGCTATGCTTTGATCATCATCCACAAGACTCTGCTTTTCAACAAAAGCCTTGATCCATGCATCTTAGTATGCCACATTTTCAATCACTACCATTGATGTCTACTAATATATAACATCTGAGCACATACGTCTCAGAGAAGGGTATTAAGCAAGAGAATGAATTCTCCGCTACCAAACAGATATATATTAACAGAAATCAATGCATATAATGTAAAGGAATACAACGTCAGACATACCATCCATTTACAAGTCCGTTCTGGGTTTGAACGAAACCGGAGGAACCTTATTCCTCGCATATCCGAATAATCAACATGTACGTCCGGACGACTACCACTGTAGCCCCTTCAAGGTAGCTACTCCTATCATAGTAGCAACTCATCCATTCGACGTGAAGATCGTCGGTCTTGCACCGTCTTCAATTTCTTCGACTGTTAGTCGTCGTATTCATTATTCAGAATGGGTTGAACCCGGTCTTTCCGAATAACTCGCGTAATTTAAAATCAAGTGCTATAAAAACACATCCAACCCCTCATTCCAATTCAGAATATTGTTTTTAATAAAATATTCACAATATTAGGGCAGAATGTCCATTAATTTTATCAAAGATAAATTCTTTGAATTTATTCTTCATTCTTTAAAAATCATTACTTAAAGATTATTCAAATTTAAGAAATTAATCTTATCATTAATGGGGTTAAAGAACCGATGTCATTTAAAACATAGTTCATAATAAATCCAAAATCATCTTCCATTAAATATGAAATTTTCACAAAAATCGAATCAATATATAGCCGTTATAAATTTCTGTATCAGACCAATAATATAAATGGAATAACGGCAAAGCCTTTTAAATTCCATAAATAGTAACAACCTTCTTTTACAGAAGCTCATCTCGATTATTACCGAACCAAATTCCATTCAATTCCAATTTAATGTAACAAATTGGAAAACTTTGTTTTGGAAAATTTTCCAATTAAATCTTAGTAAAAGGTTTATAAATTGTGAATTATATTTTCACTGTTAATTAGGTTAAAGAACAAATGTCGTTTTAAAACACAGTTCACGATAAACCCAATTCACAATTCTCTGTATTCCAATTACAAAATATAATATGAAAAATCTATTAATCTTAATTAAAAGATTTATCTTTTTACACGGTGTTTTAAGAATAGTGTTATTGAAGACACCATTCACGATAACCCAAAATCCAATTTATTTAATTTAAACATTTGATTATCTTTCTAGTTAATAACTAGTTCGTTTTGATAAAAATATATTTTACCTTTAGAAAATAGGAGTTTTTCATCTTAAAATCTTTTTAAATCATTTATTATGATTTAACATAATTTTCCTATATTTTAAATAATTTTATTAAGGCCTTTACAGTCGATTTCCATAAACATCATCGAACTGCATCCATGGCGACCTTTTCAAAAATTGATTTGGACGTAACTCCAAATCTAACCGTTAGATTTCAAAACTCTTATATATATTGGAAAGCTCTTTTCGATAAGAACTCAACGGTTCTGGTTTTAGGAGAATCCAACGGTCAGATCTCCCGTTACGTCAATTTGCAGTTAATGGTCGAAATTCGTGAACGGTCGCTGTGCGGCGCGTTCTATTCAGGCCATTATATATATATATATATATATATATATATATATATATATATATATATATTTCATCGATTTCTGTTAAAACGTATTTTATAAAATATAAAAAAAATCATTTTTAAAGATGATTTAATCTTCATTTTCAATTTTAAAGCAACATTGAATATTCTATATTTTTATCATATTAAAATATTTATATTTCCAAAATATTAGATTTATAAATCACTTTTTTCAATATTTATTTTAAAATGGAATAAATCGATAGATAAACCCGTTCAGGTTAAAAATAGCGTCCCTACATAACACGACTTCATATTTTATATTCTTATATCCATTCTAAGACGGACATAAAAATCATACTTTATTCTTTCCTAAATTTATTTTAAAATATTCTTTATTTTAAAATATTCATTACATTAAAATATTCTTTATATTAAAATATTCTTTGTTCTAAGGTGTTCCTTTTCTAAAATGTTCCCTTTTCTTTTATATTCTTAAACATTAAAATGTATTTTTACATTAAAATGATCTTTTTATTCTTTTACATAAAAATGTATTTTTACATTAAAATGGCCTTTTCATTAAAATAATTCTGAATCGGAATGCGACTCAATCAATCACCATATAATTATAGTTATATGGCTTTCATACATTGCATATATCCAACGATAATGATAAACAATCATCAAACAATACATTCACATCCAAAGTGAGGTTTATAACTATGTGAGCATTTAAATAAATAAATAAGTAATGCTCAACACAAACTGTCAATCCATCGATTGACAATTAATTAAATATTGGGGCTAGTGTATTTCAAATGTCGTCCCAACACCCGTGTGGGGTTTCAACCAACAAACAATAATAGACTATCTGTGCACTCGGACGATGTGTGAAAAATTATCGTCCCAATCACATAAACAAGTCGGACAACTTGTAAATGGAAGTGTAACATTTCAACAATGAGAAATTTTAATGACTCCTGCATACGAAACAAAGATGTATACTTTTTGTTCACCTATTCCATTTTAATATCTAATTCTTTTTAATGCATATAAAAGGACAATAAAAATATAACACTAAAATCTATTCTTTTTATTGTCCCTAAAATGACAATAAAAATGAAATATTTAAAACCTGTTCTTTTTGTTTCATATAAAATGATCATAAAATGTGACATTTAATTCCACTCTTTTTATTGTCTTTAAAATGACAACAAAAATGTTGCTTTCAATTCTATTCTTTTAATTTAACTGAAATGTAAATAAAAATGTAATTCTTTAATCTATTCTTTTATTTACATCTAGAATGTAAATAAAAATTAAAACTTTTTAGTCTACTCTTTATTCACATCTAAATTGAATAAAAATGTAACTTTTTATATAAGCTTTTATTTACATCTATAATGTAAATAAACATGTAACTTTCATTTTATAGTTTCATTTACATTTACAATGCAAAAAAAATGTAATTTTAATTCCAAGTTTTTATTTACATCTAATATGTAAATAAAAATGTAACTTTTTATACTATGTTTTAATTACATCTTAAATGCAAATAAAATGTAACTTTTTAATTTATTCCTTTAC
Source organism: Allium sativum (assembly GCA_030737875.1). Classification (NCBI taxonomy): domain Eukaryota; kingdom Viridiplantae; phylum Streptophyta; class Magnoliopsida; order Asparagales; family Amaryllidaceae; genus Allium; species Allium sativum. Next base: position 160,488,347 of record CM060925.1, read on the forward strand.
TTACATCTAATTTGATAAATAAAGATGCAACCTTTAATTCTATCATTTTTATTACAACTAAAATGTAAATAAAAATGTAACTTTTTAATTTAATGTTTTGTTTGCATCTAAAATTGCAAACAAAAATGTAACTTTAATTCTAATGTTTTGTTTGCATCTAAAATTGCAAACAAAAAAAAATGTAACTTTACAAATCATGTTATTAATTTGTATCTAAATTACAAATAAAATATAACCTTTTTAAAACTATGGCTTATTTGCATTATGAAATGCAAATAAAAATTTAACTTCCAATTTCAACATTTTACCTGCATCAAAAAATGCAAATGAAAGTATAACTTTTTATTTCAATTTATATTTGCATCAAAGAATGCAAATAAAGGAACAACTTTTTAATTCATCGTATACTTGCATCAAGGAATGCAAATAAAAGAATAACTTTTTAATTCATCGTTTATTTTCATCAAGGAATGCAAATAAAAGAATAATTTTTTATTTCAATGTTTATTTGCATCAAGGAATGCGAATAAAAGAATAACTTTTTAATTCATCGTTTATTTGCATCAAGGAATGCAAATAAAAATGTAATTCTTTATTTTATGTTTTATTTGCATCGAGGAATACAAATAAAAATACAACTCTTTATTTTAATGTTTTTGTTTGCATCGAGGAATGCAAATAAAAATGTTACTCTTTTATTTTAATGTTTAGTTTGCATCGAGGAATGCAAACAAAATGTAACTTTTTCAATTCAATAAAATGAACAAAATGATATTTTTCACTGAATTGACAATTCTAATTTTAATTCAATAAAATGAACAAAATGGTATTTTTCATTGAATTGACAATTCTAATTTCAGTTCAATGAAATGAACAAAATGGTGTTTTTCATTGAATTGACAATTCTAATTTCAATTCAATAAAATGAACAAAATGGTATTTTTCATTGAACTGACAAACAAATTCAATTCAACAAATATGTCCAAAGTGATATTTTAATTTTATTTAACTAACATATACAGATTTATAATTATTCATCACCAAACAATAGATTAATCATCATCCAAATTTTAGACAAAACAGATCTAAATCACATACATACAATCATTACATAGCAAGTAAGATAAATAATTTGATTAATTTTGTAACGACCTGTGTTTTTGGCAATCAAATATTTAATTCAATTTATTTAATTTAAATATTAGATTTGGCGTATTGATGGAATTTAATATTTAGTTCGTTATTTAAAATGAGGTTCGAACGTTATATATTTATATAATTATAAATCGAGCTTGAAAATGGCGTGCAGTTCGTAAATTCGAATTTTGAACTTCAACTGAGAACACAGGATTCGATATAAGTTGGATTTCTGTGAAACCAGACACGTTGGAACCGTATTGACGATAATTTTCATATGAAAGAGGTAAATTCAGATTTCGTATTATAAATAGTAAGTTATGGCCAAATCAAAATTGGGAAAAAACGCTGTGAAAATCGTTATTTAAAATATCAACCTTTAAAATGGCCATTTTGCAAACGGACTCAGATTTCGACGAAATCAGTTTCATTGGGACCGTAACGTTAAATTATTGTACGGTGGTGAATGGCGTGGAAAACCGATGTCGTATGTGACCACGGTAGCCGTAAACGCCCAATCAAATTATATAGCGTGTAGTTAAATTTAGTCGAGAGATATTTGAGTGTAACTTGAGAAGACGATCGAATTAAGCCACGAAACTAGTCCCGTTGAGTTCGTGTCGTCGATTAGAGTTAGGATAGGCATATAGTTTGTTATTTTTGGAGATCGGATAATTTGGCATTAAAAAGGGTAGTGCGGTACGCGGTTAAAATAGCCTACCAGGGAAACAGTCTCAGAATGCGACAAAACTAGTGCCGTTGGGTTCGTATCAACAAACTATTGTAGGATTTCAAGGTTTCAAGGTGATCGGGTTTATAAAGTGACCGTGGAAAAATTAAACGTGTGTTTATTTCTGGTTTTATAAAGGATTTTTTTTCATATGTGCTCGGATTTCGATGAAACTTGTCCCATTGGATTCGGAATATCTTTTTACACTAAGATTAGCATTTTTATCAGTAAACAGGGATCGTTTGTAGTGGTATTTATCAACTACTTCGCCGCTAAGTTTCGTTGAAAATAAAATTATATTAAAAACAAATTCCTACCTTATATATATATATATATCCATCAATCCAACTTGTTCCCGTCAAAACGTTTCTAGTGGTCAACGAAAACAAATGGCCAAGATCCTCAACGCTTCCTCCTTAAATCCCAAATAACCATTTCATAAATTTGTGACTACTCCACTGCAAAATCAATCAGCTCAATGAGCCCTTCGATCTGAACGGTGATGATCGCTTCTAAATGAACGATGTGGCTGGAATCTCGTTCGAAAGGTGGTACGGTTCGGAGATGGTTGCCGATGATGGGAGACACGAAGTGGGAAGCGGATGCTGGCGAAGTTGGAGGGGGGCTCTGGTGCACCATTTGCCGGTCCCTGATCTATTTCCGGTCATCTGTGGTGGGCGCGGTGTCGGGGTATTCATCATGGGGCAGTGTGTTTGGATAAAGGGTAGAAAAACCGAAGGGCCTGGGGATAGTAAACGAAGAACGAAGCTGGTTCCCGATGGGGCAAAAGGATTTGAGCTGGGACGGTCTGTTTAAAACAGTAATTTACCACAACCGCCGAAGGCTTTGAGGAACAGAATGAGTATTGAAGCAAACGACTGGATGCGGAAGGGAAGCAGACAAAGAATGGTTCCAAGAAGTGATTCACGGTCATCTTGGTCAAAGTAATTAGCCTGTTTATATAAGGTTTGAGCTAGACTAATATGGGATTAATAACCAATTAATTAATCTAGTTTTAACCTATGCAGATGAAAAACAAAACGGAAGGCCGAATCAAAATAAAGGATAGGAGAACCGGAACAGGTTCGTTATTGATGCAAGGAGGAGAGTAACAAAAGGGAACATATTCTATTTCAGCCGTATATACTTAACGTAATTAGTTTATACTAAATTATAATAAATGAATTAAACAAGGGAATTAATAGTTTAATTAAATTGATTTATTTATAATAATTATAACTTATACATCTATGATCAGAATTGGATCAAAGAAGCGATGCTGGTACCGTTACAATGAACATTACATTCTGGATCCAGTCTGGACAGTCCTGGAATTATCCAAGAATTTTAATTAAATTAAACATTAGTTAATTTAATTAAACAAATCGCTCAATGACAAGGAATCAAGTGAGTTAAGCTCACTCAGTTTTCCCATTTATATTTTATATAAATTTGGTTTTAATTTTGTGTGCCCTGCTTGCTGATGGTTGCCTATTTGCTAGTTATACATTTGTTTGTTGATTTAACTGATGAAATTAAACTGTGTTTAATTTCAGTGAATACCAAATCGTTATTTTTAACGATTGGTTCCAATAAAGGTAACTCACCTTGGTTGGTCACGTTTATTTGTAAACGTGTTTTAAATTGTTGGACTGTTTGGATTGCTTATGGTTGATGTTGAATGGTTGCTATTTAGTGTTATTAGTTAAACAAAACTGAATGATCTTATTCAGGATAACCATTTTTGGATACAGGGAAGAACAGGTTGGAGGGATCCTACCGGATTCCTCAATATTTTTTTTATTTCATATTATCAACATATGAACTGTCCTGTTTGGGATGATTGATTTGATTGTTGATTTTTGACGGGAATTTCAACATCTGTTTTGTTTAAACCAATGAGTGGTATTGGTTGGGTATTTGGCAGCGTATAGCCTATAAAATCAATCGTTTTATAAATATTGATTCACTATCAGGTGAATCGATAGAGATGAAGTTATAAAATTTATTTTATAACTAGAGTTAGATTTTGAAATATATTATTTTGAATAAAAATTAATAAAAGGGAAATAAATAAATATTTTATTTATTAAAGACTTTGGTTTGTTATAAATTGATTTTACAAAGTAAATCTGAGATTAATCAAATTTATCAATATGGGGATAGAAATTAACCATAATGGTTAAAATGTGGATAATTGGTTTGTTAAGAATTTATTTAGTGGAATTGTTTAAATTAATTATATTTTTAATTAATTTAAAGTGAGAATTAATTGGAATTGGTTAACGAGATAATCGAGTTTTGAGTTAATTAGATCGACCGTTTTGAACTGGAATTTGATTATCAAATTGATGTGTTTCGATTTGAATAGTTTAATGAATATTGTTTAAATTTAAATAAGGTTTTAAAAAGGGATTTACTATTTTACTTAGTTAATAGAGGAATTAACTACTAAAGTAGTTAATGATTGAAATAAGTTATTATTGTAAATAAATGATTATTTGGAAATTTACCTTTTAAATGGGAATTCATTTTAAAAAAGTGACCGAATGTGAGATGTAATCCAATTGAATGGTGAAAGGAAATAAACGTTAATTAATTATTAGAATTAAGTGAAAGGAGATTACGATAAAAGGGTTGAGATAAACCAGAGTATATAAATAAGCTTCAAAGTGTAAAGCGTTAATATTGAATTAACGTTATTTGAAAATGAGATCAAGTAACAAGGGGAGATTTGAAATAAGATTTCAAAAGTGGGAAATGGTTAAATATATTTGAAAGGAGATTGGAAAAAGTGAATTTGGGTTAAAGAACTAGGTCATGGGGTGGTATAACCAAACCCGAGTTGAAATGGAATTGGATTTGAGATTTGAATGGAATATTGGGTTTTAATTACAACTTATATTTATCTAAAAGATATGAACGTTGTTGATCAAGGTCTGAGAGGTAATTAAAATACCGCAACTTGAATGACATCAGGATTATCTGAAGATGATATTCGTTGGTAATCGTAAGAGAGGTTAGTGGTAGTTCATTATTTCCATTAGCGAAATAATGCAACGTTTGGTGGAAATTTGGGATATATATATATATATAACGAGAGATCCGAAGTAAAGGAAATGTAAAGGTAGTTTTATTTTATACTAATATAAATATTAGTTATCGTTTCAAGAAAGGGATAAACGATATTACGTAATGTTGTTTATGAAATAATAAGCTGAATGGATTTTCCCAAGTTTAAATAATAGAGAATGACGTAACATACGTTTTTGAAAAGAGATTTAAGTGAGAATTGAATATGGTTATAAGTTGTTTTACTATGTAATACAAAGAAATGGTTTTGAGAACATTTGTATATTTATTAAGGATCAAATATCGTATTTTTAAAATAAAAGAGTTAGAAGTTTAATTAAGCTGAAGTGAATCAGTTTGTTTAAATAAAAGGGCCAAGTAATGCCGAATACTGAACCAGTGGACTCATCTGTTTGTCATGTTTGAAACATCGTATATTTTGATAGTTAAAACACCGACTATCAAATCTGTGCAATACGATTGTTGGTATGGAAAGACCGGGATCGAATATATATTCGAAACCCATTCCGACCAACAAATATGTGAAGATATCAGAAGATGATCGAGATGGAGCATTGAAGACCGTGGATTTTCAAACATGGAAGAACCACTAATATTATCTGCCTGGCAAGCAGAGATAAGCTGTGATTCCGTCGTGGTTGGAATCTACGGGTTGCAAGGAATTCTTGCTACTGATCCATGGGGTGATTCCTATATGGATGTGGTAGGAGAGTGCCTTCGGTTCATCCTATTCCTGGATGACTTGTATGGACGGATGTCTGACAGAGTATTTCCAAAGGGTCACGTACATTGATTTCTTCAAACGTGCTATAGTTGTTGGCGGGGAATTGCCGTTCTCTTAGCTTCTAACTAGAGTATTTTTGTGGACGTCAATTAGTGATATCTGACGGATCTAACGATGTGGCATTCAAAGTGAATGGTGATCAGATGTTTCAAAAATAAACTCTGGCCTCAAGCCTCATCAACCGGGAAATGACAAAAATCGGGCTGGCAGCATGGCTATGTGGGTCGCTTCCATTAGGGTGTATAATCACCTATCTAGAGAAAATCCTATTTGCTTCTTTAATCTATGTTTTGATGCTGTTCCTTTTACGGGAGACGGTTGCTGATCCCAACCGTCCGTGATATACATTCGATACACTCAAGCGAAATGAGTGGCCGGTCATGTGTGGGCCGGGTTGCAAGACATTCTTGTTGAACCCAGTGTATTCGCCTCTAGAGATACACTATCGGCAGATGGTCCCATACCTTGTCATAGTCGGAATCCAATCTCCAATAAGTGCCCGCGGTTTTGTTTGTATATTATATATGTAGAGCATGAGATGCAAGCGTTCTACTAGATTGTTATTTACCTGTATTTAGACATTATTATAATATCATAAAAGATATTGATTTCAAAACTATTTTGGGTTATCGTAAGGTAAAAATCGTCCGTGTTTATGTGTGGATTCGGTCTTACGATTATCTTTTTCTTTCGAAAGGATTTTAACTTTAAAATCAAGTTGTGTGATACCCTAAATATTGTGTGAGTTTTTCTCACTCTGGTTCACCAGACTGACCCGGTGTTTTGTAAATGCTCGGGTTAGCCCGGGGTGTACAGGTTCAGGTTATCGAATGCGGTGAAGTCCATAGACGAGTTGGAGATGTTCAGACGTATGATATTATATTGCTACTATTCCGCTATATATTGTATATGGGAACAGGTTATTATAACTGTCCCATTGTCTGATGTACTCTGATACTGTAAGTATTTTTAAAGCTCTCAATAAAGATTTATTTCTGTACTATATTTTGTTCCGCTGCGATGTGAGACTCTGTGTTGTGTTGTTTCTTCTTCTTCTATTCTAATATTTCTTTCTTACTTATCTTACCCTATAATTCTTTCTAATAACTATCCAGTGTTTTCGGCGCTTGGAGGATCGGCATCAGTTACAGTAAAGGTATTTATGTCGATTTCCGAGGCTGAAACCCGTGGGTCGTTACAGTGGTATCAGAGCCAGGTTAAGTGATTACCTTGGCTCTGTGGCGTAACTCAGTAGAGATGGGGTTCGTAATACCCTAGATTGAGTTTGAGTGTATATATATGAGTGAACGTATTTGTAGATTTTATAAAAATTTGTTTTATATTGTGGAGATTTATTGGTTGAGTTGTCTATGAGTTCTGGTCGATCAGTTTGATCCACTGTATCGATAGGAGTTTCTAAACACTCAAGTACGATAAACCGACGCAGTATGTTTTAAAAGAGGGTAAATGAAATAATTTTACCCACATTATATTTTAATATAAAAGAATGATTAATATTTGAAGTATTATAATATATTGGATGTGTTGGTTGATTATAATTGAAATGGTTATATAAATAACCAATTAGAATTCGTATAATATAAAAGTAGATTTATTAAATCTGAAATTAAAATCAGGATTGGAATTAAAATTCCTAAAAGTGGGAAGTTGTTTGCAAATGAACTTGGATTGAATATATGAGAATTTTAAAATCCTGGGAGATTTTAAATTTGTTTTACGAGCATTGTGTTTGGTATTTTGAAAAAGGTTTCAAAATGAAATTGTTTAAATACGGTTTGATAAGTGATATAGTATTGAACTCACTTCAGTAGCTGGGAGATAACTCTGAGGATGCTGGCCACATCATCAGTGTTCATTTTCGAGATTCTAAGTGACGGGTTACTACCAAAGATTTTGTTTTGAATTGCTTCGAGAAAAACAAGTTGTTTTGAATTCTGAAAAGGGATATCTGATTTTTGAAAGAGCTGAACTGTTTTAAAACTCCCAGGGAAATTGTTTGAACAAAAACAAAATTTAATAGAAATTTGTAAAAGCAAATATGAATTGAATTGAAACCAATTAACAGGAAATTGAATCAGGATATAATATAACAAGTAGGATCAGATTTTGAATTGTGAGACAGGAATCTGAAAGGGTATTGGACTGGTAAGTTAAGAGTTGGAGTTGATAATGGATGGAATTTGAGTTAAGAATGGGATTTGGCTTGGATGCATGAAGGATTTGGTTTGGAGGATAAAATTGGAATTTTGTTTGGGAATGCATTTGTATATGCTGACAGGGCAGCAGATGGAAAGGATATAACGATATGCCTGAAAAAAAGGTACACATTTATTTTTATATGGGTTTGGAGATTTATGAGCCTATTTGGAAAGTAGCTTGGCTGTTTTATTTTCTTTTGGATTGGAGAAGGCCTAGAAAGGCGAGTTGGAGTTGTACCGATTGAGCCGTACAAAGGAGGTGCTGGCGAAATTTTTTCGAAAATTTAAAGTGTTAGAAAATTTTCGATATTTTTGAAAATATTCATATACGGTATTAAATCGGTTTTGGATTTAAGATAAATAGGATTTGAAAATTTATGGGTAGTAACGTTCTTTCTTACCTTAGCAATTTCGAGGACGAAATTATTCTTAGGGGGAAAGAATGTAACGACCTGTGTTTTTTGCAATCAAATATTTAATTCAATTTATTTAATTTAAATATTAGATTTGGCATATCGATGGAATTTAATATTTAATTCGTTATTTAAAATGAAGATCGAACGTTATATAATTATAAATTGAGCTTGAAAATGGCGTGCAGTTCGTAAATTTGTATTTTGAACTTCAACTGATAACACAGGATTCGATATAAGTCGGATTTCTGTGAAACCAGACACATTGGAACCGTATTAACGATAATTTTCATATGAAAGAGGAAAATTCATATTTCGTATTATAACTAGTAAGTTATGGCCAAATCAAAATTGGGAAAAAACGCTCTGAAAATCGTTATTTAAAGTATCAACCTTTAAAATGGCCGTTTTGCAAATGGACTCAGATTTCGCGAAATCAGTTTCGTTGGGACCGTAACGTTAAATTATTGTACGGTGGTGAATGGCGTGGAAAACCGATGTCGTATGTGACCACGATAGCCGTAAACGCCCAATCAAATTCTATAGCGTGTAGTTAAATTAATCGAGAGATATTTGAGTGTAACTTGAGCAGACGATCGAATTAAGCCACAAAACCAGTCCCGTTGAGTTCGTGTCGTCGATTAGAGTCAGGATAGGCATATAGTTTGTCATTTTTGGAGATCGGATAATTTGGCGTTAAAAAGGGTAGTGCGGTACGCGGTTAAAATAGCCTACCGGGGAAACAGTCTCAGAATGCGACGAAACCAGTGCCATTGGGTTCGTATCAACAAATTATTGTAGGATTTCAAGGTTTCAAGGTGATCGGGTTTATATAGTGACCACGGAAAAATTAAACGTGTGTTTATTTCTGGTTTTATAAAGGAATTTTTTTTTCATACGACCTCGGATTTCGACGAAACTTGTCGCATTGGATTCGGAATATCTTTTTACACTAAGATTAGCATTTTTATCAGTAAACAGGGATCGTTTGTAGTGGTATTTATCAACTACTTCGCCGCTAAGTTTCGTTAAAAATAAAATTATATTGAAAACAAATTCCTACCCTATATATTTATCCATCAATCCAACTTGTTCCCGTCAAAACGTTTCTGGTGGTCAACGAAAACAAATGGCCAAGATCCTCACCGCTTCCTCCTTTAATCCCTAATAATCCGTTCATAAATTTGTGACTACTCCACTGCAAAATCAATCAGCTCAATGAGCCCTTTGATCTGAACGGTGATGATCGCTTCTAAATGAACGATGTGGCTGGAATCTCATTCGAAAGGTTGTACGGTTCGGAGATGGTTGCCGATGATGGGAGACACGAAGTGGGAAGCGGATGCTGGTGAAGTTGGAGGGTGCTTTGGTGCACCGTTCGCCGGTCCTTGATCTATTTCCGGTCATCTGTGGTGGGCGCGGTGTCGGGGTGTTCATCGTGGGGCAGTGTGTTTGGATAAAGGGCAGAAAAACCGAAGGGCCTGGGGATAGTAAACGAAGGACGAAGCAGGTTCACGATGGGGCAAAAGGATTTGAGCTGGGACGGTCTGTTTAAAACAGTAATTTACCACAACCGCCGAAGGCTTTGAGGAACAGAATGAGTATTGAAGCAAACGACTGGATGCGGAAGGGAAGCGGACAAAGAACGGTTCCAGGAAGTGATTCACGGTCATCTTGGTCACTGTAATTAGCCTGTTTATATAAGGTTTGACCTAGACTAATATGGGATTAATAACCAATTAATTAATCTAGTTTTAACCTATGCAGATGAAAAACAAAACGGAAGGCCAAATCAAAATAAAGGATAGGAGAACCGGAACAGGTTCGTTATTGATGCAAGGAGGAGAGTAACAAAAGGGAACATATTCTATTTCAGCCGTATATACTTAACGTAATTATTTTATACTAAATTATAATAAATGAATTAACCAAGGGGATCAGAATTGGATCAAAGAAGCAATGCTGGTACCGTTACAATGAACATTACATTCTGGATCCAGTCTGGACAGCCCTAGAATTATCCAAGAATTTTAATTAAATTAAGCATTATTTTCATTTAATTAAACAAATCGCTCAACGACAAGGAATCAGGTGAGTTAAGCTCACTCAGTTTTCCCATTTATATTTTATATAAATTAGGTTTTTATTTTGTGTGCCCTGCTTGCTGATGGTTGCGTATTTGCTAGTTATACATTTGTTTGTTGATTTAACTGATGAAATTAAACTGTGTTTAATTTCAGTGAATACCAAATCGTTATTTTTAACGATTGGTTCCAATAAAGGTAACTCACCTTGGTTGGTCACGTTTATTTAAAAACGTGTTTTAAATTGTTGGACTGTTTGGATTGCTTATGGTTGATGTTGAATGGTTGCTATTTAGTGTTATCAGTTAAACAAAACTGAATGATCTTATTCAGGATAACCATTTTTGAATACAGGGAAGAACAGGTTGGAGGGATCCTACTGGATTCCTCAATATTTTTTTTATTTCATATTATCAACATATGAACTGTCATGTTTGGGATGATTGATTTGATTGTTGATGGGAATTTCAACATCTGTTTTGTTTAAACCAATGAGTGGTATTGGCCGGGTATTTGGCAGCGTATGGCCTATAAAATCAGTCGTTTTATAAATATTGATTCACTATCAGGTGAATCGATAGAGATGAAGTTATAAAATTTATTTTATAACTAGAGTTAGATTTTGAAATATATTATTTTGAATAAAAATTTGTAAAAGGGAAATAAATAAATATTTTATTTATTAAAGACTTTGGTTTGTTATAAATTGATTTTACAAAGTAAATCTGAGATTAATCAAATTTATCAATATAGGGATAGAAATTAACCATAATGGTTAAAATGTGGATAATTGGTTTGTTAAGAATTTGTTTAATGGAATTGTTTAAATTAATTATATTTTTAATTAATTTAAAGTGAGAATTAATTGGAATTGGTTAACGAGATAATCGAGTTTTGAGTTAATTAGATCGACCGTTTTGAATTGGAATTTGATAATCAAATTGATGTGTTTCGATTTGAATAGTTTAATGAATATAGTTTAAATTTAAATAAGGTTTTAAAAAGGGATTTACTATTTTACTTAGTTAATAGAGGAATTAACTACTAAAGTAGTTAATGATTGAAATAAGTTATTATTGTAAATAAATGATAATTTGGAAATTTACTTTTTAAATGGGAATTCATTTAAAAAAAGTGACCGAATGTGAGATGTAATCCAATTGAATGGTGAAAGGAAATAAACGTTACTTAATTATTTGAATTAAGTGAATGGAGATTACGATAAAAGGGTTGAGATAAACCAGAGTATATAAATAAGCTTCAAAGTGTAAAGCGTTAATATTGAATTAACGTTATTTGAAAATGAGATCAAGTAACAAGGGGAGATTTGAAATAAGATTTCAAAAGTGGGAAATGGTTAAATATATTTGAAAGGAGATTGGAAAAAGTGAATTTGGGTTAAAGAACTAGGTCATGGGGTGGTATAACCAAACCCGAGTTGAAATGGAATTGGATTTGAGATTTGAATGGAATATTGGATTTTGATTACAAATTATATTTATCTAAAAGATATGAACGTTGTTGATCAAGGTCTGAGAGGTAATTAAAATACCCTAACTTGAACGACATCAGGATTATCTGAAGATGATATTAGTTGGTAATCGCAAGAGAGGTTAGTGGTAGTTCATTATTTCCATTAGTGAAATAATGCAACGTTTGGTGGAAATTTGGGAAATATATATATATATATATATAACGAGAGATCCGAAGTAAAGGAAATGTAAAGGTAGTTTTATTTTATACTAATATAAATATTAGTTATCGTTTCAAGAAAGGGATAAACGATATTACGTAACGTTGTTTATGAAATAATAAGCTGAATGGATTTTCCCAAGTTTGAATAATAGAGAATGACATAACATACGTTTTTGAAAGGAGATTTAAGTGAGAATTTAATATGGTTATAAGTTGTTTTACTATGTAATACAAAGAAATGGTTTTGAGAACATTTGTATATTTATTAAGGATCAAAATCGTATTTTTAAAATAAAAGAGTTAGAAGTTTAATTAAGCTGAAGTGAATCAGTTTGTTTAAATAAAAGGGCCAAGTAATGCCGAATACTGAACCAGTGGACTCATCTGTTTGTCATGTTTGAAACAATGTATATTTTGATAGTTAAAACACCGACTATCAAATATGTCCAATACGATTGTTGGTATGGAAAGACCGGGATCGAATATATATTTGAAACTCATTCTGACCAACAAATACGTGAAGATATCAGAAGATGATCGAGATGGAGCATTGAAGACCGTGGATTTTCATACATGGAAGAACCACTAATATTCTCTGCCTGGCAAGCAGAGATAAGCTGTGATTCTGTCGTGGTTGGAATCTACGGGTTGCAAGGACTTCTTGCTACTGATCCATGGGGTGATTCCTATATTGATGTGGTAGGAGAGTGCCTTTGGTTCATCCTATTCCTGGATGACTTGTATGGACGGATGTATGAAAGAGTATTTCCAAAGGGTCACGTACATTGATTTCTTCAAACGTGCTGTAGTTGTTGGCGGGGAATTGTCGTTCTCTTAGCTTCTAACTAGAGTATTTTTGTGGACGTCAATTAGTGATATCTGACGGATCTGACGATGTGGCATTCAAAGTGAATGGTGATCAGATGTTTCAAAAATGAACTCTGGCCTCAAGCCTCATCAACAGGGAAATAACAAAAATCGGGCTGGCAGCATGGCTATGTGGTTCGCTCCCATTAGGGTGTATAATCACCTATCTCGAGAAAATTCTATTTTCTTCTTTAATCTATGTTTTGATGCTGTCCCATTACGGGAGACGGTTGCTGATCCCAACCGTCGGTGATATACATTCGATACACTCAAGCGAAATGAGTGGTCAGTCATGTGTGGGCCGGGTTGCAAGACGTTCTTGTTGAACCCAGTGTATTCGCCTCTAGAGATACACTATCGGCAGGTGGTCCCATACCTTGTCATAGTCGGAATCCAATCTCCAATAAGTGCCCGCGGTTTTGTTTGTATATTATATATGTAGAGCGTGAGATGCAAGCGTTCTACTAGATTGTTATTTACTTGTATTTAGACATTATTATAATATCATAAAAGATAATGATTTCAAAACTATTTTGGGTTATCGTAAGGTAAAAACCGTTTGTGTTTATGTGTGGATTCGGTCTTACGATTATCTTTTTCTTTCGAAAGGATTTTAACTTTAAAATCAAGTTGTGTGATACCCTAAATATTGTGCGAGTTTTTCTCACACTGGTTCACCAGACCGACCCATTGTTTTGTAAATGCTCGGGTTAGCCCAGGGTGTACAGGTTCAGGTTATCGAATGCGGTGAAGTCCAGAGACGAGCTGGAGATGTTCAGACGTATGATATTATACAGCTACTATTCCGCTGTATGTTGTATATGGGAACAGGTTATTATAACTGTCCCATTGTGTGATGTACTCTGATCCTGTAAGTATTTTTAAAGTTCTCAATAAAGATATATTTCTGTACTATATTTTGTTCCGCTGCGTTGTGAGACTCTGTGTTGTGTTTTTTCTTCTTCTTCTTCTATTCTAATATTTCTTTCTTTCTTATCTCACCCTATAATTCTTTCTAATAACTATCCAGTGTTTTCGGCGCTTGGAGGATCGGCATGAGTTACAGTAAAGGTATTTATGTCGATTTCCGAGGCTGAAACCCTAGGGTCGTTAATTTTTTTTAAAAAATCAAAAATCTCACAGTCGGGTCCCAAATTTGGTCAAAATTTGAATTGCGCGGAATTGGATCTAGTCAGCTTCATGGAGTAGATCTCTTCTCTACGATTGCAGCGCTTTAGAAATCGCATTATTTTGAGTTAGTATGGTCAAGTTATGATTTATTTAAGTTGATAATATTTAAATATAATAAATTAATTAATTTACTTTAGGATTTTTTATACCTTCTTCCTCAACCAGTATAAGACCGATGCAAACCCAATTTGCTTCAAATCTAGGTCTCCAATTTTCGTGCAAGTGGTGATATGGTTTGGCGATCGGAGAGTTGGACGTCGGAGGGGGGTGTGTGGCACACGTGCGCTGGTGAAGGGAGCCAACTCGGTGGTGCAGGGGTGGCTCGGCGGCAGTTGAAACCTGCGGTGTTTGGGTTGTCGGTTTGCTCGATTCAGGAGACTAGGGAACGATCAAGTCGTATAGAAAGGAAGAGCAGAAACTCTCTTCGATAATGTCTAAGGGGTGAGGTCTGATTTGTAGAGGATTGATTGTTGTTGAGGAATCAAAACGGGAGGGTGGCGGCTTTGGATTCAAGTGGAGGCGGCGGCTACTGTACAATATATTAGGGTTTAGTGAAAATGATGTATTTTAATAATATTTTAACGTGAATTTTGCAAATAAATCCATAACTTTTGAACAACTCCAATTCTAGCCCAACCAGAGTTGACACTACCCAATAGCCCCCGTTCCGGATCCAATGGACTAGGCCTCGTCATCCCAAACGACTGTTTGTGGCCTGAAATCTTTAATTTAATATTTAAATCCTTTATTAAATTAATTCGATCGTATATTTAAATTCACCAGGGCCACATACGAACTCAGAAAAATCCTGAAAAATTATTTCTGGCTTCGTTTTTACGATACGGTCCTAACAAAACTAATTTCATTGAATTCTGAGTTTGTTTGAAAAATGGCCATTTTCAAGTCGATTAAATTTGACTGAAATTGACAAAACACATTTTCGTTTGCCACGCTCACATATTAATTCAAAAAATTATGAAAATTGAAACCTAACAATAATTTGACATTCCGGTTCCAACAAAAGTGGTTTCGTCGAAAACGAAGGTCATTTGCAAAATGGCTATTTTTAAGGGCCATATATTATATTAAAATATATGTAAACTCTATAGCGATTTTTCTAAAATTTAAACTAGCCATAACTAATTAGTTTTAAAGTGAAGTTTCAGTTTCTTACATTCGTTAGAACGATATAGTTAAACAGATTTAAATATTTTTGGTTTTACTGAAATCCGATTTATTTTGAATCTTGTACATTCAGTTAAAGTTTAAAATCAAATTTCAAACTACCGCGCCATTTCAAACTCCTTTAATATTTAAATTAAATTTATTCATTTTAACTTCGACTAAAATAAATTTTTAGTTGTTATTATTCAAAATAAACCATTTTAAATATTAAAATTTCATTAAAATTTCTAAAATAAAATTTTAAATTGGTTCAGAATTTGCGGATTGTTACATCTTCCTTCTGTCATAGTATCTCTTTGTCTATTTTCAGGTTTAAATTTGACAATGATCGGATAATAAAAGAAGACATGGAAGAGGCGCTAGAAGAACAATACGGTTGTGAGGAAGAGGTAATCTATTCTATCCTTTTGAACCTTCCAAATTAATTAAATATTACTAGTTATGTGAGTTGTTTTTTTATTTCAATAGATGAAAAGATAAATCTTCATTAGATTACACGGAGGTCATTTACAGATTTCCTGAACTATTTGCAATTTTTCACGCTTTTAAAGTATGTTACCAGCGTAAATTTATTGGAAAGAAAGTAGCAATCTATTTTTGATGCATTTATTATTCATTTTGCTAATGTTTTGTTATACAAATTGTAAAGAGGATTACAATTGCAGAAATAAAGAAGCATCTGTGGTTCCTCAACGCAAGTAAGCATATGACAGGTTCGTTTCAATATTAGTATACTTGAATTGCTAAGGTTTCAGGACCATTTTATATTCTTCATATTACATCATTTCTGTTATGCATCAACAGCTACAACTTATTCAAGTGATTACAATTCTGCTAGTTCATACTGCACTACTACCTCTATGCTGCTGATATATTAGGCCACATCTCCTTCCTTTCCTACTGGACTGGAACCAATTCAACAATCAATCATCCAGTTTGTATCGACTTACAGCTAGACAACTTAAGGCCCAGTTTGATCTAGCCTACCACCTATGGTATTTTCTAAACTAGTGGTTTATTTCCAAAAGACCAATAGAATTTTTTTTGATACTAATGTAGTTTTTAATGTTTAGTAGTTTGGATGAAGTGTTTGTTTCTCTCACAAAAATGCTCAGTTCTAATGCGTATTGTTTAGGTCATGAACATGAAGGAATTATTTATATCACTGGTATTTATATTAAAGGAAATTACATCTATACTATACTATTAAAGCTGAGTTGATTTTAGATGGCTCACAAGCCTCCCTTAATTTTTATTTAAATGGGATGTGAGCTTGACACGTGTTTTGTGCACTCAAACGTCTTACCCCTTCTACCCGTCTATCTTTTTCTCTCGAATTATTATTTCCCCTCGCATTATTATCCTCATCCGTCTAATCCTCTCCTCTCCGTGCTTCTATTGTCCCCTACCCTGTCGCCTTATTCCTCCCCGCCTTTGTAGTTGCGGGTTTTACCCATCGTCTGCCTTCTCGATTCGCCCTCCCCTTATTATTTAGTGCTCCACCGGATTTCTTTTCCAAACCCTAATTTAGGTTGGGCATTGTTGATTTTTGCCACAACCGTTTTATCAGCAGGCATGCGTTCTCCAGCCGATTTCTCCTTTTTCATTTCAGCCACCTCTCCGTCTAATCTGCCTGTCAAATCGTTGCTTTCAGTTTTGGAGGTCGAAGACAGATAAAGGCTTCAGTGCTCATGTTTCAGCTGTGTTCTTTGCTGTCTGCTTTGGATTGCAAGCATGGTATGATTTTGATTTACATTTCAGTTTGGATCTTGCTATGGATGATTGGAAATTCGATATTTGCTGATTTACATTAGCTGAAACAGTTAATCCTTTATTTATAACTCTATTGGCCACCATAACCTATACATCGATTAGTCTATCAAATCGCCTTGGACTTCATTTGTTACTTCTTCTTCCTAAAAGTTCACGGAACTCTAATATTGCAAGCATCATTAATTGCCTATCATCGGAGTCAACAGGAAACTTCGGTCCTAAAATGAAATGGGTAAAGCAACGTTTGTTAATTTTAGTTGCTTGGTTTAAATTTGGGTTTCTAAACATCATCAATGACTTTCTTTTGTTTTGTCTATTCTCTTAGGGTAGAAAATGTTTTTACTTGTGTATTGATTGGAAATATGGTTCTGTTGGTTTGCTAGAAGCCTATGATAGCTGAATCGTTAAATATCATTTCATCGAATCAGTTGAATATTGGCCTAGGAGTTAATTTATCACACGTTACTGTTTTCCTTTTGCAGTTTTCCTCTTTTGTTCTAAATATTTGCATATTCAGTGCACGTTTTTATCCATTTATCTTCGTTTCGTGCTTAGACAAAATACAGGGTGTCCACTGCATTTGCTTCAGTGTTTTCAGATAGTGATAAAGATAATGCACTTTAGTTAGATCGACATAAAAAACTTAAAAGGTGCCACATTGCAAAAAAATTCAATTCCTAGATTTTATTTTCCAGATTTGATTACTAATTCCATATTATATTTTGGAAAATAAGGAGTTGAAGGCTAAGCATCTACTACTTGCCTATACCTATGATAAAATACAATTAAAGGATCAAGTGTATTTGTATATTTTTAATAATTTTAGTACAATATGAGAAAAGTATAACTCCTATTTGATTACATGCACATAGATTTGCGTATTTCAGGATTATTTTGTTATCTTGTGCATATCATTATGGTCATCCCACATGTAAATAGGCCATACATATCGTTTGTCAGCATAATTCAAAAGGAAACCAAAATAAGCTAACAGGTGAGAAGTTTTTTTTGGCCATTTGCTAAGGGTAATTCAGATAATTGTATTGGTGCTAAGCCAATAAAAATGCAACGTCCGCTTTATTCACTATAGTATTTTAGTTAAAGCGTTATCAAAGAACAAAAAAGGTGCTTCCGTAGGTAAATTTCCTGCATTTACATCTTTTTCTCAAATTTGATAACAATTTTTTCAATATTGTATTTTGGAAAATTAGAAATTAAGGCTATGCGTGTACTATAAAACTGTATCCGTAATAAACTACAATTAAAGGATCAAGTTTATTCACGTATCATTAATATTCCTAGTATAATATGAATAAATTTCAATGGCTGTTTGATTACATGCACAAATTTTTTATATATTTTAGGAGTTTTTAGTTTGTTTGCACATTTCATCATGGTCTTCCTTACATATACAAGTTGTCTGTATCATTCATCGGTATTATACAAGAAGGAAACTTATATAATTAAATAGGTGAAGTATTTTTTGTTCTTTCATTTGGTAAGGTAATTTAGTTTTTGTTTTTTATCTTACTATGATGTTTTACGTTTATCGAACCTTATGTTGACATGTAACTATTTTTGTTACTGTAGGTGGATATATGATTATTCCGTTGATTATGGACATCTTTCTGTTGAAGGTATGATTCAGAAATTACTTTTCCTGTTCAGTCCACTTTTACAGTCTATTGGTGCTGCTTTTCTTTCCTGTGTCACGTTAAATTTTGCTTTACATAGCCTTTGTTTAATAATAAAACTTTGTTTCCTCCCCTTAAATCTGTAGCAATATATACTGTATTTCTCAGGCAATATGATTATGAGAAATACAAACGATTAATCATATTGTGAGTGTTGCATGTGCATAACATCATAATTCACAGTCCATAAGAAAATTTACAATTTACATGATAATTTTCAACTTTCTTATGGATTTAATGATACTACAAACAACCAAAATTAAACCTGCAGTGGCTAAACGTGCATCATTTGGAAAATGATAGGAAAAATCATATGTGATTTTCATTCACTCAATTACAACAACATTTCATTTCATTTCATTTGGCTTCTTGCTTGATCTCTATGTACTGTTGAATTGGCTTCATTTTATTTCAGAATCACACAACTTTATTTAGTTATATTAGCCAAGTTTATCTATTTAGATGAGGACAAATGAGTGGATCATGTCACAAAATACTGTAACACCCCACCTCCGCTAGGGTCACTCACAAAGGGAATGCCATAGTTTTGGAGGGGTATTATCTAGTAAACAGGCACAGAGATAACACAAGACTATACATAGATAAAATAGAGTATATAAAGCAGCGGATATAAACTTTAAAACCAAATCTCATTGCTGAAAAATAGAGTCAAAACCTCTTACATCAAAATGCCAAGTCATTATTTCATTACATCAAGTTATAAAGAAGCAAAGTACTTAAAACAACATAAGTAAAATATTATTCCCCAAAAAGTGCATGAGTGCAGCCATAGCATAGCTCAAGACCAAACCGTACATGAGCTGTCAGAAAGTAAGCAAAGTCCAAGCTAAGAGCTAGAGTTTCCTCCCTGAGAACCTGGGGGGGAAACGAAAGACAAAAAGGCGAAAGAAAACGGGTCAGTCAAAAAGACTGGTAAGCCCTAGTGACTATCCGCATAGAAACTAGTAAAATTAACAAGACATGAATAAACTGGAATTAAACATAGGAATGATGATAAGTCTGACATGATAACTAAGCTAACAATATAACTCAAGTCTAACATTGCGTATTCAAGGTTTGCCATACCAACTATACTGGTATACTAATCCCGTGTCAACTATAAATCAAGAAATAATCCCTTGGCCCAATATCGTGAAGTGACCCAATTCGGGGTCCAACGGTATGATCTAATCGGTCGGCTCCCTACAAGTCTAGCTCGTCGTGTGTCTGTGTCATACGGCCCTATCACGAATGTAGTCACCTGTGCTAGGTCTACCATAGGGTGTATCAAGCCCTAGGGTGCCAACCACCGACACGAATCAAGAATGCACAGATAATCCTACTGATGCCCAATGCCTTCTTTTTAACTCCGGACTAAGTGCACGACCCTTGTCCGCCTGAACCTACAATGGCGCACCAACTCAGCCGTCGTTCTGGTCGCTTACAATCAGCCCAGCAATCGTGCCCCACCCTGCCTAGTCCCAGGGTACCGTGGTACATCTAGTGGGTTACTGCTGAAAAGGACCGCGTAACTTGGTTTCGTTCAGCAGTTTAAGTTGTCATTTAAAATCGATACTTAACCCCATCTACGTGTCATGTCAAATTGACTAAGTGTGTCGTTCTAGTTCAAGACTTAGTCCTACGAATCATGTGTCAGGTTGGTTAAGTGTGTTCAAGCGGTTCATGACTTAACCCTATAAAATCAACGTGTCAAATTGGTTAAGTATATTCAAGCGGTACATGACTTAACCCTATCCAGTGGCATTAATTTACTTAATGCACCCCTAACCTCTCACATTAGACTTGGTTATGGTTACTGGATGTGCCGGGCGGGTCCGGGCAGTTTTACACCATAACCTAGTCTAACCTCGGGTTTCGAGTGCGATATGACCAACTACTCACATTGGGTCCTATTGTTTGCAGTTACTGGATTCGCCGGGCGGTTCCGGGCAGATTTATACTGCAAACTCAACCCAACCTCGAGTTGGCCACGTTCAAGTTATCTAAGTGTTGTCATGTCCCAAATTCATATTTTCAAGTATAATTTCATGTCAAGTTCATGTTCCTATCCAAGCTCAAGTTATAACGATATTCATGTTTTCAAGTTCATACTAAATTCAGGTTTTCCTGAACTACCCAAATCGCATCCCCAACGCTCATGAATTCGAATCAAGGCAATAGATGTAACTAGGGAATAACATAACAAGGATGGGTATAAAGTGGCAAAGGTGATTTCAAGGCAAGCATGGTGTAACTTGAGATATGATCATAACATCACTGGCATATGAAATAGGGTGATAAACATAGCAATAAATGACATAAGATGATAATCCTAAACTTGTGACTAGCAAAAGTTTCAACATCACAACATCACAGGCATGTTAAAATAATGATAGGGTTTAGGTTATGACATGAACAGGCCCCTAAATCAAGTTCTTATCAGTATTCCACAAATCAAGGTTCAATATGAACGGTACTAGGTTCAAGGTGAATAGATCTAGGGTGAACAAGAGTAGATCTAAAATAATATATCAAAAAGGAATAGTCATAGATCAAAGATATACAAGAGTAGGTCTCAAGTAGTTATCATGTTTATGTTCAACTTCAATTTACACATGTCCATATTAAGTGTAGAGTTTAGATCTAAGAGTAACTGGGGCTTACAGATCGTGGTTTTTGAGAACTAAGAACAGAAATTGTCGTAGGATCGTTGTTGAGATGTTGATCTATTCCGTTGAATTGTTGTAGAAACATTGGCCTTCGATTTGGATCTAGTTTGAATGTTTAATCTTCAAGTTGGAGGCGGCGACAATGGTTCAAGAGGAGACTTAGCAGCATAATGGTGTTAGAAAGATTTGTTGTGGATTAGCCTAGGTCTTAGGGTGTTTTTATACTTGCAACAACTAGTTTAGGCCATAGGATAAACCCTAGAATCGATCTGAACCACCAAAAATCGTCACAAGCCCTCAAATAAGCCAACAGGGTCAAGCAGGAGCAACCAAACCCAAACCAGGTTCGGGGACCAGGTCGACACCCAAGTCGACTGCGCAGTCGACCTGGTCCTGGGGGTGTCGACTGCCCAGTCGACTCCCCAATCGACCTGGGGTGCTGGGCGGGAAATTTCCCGCCCATTCTGTCTGGGTTTTGAAATTCGAATTTGAACTCTGAAAATTTATGAAACTGTGGGGAGCCATAACTTGGTCATATGGACTCCGATTTTCGAAAACTCGTACTCGATTTCATGCAGAATTCCAAGATGAACGCAATGGCGCAACCCGTTTCCCTTGGTTCTTATTTTAAAATTTAATTCTGCCTAGATTTATGCTTATAACACGTTATCAAAATACGGGTTGTTACATTCTCCCCTCCTTAAAGGATTTCGTCCCCGAAATCTCTAAGTTAGGAAGAACGTATCCTACCATCCATCATCCATCTACTCAAAACATCATCCACAAGCAAACATTGTCCTTAAGAGATTTCTAATGTTGTATGAACATATGCAAAAAGTGTGTGTATATGTTCCTTATCTAATGCAAATGATCAGGCCTGATTGATCTTTCTAATGCAAAATATGTTTAGTGTCATGAATCCAACATGTATGCAAACAAATCCTAGTCACGTAAGCACTATATGTGTGCACAAACATTCATCGATATGCAACATTCATATGATAACACATTCAATTTCATCCATAAATAAGTATAAACACTCATGCATATGCAATATGAAAATGTGTCTGAGCAGATCTAGTGCCTAATGTGTGTTATGCAACCACGAGCAACCACTTGCAACCACTTGCAACCATTCACAAACATCAAGCATAACATGTTTCAAATACATGTTTACATTCATAGGATTCTACCTAAGGTTCTCAAGATAGGATCGAAAGGATATACAAGATAAAACAGAGTATCTGGGGAAAATAAGTTAAAGATGTACCCCTAGAAGGTCCTTCTTGCGGGGCTTGCCCTTGCTTCTTAGGGCAGTTCATGCTGATGTGTCCAGTTTCACCGCATTGAAAACATGCTCATATCTTCATCTTCTTCTTCCTACAGTCCTGGACTATATGCCCGTCAATACCACAGTAGTTGCATTTTCTTTTCTCACGTGACTTATCATTCTTGTTGTTGCAGTTCTTTCCTCCTTTCTCGGAGTCTACCTTCTTGTCTTGAGACTCATTCGCCTTGACCTTCTTCTTGCCATTCTCGTCTTCTTCATGAAGTAGGGCCATATTCACCAAGCTTTCAAAGGTCGCCCCCATGGGTACATGAGTCATGGCCATAGTGTGGAGTGGCTCGCTCAATCCTCGAGCAAAGCGTAGAGCCTTCTTCTCAGTCGTGTTGACTAAGTCCAAACCAAACCAAGCAAGCTGATTAAACTTATTCACGTATTCCCTAACTGACATGTCCCCTTGCTTGAGTGCCAGGAACCTCTCCATCTGAAGGCTCGCTTCTGCGGATGATAAAAACTTAAGCCCAAACCTCTCTCTAAAGTCTGCCCAAGTCTCAATTGGCCTGGTAGCGTTGGTGACCTCCCACCAAAATGCAGCTTCCTCTTTCAACAACCATGCTGCCAACTGAACTTTCCTATGATCCTCTATATCGAAAATAACAAACAAGTCTTCAATCTCTTTTAGCCAGTTTCGCGCCTCAACGAAGGTTTCAGTTCCAACGAAGTTCTTACCGCCCATTCCTATAAAGTCCTTGCATATTTTGGCGAAGGCGGTGCCCGGAGGAGGAGGAGGAACCGTGGCCACCGGGGGAGGAGGAGGGATATCTGCCGGGCCCACGCCGTTGGCCCTAGCTTCCAAGTATCTTCGGAACCAGCCAGGTATGGGTACTCCTTCAAGAAGGTTAAGATCAGACATGCTGAAAAGCGAAAAGGAAAAAGATTCAAACGAGGAAACAAAGGAAAGTGCTAATGGCTTTTGGGGAATAGCCTTTTCTTAAAAATAAAACTTTTCTTGAAAAATGCTTCTTTATAAACGGTTTTGAAAATAGTTTCAAAAGGTTTTTAAAACTTTTGCCCAGTCTGATAACCTTCTGCTCTGATACCAAATGTAACACCCCACCTCCGCTAGGGTCACTCACAAAGGGAATGCCATGGTTTTGGAGGGGTATTATCTAGTAAACAGGCACAGAGATAACACAAGACTATACATAGATAAAATAGAGTATATAAAGCAGCGGATATAAACTTTAAAACCAAATCTCATTACTGAAAAATAGAGTCAAAACCTCTTACATCAAAATGCCAAGTCATTATTTCATTACATCAAGTTCTAAAGAAGCAAAGTACTTAAAACAACATAAGTAAAATATTATTCCCCAAAAAGTGCATGAGTGCAGTCATAGCATAGCTCAAGACCAAATCGTACACGAGCTGTCAGAAAGCAAGCAAAGTCCAAGCTAAGAGCTAGAGTTTCCTCCCTGAGAACCTTGGGGGGGACGAAAGACAAAGAGGCGAAAGAAAACGGGTCAGTCAAAAAGACTGGTAAGCCCTAGTGACTATCAGCATAAAAACTAATAAAGTTAACAAGACAGGAATAAACTGGAATTAAACATAGGAATGATGATAAGTCTGACATGATAACTAAGCTAACAAGATAACTCAAGTCTAACATTGCGTATTCAAGGTTCGCCATACCAACTATACTGGTATACTAATCCCGTGTCAACTATAAATCAAGAAATAATCCCTTGGCCCAATATCGTGAAGTGACCCAATTCGGGGTCCAACGGTATGATCTAATCGATCGGCTCCCTACAAGTCTAGCTCGTCGTGTGTCTGTGTCATACGGCCCTATCACGAATGTAGTCACCTATGCTAGGTCCACCATAGGGTGTATCAAGCCCTAGGGTGCCAACCACCGACACGAATCAAGAATGCACAGATAATCCTACTGATGCCCAATGCCTTCTTTTTCAACTCCGGACTAAGTGCACGACCCTAGTCCGCCTGAACCTACAATGGCGAACAAACTCAGCCGTTGTTCTGGTCGCTTACAATCAGCCCAGCAATCGTGCCCCACCCTGCCTAGTCCCAGGGTACCGTGGTACATCTAGTGGGTTACTGTTGAAAAGGACCGCGTAACTAGGGTTTCGTTCAGCAGTTTAAGTTGTCATTTAAAATCGATACTTAACCCCATCTACGTGTCATGTCAAATTGACTAAGTGTGTCGTTCTAGTTCAAGACTTAGTCCTACGAATCATGTGTCAGGTTGGTTAAGTGTGTTCAAGCGGTTCATGACTTAACCCTATCAAATCAACGTGTCAAATTGGTTAAGTATATTCAAGTGGTCCATGACTTAACCCTATCCAGTGGCATTAATTTACTTAATGCACCCCTAACCTCTCACATTAGACTTGGTTATGGTTACTGGATGTGCCAGGCGGGTCCGGGCAGTTTTACACCATAACCTAGTCTAACCTCGGGTTTCGAGTGCGATATGACCAACTACTCACATTGGGTCCTATTGTTTGCAGTTACTGGATTCGCCGGGCGGTTCCGGGCAGATTTATACTGCAAACTCAACCCATCTTCGAGTTGGCCACGTTCAAGTTATCTAAGTGTCATGTCCCAAATTCATATTTTCAAGTATAATTTCATGTCAAGTTCATGTTCCTATCCAAACTCAAGTTATAACGATATTCATGTTTTCAAGTTCATACTAAATTCAGGTTTTCCTAAACTACCCAAATCGCATCCCCAACGCTCGTGAATTCGAATCAAGGCAATAGATGTAACTAGGGAATAACATAACAAGGATGGGTATAAAGTGGCAAAGGTGATTTCAAGGCAAGCATGGTGTAACTTGAGATATGATCATAACATCACTGACATATGAAATAGGGTGATAAACATAGCAATAAATGACATAAGATGATAATCCTAAACTTGTGACTAGCAAAAGTTTCAACATTACAACATCATAGGCATGTTAAAATAATGATAGGGTTTAGGTTATGACATGAACAGGCCCCTAAATCAAGTTCTTATCAGTATTCCACAAATCAAGGTTCAATATGAATGGTACTAGGTTCAAGGTGAATAGATCTAGGGTGAAGAAGAGTAGATCTAAAATAATAGATCAAAAAGGAATAGTCATAGATCAAAGATATACAAGAGTAGGTCTCAAGTAGTTATCATGTTTATGTTCAACTTCAATTTACACATGTCCATATTAAGTTTAGAGTTTAGATCTAAGAGTAACTGGGGCTTACAGATCGTGGTTTTTGAGAACTAAGAACAGAAATTGTCGTAGGATCGTTGTTGAGATGTTCATCTATTCCCTTGAATTGTTGTAGAAACGTTGGCCTTCGATTTGGATCTAGTTTGAATGTTTAAGCTTCAAGTTGGAGGCGGCGGCCATGGTTCAAGAGGAGACTTAGCAGCATAATGGTGTTAGAAAGATTTGTTGTGGATTAGCCTAGGTCTTAGGGTGTTTTTATAGTTGCAACAACTAGTTTAGGCCATAGGATGAACCCTAGAATCAATCTGAACTGCCAAAAATCGTCACAGGCCCTCAAACAAGCCAACAGGGTCAAGTAGGAGCAACCAGGCCCAAACCAGGTTCGGGGACCAGGTCGACACCCAAGTCGACTGCGCAGTCGACCTGGTCCTGGGGGTGTCGAATGCCCAATTGACTCCCCAATCGACCTGGGGTGCTGGGCGGGAAATTTCCTACCCAGTCTGTCTGTGTTTTGAAATTCGAATTTGAACTCGAATTCGAACTGTTTTGAACTCTGAAAATTTCTGAAACTTTAGGGAGCCATAACTTGGTCATACGGACTCCGATTTTCGAAAACTCGGACTCGATTTCATGCAGAATTCCGAGACGAACGCAGTGGTGCAACCCGTTTCCCTTGGTTCTTACTATAAAATTTAATTCTGCCTAGATTTATGGTTATAACACTTATCAAAATACGGGTTGTTACAAATACTAAATCAACTAGTTAGGAAAAGCGATGATTAGGTGCTAATATTTCATTTTCTTCTGCAAATACTTCGTCTAGAACACCTTCTAGATAATTGTGAGCACAGGAGTCACAAACTTCGGGTACTCCTGTTTCCTAGTAATTATTTACTTATAATATGCTTGAAATCAGTGTTTGTGTAACGACCCGGGTTTTCGCGATCTTGAGTAATCGACATATAACCCAATGTCGACTATCAAGCATCGGAAATACCGGATAGTCCATGAAAGAAATTAGAGGGTGAGAATAGATAAGATAGAAACTTAGAATATAAGAAGAAGAAGAACATACAACATCAGAGTAACACGAATCTCACAACGGAACGAACAACATATAATAGATTTCATATTTTTGAAATAAAATCAGTATATGTATACAGAAACATTATCAGAGTACAACACTTACAACACAACGGAAATAACAATAGCTATAAAATCCTAAAGCCTCCTGCTTCAAGCTCTCCAAGTATATCTGTAAAACCCTGACTACCTGACTGCCCGTACAAAATTGGGCACCCAAGAGTTTAAGGAAAAAAAACAAAACAAACTCTGGGTCAGTCATGGGACTGGTGTGAGCAAAACAATTTAAAACAGTTTGAGCAATTAAATGATATCTCATAAGACCACGCCATATAACGGAACGGGTTTTTCCCTTATGAGAATCCAAATCAATTTGATTTAACTTTAAAATCATTTTGAAATAAACAATAATCTTTTATATCAAAACTCTTTTGATATTATAATAGTGTCTGTCAACCACAATATAATAATCATCTAGCAGAACGCTTTCATCTCACGATCCAATATATAGTATACAATCAAAACCGCGAGCACTTATTGGGCAATGGATTTCCAACTATGACAAGGTATGGAACCACCTTCCGATAGTGTACCTCTAGAGAGGAATACATTGGGTTCATCAAGAACATCTTGCAACCCGGCCACACATGACCGACCACTCATTTCGCTTGAGAACGGTTGGGATCAGCAACCGTTTCCCAATTGGGACAACATCGAATAGATTAAAGAATGAAATGAATATCTCTGGATAGGTGATAATACACCTAATTGGCAGCCAACCACTTAGCCATGTTGCCTGCCCGATTTTTGTCATTTCCCGATTGTGAGGCTAGAGGTCACGCTTATCTCTGACAGATCACACAATTATTCACTTTGAATGTCACATCGTCATACCCGTCAAATCACAAATTGGTTTCCCCAAAAATACAACGGTTATACAGCTACGAGAAACGAATTCCTCCACCACCAAACGTAAATACGTTTGAAGAGATCAACTTACGCGATCTATTAAATATACTCCGTCAGACATTCTTCCATACAGGTCGCCCTGGGACTGGACAAACCAAAGGCACTATTCTGTAAACAGGACATCCCTTGCATAACCCCGTCTTCAATTTTCTTCATCATATCGGATCGCAACGCTAAAGCCCATACAGAGTGGTTTTCAGATAATGAATCTAATCCTGATCTCTTTGTATTGACGACGGAAAAATGGTCAAAAACTTCGATAGTCGATGAGTTAACTATTAAAGAAAAACACGCCTGCAAACAACGATATTATTTCCAGATGGAAATTTTATAGATCAATCATCATTGAACATTTATTTCTATAGTTCATTAATTTATTCATTTCTCGTTTCCTATTTCCATATATTCAACATTCCTTATTTTCTAAATTTAGAAAATATACATTATTAATCATTGGAAAACATTTCCATCTCTTTTCCACGTATCACTATCATTCTAGTATTCTTTATCATCAAACATTTCATTTTCTATGATTACAAAATATCTTTGATTATATTTGGAAAATGTTTCCAAAACTCATTCATTGGATTTAAACAGATGTTTAAATAAAACATCGCTATGCCAACTCAAACCATTACCTTCATCAACTAAATTTACTTAACCGACCTTCACTATCGAACCTTAACCATTCCTTAGTTAAAAATGGAGTCAATCGAGTTGGGGTATAACTACCTCTCAGAGCTTAACGGATCAACATTCCTAACTTCGAAAATAGACATAGTTCACCTTCTAAATCTTTAAAAAACTTCCTTACGTAACTCTTCGATTCTATTTACGAACCCACTTCTTTTACAGAAATCGTTTGATTTTAACAATAGTGTTAAAATCCCATGCTTCTGAAATATAATAACTTAAGTACAACTTTTATTTATAAATTTGGATTAGTAAACAAACAACTAATTTATTTATAAATAAATAAATCTTGTTTAAAAACGGAAAGTGAATAGTACTTTCCCGAATTCGATATAATCGAATTTAACGTATAATTCTCTTTCGAATAATCTCTATTCGATAACTCCTTTTTGTATAAACTATATTCAATTAACTCCTTTTGAATAACTATACTCGATAACTCCTTTCGAATAATTATATTCGATAACTCCTTTCGAATAACTATGTTCGATAATTCCTTCCGAATAAACTATATTCGATAACACCTTTCGAATAAACTATATTCGATTAACTCCTTTTCGAATAAACTATATTCGATTAACTCCTTTTCGAATAAACTATATTTGATTAACTCCTTTTTGAATAAACTATATTCGATTACTCCTTTCAAATAAACTATATGCGATTACTCCTTTCGAATAAACTATATTCGATAACTCCTTTTCTTATCAACTATATTCGAATACTCCTTTCGAATAAACTATATTCGATTAACTCTAATTGATTAACTCTAACTCGATTAACTCTATTCAATTAACTCTAACTCGATTAACCTTAGTCAATTAACTCTAACTCGATTAACTTTAATCGATTAACTTTACTGAATTAACTCTAACTCGATTAACTCTATTCAATTAACTCTAACTCGATTAACTTTAATCGATTAACTCTAACTCGATTAACTCTATTCAATTAACTCAAACTCGATTAAATTTAATCGATTAACTCTAACTCGATTAACTTTAATCGATTAACTCTGACTCAATTAACTTTGTATTTCAAAATAGTATCCCATTTCCAAATTCTATTTATACTTCTATTTATAAATTTTCATATGAAACCTCCTTTTTATTTCTCACACTTAAATCTCACTTAAAATTCCCTTTTTATAACTCTATTTATTTTCTAAATAAATATTTCCTTTTAACTCCATTTATTTTCTAAATAAATATTTCCTTTTAACTAAATTTATTTTCTAAACAAATATTTCCTTTTATCTTTCGATTTGTTCAACAAATATTTCCTTTTCAATTCTATTTATTTAACAAATAAATATTCCATTTTCAATTCTATTTGTAAATGTTTTACAAATATTCCCTTTTCAATTCTATTTGTAAATGGTTTACAAATATTTCCTTTTCAATTCTATTTGTAAATGGTTTATAAATATTTCCTTTTCAATTCTATTTGTAAATGGTTTACAGATATTCCCTTTTATATAAAATCCTTGGATTTTATAAATATTTTCTTTTCAATATATACTCTGAAAAATTCCCTTTATACTTTCCAGTATTTCTTATGGTATTTAAAATACCATATAACAATGATCGATATTATCCAAACACACATAATCAATAACAGATTATATATCACATCATATATCACAATATATGAAACAAAACAGTATTTTAAATATTGAGGAATCCAGTTGGATCCCTCCAACCTGTTTTCCTGCATCCACAGATGTTAAAAAATATAATTAACATCAATTTCATTTCAGTATGAAATATTGTGCAAGACATAATCAATATTTAATTAACGATTTATATATATATATATATATATCGTTATCTAAAATTTCAACCAATCAATTAGCAGTTCAACCAAATAGTCAACGCACAAAATCAACCATCATCTACTAGTTCTAAAAATACGTTATAAAAATATAACTGATAAAGTTGGTGAGTTTTACTCACATTGGACGATCATCGTTAAATAAGATAATTGTCGTTGATTCAGATCAGACAATTTATTTCGCTATAAATTGTAACGAGCTTCGATTCACTCCCCATCAATTCCAGTGTGAGTTACTCGTCCATATGATCCCAACGGAACTGACCGTTCGAAATTCTGATATAGTATGATCGAGATATTAATTTTACAAATTTATATAACAATTTAAATAGTTTTATATTCAATATTCGAGTTAGTGGGCTTTACCAAATCCAATATCGGCCCACACAAACTAACCCGCACCGTATTTTCCCTTCTTCACAAATGAAACTCCCGTAGCCTTCTCCTCCATTTCAAATCATTCCTGCATCATCGACTCCTCGTCGCTCCATTAATCCACAAACAAAAATCGCCATTTCTCTCCACTTCACGTGTGCTATCCTCTTTACCCAAAAATAGCAAGTTCGCACTCCACAATGCAATTCCGTCCCTAGGAAATTCACGTTGCCACACTTATGTCGAGCGACATCTTTTAACGTCGGTCCCTCCCCAACTCTTCACGCGAGTGTCAAATACCTCGCTAAATCCAGAAATCACATCAAAACTACTCCTCGACGCTCCAAGAACCCGCAGTCTGCAACCCTAGATCTACTGTGTTGATTTCGATTTCTGAAAATGGGAATCGCACTCATCAATTCTTATATAGAAATGAAGGCCTTGCCTTGATGAATCTATATCTATACATATTATGATTTTTAGGATTTTTCTTGATTTGTTTTGGATTTTCGAAGCTCACTAATTTCGCTGTGGAATTATTTTGCTGGAGGCGGAAGAATGTTTGACTTCAGAGGAAAATTATTCTAGGTTTAGAAGGAGTGATACCTATTTATAGAAAGATTATAATAATTTTATATTCATTATAATATTAATTTCTATTGAATAGTTAGTTTAATTTGTTGTTTAAAAATCCCTGCGATTACATACAATGTCCAAAAATCAAGAAAATGGATATATAATTAGACTTTGACATTACGGACCCAACGAAACTGGTTTCGTCGAATTCCGACTCCTTTTGCTCATACAGCGTATTTTTAACCATCAAATTACTGACTGTTTTTAACATTAAAATCCCGTACGACCACGTACTGACTTCAAAAATCACGAAACTTGACATCTAAAATAATTTATCATTCCTGATCCAACAAAATTAGTTTCGTCTAAAACGGAGATCGTTTGCAAAATTGGCTATTTTTAAAGCTCTGAATAAACCCTTTTAAATATTAATATATTTAAAAATAATTAAATTTAATATTTATAAATAAATATTGTCATATATATTCACAATAGAATATCATACAACTCCAAATGGATTTATAACTCGATATTCAAATCCCGGTTGAATCGATATTCAATTTATATCGAAAAATTCATTTAAAATATAAATAAATCGTTATAAATTATAAAGAAATTCCATAGCGACTTTTCGAAAATTTGATTTGGACATAAATCAAAATCTACACAACGAAATCCCGATTTTTTCTTCCATTAGAAAAATATACTTCACCAGCTCCGAACGTTTCTTGTTTCACAGAAATCTGAATTAAAACGGACCATGTATATTCAGTTGAAGTTCAAATCGTCAAAACGAACTACCGCGCCATTTCGAGCTCGATTATAATTATATGTTAAAACTTCATTTAAATAATATGTTCGTGATTATAATTCAAATCTAAACTGAATTATATATTTTGAATAATCCAATTCACCCCATATTGTGAATTCCACTATTTCCGACTATTTCGGAAATAAATATATTATTGTATAATTTATATTAATTAAATATTCAATATTATTTAATTAAACAACCATTAAATTCTATGAATCACTATTTAAATAATTAAATTAATTAATTAAAATCTGTAAAAATACGGGACATTACACTCTTCCCCCTTAAAATAATTTCGTCCTCGAAATTGCTAAGGTAGAAAACAAACCCTATTGACTAGTTAGAACTTATTTGTTCACTTTTTAACTTCAGTTTTCAACTAAACAAATTTAATTTCAATTAAATATTAATTAATTTTTTACCAACGAAAATTTTCAAAAATCCTGAAAATTTTCTAACACCTTAACTTTTCGAAAAATTTCGCTAGCACCTCCTTTGTACTAGTCAATAGCTTAAACTCCAACTCGCCTCTCTATGCCTTCTTCAACCCAAAAGAAAATCAAACAGCCAAGCGGCTTACCAATTCGGCTCATTAAAATCTCAAACCCAATTAGAATATAAACTTTTACCTTGTTGTCGGGAATATCATTATTGAAAGAACCCGTAACTTCCCCGTAAAGGAAAGCACGAATACTTTTGAGAACAACACACAAAAGGACGCATACGAAAGAACATTTCATTGTTATTACAACAATTCCATCAGATACAAGAATATACAGAGTATAAATGAATAAAATACATTCGATAAATATCAGAGATTACAATAAATTACATAGCAGCGGAAAATAATACAAAACACAACTAGAAGTGATGCACGGATACAGAGCTTTCCGAGCATCGTTCCAGCTGTAAATCAGGACCCTGTGAATATAAATCTGCAAAACCAAAACTACTAGCTGCCCGTGCGGAAAATAGGGGCACCCAGAGTTTAGGTTAAAACAATAAACTCCAGGTCAGTCATGTGACTGGTGTGAGAACTAAAACAGTTATAATTCTTTATTTTAAAGTTCGGTAAATCAAGGGACCACGCCGTATAACACGGAACGGGTTTCCTCCCAAGAATACCAGTGCATAAAACAAACAGCGCAATGCTAAATAAAGAAGAATGAAGCTGTTATAAGACCCAGGTCCCATCACACAATGCAACGCAAGCCGGAGGATAGGGTTTTTACCTTATAACAGCCAAAGCATGCTTGATACGTTTAAAACACATTATTTGATACTATAATAAGTGTATAGTGCCAAAACAATTTCAATCATAAGTATCAATCATAAGCGGCATGGGTACCATCTATCATGTCGCCATACTAGTTCTACAATTAAAACCGCAATATCACGTATTGGAAATTGGATTTCCGTCATGAGCCGAGGCAAGGGGCAAGCTCCTCTCCGCGTTCGAGACACTCTAGCAAATGCCTCAGGACCCCACTATGATCCTTGGAATCGGCTGGGCCGGTCCTCTCTTACTTTTGAGGATTGGCAATTCCTGAACACACGTTTCCCGGTCCTTACAGACCTATATCCGAGGCGCCTCGCATTCCAACAACCACACAGGTGAAAAGTATATAAATGTCAGGGCTGGTAGGTCACTGACACCACCCTAGCTAGAAAGAAACGTCGTGCTCTCCCAGCGGTCCATCTCCCGTTTTTGACTCATACCGAGGTGTGAGGCTCGCGAATCCACGTTACACACAAAGCTACGCCACACAGGCCGTGCTTTGATCATCAACCACAAGACTTTGCTTTTCAACAGAAGCCTTGATCAATTGCCACTTACGCATGCCACATTGGCAATTCACTCCATGCGACTGATGTCCATCGATATACAACCTCTGAGCTCGTATGTCTCAGAGAAGGGCGTTAAGCAAGAGAATAAATTCTCCGCCGCCAAACAGATGTATATTTAATAGAGATCAATCAACACAGAATAAAATCCAATGTCAGACACACAATCCATTTACAAGTTCGTTCTGGGTCTGAACGAAACCGGAGGCACTTTCCTCGCATATCCATCCATCTCCAAGTACGTCTGGAAGATCACCAACTGATTCCCTCATCCTGGGTGTACAGCCCAATCAAGATCATCAGTAATCACCCAAACGATGTGAAGACTTCCGGTCTTCTACCACCGTCTTCATCTTCGACATCTCGTCGAATCGGTTATTCAGAATGGGTATAAACCCGGCCTTTCTGAATAACCCACGTATATAATAAATGAATGTTACACAAACACAACAAACGCCTCATTCCAATTCAGAATATTCTTTTATTCACAAAATCACATTCTTAGGGGAAATGTTCCCATTAATTTTATCCAAGATAAATTCTTCTAAATTTATCCTATAATCTTCCTTTGGATATCATTTCAAACTAGTCGGGATTAACGAACCACACCGAAGTAATTATTTGTTTTATTTCCCAATCCCAACCTATATATCCCATGGAGCAAAACTGGTGATACTCCATATCTAACACCACGGTGTTATCGGTAAAATTAATTACCATTTCACGTTCAAATCTAATTAAAGATTTAACTATCGCTTTGGAGCAAAACTGGTGGTACTCCACTCTCGATCACTTTTCAGATTTGATAATTTAAATTATCAATTCACTTTTTAATCTAATTAAAGATTCATTAAAACTCCACTTAGTTTTCATCTTTTCAAAAAAACAATATCCTGTCTTTAACTGGGTTAAAGAACCAATGTCATCAAAAACACGATTCACGACAAACCAAATCACATTTGATATTAATTACAAGGCTCTGAATAGAAAATATATCGGCTTATATTCAATATCAAATTCTGAAACCAACAAATATTGTATTGGAAATAACGATATAAAATATCTTTCAAATCCCCATAACAATATTTGTATAGTCACGAAATCCAACATCGAAATATCCCGAAGATAATTTCGATTCAGCTCCAGTCCAATCCACATATTGGAAATTATCGATTATTTTCAAAAATCACTTTCAAATTCAATTTATTTATTTTAAAAATAAATTGATTTCAATTCTAGTTCAAAACTAGTTCATTTCGATAAAAATATATTTTTATCTTTTCAAATGTGGAATTTTCCAGCCCAAATCTTTCCAATTCACATATTATAATTTTACACAAATTATAGATATTTTTATTAATTTTATCAAGGCCCGTACAGTCGATTTCCAACAACGGCCATCGAACTGCACTTACAGCGACCTTTTTCGAATTTGATTTGGACATAATTCCAAATCCAACCGTTAGATTTCAAATTTCTCATATTCATTGGAAAGCTCTTTTCGATACGAACCCAACGGTTCCGGTTTTAGGAGAATCCGACGGTCGGATCTCCCGCAATGTCCGTTTGAAATAAATGGTCGAAATTCACGAACTACCGCGGCGCGGCGCGTTCTATTCAGGCCATTATATATATAATATATATATATTATATATATTTCGTCGATTTCCTTTTTAAAACGAATTTTATAAATCGTTTTAACTTCGTTTCAAAACCATTTCAACACTATTTCCATTCAAAGCCAAAATTGAATTTTTCTTTATAAATTCGTTTTAAAATTCATTTCTATTCAATTCAAATTTTAATTCAATTTGAATTCATTTCAATTCACTTTCAATTCAATTTGAATTCGTTTTCAATTCATTTCGAAATCGTTTTCAATTCAATTCATTTCGAAATTGTTTTCAATTCAATTCATTTCGAAATCGTTTTCAATTCAATTCATTTCGAAATCGTTTTCAATTCAATTCATTTCGAAATCGTTTAAAATCGATATAAATATCGTTCACGTCGAAATAACGCATCTCTAATCAACACGGCTTTATATTTTTCAAAACTCCTTTATTCTATCCAACAAATGAATATTTATCCCATTCAACACATGAATCTATACTTCTTTCAACACACGACTAATCTCAACACATGAGTACTGTCAACACCTCACTATTTTTGTTATGTAAAATATTTTATAAAACTATGGTATCTATCGTTTGATTTTTAATTAGACTCCACCGTAAAGTAGATTCTAATCTTAAATATGATAAAGATGTAATTTTTATTATTTAAAATATTTTACTCAACACACGAATATTTTCAACACATGAACATCGTCAACACATGACTATTTTTATATTCAACACATGAATTTTCTTTTCTAATATTCATTATTTTCCCGATTGGAATGAGGCCCAATCAATCACCATATAATGTTAATTATATGGATTCCATACAACACATGTATATAATAGCATTGAAAAATAATCAATCATCAACCAAAGTGCACTACACTGTATAAGCATCAAATATAGATATCTGACGCTTATAACAGCCTGTCAATCGACCGATCGACATATTTAATAAATCAGGATGAGTGAACTTCAAATTTCATCCCAACACCCGTGTGGGGTTTCAAACAATCAAACACAGATTTTATTTGTGCAGTTGGGCGACGTGTAAAATTTATCGACCCAATCGATATCAGTCAAATCAGTGTATACAAACAAATCGGCCGATTTGTTTATAAATATTTACTTATCCACTTTCACGTTAAAAATTATATTTTTAACGATAAAATATTTATTTCAACACTTGAATTTCTATTCAGTTCATTTACACAATAAAAATGATATTTTTATTTTTCTAACATATTTTAGAAAATTTCGGCGGCATAACGGCACGATACTAGAAACGGGACGAGGCCTAGCCTTATCCCCGGTCTAGTGAAGGCCCACGCCATTCACACATCAAATTCTAATCAATTCAAGTTCACCAAATAACCCAATTCAAATCAAATAATCTAACCAACTACACAACCAAACAAACAAGTCCATGGTATGTGGACGGGTGTCGGGTGCTTCTAATAAGCACCGTCTGCATCCTAATATATATATATATATATATATATATATATATATATAACTAGAATAAGAATTTTGAGTGAGAAGTTCTCACCGAAAGCTATCCAATACCACGACTCTTCATTTATAGAAATCTTCTTCGTTATCCCATCTTCGTCATCTTCGTTGCCCGTAGTCACTATATACATAAAAATCACATTTTTATATTTTGATGTCTTTTAAAATAAAAATCACATTTTTATTTGTTCGTTTTCAATTTAAAATCATATTTTTATAATCACTTCATATATTTAAAAATCGAATTTTTACTATGCTATTCAATATATAAAAATCATATTTTTACTTCGAAGTTCAATATATAAAAATCACATTTTTACTTTGACGCTATATGGATAAAAATGCTATTTTTACACCGCTACTATATAGATAAAAATTCTATTTTTACATCGTTATTCTATATATAAAGATCTCGCCTTTTCAACTATAAAGATTTCATCTTTATAAAAATCAGCATTTTATTTCGACGTATAGAAAATAAAAATCAGATTTTTATTTTGCTACATACACAAAGATGATATTTTTATATTCTCTATCCCATAAAGATTATATTTTTAATACTTTAAAAAATATAAAAATCATATTTTTAATATTTCTATATAGTAAAGATTATATTTTTAATACTTTAAAAATATAAAAATTATATTTTTATTACTTTCCTTATATAAAAATTATATTTTTAATTCCCTACTCCTCTCAAAATATCATCTTTTACGTTTTAAAAATCAAATCTTTTTAGGCTTTAAAAATCAAATCTTTTTAGGTTTTAAAAATCAAATCTTTTTAGGTTTTAAAAATCAAATCTTAACTTCACGCTATAAATAAAAATAAAATAAAAATGATTTTTTTTCCTAAACTTCTTACACAAAAAAAAACTAAACAGAAATAAATTAATAAAATAAAAAAAACAAAATAAAAAAAAACTTACAGTAAGGTTTCAGGGCCTCGAAGGGGGGGGGGTTTCGGCTGTCGATGGAAGAGGAGAGGGGGAAGAAGGAGGGGCGGCGGGTCGTGGTGGCTGCGGCTGCGTCGGTGGATGGGGGGGGGGGGAGGGGGTCTCGCGGCTGTCGATTAGGGCAGGGGGGTTGCGGAGGAAGGGGAAGAGGAGGATCGAGGGGGAGCTGGAGGAAGGGAAGAAGGGAGGAAGAGGAGGAAGCGGCTCTGGGGGGGGCGCGCGAGGTGGCGGCGGCGGCTCTCTCCACCCCATCGCCTTCGTTTTTTTTTTTTTTTTGATTCTGTTCGAAGCTAACGGGGGTGAGGGGGTATATGGAAAAGAAAAAGGTTTTATATTTTTAATTATTTAATTATTTAATTTTCAAAAAGGTACTTTTACATACGACCTCGAAACGAGGTCCACCGCCTGTCGTCCATAGCGTTTCGCCCCCATTCCGAACACAATGGGATATGTATCGCATGCTGATTTGATTGTTTCGATCAGTTTCCTTTGAATTTACATTTAAATCGCTATATTGAAATTTAAACGTACATTTCAAATTACTGGGGTCACATACTAACTCTATAAATTGCAGAAAAATATTTTCTAGCTTCGTATTGACGATACGGTCCTAACAAAACTAGTTTCGTCGAATTCTGAGACCGTTAGAAAAATGGCCAATTTCCAGTCGATTAAAATCAACTGAAATGGTCAAAACACGTTTTCCTTTGCCACGCTCACATATTGATTCGAAAAATTATGAAATTTGAAACCTAGCAATAATTTGACATCACGGACCCAACAAAACTGGTTTCATCGAAATCCGAGGTCATTTGCAAAATGTCCATTTTTAAGGGCCTGAATTCCATAGCGACTATTCAGAATTTTCAACTGGACATATCTCTCAATTTTTAAAGTGAAATCTCAGTTTCTTACATCCATTAGAAAGATATTATCAATTAGATCCTAATGTTTTTGGTTTCACTAAAATCCGGTTTGTTTTGCACCCGGTACATTCAATTGAAGTTTGAAATCGAATTATCGAACTACCGCGCCATTTTCAATTCTATTTATAATTATGTATAAATATTTATATTCTAACGACGACGCGTATAATATATACGTTCGAATTATATTCAAAATAAATTTCTCGTTGATATTATTTAAAATAATCCATTTTAAATATTCAAAATTCGCTAATATTGCCAAAATAAAATTTTCAAACTGGCTCGCATTTTCCGGGTTATTACAATCTCCCCCACTTAAAACTTTTCGTCCCCGAAAAGGAACAAAGTCGAAAGTGGTTTGATTATTCAACTCTACGCTCGATCTGGCTTCCATTCTCCAACTTTTTAGTTTCTGAGAATTTTCAAAATTTCAAAAATTTGGCTAACACCCTAAATTTTCGAAAAATTTCGCCATAACCTCCCCTGCACCGGGAGCATCGGGGAATTTCAAATAGCTTCCCCGGTCCTTCAGATCTCAAAAAGAAAAAGAAAAAGCCAAGCGGCTAGCCAATAGGCTCACAAAATCATCATCACCCAAACAAAACAGTAAATTATGTAGTAAACATGTACCTATTTGTCGGGCAAACAAATTTTATTCTCTGCTCTAGCCTCCTTGCTATGACCTGTTCAATATAAGTATATGTATATGCAAGCAAATGCGACCAATTTTCAATACAATTCAATATGTGATTCAATTAGGCATAATGGTTAAAAATTAGCAAACAATTAAACAAACAACACAAACATCAATCAATTAGTGAATTAGAGTTTCAAATTCATAATTTTGATACATATACAAAAATCATGTTTTTGATGTCAATTCACAACAATGTGTTCTAACTATATAAGTTTTGGTTCTCACACCAGTCTAATGGAAATATATAGAAAATCACACCTTCGAAACACGAATATAAATTCTGATGATGATATATCAATCATCAGAACCATCTCCGGGTGTCTAGAATGTGATTCTATATCTACCCAGTATATTAAAACTTCGAATATACGTTCATGACGCGTATACGCGAAATCTATATATACTCGATTGTCCATATTCAACATAAATAAATAATCAAATACGTATAAAGCGATTTAAATTTTTAAAACAAAATTGTTTTCATTTGAAAAATATACTCTTCGCACTCGTTCTAGGATACTACTGATCCTATCTCTAACGAGTAATTCTAATTGGATATTGCTAATCCAATATCTGATGAATTCTTTCGTATGGTTCTAATGTGCCTTGTTCTCGAGCTCTGTAAACCAAAGCTCTGATACCAACTGAAAGAACCCGTAACTTCCCCGTAAAGGAAAGCACGAATACTTTTGAGAACAACACACAAAAGGACGCATACGAAAGAACATTTCATTGTTATTACAACAATTCCATCAGATACAAGAATATACAGAGTATAAATGAATAAAATACATTCGATAAATATCAGAGATTACAATAAATTACATAGCAGCGGAAAATAATACAAAACACAACTAGAAGTGATGCACGGATACAGAGCTTTCCGAGCATCGTTCCAGCTGTAAATCAGGACCCTGTGAATATAAATCTGCAAAACCAAAACTACTAGCTGCCCGTGCGGAAAATAGGGGCACCCAGAGTTTAGGTTAAAACAATAAACTCCAGGTCAGTCATGTGACTGGTGTGAGAACTAAAACAGTTATAATTCTTTATTTTAAAGTTCGGTAAATCAAGGGACCACGCCGTATAACACGGAATGGGTTTCCTCCCAAGAATACCAGTGCATAAAACAAACAGCGCAATGCTAAATAAAGAAGAATGAAGCTGTTATAAGACCCAGGTCCCATCACACAATGCAACGCAAGCCGGAGGATAGGGTTTTTACCTTATAACAGCCAAAGCATGCTTGATACGTTTAAAACACATTATTTGATACTATAATAAGTGTATAGTGCCAAAACAATTTCAATCATAAGTATCAATCATAGGCGGCATGGGTACCATCTATCATGTCGCCATACTAGTTCTACAATTAAAACCGCAATATCACGTATTGGAAATTGGATTTCCGTCATGAGCCGAGGCAAGGGGCAAGCTCCTCTCCGCGTTCGAGACACTCTAGCAAATGCCTCAGGACCCCACTATGATCCTTGGAATCGGCTGGGCCGGTTCTCTCTTACTTTTGAGGATTGGCAATTCCTGAACACACGTTTCCCGGTCCTTACAGACCTATATCCGAGGCGCCTCGCATTCCAACAACCACACAGGTGAAAAGTATATAAATGTCAGGGCTGGTAGGTCACTGACACCACCCTAGCTAGAAAGAAACGTCGTGCTCTCCCAGCGGTCCATCTCCCGTTTTTGACTCATACCGAGGTGTGAGGCTCGCGAATCCACGTTACACACAAAGCTACGCCACACAGGCCGTGCTTTGATCATCAACCACAAGACTTTGCTTTTCAACAGAAGCCTTGATCAATTGCCACTTACGCATGCCACATTGGCAATTCACTCCATGCGACTGATGTCCATCGATATACAACCTCTGAGCTCGTATGTCTCAGAGAAGGGCGTTAAGCAAGAGAATAAATTCTCCGCCGCCAAACAGATGTATATTTAATAGAGATCAATCAACACAGAATAAAATCCAATGTCAGACACACAATCCATTTACAAGTTCGTTCTGGGTCTGAACGAAACCGGAGGCACTTTCCTCGCATATCCATCCATCTCCAAGTACGTCTGGAAGATCACCAACTGATTCCCTCATCCTGGGTGTACAGCCCAATCAAGATCATCAGTAATCACCCAAACGATGTGAAGACTTCCGGTCTTCTACCACCGTCTTCATCTTCGACATCTCGTCGAATCGGTTATTCAGAATGGGTATAAATCCGGCCTTTCTGAATAACCCACGTATATAATAAACGAATGTTACACAAACACAACAAACGCCTCATTCCAATTCAGAATATTCTTTTATTCACAAAATCACATTCTTAGGGGAAATGTTCCCATTAATTTTATCCAAGATAAATTCTTCTAAATTTATCCTATAATCTTCCTTTGGATATCATTTCAAACTAGTCGGGATTAACGAACCACACCGAAGTAATTATTTGTTTTATTTCCCAATCCCAACCTATATATCCCATGGAGCAAAACTGGTGATACTCCATATCTAACACCACGGTGTTATCGGTAAAATTAATTACCATTTCACGTTCAAATCTAATTAAAGATTTAACTATCGCTTTGGAGCAAAACTGGTGGTACTCCACTCTCGATCACTTTTCAGATTTGATAATTTAAATTATCAATTCACTTTTTAATCTAATTAAAGATTCATTAAAACTCCACTTAGTTTTCATCTTTTCAAAAAAACAATATCCTGCCTTTAACTGGGTTAAAGAACCAATGTCATCAAAAACACGATTCACGACAAACCAAATCACATTTGATATTAATTACAAGGCTCTGAATAGAAAATATATCGGCTTATATTCAATATCAAATTCTGAAACCAACAAATATTGTATTGGAAATAACGATATAAAATATCTTTCAAATCCCCATAACAATATTTGTATAGTCACGAAATCCAACATCGAAATATCCCGAAGATAATTTCGATTCAGCTCCAGTCCAATCCACGTATTGGAAATTATCGATTATTTTCAAAAATCACTTTCAAATTCAATTTATTTATTTTAAAAATAAATTGATTTCAATTCTAGTTCAAAACTAGTTCATTTCGATAAAAATCTATTTTTATCTTTTCAAATGTGGAATTTTCCAGCCCAAATCTTTCCAATTCACATATTATAATTTTACACAAATTATAGATATTTTTATTAATTTTATCAAGGCCCGTACAGTCGATTTCCAACAACGGCCATCGAACTGCACTTACAGCGACCTTTTTCGAATTTGATTTGGACATAATTCCAAATCCAACCGTTAGATTTCAAATTTCTCATATTCATTGGAAAGCTCTTTTCGATACGAACCCAACGGTTCTGGTTTTAGGAGAATCCGACGGTCGGATCTCCCGCAATGTCCGTTTGAAATAAATGGTCGAAATTCACGAACTACCGCGGCGCGGCGCGTTCTATTCAGGCCATTATATATATAATATATATATATATTATATATATTTCGTCGATTTCCTTTTTAAAACGAATTTTATAAATCGTTTTAACTTCGTTTCAAAACCATTTCAACACTATTTCCATTCAAAGCCAAAATTGAATTTTTCTTTATAAATTCGTTTTAAAATTCATTTCTATTCAATTCAAATTTTAATTCAATTTGAATTCATTTCAATTCACTTTCAATTCAATTTGAATTCGTTTTCAATTCATTTCGAAATCGTTTTCAATTCAATTCATTTCGAAATTGTTTTCAATTCAATTCATTTCGAAATCAATTTCAATTCAATTCATTTCGAAATCGTTTTCAATTCAATTCATTTCGAAATCGTTTAAAATCGATATAAATATCGTTCACGTCGAAATAACGCATCTCTAATCAACACGGCTTTATATTTTTCAAAACTCCTTTATTCTATCCAACAAATGAATATTTATCCCATTCAACACATGAATCTATACTTCTTTCAACACACGACTAATCTCAACACATGAGTACTGTCAACACCTCACTATTTTTGTTATGTAAAATATTTTATAAAACTATGGTATCTATCGTTTGATTTTTAATTAGACTCCACCGTAAAGTAGATTCTAATCTTAAATATGATAAAGATGTAATTTTTATTATTTAAAATATTTTACTCAACACACGAATATTTTCAACACATGAACATCGTCAACACATGACTATTTTTATATTCAACACATGAATTTTCTTTTCTAATATTCATTATTTTCCCGATTGGAATGAGGCCCAATCAATCACCATATAATGTTAATTATATGGATTCCATACAACACATGTATATAATAGCATTGAAAAATAATCAATCATCAACCAAAGTGCACTACACTGTATAAGCATCAAATATAGATATCTGACGCTTATAACAGCCTGTCAATCGACCGATCGACATATTTAATAAATCAGGATGAGTGAACTTCAAATTTCATCCCAACACCCGTGTGGGGTTTCAAACAATCAAACACAGATTTTATTTGTGCAGTTGGGCGACGTGTAAAATTTATCGACCCAATCGATATCAGTCAAATCAGTGTATACAAACAAATCGGCCGATTTGTTTATAAATATTTACTTATCCACTTTCACGTTAAAAATTATATTTTTAACGATAAAATATTTATTTCAACACTTGAATTTCTATTCAGTTCATTTACACAATAAAAATGATATTTTTATTTTTCTAACATATTTTAGAAAATTTCGGCGGCATAACGGCACGATACTAGAAACGGGACGAGGCCTAGCCTTATCCCCGGTCTAGTGAAGGCCCACGCCATTCACACATCAAATTCTAATCAATTCAAGTTCACCAAATAACCCAATTCAAATCAAATAATCTAACCAACTACACAACCAAACAAACAAGTCCATGGTATGTGGACGGGTGTCGGGTGCTTCTAATAAGCACCGTCTGCATCCTAATATATATATATATATATATATATATAACTAGAAT
Source organism: Allium sativum (assembly GCA_030737875.1). Classification (NCBI taxonomy): domain Eukaryota; kingdom Viridiplantae; phylum Streptophyta; class Magnoliopsida; order Asparagales; family Amaryllidaceae; genus Allium; species Allium sativum. The sequence goes on from CM060925.1 coordinate 160,533,279, forward strand.
AAGAATTTTGAGTGAGAAGTTCTCACCGAAAGCTATCCAATACCACGACTCTTCATTTATAGAAATCTTCTTCGTTATCCCATCTTCGTCATCTTCGTTGCCCGTAGTCACTATATACATAAAAATCACATTTTTATATTTTGATGTCTTTTAAAATAAAAATCACATTTTTATTTGTTCGTTTTCAATTTAAAATCATATTTTTATAATCACTTCATATATTTAAAAATCGAATTTTTACTATGCTATTCAATATATAAAAATCATATTTTTACTTCGAAGTTCAATATATAAAAATCACATTTTTACTTTGACGCTATATGGATAAAAATGCTATTTTTACACCGCTACTATATAGATAAAAATTCTATTTTTACATCGTTATTCTATATATAAAGATCTCGCCTTTTCAACTATAAAGATTTCATCTTTATAAAAATCAGCATTTTATTTCGACGTATAGAAAATAAAAATCAGATTTTTATTTTGCTACATACACAAAGATGATATTTTTATATTCTCTATCCCATAAAGATTATATTTTTAATACTTTAAAAAATATAAAAATCATATTTTTAATATTTCTATATAGTAAAGATTATATTTTTAATACTTTAAAAATATAAAAATTATATTTTTATTACTTTCCTTATATAAAAATTATATTTTTAATTCCCTACTCCTCTCAAAATATCATCTTTTACGTTTTAAAAATCAAATCTTTTTAGGCTTTAAAAATCAAATCTTTTTAGGTTTTAAAAATCAAATCTTTTTAGGTTTTAAAAATCAAATCTTAACTTCACGCTATAAATAAAAATAAAATAAAAATGATTTTTTTTCCTAAACTTCTTACACAAAAAAAAACTAAACAGAAATAAATTAATAAAATAAAAAAAACAAAATAAAAAAAAACTTACAGTAAGGTTTCAGGGCCTCGAAGGGGGGGGGGGGTTTCGGCTGTCGATGGAAGAGGAGAGGGGGAAGAAGGAGGGGCGGCGGGTCGTGGTGGCTGCGGCTGCGTCGGTGGATGGGGGGGGGGAGGGGGTCTCGCGGCTGTCGATTAGGGCAGGGGGGTTGCGGAGGAAGGGGAAGAGGAGGATCGAGGGGGAGCTGGAGGAAGGGAAGAAGGGAGGAAGAGGAGGAAGCGGCTCTGGGGGGGGCGCGCGAGGTGGCGGCGGCGGCTCTCTCCACCCCATCGCCTTCGTTTTTTTTTTTTTTTTGATTCTGTTCGAAGCTAACGGGGGTGAGGGGGTATATGGAAAAGAAAAAGGTTTTATATTTTTAATTATTTAATTATTTAATTTTCAAAAAGGTACTTTTACATACGACCTCGAAACGAGGTCCACCGCCTGTCGTCCATAGCGTTTCGCCCCCATTCCGAACACAATGGGATATGTATCGCATGCTGATTTGATTGTTTCGATCAGTTTCCTTTGAATTTACATTTAAATCGCTATATTGAAATTTAAACGTACATTTCAAATTACTGGGGTCACATACTAACTCTATAAATTGCAGAAAAATATTTTCTAGCTTCGTATTGACGATACGGTCCTAACAAAACTAGTTTCGTCGAATTCTGAGACCGTTAGAAAAATGGCCAATTTCCAGTCGATTAAAATCAACTGAAATGGTCAAAACACGTTTTCCTTTGCCACGCTCACATATTGATTCGAAAAATTATGAAATTTGAAACCTAGCAATAATTTGACATCACGGACCCAACAAAACTGGTTTCATCGAAATCCGAGGTCATTTGCAAAATGTCCATTTTTAAGGGCCTGAATTCCATAGCGACTATTCAGAATTTTCAACTGGACATATCTCTCAATTTTTAAAGTGAAATCTCAGTTTCTTACATCCATTAGAAAGATATTATCAATTAGATCCTAATGTTTTTGGTTTCACTAAAATCCGGTTTGTTTTGCACCCGGTACATTCAATTGAAGTTTGAAATCGAATTATCGAACTACCGCGCCATTTTCAATTCTATTTATAATTATGTATAAATATTTATATTCTAACGACGACGCGTATAATATATACGTTCGAATTATATTCAAAATAAATTTCTCGTTGATATTATTTAAAATAATCCATTTTAAATATTCAAAATTCGCTAATATTGCCAAAATAAAATTTTCAAACTGGCTCGCATTTTCCGGGTTATTACAATCTCCCCCACTTAAAACTTTTCGTCCCCGAAAAGGAACAAAGTCGAAAGTGGTTTGATTATTCAACTCTACGCTCGATCTGGCTTCCATTCTCCAACTTTTTAGTTTCTGAGAATTTTCAAAATTTCAAAAATTTGGCTAACACCCTAAATTTTCGAAAAATTTCGCCATAACCTCCCCTGCACCGGGAGCATCGGGGAATTTCAAATAGCTTCCCCGGTCCTTCAGATCTCAAAAAGAAAAAGAAAAAGCCAAGCGGCTAGCCAATAGGCTCACAAAATCATCATCACCCAAACAAAACAGTAAATTATGTAGTAAACATGTACCTATTTGTCGGGCAAACAAATTTTATTCTCTGCTCTAGCCTCCTTGCTATGACCTGTTCAATATAAGTATATGTATATGCAAGCAAATGCGACCAATTTTCAATACAATTCAATATGTGATTCAATTAGGCATAATGGTTAAAAATTAGCAAACAATTAAACAAACAACACAAACATCAATCAATTAGTGAATTAGAGTTTCAAATTCATAATTTTGATACATATACAAAAATCATGTTTTTGATGTCAATTCACAACAATGTGTTCTAACTATATAAGTTTTGGTTCTCACACCAGTCTAATGGAAATATATAGAAAATCACACCTTCGAAACACGAATATAAATTCTGATGATGATATATCAATCATCAGAACCATCTCCGGGTGTCTAGAATGTGATTCTATATCTACCCAGTATATTAAAACTTCGAATATACGTTCATGACGCGTATACGCGAAATCTATATATACTCGATTGTCCATATTCAACATAAATAAATAATCAAATACGTATAAAGCGATTTAAATTTTTAAAACAAAATTGTTTTCATTTGAAAAATATACTCTTCGCACTCGTTCTAGGATACTACTGATCCTATCTCTAACGAGTAATTCTAATTGGATATTGCTAATCCAATATCTGATGAATTCTTTCGTATGGTTCTAATGTGCCTTGTTCTCGAGCTCTGTAAACCAAAGCTCTGATACCAACTGAAAGAACCCGTAACTTCCCCGTAAAGGAAAGCACGAATACTTTTGAGAACAACACACAAAAGGACGCATACGAAAGAACATTTCATTGTTATTACAACAATTCCATCAGATACAAGAATATACAGAGTATAAATGAATAAAATACATTCGATAAATATCAGAGATTACAATAAATTACATAGCAGCGGAAAATAATACAAAACACAACTAGAAGTGATGCACGGATACAGAGCTTTCCGAGCATCGTTCCAGCTGTAAATCAGGACCCTGTGAATATAAATCTGCAAAACCAAAACTACTAGCTGCCCGTGCGGAAAATAGGGGCACCCAGAGTTTAGGTTAAAACAATAAACTCCAGGTCAGTCATGTGACTGGTGTGAGAACTAAAACAGTTATAATTCTTTATTTTAAAGTTTGGTAAATCAAGGGACCACGCCGTATAACACGGAACGGGTTTCCTCCCAAGAATACCAGTGCATAAAACAAACAGCGCAATGCTAAATAAAGAAGAATGAAGCTGTTATAAGACCCAGGTCCCATCACACAATGCAACGCAAGCCGGAGGATAGGGTTTTTACCTTATAACAGCCAAAGCATGCTTGATACGTTTAAAACACATTATTTGATACTATAATAAGTGTATAGTGCCAAAACAATTTCAATCATAAGTATCAATCATAGGCGGCATGGGTACCATCTATCATGTCGCCATACTAGTTCTACAATTAAAACCGCAATATCACGTATTGGAAATTGGATTTCCGTCATGAGCCGAGGCAAGGGGCAAGCTCCTCTCCGCGTTCGAGACACTCTAGCAAATGCCTCAGGACCCCACTATGATCCTTGGAATCGGCTGGGCCGGTTCTCTCTTACTTTTGAGGATTGGCAATTCCTGAACACACGTTTCCCGGTCCTTACAGACCTATATCCGAGGCGCCTCGCATTCCAACAACCACACAGGTGAAAAGTATATAAATGTCAGGGCTGGTAGGTCACTGACACCACCCTAGCTAGAAAGAAACGTCGTGCTCTCCCAGCGGTCCATCTCCCGTTTTTGACTCATACCGAGGTGTGAGGCTCGCGAATCCACGTTACACACAAAGCTACGCCACACAGGCCGTGCTTTGATCATCAACCACAAGACTTTGCTTTTCAACAGAAGCCTTGATCAATTGCCACTTACGCATGCCACATTGGCAATTCACTCCATGCGACTGATGTCCATCGATATACAACCTCTGAGCTCGTATGTCTCAGAGAAGGGCGTTAAGCAAGAGAATAAATTCTCCGCCGCCAAACAGATGTATATTTAATAGAGATCAATCAACACAGAATAAAATCCAATGTCAGACACACAATCCATTTACAAGTTCGTTCTGGGTCTGAACGAAACCGGAGGCACTTTCCTCGCATATCCATCCATCTCCAAGTACGTCTGGAAGATCACCAACTGATTCCCTCATCCTGGGTGTACAGCCCAATCAAGATCATCAGTAATCACCCAAACGATGTGAAGACTTCCGGTCTTCTACCACCGTCTTCATCTTCGACATCTCGTCGAATCGGTTATTCAGAATGGGTATAAATCCGGCCTTTCTGAATAACCCACGTATATAATAAACGAATGTTACACAAACACAACAAACGCCTCATTCCAATTCAGAATATTCTTTTATTCACAAAATCACATTCTTAGGGGAAATGTTCCCATTAATTTTATCCAAGATAAATTCTTCTAAATTTATCCTATAATCTTCCTTTGGATATCATTTCAAACTAGTCGGGATTAACGAACCACACCGAAGTAATTATTTGTTTTATTTCCCAATCCCAACCTATATATCCCATGGAGCAAAACTGGTGATACTCCATATCTAACACCACGGTGTTATCGGTAAAATTAATTACCATTTCACGTTCAAATCTAATTAAAGATTTAACTATCGCTTTGGAGCAAAACTGGTGGTACTCCACTCTCGATCACTTTTCAGATTTGATAATTTAAATTATCAATTCACTTTTTAATCTAATTAAAGATTCATTAAAACTCCACTTAGTTTTCATCTTTTCAAAAAAACAATATCCTGCCTTTAACTGGGTTAAAGAACCAATGTCATCAAAAACACGATTCACGACAAACCAAATCACATTTGATATTAATTACAAGGCTCTGAATAGAAAATATATCGGCTTATATTCAATATCAAATTCTGAAACCAACAAATATTGTATTGGAAATAACGATATAAAATATCTTTCAAATCCCCATAACAATATTTGTATAGTCACGAAATCCAACATCGAAATATCCCGAAGATAATTTCGATTCAGCTCCAGTCCAATCCACGTATTGGAAATTATCGATTATTTTCAAAAATCACTTTCAAATTCAATTTATTTATTTTAAAAATAAATTGATTTCAATTCTAGTTCAAAACTAGTTCATTTCGATAAAAATCTATTTTTATCTTTTCAAATGTGGAATTTTCCAGCCCAAATCTTTCCAATTCACATATTATAATTTTACACAAATTATAGATATTTTTATTAATTTTATCAAGGCCCGTACAGTCGATTTCCAACAACGGCCATCGAACTGCACTTACAGCGACCTTTTTCGAATTTGATTTGGACATAATTCCAAATCCAACCGTTAGATTTCAAATTTCTCATATTCATTGGAAAGCTCTTTTCGATACGAACCCAACGGTTCCGGTTTTAGGAGAATCCGACGGTCGGATCTCCCGCAATGTCCGTTTGAAATAAATGGTCGAAATTCACGAACTACCGCGGCGCGGCGCGTTCTATTCAGGCCATTATATATATAATATATATATATATTATATATATTTCGTCGATTTCCTTTTTAAAACGAATTTTATAAATCGTTTTAACTTCGTTTCAAAACCATTTCAACACTATTTCCATTCAAAGCCAAAATTGAATTTTTCTTTATAAATTCGTTTTAAAATTCATTTCTATTCAATTCAAATTTTAATTCAATTTGAATTCATTTCAATTCACTTTCAATTCAATTTGAATTCGTTTTCAATTCATTTCGAAATCGTTTTCAATTCAATTCATTTCGAAATTGTTTTCAATTCAATTCATTTCGAAATCAATTTCAATTCAATTCATTTCGAAATCGTTTTCAATTCAATTCATTTCGAAATCGTTTAAAATCGATATAAATATCGTTCACGTCGAAATAACGCATCTCTAATCAACACGGCTTTATATTTTTCAAAACTCCTTTATTCTATCCAACAAATGAATATTTATCCCATTCAACACATGAATCTATACTTCTTTCAACACACGACTAATCTCAACACATGAGTACTGTCAACACCTCACTATTTTTGTTATGTAAAATATTTTATAAAACTATGGTATCTATCGTTTGATTTTTAATTAGACTCCACCGTAAAGTAGATTCTAATCTTAAATATGATAAAGATGTAATTTTTATTATTTAAAATATTTTACTCAACACACGAATATTTTCAACACATGAACATCGTCAACACATGACTATTTTTATATTCAACACATGAATTTTCTTTTCTAATATTCATTATTTTCCCGATTGGAATGAGGCCCAATCAATCACCATATAATGTTAATTATATGGATTCCATACAACACATGTATATAATAGCATTGAAAAATAATCAATCATCAACCAAAGTGCACTACACTGTATAAGCATCAAATATAGATATCTGACGCTTATAACAGCCTGTCAATCGACCGATCGACATATTTAATAAATCAGGATGAGTGAACTTCAAATTTCATCCCAACACCCGTGTGGGGTTTCAAACAATCAAACACAGATTTTATTTGTGCAGTTGGGCGACGTGTAAAATTTATCGACCCAATCGATATCAGTCAAATCAGTGTATACAAACAAATCGGCCGATTTGTTTATAAATATTTACTTATCCACTTTCACGTTAAAAATTATATTTTTAACGATAAAATATTTATTTCAACACTTGAATTTCTATTCAGTTCATTTACACAATAAAAATGATATTTTTATTTTTCTAACATATTTTAGAAAATTTCGGCGGCATAACGGCACGATACTAGAAACGGGACGAGGCCTAGCCTTATCCCCGGTCTAGTGAAGGCCCACGCCATTCACACATCAAATTCTAATCAATTCAAGTTCACCAAATAACCCAATTCAAATCAAATAATCTAACCAACTACACAACCAAACAAACAAGTCCATGGTATGTGGACGGGTGTCGGGTGCTTCTAATAAGCACCGTCTGCATCCTAATATATATATATATATATAACTAGAATAAGAATTTTGAGTGAGAAGTTCTCACCGAAAGCTATCCAATACCACGACTCTTCATTTATAGAAATCTTCTTCGTTATCCCATCTTCGTCATCTTCGTTGCCCGTAGTCACTATATACATAAAAATCACATTTTTATATTTTGATGTCTTTTAAAATAAAAATCACATTTTTATTTGTTCGTTTTCAATTTAAAATCATATTTTTATAATCACTTCATATATTTAAAAATCGAATTTTTACTATGCTATTCAATATATAAAAATCATATTTTTACTTCGAAGTTCAATATATAAAAATCACATTTTTACTTTGACGCTATATGGATAAAAATGCTATTTTTACACCGCTACTATATAGATAAAAATTCTATTTTTACATCGTTATTCTATATATAAAGATCTCGCCTTTTCAACTATAAAGATTTCATCTTTATAAAAATCAGCATTTTATTTCGACGTATAGAAAATAAAAATCAGATTTTTATTTTGCTACATACACAAAGATGATATTTTTATATTCTCTATCCCATAAAGATTATATTTTTAATACTTTAAAAAATATAAAAATCATATTTTTAATATTTCTATATAGTAAAGATTATATTTTTAATACTTTAAAAATATAAAAATTATATTTTTATTACTTTCCTTATATAAAAATTATATTTTTAATTCCCTACTCCTCTCAAAATATCGTCTTTTACGTTTTAAAAATCAAATCTTTTTAGGCTTTAAAAATCAAATCTTTTTAGGTTTTAAAAATCAAATCTTTTTAGGTTTTAAAAATCAAATCTTAACTTCACGCTATAAATAAAAATAAAATAAAAATGATTTTTTTTCCTAAACTTCTTACACAAAAAAAACTAAACAGAAATAAATTAATAAAATAAAAAAAAACAAAATAAAAAAAAACTTACAGTAAGGTTTCAGGGCCTCGAAGGGGGGGGGGGGGGTTTCGGCTGTCGATGGAAGAGGAGAGGGGGAAGAAGGAGGGGCGGCGGGTCGTGGTGGCTGCGGCTGCGTCGGTGGATGGGGGGGGAGGGGGTCTCGCGGCTGTCGATTAGGGCAAGGGGGGTTGCGGAGGAAGGGGAAGAGGAGGATCGAGGGGGAGCTGGAGGAAGGGAAGAAGGGAGGAAGAGGAGGAAGCGGCTCTGGGGGGGCGCGCGAGGTGGCGGCGGCGGCTCTCTCCCCCCCGTCGCCTTCGTTTTTTTTTTTTTTATTTTGATTCTGTTCGAAGCTAACGGGGGGGGGGGTATATGGAAAAGAAAAAAGTTTTATATTTTTAATTATTTAATTATTTAATTTTCAAAAAGGTACTTTTACATACGACCTCGAAACGAGGTCCACCGCCTATCGTCCATAGCGTTTCGCCCCCATTCCGAACACAATGGGATATGTATCGCATGCTGATTTGATTGTTTCGATCAGTTTCCTTTGAATTTACATTTAAATCGCTATATTGAAATTTAAACGTACATTTCAAATTACTGGGGTCACATACTAACTCTATAAATTGCAGAAAAATATTTTCTAGCTTCGTATTGACGATACGGTCCTAACAAAACTAGTTTCGTCGAATTCTGAGACCGTTAGAAAAATGGCCAATTTCCAGTCGATTAAAATCAACTGAAATGGTCAAAACACGTTTTCCTTTGCCACGCTCACATATTGATTCAAAAAATTATGAAATTTGAAACCTAGCAATAATTTGACATCACGGACCCAACAAAACTGGTTTCATCGAAATCCGAGGTCATTTGCAAAATGTCCATTTTTAAGGGCCTGAATTCCATAGCGACTATTCAGAATTTTCAACTGGACATATCTCTCAATTTTTAAAGTGAAATCTCAGTTTCTTACATCCGTTAGAAAGATATTATCAATTAGATCCTAATGTTTTTGGTTTCACTAAAATCCGGTTTGTTTTGCACCTGGTACATTCAATTGAAGTTTGAAATCGAATTATCGAACTACCGCGCCATTTTCAATTCTATTTATAATTATATATAAATATTTATATTCTAACGACGACGCGTATAATATATACGTTCGAATTATATTCAAAATAAATTTCTCGTTGATATTATTTAAAATAATCCATTTTAAATATTCAAAATTCTCTAATATTGCCAAAATAAAAATTTCAAACTGGCTCGCATTTTCCGGGTTATTACAATTATAGCCCTTCCATCTACTGTTAATTCAGCATATACCAATGTCATCCCAAATCAAACTCCAGTCAACTTTATCCTCATATCCAACCTTTGTCTTATAACTAAGCCAATTTCCATTCTAAACTCAAATTCCACTATCAATTCCAAATTCTTATGACATCAATCCAACTTACTCGATATCATTATATTCTAATTCAATAAATATTGTCACATAATTGACTTCAATTTAATTCCAATTTGCTTTTCCAATTTCAATTCAATTTCTATTTCTATTTGTTTTTAAAAATTCTAGTTTAATTTGTTTTAATTCAAATAATCTATTTCTAGGAATTTTTAAACAGCTCAGCCTTTTCCAAAAATCAAAATATTCATTTGGAATATCAAAACAACTTGTTTTCTAAAAATAATTCAAAAACAAAAACTTTGGTAGTAATCCGTCACTTACAACTTGAAAATGAACACCGATGTCATGATCATCATCGGAATCTATTTCCAGCTATCGAAGTGAGTTCAATACTATATTACTTTCAAAACCATATCAAAACACTCCCATTTTGAAATTCATTTCAAAATATCCTTTTCAATGCTTGTAACAAATTTAAAATCTCCCAGGATTTTAAAATTCACATATATTTAACCCAGATTCATTTACAAACACTTTTATAACCTTCCAGATTTTAATTCCCGTTCTGATTTAAATTCAGATTTAATTCATCTGATTTCACGTATTTTACTTATATGAATTCTGGTTGGCTATATACATAACCATTTCACCTTTTATAATCTTATTCGATTATAATCACAACAAACACATCCAATATACTATAATATTTCAAATATCTGTACTTGGTTTATATCAAAATATGATTTGGGTAAAATTATTTACCCTCTTTTCAAAACATACTGTGTCGCTTCATCGTATTCGAGTGTTTATAAGCCCCTACCAATACAGTGGATCAAGCTGATCGACCGGAACCCATAAACAACTCAATCAATAAATCTCCACAATATAAAACAATTTTATATTGAACAACAAATACGCGCTCATATATATACACTCAACTCAATCTAGGGTATTGCTAACCCCATCTCTACTGAGTCACGCCACAGAGCTAAGGTAATTACTTAACCTTCAGCTCTGATACCACTGTAACGACCCGGGTTTTCGCAATCTTGAGTAATCGACATATAACCCAATGTCGACTATCAAGCATCCGAATACCAGATAGCCCATGAAAGAAATTAGAGGGTGAGAATAGATAAGATAGAAACTTAGAATAGAAGAAGAAGAACATACAACATTAGAGTAACACGAATCTCACAGCGGAACGAACAACATATAATAGATAACATATCTTTGAAATAAAATCAATATATGTATACAGTAACATTATCAAAGTACAACACTTACAACATAGCGGAAATAAAAATAGCTATAAAATCCTGAAGACTCCTGCTTCAAGCTCTCCAAGTATATCTGTAAAATCCTGACTACTTGACTGCCCATACAAAATTGGGCACCCAAGAGTTTAGGGGAAAAAATCAAAACAAACTCTGGGTCAGTCATGGGACTGGCGTGAGTAAAACAATTTAAAACAGTTTGAGCAATTAAATGATATCTCATAAGACCACGCCGTATAACGGAACGGGTTTTTCCCTTATGAGAATCCAAATCAATTTGAATTTTAATTCATTTTGAAAGAAACAATAATCTTTTATATCAAAACTCTTTTGATATTATAATAGTGTCTATCAACCACAATATAATAATCATCTAGCAGAACGCTTTCACATATATAGTATACAATCAAAACCGCGAGCACTTATTGGGTAATGGATTTCCAACTATGACAAGGTATGGAACCACCTTCCGATAGTGTACCTCTAGAAAGGATTACACTGGGTTCAACAAGAACATCTTGCAACCCAGCCACACATGACCGACCACTCATTTCGCTTGAGTGTATCGAATGTATATCACCAACGGTTGGGATCAGCAACCGTTTCCCGAATAGGACAACATCGAACAGATTAAAGAATGAAATTAATATCTCTAGATAGGTGATAATACACCCTAATTGGCAGCCAACCCCTTAGCCATGCTGTCTGCCCGATTTTTGTCATTTCCCGGTTGTGAGGCTAGAGGCCACGCTTATCTTTGACAGATCACAAAATTATTCACTTTGAATGTCACATCATCGTACCCACCGAATCACAAATTGATTTCCCAAAAAATACAACGGGTATATAGTTAAGAGAAACAAATCCCTCTGCCACCAAACGTAAATACGTTTGAAGAGATCAACTTACGCGATCTATTAAATATACTCCGTTAGACATTCTTCCATACAGGTCGTCCTGGGACTGGACAAACCAAAGGCACTATTCTGTAAACAGGACAACCCTTGCATAACTCCGTCTTCAATTATCTTCATCATATTTGATCGCAACGGTAACGCCCATACAGAGTGGTTTTCAGATAATGAATCTAATCCTGATCTCTCTGTATTGACGACGGAAAAATGGTCAAAAACTTCGATAGTCGGTGAGTTAACTATCAAAGAAAAAAACGTGTGCAAACAACAATATTCTTTCCAGATGGAAATTTTATCGATCAATCATCATTGAACATTTGTCTCTTTAGTTCATTAATTTATTCATTTTTCATTTCCTGTTTCCATATATTCAACATTCCTTATTTTCTAAATTTAGAAAATATACGTTATTAATCATTGGAAAACATTTCCATCTCTTTTCCACGTATCACTGTCATTATAGTATTCTTTATCATCAAACATTTCATTTTCTATGATTACAAAATATCTCTGATTATATTTGGAAAATGTTTCCAAAACTCATTCATTGGATTTAAATAGATGTTTAAATAAAACATCGCTATGCGAACTCAAACCATTACCTTCATCAACTAAATTTACTTAATCGACCTTCACTATCGAACCTTAACCATTCCTTAGTTAAAAATGGAGTCAATCAAGTCAGGGTATAACTACCTTTCAGACCTTAACGGAACAACATTTCTAACTTCAAAAATAAACAAAGTTCACCTTCTAAATCTTTAACATACTTCTTTACATAACTCTCCGATTCTATTTACAAATCCACTTCTTTTACAGAAACCGTTTGTTTTTAACAATAGTGTTAAAATCCCATGTTTCTGAAATATAATAACTTAAGTACAACCTTTATTTATAAATTAGGATAAATATACAAACAACTAATTTTTTTATAAATAAATAAATCTTGATTAAAAACATAAAGTGAATAGTACTTTCCCGAATTCGATATAATCGAATTCAACGTATAATTCTCTTTCGAATAATCTCTATTCGATAAATCCTTTTCGAATATACTATATTCGATTAACTGCTTTCGAATAAGTATATTTGATAACTCCTTTCGAATAACTATATTCGATAACTCCTTTCGAATAACTATATTCGATAATTCCCTTCGAATAAACTATATTCGATAACTCCTTCCGAATAAACTATATTCGATTAACTCCTTTTCGAATAAACTATATTCGATTAACTCCTTTTCGAATAAACAATATTCGATTACTCCTTTCGAATAAACTATATTCGATTACTCCTTTCGAACAAACTATATTCGATAAATCCTTTTCAAATAAACTATATTCGATTACTCCTTTCGAATAAACTATATTCGATTAACTCTAATCGATTAACTCTATTCAATTAACTCTAACTCGATTAACTTTAATCAATTTACTCTAACTCGATTAACTTTAATCGATTAACTCTAACTCGATTAACTCTATTCAATTAACTCTAACTCGATTAACTTTAATCGATTAACTCTAACTCGATTAGCTCTATTCAGTTAACTCTAACTCGATTAACTCTAACTCGATTAACTTTAATCTATTAACTCTAACTCGATTAACTTTGTATTTCAAAATTGTATCCCATTTCCAAATTCTATTTATACTTCTATTTATAGAATTTTCATATGAAACCTCCTTTTTATTTCTAACCCTTAAATCTCATTTAAAATTCCCTTTTTATAACTCTATTTATTTTCTAAATAAATATTTCCTTTTAACTCCATTTATTTTCTAAATAAATATTTCCTTTTAACTACAATTATTTTCTAAATAAATATTTCCTTTTATCTTTCTATTTGTTCAACCAATATTTCCTTTTCAATTCTATTTATTTAACAGATAAATATTCCCTTTTCAGTTCTATTTGTAAACATTTGACAAGTATTCCCTTTTCAATTCTATTTGTAAATGGTTTACAAATATTTCCTTTTCAATTCTATTTGTAAATGGTTTACAAATATTTCCTTTTCAATTCTATTTGTAAATGGTTTACAAATATTTCCTTTTCAATTCTATTTGTAAATGGTTTACAAATATTCCCTTTTATATAAAATCCTTTGATTTTATAAATATTTTCTTTTCAATATGTACTTTGAAAATTCCCTTTATACTTTCCAGTATTTCTTATGGTATTTAAAATACCATATAACCATGATCAATATCACCCAAACACACATAATCAACAACATATTATATATCACATCATATATCACAATATACGAAACAAAACAGTATTATTAATATTGAGGAATCCAGTTGGATCCCTCCAACCTGTTTTCCTGCATCCACAGATGTTAAACAATATAATTAACATCAATTTCATTCCAGTATGAAATATTCTGCTAAACATAATCAATATTTAATTAACGATTTATATATATCGTTATCTAAAATTTCAACCAATCAATTAGCAGTTCAACCAAACAGTCAACACATAGAATCAACCATCATTTACCAGTTCTAAAAATACGTTATAAAAATATAACTGATAGAGTTGGTGAGTTTTAATCACATTGGACGATCATCGTTAAATAACAATAATTATCGTTGATTCAGATCAGACAATTTGTTTCGCTATAAATTGTAATGAGCTTCGATTCACTCCCCATCAATTCCAGTGTGAAGTACTCGTCCATATGATCCCAACGGAACAGACCGTTCGAAATTCTAATATAGTATGATCAAGATATTAATTTTACAAATTTATATAACAGTTTAAATAGTTTTATATTCAATATTCGAGTTAGTGGACTTTACCAAATCCAATATCGGCCCACACAAACTAACCCGCTCCGTATTTTCCCTTCTTCACAAATGAAACTCCTGTAGCCTGCTCCTCCATTTCAAAATAATCCTGAATCATCGAATCCTCGTCGCTCCATTAATCCACAAACAAAAATCGCCATTTCTCTCCACTTCACGCGTGTTATCCTCTCTACCCAAAAATAGCAAGTTCGCACTCCACAATGCAATTCCGTCCCTAGGAAATTCACGCTGCCATGCTTATGTCTAGCGACATATTTTAACGTCGGTCCCTCCCCAACTGTTCACGCGAGTGTCAAATACCTCGCTGAATCCAGAAATCACATCAAAACTACTCCTCGACGCTCCAAGAACCCGCAGTCTGCAACCCTAGATCTACTGTGTTGATTTCGAGTTCTAAAAATGGGAATCAGACTCATCAATTCTTGTATAGAAATGAAGGCCTTGCCTTGCTGAATCTATATCTATACATATTATGATTTTTAGGATTTTGCTTGATTTGTTTTGGATTTTCGAAGCTCACTAATTTCGCTGTGGAATTATTTTGCTAGAGGCGGAAGAATGTTTGACTTCAGAGGAAAATTAGTCTAGGTTTAGAAGAAGTGATACCTATTTATAGAAAGATTATAATAATTTTATATTCATTATAATATTAATTTCTATTGAATAGTTAGTTTAATTTGTTGTTTAAAAATCCCTACAATTACATACAATATCCAAAAATCATGAAAATGGATATATTACTAGAGTTTGACATTTGGACCCAATGAAACTAGTTTCGTCGAATTCCGACTCCGTTTGCTCACGCAGCGTATTTTTAACCGTCAAATTACTGACTGTTTTTCACATTAAAATCTCGTACGGCCACATACTGACTTCAAAAATCACGAAACTTGACATCTAACAATAATTTAACATTCCCGATCCAACAAAATTTGTTTCGTCGAAAACGGAGATCATTTGCAAAACTGGCTATTTTTAAAGCTCTAAATAAACACTTTTAAATATTAATATATTTAAAAATAATTAAATTTATTATTTATAATTAAATATTATCGTATATATTCACAATAGAGTATCATACGGCTCCAATCGGATTTATAATTCAATATTCAAATCCCGGTTGAATCGATATTCAATTTATATTGAAAAATTCATTTAAAATATAAATAAATCGGTATAAATTATAAAGGAATTCCACAGCGACTTTTCGAAAATTTGATTGGGACATAAATCAAATCTACACGACGAAATCCCGATTTTTCTCTTCCACTAGAAAAATATACTTCACCAGCTCCGAATGTTTCTTATTTCACAGAAATCCAAATTAAAACGGACCCTGTATATTCAGTTGAAGTTCAAATCGCCAAATAGCGTGCTGCCGCGCCATTTCGAGCTTAATCATAATTATATTATAATTATATGTTCAAACTTCATTTAAATAATATATTCATGATTATAATTCAAATCTAAACTAAATTATATATTTTGAATAACCCAATTCACCCCATATTGTGAATTCCACTATTTCCGACTATTTCGGAAATAAATATATTATTATACTATTTGTAGATATTCAATATTATTTAATTAAACAACCATTGAATTCCCTGAATCACTATTTAAATAATTAAATAAATTAATTAAAATCTGTAAAAATACGGGACATTACTGTTTGCTGATAAACTGGAGCACAATTGTTTTAGAATGTGAAAAATAATGGAACCTAGGTAACATTTTGTAAGTTGCTTTAGGTATAACAAAATTCATGTTGAACTTCGGTGTGAATTTTTATGAGTTTACTTCCCATTACTGTATTCCTTCTAACTTCTTCATTAACAATTGCTCCCTCTTTGTCACTGATGTCCATATGTGTTTTCTTCAGTGTGAACTTACTGTTGAACTAAACATTGGTTGAAGTTGGTTAGAGAAAACGTGGTCAGAATTTCCATGCCATGTAAGTGGCCCTAAGTATCCTTTTACGCTATCATATTATGTCTATTTTTTACATAATTTGTGTTGATTTAGATGTTTACCGTGGCTAATAACACACGATTGAAAGCACCAACGTCTATCATCTATAGGTGGGTTGCCAATATTGTTTTGGAAACTTTTTACTTGAATGATTTGGATAAATAATTTCCTTTAACATTGTGACAATTACTGAATCTAATAAATAAGAAAGCAAGTGCCAAATAGGATATGTATTTTTTTTTCATTGGTAATTTTTCTCTATTTTTGTCATATACAGTGGATGATGTAAATTCTACCCTGACTATTACTATTATTATTGCATAGCGCCTCACTATTATTTTGAATTCTTTCTCAAGATTATCCTGAACTATGCCTTGCCCTAAATCTATATTGATATATTCTTATTACACATTAAACAGAGTGTTGACTTCTCTATACTGATTTTCTATTGACATTATAATATATATAGATAAAATTAATTATAAGGCACTTTCGAATAAACAAAAACCTGGTTTGCAATGTAGATTTTTATTTCACTGTTTATTAAGCCCTTGGGAACCAATATAAATTACCTGGTTAATATCAATTATCCCATAAATAACTCTTTTTGATAACTTAGCAGTAGAGGTTTTAGTTAAACAATGAACTGTCATAATATTGTCAACATGCTTGCATAAGAGTGATTCACATGTTAAGGTTTATTTATATTGCACAATTATATATATATATTTGAAAGACTTGAAACACTACGTATATCTAAAATATTTGAATAAACGATAAATTAAAATTATAGAACTTAATTTGTTTCAATTTTACTTTTTTTCTCTCGATCACGCTTTTATTTCCATTTAGTATTTTGTAACTAAGTAGCTGTTGGACTACTTGCATTTGTGAAATTCATAAAATCAAATAAAGTGAACAAATTACAAGTGTTTTGACAACTGTTGTGTTCACTTTAGCGGTTATTTTTTAATGTATCTGTATCTATAAATTACAGTGTAGGTTAGAAAGATTAGTTTTTACCTGCGATTTTTATGCATGGTAGTGTAAGCGATATTTCATTGGCATTCTTTCTTGGTAGTTATCATTGTATACTAGGAGTACAATATTTTAAATGAATTAGACTGTTGGATCTTAATGTTGAATTGAATAGTTCTTTTTAGTTTACATTTGGTACATTATTCATGTTGATTTGACTACATGATTAGGGTTTATTTAAAAACACATTCCTTAAATTTTTTTTTAACTAATATCGATCCACATACTTATAAAATCTTCACTGATAAGGCTTGAAATTTCTAACCTCTCTTCTTAAACAATTTTTTGCATCTAAAATCGGCTAATAAATATATTTGGCTTTATAATACTATTCTTACTTTCAGCTGAAAATGAATTAAATACAAATGTAAAGGAATTGATTTAGATAAATTGTTAAAAGCCGACAAATATTTGTGTACACTATTATAAATTCATTATTTTATTATTATGGATATGTAGCTAAAAATAATCTATTAGGGTATTAGGATGATATGCATCGAGTTGGATGAAAACCATGAAGCAAAACTATTTTTTTTTCCTTTGTGCATTTAAGTTCATAGTTACGGAATATGGGAATATGGAATCAACATAGTTTCTCTCCTTTTATATAGATACATGATGCATATCACTGTTGACATAAGAAGAGATAACAAATATGATAGTAATGATTACTAATATGGAGGAGGCTGCATATGGTTACAAAGGTTTCTAAGAGTGGTTGAAACACCCCACCTCCGTTAGGGTCACTCTCAAAGGGAATGCCCTAATTTTGGTGGAGGTTTATAAGTACAAGTCACAGATGTACAAGACAGATATAAGAACACATATTTGTAAAACAGCGGAAGAACAACAAACTTTTATTTCATAAAATCAAATACGTGTTACAACAACATCCTTTCCAAAAACATAACATAACACTTTCATAATCTGTCTTGAGTACATTATTTTTAAAGAAGCATAAATAAAATGTAGATAAACTGCAAAAGCCCCATAGTGGATTGTCCAAAGCCATAGTTCAAAACAGGAAAGTCCAAGCAATACATTTCTCTTCTTCAAGCTGGATGTTGAGGTTGGTCAAGCTGTTGTGTTCCCTCCCTGAGTACCTGGGGGGGAAAACGGAAGAAAGAAGACGAAAGAAAAGTAGAGTCAGACATAAAGCCTGAGTAAGTCTAGTACTATTTTGTCTATGAATAAAGAACTGGGTATGATAAGTATAAACAAGAAGTGGGAAAACACTATAAACTTGGTTAAGTTGTCTAGGGTCGAATATACTATCGTACCCCATGTCAATCTCTGAACCCATATAAACTAGTTTCCAATCTGCACCCCATAATCAGGGTGATGTGATCCATTCTATGATGATCGGCTCCTACTCGCATAGTTACATGTGTCTTACGGCCCCCGATGTCTGTAGTTACCTATGCTGGTCCCACCATGGGGTGTATCAAGTCCCATAGTGGCAACCCGACACAACCTTAGAGTGCACAGGTATGCTACTGGTGTCCAGTGCCTTATTTTTCTACGCCGGAGTGTGTGCACGCCCGCACTCCGTTAGAACCTACACTGCTACACCACCGCCGTCGATTTGACCTCTTACAATCAGCCCAGTAATCGTGCCCCACCCTGCCTAGTTTCAGGGTATCCTGATACACCTTTTAGGGTTACTGCTGAAAAGGGTCCCCCGTTACTAGGTTTTCTATCTCTAGCCAACATGCTAAGTTGGTTAAGTGTTTCCTAACCTAACCCCACCAGTCCATTTAGTTTAGCATGTTCCATTTTGATTAAGTCTTTAGTTCACTTAATCCTAACAATCCTGACTCAGCCTTAATTGTCTTATTAAGGCCCTGACCTCTCACATTAGACAGGTATTGTTGTGGCTGCCTGTTGCCGGTTGGTTCCGGGCAGTCTTACGCCACAACTCAGTCTAACCTCGGGTCCTTATTGGGCTCCATGTTTAACCTCCCACATTGGATAGGTATTGTTGTGACTACTGGACAGCCGGGCGGTTCCGGGCAGGTTTACATCACAACTCAATCCAACCTCGGGTTAAACACATCGTATGTTCTACATTTACATATTTTGTCTTTCTTCTTTATTTATATGTAAATAATTGCGGCCCATTATTAAGTTAATGGTGTAAAGGTTACACCAATCACTGGCCCAACCCATACTTGAATTTGGGCCCTTCTATTTTATATTTTCATTCATTAATTAATTTTAACCCAACGTTATTTTCCCCCGTTTTACACGTCCGTTCATATATATTGGGCTTAGCCTTTTAAAGCCCAATTTAGCCATGCGAAAAGGGGAGGCTTAAAGCGTGATTACATACACAAAGAGGGGAAAGTGAGCGCATGAACTTGCATATGACGTTGGAAATACATAATAGAAACTGGTGTACTTGCATAGTGGTAACATAGGTGACATAAGTCAAGGCATGTGAACTTGCATAGGTTTAACTGCAACATGAACCTATATTCTTATTTATGCATAATGTCAAACATAAGCATGGCATAAATATTTCTAGCATAAGCATGGCATAATGTCAAACATAAGCATGGCATAAATATTTCTAGCATAAGCATGGCATAATGTCAAACATAAGCATGGCATAAATATTTCTAGCATAAGCATGGCATAATGTCAAACATAAGCATGGCATAAATATTTCTAGCATAAGCATGGCATAATGTCAAACATAAGCATGGCATAAATATTTCTAGCATAAGCATGGCATAATGTCAAACATAAGCATGGCATAATATCAAACATAAGCATGGCATAAGTATAGTTAAATTTGTTCACATAACCATGGCATAAATATACTTATGCATAAATATTCCTAATCATGGTGTTTGCTTTAAACTTGCAAAAAGGGATTTTTGAGTCTAACCTAGCCATGTCTCACATATGACATCATATAATTCTTTTAAACAAGATAGTCTTAATCATGTATTTCAATTATGCCAAATATCATTCCTAGCCTAGCCATATTCATAAGTTTGCAAAAGCATGACTTAATACACGGATTATGGTGTCAAAATTCCAACATAGTTTCATATGAACTATAACAACCAAACTTGTTTCAATTACTTGCAAAATGATTTATGCATAAAAATATACATCATGATGGCATAATAACAAAGCCCCAAACTTGCATGAATTTCAATCAACTACATACATGTAGCTTCAACATAGATTACATAATTTGCGCAATATTCCAAACGTATACTTGCATAGAACTACCGCATGTAGTTCTTTATAATTGAATGACATAATTCAGAATATCCAATCGTATATAAATTGATAAGAACGCACAAGTATGAATTTCATTGCCACAATTCAAGCATACATATCTACACAATCATTTGTTCATACCAAAGTAATACTCTACTTACAATGGTTGCGGCGAATTCTCTAATTAAGAGATATGATTCCTTTGTTGAATTGATTGGCTTAGGTTGCTTGAATTGCTTTAGGCTTTAGAACTTCCTCCCTAATCCTCTCTCTAGTTGGCGGCTACTCTTAGTCGTTCCTCAGCAACATGGCGGCTATGTTCTTATTTTTGAATGAATAGATTAGGGTTTAGTCTAGGGTTGTTTATATAGAGGTTAGGAACTGATTAGGACCCTTGATGTTGCTAGGTTAGATCGTAGCCATTCATTCGATAGAGAGACCAATTAAAACTTGCCACCTAGCCCTAATGACAAAGCAGACCACAGAAATTCGACCAAACACAGGTCTGGCCAGCCAGGTTGACTGGGCTCGACCAGGTCGACACCCCTGTCGACAGGGCTGTCGACAGCCCTGTCGACATGGGTAGCCCAGGTCGACAGCCCAGTCGACCTGGGTGGCCTAGGCGGGTGTTTATCTGCCCTGGCCCATTGGGCCCGATTTTTAATTATTTTATTCTGTTTGAATTTTAAATTTAATTCAAAACTTCCGAAGGCCATATCTTCTTTATACGGACTCCGTTTTTCGAAAACTCGGACTCTATTTCGCGTATTTTTCCGAGACGAACGCAATGGCGTATCCCGTTTCCCTTAGTTCTTTGATTTCAAATTAATTATACTTTCATTTATGAATTTCACAGTTATAGAATTTTTGGGGTGTTACATTCTCCCCCACTTAAAAGGATTTCGTCCCCGAAATCTTCAAGTTAGGAGGAATGTATATCCTAACATCCAAACATCCATCTACTCATCCATCAAACACGAGCATCCATTGTCCTTAAAAGACTTCTAATGCTTCATGATCATATGCGAAGTGTGTGTGTACATGAACTTATCTAATGCAAAATCAGGCGGTCTACTGATTCAGTTGACCTCCTTAATGCGAATTATGTAAGTGCCATGAATCCATTATGTATGCAAATTTTCCCTATTCTTGATTCTACATGAGTGCACAATCATTCAGTACAAATGCAGCATCCACATGACAACACATTAAAGTTCAACCATATACGAATGCAAACATATATGCATATGCAATATGAAGTGACTGAGCCGGTCTAAAACCTAGATTGTGTGTGTATATGCAACCACGAGCAACCACTAGCAATCACTTGCAACCACTTGCAACCATCAATCATAACATGTCTCAAACACATGTTTACACCCAAAGGGTTTCTTCCTAAAAGGTAAGGTCGAGGAGATATCCCTAAAAAGATAGATAAAAGCGCAACTTAAGGAAAAAGGAAAGATCAAAGATGTACCCTTGGAAAGAAAAGGGTAGGCTGCGCGTATTCTAACTTCAGTTTCCCAAGTCGCGTCTCCCTCGGCGTCGCTCCACTGAACTTTGACGAGCTTGACTTCGCGGTTGCGTAGCTTCTTCACTTCCGTTCCTAAGATGCGGGTTGGAACTTTTCTTATGGTTGCTTCGCGTTCCACTTCGGCTTCTTCTAGGATATCTGGCTTTACCACTTCAGCAGACTCATGTAGACATTTTCGGAGATGTGAAACGTGAAAGACGTTGTAAACTCCGGCCAATTTTTCGGGTAGCTCTAATCTATAGGTCATTTTCCAAATTTTCTCGATGATAGGGAATGGTCCTACCTAAAGGTAAAGTCGAATGATAGAAACAAGTAAAAACTTTGTGCCCATTAGGCAATGTCAAAACTGGAAATCTATGCCACATATATATTGATTAGGAGAAGAACTCTCCAAGCATCAGCCCCGAAGACCGAAATCAACATCAGACTGACACCCAAAGAATTACTCAACCCAACCACCATATATGATTATAAGAAACTAAACATGATGGACTCCTTTTAGGTCACAAGGGAGTCCCTTCCTAAGACCAATTTTATATCTTATTAAACCCAAAAAGAAGTTTGGTCAATCCAACGAACATCCTCGAGCCCCAACATGTGTTACTAACAGATGAGTCATACTCCCTACGGGGTTTGCAATAGAAATCGGATTAAAAATGGGACCGAGAGGATATACACAAAAGATAGCATGCAAGTGAACTTTACAGGAAGAGAGGGATCAAGGATATACTCTTAAGAAGAGATATGATGCACGAATCTAGTCTTCAATCTTCTAAGTCGCATTTCCTTGAGCTTAACTCCATTATGCTTTGTCCGTCTTTAACTTCACAATTTCGTAGCTTCTCAATTCTTGTTTCCAAAATAGGAGTTGGAACCTATTTCACTATTGCCTCTCGTTCCTCTTTCACTTATTCTCCTTCCAGTATACTTGGCTCAAGCATAACTGCGTACTCATGGTTCCATGCAAGCTCTCCAAAATTCACTAATGAATCTTGGATCTTGTTAACTTACTAGAAGGTATTCCACATAGATGAATTATCTCTAGAAAATAAACAAATGTCAACTATGTTGCCAAATGTACTTACTAAGGTGATTCCCCACAACTCATTCATAAGCGAAATGAACTTTCTGCCTTAGTGGCGAACACTACTGGAGCGCCCCATTCTGAAATGCTCCTCCTAATGAACCCCTTCTCTAGAAGCTTTTTAATCTGTTTACTGAGCTCTTTTCTTTCTCGTGGAGCCATATGTCTAACGAGCAACGCAACGGGCTTTGCATTATCTACAAGATATATGCGGAAGTCTATTTCCCGCTTCGGAGGCAAGCCCTTCACCTCTTCAAAGACATCCGGATATTCCCGGACCACTCTAACTGATTTCAAATTTTCAACAGAGGCATCTAGCGATTCAAGATAACTAAGCATAACCGCATACGAGGGATTACAAGAAATTTCCAAAGTATTACCGAGCCGGGTTAGGAGCCTAACAACCCTTTTCTCACAATCAAGGATGGCCCCATTACTGGATAGCCGATCCATGCCCAAAATCAAACCATACCCCGAAAAGCCCAAAACAAAGGCACTACATTGAAATTCAACACTTAGAATAGAAATTTTTAATCCCAAACAGGTCATAGACAAATGAGCTGGGCCCCCAATTGGGTTTGAAACAATTAAGGGGTCCTCTACCATACTAGTTTTTAGGTGCAGAGATTCTACTAAAGCAGACGAGATAAAGGAGTGTGATGCGCCAGAATCAAATAAAGTGCGAACGGGGTGATCATAAAGACAAACTACACTTTCTACAGAAGTGTTTGTACCTCGCTGTTGCAATGGTGGCGCTTCTAGCACATGAACCTGTGCTCCTGGGGTGGATCCAGCGCCATGCCCCTGCCCTCGTTTCTTTGGGCAGTCCTTAGCCCTGTGGCCCGTCTCACCGTAAGAAAAGCACCCACCATTCTCCTTGGCCTTCTTTTTCCGGCAGTCCTTTACTAAGTGCCCCACTTTGCCACAGAAATTACACTTCCTCTTCTCTTTGTTGCCCTCCCCGCCCTTCTTAAAGTCTGTCTTCTTAGGCTGCAAACCTTCTTTCTTCCCTTGAGAGCTTTTTGCCTTTGTCGCCTTCTTGCCCTTATCTTCTTCATTCAGCAATGCCATTTGCACCAATCTTTCATACGTGGCTCCCATGGGTATATGGGTCATGGCCAAACTGTGTAATGGCTCATTCAACCCTTTGACGAAACGGAGAGCCTTCTTGTGCGGGGTGTTGACTAGGTCAAGCCCAAACCTAGCCAGCTCATCGAACTGATTCACATACTCTCTGACAGTCTTGTCCCCTTGTTTAAGAAATAAGAATTTTTCCAACTGCAAACTCCTTTCCGCATCTGAGAGAAATTTGGTCTCAAACCTTGCCCTAAAGTCCTCCCATGTCTCCACTGGTCTTTCAGCATTAGTGACCTCCCACCAGTAGGAAGCCTCGCCCTTCAATAGCCAGACCGCCAATTGTACTTTTTGTTTATCTTCTACCTCAAAGATGATGAATAGGTCTTCAGTTTCTTTCAGCCAATTCCTAGCTGCTACGAAGGACTCAGTTCCATGGAAATCCCTTCCTCCCATGGTTTTAAAATCTTTACATATCTTAGCAAATGTGTTTCCCCGAGGAGGAGGTGGAGGAAAAGGTGCCGCTGCAGCTGGATGATTTCCTGCAGCTGGGGGAGGAGGAACGGTAGGACCTGGCTGAGTGGCCCTTGCTTCTAAGAACCGTCTAAACCAACCAGGTATTGGCACCCCTTCCGGCAAGTTAAGTTCTTGGGACATGCTGAAACAAAAAGGATAGATTCAAAACGAAGGATAAGAGATAGTTCCTATGGCTTTGGGGAGTGGACTTTGCCTTTTTAAAATAAAATAATATTTTTCTTTTAAAAATGCTTCTTTAAATTTCCTTTTTGAAAATAATTTTTTCAAAACTTTTTATCTTATCTGGTAAACCTATGCTCTGATACCAAGTGAAACACCCCACCTCCGTTAGGGTCACTCTCAAAGGGAATGCCCTAATTTTGGTGGAGGTTTATAAGTACAAGTCACAGATGTACAAGACAGATATAAGAACACATATTTGTAAAACAGCGGAAGAACAACAAACTTTTATTTCATAAAATCAAATACGTGTTACAACAACATCCTTTCCAAAAACATAACATAACACTTTCATAATCTGTCTTGAGTACATTATTTTTAAAGAAGCATAAATAAAATGTAGATAAACTGCAAAAGCCCCATAGTGGATTGTCCAAAGCCATAGTTCAAAACAGGAAAGTCCAAGCAATACATTTCTCTTCTTCAAGCTGGATGTTGAGGTTGGTCAAGCTGTTGTGTTCCCTCCCTGAGTACTTGGGGGGGAAAACGGAAGAAAGAAGACGAAAGAAAAGTAGAGTCAGACATAAAGCCTGAGTAAGTCTAGTACTATTTTGTCTATGAATAAAGAACTGGGTATGATAAGTATAAACAAGAAGTGGGCAAACACTATAAACTTGGTTAAGTTGTCTAGGGTCGAATATACTATCGTACCCCATGTCAATCTCTGAACCCATATAAACTAGTTTCCAATCTGCACCCCATAATCAGGGTGATGTGATCCATTCTATGATGATCGGCTCCTACTCGCATAGTTACATGTGTCTTACGGCCCCCGATGTCTGTAGTTACCTATGCTGGTCACACCATGGGGTGTATCAAGTCCCATAGTGGCAACCCGACACAACCTTAGAGTGCACAGGTATGCTACTGGTGTCCAGTGCCTTATTTTTCTGCGCCGGAGTGTGTGCACGCCCGCACTCCGTTAGAACCTACACTGCTACACCACCGCCGTCGATTTGACCTCTTACAATCAGCCCAGTAATCGTGCCCCACCCTGCCTAGTTTCAGGGTATCCTGATACACCTTTTAGGGTTACTGCTGAAAAGGGTCCCCCGTTACTAGGTTTTCTATCTCTAGCCAACATGCTAAGTTGGTTAAGTGTTTCCTAACCTAACCCCACCAGTCCATTTAGTTTAGCATGTTCCATTTTGATTAAGTCTTTAGTTCACTTAATCCTAACAATCCTGACTCAGCCTTAATTGTCTTATTAAGGCCCTGACCTCTCACATTAGACAGGTATTGTTGTGGCTGCCTATTGCCGGTTGGTTCCGGGCAGTCTTACGCCACAACTCAGTCTAACCTCGGGTCCTTATTGGGCTCCATGTTTAACCTCCCACATTGGATAGGTATTGTTGTGACTACTGGACAGCCGGGCGGTTCCGGGCAGGTTTACATCACAACTCAATCCAACCTCGGGTTAAACACATCGTATGTTCTACATTTACATATTTTGTCTTTCTTCTTTATTTATATGTAAATATTTGCGGCCCATTATTAAGTTAATGGTGTAAAGGTTACACCAATCACTGGCCCAACCCATACTTGAATTTGGGCCCTTCTATTTTATATTTTCATTCATTAATTAATTTTAACCCAACGTTATTTTCCCCCGTTTTACACGTCCGTTCATATATATTGGGCTTAGCCTTTTAAAGCCCAATTTAGCCATGCGAAAATGGGAGGCTTAAAGCGTGATTACATACACAAAGAGGGGAAAGTGAGCGCATGAACTTGCATATGACGTTGGAAATACATAATAGAAACTGGTGTACTTGCATAGTGGTAACATAGGTGACATAAGTCAAGGCATGTGAACTTGCATAGGTTTAACTGCAACATGAACCTATATTCTTATTTATGCATAATGTCAAACATAAGCATGGCATAAATATTTCTAGCATAAGCATGGCATAATGTCAAACATAAGCATGGCATAAATATTTCTAGCATAAGCATGGCATAATGTCAAACATAAGCATGGCATAAATATTTCTAGCATAAGCATGGCATAATGTCAAAAATAAGCATGGCATAAATATTTCTAGCATAAGCATGGCATAATGTCAAACATAAGCATGGCATAAATATTTCTAGCATAAGCATGGCATAATGTCAAACATAAGCATGGCATAATATCAAACATAAGCATGGCATAAGTATAGTTAAATTTGTTCACATAACCATGGCATAAATATACTTATGCATAAATATTCCTAATCATGGTGTTTGCTTTAAACTTGCAAAAAGGGATTTTTGAGTCTAACCTAGCCATGTCTCACATATGACATCATATAATTCTTTTAAACAAGATAGTCTTAATCATGTATTTCAATTATGCCAAATATCATTCCTAGCCTAGCCATATTCATAAGTTTGCAAAAGCATGACTTAATACACGGATTATGGTGTCAAAATTCCAACATAGTTTCATATGAACTATAACAACCAAACTTGTTTCAATTACTTGCAAAATGATTTATGCATAAAAATATACATCATGATGGCATAATAACAAAGCCCCAAACTTGCATGAATTTCAATCAACTACATACATGTAGCTTCAACATAGATTACATAATTTGCGCAATATTCCAAACGTATACTTGCATAGAACTACCGCATGTAGTTCTTTATAATTGAATGACATAATTCAGAATATCCAATCGTATATAAATTGATAAGAATGCACAAATATGAATTTCATTGCCACAATTCAAGCATACATATCTACACAATCATTTGTTCATACCAAAGTAATACTCTACTTACAATGGTTGCGGCGAATTCTCTAATTAAGAGATATGATTCCTTTGTTGAATTGATTGGCTTAGGTTGCTTGAATTGCTTTAGGCTTTAGAACTTCCTCCCTAATCCTCTCTCTAGTTGGCGGCTACTCTTAGTCGTTCCTCAGCAACATGGCGGCTATGTTCTTATTTTTGAATGAATAGATTAGGGTTTAGTCTAGGGTTGTTTATATAGAGGTTAGGAACTGATTAGGACCCTTGATGTTGCTAGGTTAGATCGTAGCCATTCATTCGATAGAGAGACCAATTAAAACTTGCCACCTAGCCCTAATGACAAAGCAGACCACAGAAATTCGACCAAACACAGACCTGGCCAGCCAGGTTGACTGGGCTCGACCAGGTCGACACCCCTGTCGACAGGGCTGTGACAGCCCTGTCGACATGGGTAGCCCAGGTCGACAGCCCAGTCGACCTGGGTGGCCTAGGCGGGTGTTTATCCGCCCTGGCCCATTGGGCCCGATTTTTAATTATTTTATTCTGTTTGAATTTTAAATTTAATTCAAAACTTCCGAAGGCCATATCTTCTTTATACGGACTCCGTTTTTCGAAAACTCGGACTCTATTTCGCGTATTTTTCCGAGACGAACGCAATGGCGTATCCCGTTTCCCTTAGTTCTTTGATTTCAAATTAATTATACTTTCATTTATGAATTTCACAGTTATAGAATTTTCGGGGTGTTACAGTGGTGGTACAGTTGTTACCTAATAATCAGTAAGATTCTGTTGGCTCTAAAGGTGGTTCACATATTTTAAGGATCAAGTAAGCTTTAAACATTTGATCGATGTTCATCTTTTTAGACCATCTAATTCTTATTATGCAAAACTGGATCATTAGGTACACTTTTTTCACTTTCCCCATAATTTTTAAGGGAAAAAAATTCCTATGCATTCCATGCTATGTTTCTGCATGTTCACTTATAGATTTTTCTTCCCCGTTTTAATTTAACATATTGGCAGGCGCTTCATCTTACTTTGGCGTTCCTTCCGTTTTAAGCTTCCAAACTCCTTTGTGTCCTACATTTAATTAATTACTAAATATACAGGGTGGCACTTAAAACTCTAAATTTCAAGAAAGAACTATACGATGCCTGTTATCTATAGTAGCTGCCACCCTTACTTGGAGATAGAATCATTGCCACTATTACGCCTACCTTATGATCTATCCATATATCCATATCTCCATCCCACCATCGTTTAAGCTTCGTGATTAGAAGAAGTTTAGCTTATGCATAGTGAATTGCAAAGGGGATATAGATATTTTGTATTTTCTAGCTTAAATTTACATAGATCTCTATAGTTACTGCACTATATCTCTTACTTATTCCATGTTCCCTATTGCTTATGCTTGCCCTTACCTTTTGCAACTCTCTTATGAAAAGTTAGCGAATCCCCAATCTATAAGAAGTTAGTTTATTATTTCTAAACCAAATTTATCTTAGTTTGGTCAAGTTCATATCATTTTCAATCAAGTATTTTCAACGAGTATCAAAATAGATATTTCAACTGACATTCGTTGCTGTATTGTAACATTTTCTGTTGGATTAACTCTTTCTTAGATTGTATATTGTGTCCGGTTTGATGTGATATGAAGCTCCCAATTTTCTTCTATGGTTTTGGATTTTTATTTTCATTTTGTTGATTGATGGGGACATAAATTTTATCACTTGACTTTTATAAGTAATATCGTTTTCCTTCTCAAAATGTCTTATTCCAATACTGTATGAACCTAATTAATGGAAACTAATCGTGTGCGAACCATGTAACTTTGCCATCTTATTTTAGATGTATATGTTTATATATGATTAATAATGCAACATAGTTTTTTTAATCTACTTTAAGAAAAAGAAAAAAAATCTAACCTCTTTATTTTGGATCAATTTAAGCAATCTGTTAAAAAATTAACATTTTATTATTACTAAATTTAAATCATCTGATATAGGGCTGTCAATGGACACCCGAAAAATCCAAAATCCATCTGCATCTGTATCCGAAAAGTGGATAAATATTCGATATCCGGAAAAGCGGATATAAATGCAGATATAGGCATATCCGCATCTGAAAATTATCCATCCGCTTTGTTTCACGATTATAGCTTAAATTATGTGTATTTTAACATAATTAGGTATATTAGTTTATTATTTTGTAAAATTGAAAGTCTACTAAACGCATGCATATTGCTCAAAATTATATATTATAATCATATTTTTTTTTATAGCACTTTAGTAATCAATCATGTTGAAAAAGCTTAATATTAAGCTGAAAAAAATCATTTATGTTCATTGATTTATCGACCGTTGGAGGAGCGGATAATTATCTGATATTCGTCCGTATCCGCGGATGCAGATATTCGATATCCGAAAATGGTTTCGAATGCGGATATGGCACTATCTGCATCCGAAAGTATCCATTGACAACCTTAATCTGATAGTAGAACTATCATTTAATATTTGGAAGTTGCCTTATTGTGCTACTGAAATCTTATACCTATTACACATTATCTGGATTATTTGCGAGGGAAAAGTAAAGAAGGAAAATCAATAAAGTATTAGTTTTCTATTTTGAAAAGCATGAAAGAACTATTTCTTGATGGGCGTGGGATTCAGTTTGAATGTTTCCAAGGCTCTAGCTTTATTTCGAGCATTAGTGAATATTAATTTGTATGGTTACTCAAAGACAATTTTGTGATAAATACTGAAGACATGGCAGTAATATGAAAACATTTTCTGTAAACCAATTATTGTTACATGTTGGTGTGATGCGTACATTTTACAACTGAACATTAAAATAAGTGAATTTTGTTGTCCTCTTTCAAGGATATGACTGTAGGGCCAAAGTTTGCCATCAGCGTAACGCCTTGAGGAGAAATATTCTGTATCATCGACTTGATTTGATGAATGTTATTCATATGTAATGTAGCATGTCAACCTCATCTGTTTAACATCACTGTAGTAGTATTTACCCTTTTCAACTCACAGTCCTTCTTTAACAAATAATTTGACTTTGCTATTTTGAGATAATAAATTAGTAACGATGGTAAAACCTATTTGGATGGTCAATGTAAACGTAAGTGTCCCTTGAAATAAAATTTTACTTCAGACTTCATTTGCTCGAGTATTTACTGATTGCGTTAGGAGATAAGATTTCACATTAGGCATCCAGAAGTTATTATTTTTTACAAATGGGGAAGCAATTATATATTACATTGGTAAATATTATATGTACATAAATCAAAGGTTTAAGGTTTCGGACGATACCCCGAGATTTCGAGGGTATTGTACCAGTTTCGGCCATCTCCGAGATGAGATTAGGGAAAATTTTCGACTTCGGCTATGCAGTAAATAAAAAAAAAAGTGAAATGTAAAATCAATAGCACCTTAATCAACTGTAGCGAGCGAAGGCGAGGCTGAATTAAAGGCGAATCGAAGGTGAAGTAGAATCAGAAGTAAGGCGCCGTTGAGGCCAAATTGAAGGTAGGATCGAAGGTTTGGCGGGATTGAAGGCGAATGTGAAGTCGAAGAAAGCATAGACAAATCAAAATACGGTGAAGTTTTTTTCCTTTTTGAAACTATCTGGCTGTTTATGAGTATACGAATGGACTAGATGCCCTAATTTATGCTGATAAGGGAAAAGAAACAGCAGGTGTTATGTTTGTTAATTGGGCTAGCTTTATTTGGGCTTTTAAGCTTTTATAACGTGTTTTTTTACATGTAGCAGAGAATAAGTATGCCAGTGTATTCAACAAATGTGAATTTTATATGGCACTTCAATTTGTGTATTACCTTTTTGTTTGACAAAACAGTGAAAGAGTGTAGACTTTTATTTCATAAGTTTATTAAGAAAACACCGAAAGACGAAATCTGGACCTAAACCGAAACATCTGAAATTTACGAAATCATCCGAAACTAACAAAATTTCAAATGACCGAAACGGAGACCAGAACTGACTTCTCGAACCTTGCATAAATCCCTAAGTCTCAAAACAAAGCTGGTAAAATAAGATTTTAACTCATGTTGTGGTAAAATAAATGAGATAAGTTCATAATGCTTTCCCTGCTTAAGAATAAGAGTTTCTATCTAATATTATCTGCTACGGGCCTTTGTTTTTTCAGTAACAGAATTGAAGACCCCTACTCAGTTTGCTAACAAGAAATGTAAGTCCATTTTTTTACATTCTCTCATGCTTCATCGTTGACAAGAACATCATAGTCAATCATTCCATTAATTCCAACTTTTACTGATAATGGTAAACTCAATTTTTTGTCGTCAACACTCATTTTCAGTCTGTTTTTAAAATCAACATTTATATATAGATAGGTCCTTGGGGCCAGCGGAAATGAGTTGATATGAGACAAAATTTATTCCCCAGTTATGAACTAGTGATTGCTCTTTCAGTGCCCCTTCGGTGAAGGTTGCAAATTTGTTTGTAGCTTTGAACACCATGCCATTTAGCCATTCAGTCCCTGGTGTCTCTTTCTTGCATTTCTATGCTACTCATCATTGCTTTGATTACAAATGATGTTTTAAGCATTAAGCAATGGGTGTTTGAGCTATCCCGGTCGGGATGTGCTTCGGTAATCACCTGGTCTTATTAGGCCAAAAATGCGTTGACGCTCCTTTAATGGACCTGCGATCAAAATAAAATTTTAGCAAACTGCTTGCAAACCATACGATTTAGGCAAGTAAAGTAATTTCTTTCATTAGTATGTACAAAGCTTGAAATGATGTTGCATGATATTTACAACTTTGTCAAATCATATGAAAGGATTATTAAATGAAGTAGTGACGGAGGTGTATGGCATTACATGCTCTTGGAAGCTGGAGTCCATCCGTTGTTTTTAGTTCAAAAGTTCCATCAGAGAATTTCTGGCTAATCACATATGGCCCCTGCCAGTTAGGTCCAAGTACCCCAGTTGCTGTCATGATCCTTTTCAAGACAAGGTCCCCAACTTGGAAGGTTCTGCGTTTTACTTTAGTATTGAAATGACAAGCTATTCTTCTCTGATGTGCTAGGACTCTGTGTTCCGATTATCTTCTCCTTTCCTCGAGAAAATCGAGTGCTTTGAGTTGCAATTTCTCATTCTCTTCTTGGTTAAAGTGGATTCTTCTATGAGTTGGAACTTCTAGTTCCACTGGAATGATAGCCTCAGATCCAAACGCAAGCAAGAATGGAGTATGTCCTGTTGCAGTTTTATGAGTGGTACGGTACGCCCAAAGTGCAAGCAGAAGTTCGTCTACCCAAGCGCCCTTAGCTCGCTTCTCAATAGTTGATTTCATGATTTTGTTGATTGCATCAGCATGACCGTTAGCTTGTGGATGGGCAACGGTTGCAAAACTCTTCTTGATCTTGTATTTAACACAGAAATCTAGAAATTCTCTACTCTTGAATTGCGTTCCATTGTCGGTGATTATTTTCTGCGGCACACCAAATCTGCAGATGATATTCTTCAGGACAAAATTGATCACCTTCTTTGAAGCAATAGTGGCTAGTACTTCAGCTTCAGCAATTTAGTGAAATAATCAACCGCCACTATTGCGTACATCATATTTGATTTGGCTGTAGGTAACGTTCCGATTAAATCTTTGCCCCAGATAGCAAATGGCCATGGGCTAACCATTTGAGTCAATTCAGTAGGAGGTGCTCTCGGATTTTTTTCAAACCTTTGGCATCTATCACATTTCTTGACATAGGTCATCCTATCCAGTTTCACATCGGGCCAAAAGTAGCCGTATCACAGAATTTCTTGGCCAGTTTTGGACCGCCTTTGTGACCTCCACAATCTTCTTCATGTAACTCTACTAAGGTTGCTTTTGATTCTTCCTTTGTTACACATCGAAGCAATGGCATAGAAAATCCTCGTTTGTATAATCTTCCATCCTGAATAATATATAATAGAACCTTGCATAATATTTTCCTTCGCTTTTTTGGCTCTTCAGGGAGTGACCCCTTAAGGATGTATTCCTTGATTGGAGTCATCAATGACACGGGTTCTTCATCCATTTCCATAATCCAGTCAACGTCTGCTTCCTCGATGGCTGGAGATTAAAGGACTTCTATAGGAATAAGACCCAGCCACTGTGCATCCGAAGAGCTAGCATACTTGGCAAGAGAATCTGCCTTTGAATTCTCTTCCCTAGGAATGTGAGATATAGTGTACTGGTCAAGGTTGTTGAGATGTTCCATAGCTTGGATGAGATAAGAAGGGAGCTTTCCGAGTTTAGTTTGGAATTCTCCAAGGACCTAACACACCACTAGTCGCGAATCATTGAAGATTTGCAAAATTTTCAGATTTAGTTCTTTTGCTAATTTCAGCCCTACTATTAATGCTTTGTATTCAACCTCATTATTTATTAATGGGAATTCCAATCTCAGAGCATAGCACAGAGAGTGACCGTCTGGAGTTCCGAAGACAATTCCATCCCCTGAACAATAATCATTCCTGGATCCGTCAAAGTACAGTTTCCAGTTTGTCACTGTCTCTGCTTGTTATTCAGCCTCCTCTCCCCTGTCTGTGAACTCAGCAATGAAATCCGCTAAGGCTTTCCCATTAATAGCTCTTCGGGGTTGATATGTGATGTCGTATTGACTAAGCTCAATGTTCCATTTCAATAACCTTCCTGAAGTTTCTGGGCGAAATAGAACTTGCCTTAGCGGTTGATCGGTGAGAACTTTTATTGGATGAGATTGGAAATATAGTCTCAACTTCTTAGATGCAATAAGTAGACAGTATGCAAGTTTCTCCAACTTTGGGTAGTTTAATTCCTCTCCGGCGAGCCGCTTGCTAATGTAATACACTGGCCACTAGACTTTAGCATCCTCTCGGACAAGCGCGATGCTTAAGGCATGTGATGAGACGACCAGGTATAAGAAAACCCCTTCTC
The DNA here is from genome assembly GCA_030737875.1 of Allium sativum. Taxonomy (NCBI): domain Eukaryota; kingdom Viridiplantae; phylum Streptophyta; class Magnoliopsida; order Asparagales; family Amaryllidaceae; genus Allium; species Allium sativum. The sequence goes on from CM060925.1 coordinate 160,568,497, forward strand.
CATCCTTAGGCTTGGAGTGCATTGGATGAGAAGTCCACTGGTAATCTTTCCTTCCCTTTTTCAAAGCATCAAAAAGTGGAATGCACTGATCAGTTGCTTTGGAGATGAGCCGATTAAGGGCGGCAATTTTCCGGTTTAGGCTTTGAAGCTCTTTCTTTGTCCTGGGAGCTCGCATTTCTCGTAATGCTGTGATTTGTGAAGGGTTCGCTTCAATGCCCCTAGTGTTGACTATAAGTACGAGGAATTTCCCTAATGATACTCCAAATGAACACTTCAGAGTATTCAACTTCATATTGTACTTTCTAAGGATGTGAAACATCTCGGCTAGATTCTCAAGGTGATTCTCTGCCTTTCTAGATTTTATCAGCATATCATCTACATAGGCCTCCATAGTGTTCCCGATTTGGGATTTGAACATGGAATTTACCAAGCGCTGGTAGGTTGTTCCTACATTCTTCAATCTAAATGGCATAACTCTATAGCAATATAAACCTTTGTGGATTATGAAACTCGTGTTTTCTTCATCGGGTTTGCGCATTATGATCTGATTATACCCAGAGTATGCATCCATGAATGACAACAGCTCATGCCCTACTGTCGCATCGACAAGTTGGTCAATTCTGGGTAATGGAAAACTGTCTCTGGGACATGCTTTGTTAAGGTCCGAGTAATCTATGCACACTCTCCATTTACCGTTGGATTTCTTAACAAGGACTGGATTGGAAACCCAAGGAGGATACGTCGATTCTCTTATAAAATTGTTTTTAAACAATCTGTCTACTTCTTCCTTTAGTGCCACTGATCTTTCAGGTCCTTGAATTTGTCTTTTTTTCTTTACAGGAGTCAAACTAGGATTAATATTCAACTTGTAAACAATCACATCTGGTGATATTATGCACATGTTAAAGTGCGTCCATGCAAATATGTCTTAGTTTGCTTTTAAAAACAATATTAAATCATTCCACAATTTCGGGCCCAACTGAGAACCTATCTTGAGGACTCGATCAAGATCCTTACATGTACTGGAACAGAGGTAGTGTCCTCAGCCGGGCCGCTCCGTTTTCCCCCATACTAGTTTTTCTTATATCGATTGCTTTCTGGGCTCCGCTGTGCTCACCAGTATAGGGGCACCTACTTAATTGCTATAAGGGAGATTTATGGATGCGGGACGAAAGCACAACATCCTTTTTCACTTCCTTCCTTCTCTCCTGATCAGTCGTTAAACCGATCTAGACCGTTCGAAACCCCTGATCGTTTTGAGAACAGGACAAATCAGAACGCAGACGGAAGAACATTTCATTGTTTATTACAACAATTCCTTCAGAATATACAGAGTATGAATGAATAAATTACATTCGATAAATATCAGAGATTACAATAAATTACATAGCAGCGGAAAATAATACAAAACACAACTGAAAGTAATACACGGATATAGAGCTTTCCGAGCATCGTTCCAGCTGTAAATCAGGATCCTGTGAATATAAATCTGCAAAACCAAAACTACTAGCTGCCCGTGCGGAAAATAGGGGCACCCAGAGTTTAGGTTAAAACAATAAACTCCAGGTCAGTCATGTGACTGGTGTGAGAACTAAAACAGTTATTAATATTGGTTTTAAAGTTTGGAAAATCAAGGGACCACGCCGTATAACACGGAACGGGTTTCCTCCCAAGGATACCAGTGCATAGAACAAACAACGCAATGCTAAATAAAGAAAAATGAAGCTGTTATAAGACCCAGGTCCCATCACACAATGCAACGCAAGCCGGAGGATAGGGTTTTCCCTTATAACAGCCAAAGCATGCTTGATACGTTTAAAACACATTATTTGATACTATTATAGGTGTATAGTGTCAAAACAATATCAATCATAGGCGGCATAGCTACCATCTACTATGTCACCATACTAGTTCTACAATTAAAACCGCAATACACGTATTGGAAATTGGATTTCCGTCATGAGTCGAGGCAAGGGGCAAGCTCCTCTCCGCTTCGAGACACTCTAGCAAATGCCTCGGGACTACACACTCTGGGCAACCCCGGATTCGGCTGGGCCGGTCCTCTCTTACGTTTGAGGATTAATTATGCCTGAACACACGTTTCCAGGTCCTTACAGACCTATAATCGAGGCGCCTCATTCCAACAGCCACAAAGGTGAAAAGTATATAAATGTCAGGGCTGGTAAGTCATTGACACCACCAAAGCTAGAAAGAAACGTCGTGCTCTCCCAGCGGTCCGTATCCCGTTTTTGACTCATACCGAGGTGTGAGGCTCGTGAATCCACGCTATACACAAAGCAGCCACGTAGGCCGTGCTTTGATCATCAACCACAAGACTTTGCTTTTCAACAGAAGCCTTGATCCATGCAACTCAGCATGCCACACAGGCAATTCATGCCATGCGATTGATATCTATCGATATATAACCTCTAAGCTCGTACGTCTCAGAGAAGGGCGTTAAGCAAGAGAATAAATTCTCCGCCGCCAAACAGATATATATTTAACAGAAATCAATCAACATAGAATAAAATCCAATGTCAGACACACAATCCATTTACAAGTTCGTTCTGGGTCTGAACGAAACCGGAGGCACTTTCCTCGCATATCCATCGATCTCCAAGTACGTATGGACGACCACCAACTGATTCCCTCATCTTGGGTGTACAACCCAATCAAGATCATCAGTAATCACCCAAACGATGTGAAGACTTCCGGTCTTCGACCGCCGTCTTCATCTTCGACATATCGTCGAATCGGTTATTCAGAATGGGTATAAACCTGGACTTTCCGAACAACCCGCGTGTATTAAAAACAAATGTTACACAAACACAACATACGCCTCATTCCAATTCATTAGTCACTAACCGTAAATCAGTAAGAGAGCAATTCCCCAAATATTAACCCCGAAGGCCGAAACCAACATCAGATCAATACCCAGGAAACCATTCTTCTTAACTAACCTTCAGCCAGTTTCTAAAATTCAATTCTTAGGGAAAGGTTCCCATTAATTTTATCCAAGATAAATTCTTTAAAATTTATCCTTTAATCTTCCTTTGGATGTCATTTCAAACCAAATTATGGTTTTCCAAACTAGTCGAGATTAGCGAACCACACCGAAGTAATTATTTATTTTATTTTCCAATCCCAACTTATTCATCCCATGAAGCAAAACTGGTAATACTCCATATCTAACACCACGGTGTTATCGGTAAAATTAATTACCATTTCACGTTCAAATCTAATTAAAGATTTGACTATCGTTTTGGAGCAAAACTGGTGATACTCCATTCTCGCTCATTTGCCAATTTTGATAATTTGAATTATCAATTCACATTTCAAGCTAATTGCAGATTCATTAAAACTCCCTTTACCGGGTTAACGAACTAATGTCGTTTAAAACACAGTTCACGACAAACCCAAATCACATTCTATTTATAACCCATTTCACATCCAATTTACTTATTTAAAAATAAATGGATTTTTTCAAATATGGATTTTTTTCAAATATGGATTTTTTCAAATATGGATTTTTTTCAAATATGGATTTTTGCAAATATGGATTTTTTCACCCCAATTTTTCCCAAATCATTTCTTATGATTTTACACAAATTATCGATATTTTTAATAATTTTATCAAGGCCCGTACAGTCGTTTTCCATCAACGGCCATCGAACTGCACTTACAGCGACCTTTTCCAAATTTGATTTGGACGTATCTCCAAATCCAACCGGTAGATTTCAAATTTCTAATATTCGTTAGAAAGATCTTTTCGATACGAACCCAACGGTTTCGGTTTTAGGAGAATCCGACGGTCGGATCTCCCGTAATGTCCGTTTGAATTCAATGGTCGAAATTCGCGAACTGCCGCGGCGCGTTCTATTCAGGCCATTATATTATATATATAATATATATAATATATATTTCGTCGATTACTATTTAAAACGAATTTTATAAATAGTTTTGAATTCGTTTCAAAAACAATTTCAACCTTTATTTCAAATTCAAATCAAAAATTGAATTTTCTATTATAAATCCTTTTTACTTTCATTTCTATTTGATTTCAATTCAAATCGATTTTAATTCAATTCGAATTCATTTTTCTTTTCAATCCGAATTTGTTTTCTATTCAATTCGAATTCATTTCGTTTTCTATCCAATTCAAATTCAATTTGTTTTCTATTCAATTCAAATCAAATTCGTTATCTATTCAAATCAAATTCAATTCGTTATATATTCAATTCATTTCGAAATCGTTTTATATTCAATTCATTTCGAAATCGGTTTATATTCAATTCATTTCGAAATCTTTTTATATTCAATTCATTTCGAAATCGTTTTATATTCAATTCATTTCGAAATCGTTTTATATTCAATTCATTCGAAACCGTTTTATATTCAATTCATTTCGAAACCGGTTTATATTCAATTCAATTCGAAATCGATTTATATTCAATTCATTTCGAAATCGTTTTATATTCAATTCATTTCGAAATCGGTTTATAATCGGTTTATATTCAATTCATTTCGAAATCGGTTTATATTCAATTCATTTCGAATTCGGTTTATATTCAATTCATTTCGAAATCGTTTTATATTCAATTCATTTCGAAATCGGTTTATATTCAAATCATTTCGAAATCGTTTTATATTCAATTCATTTCGAAATCGGTTTATATTCAATTCGTTTCGGTTTCCTATTCAAATCAAATCAAATTCGAATATACTCGATATAAATATCGCTCGCGTCGAAATAGCGCATCTCTAATCAACACGGCTTTATATTCAACAAATGGATCTATATTTCTTTCAATACACGACTCTATATATTTGTCAACACACGACTAATCTCAACGAATGAGTACTATCCATGTGTGACTATTTTTGTTATTTAATATATTTTATAAAAATTATGGTATCTATCGTTTGATTTAAAATTAGACTCCAACCGTAAACTAGTAAGAGAAAGATTCCCTGAATATTAACCCCGAAGGCCGAGACCAACATCAGATCAATATTCAGGAGACCACTTATCTCATTTATTTTCCAGTTAGTTTCTAATTTTATATATGATAAAGATGTAGATTTTATTGTTAAAATATTTCGTTCAATACATGACTAATCTCAACGAATGAGTACGGTCCACACATGAACTTTTATTTTATATTATTCTTCATTTTCTAAATTGGAATGAGGCCCAATCAATTACCATATAAAGTTAATTATATGGATTCCATACAACACATGTATATAATAGCGACGATAAATAATCAACCATCATCCAAGGTGCATTACACTGTATAAGCATCAAATATAGATATCTAACGCTTATAACAGCCTGTCAATCAATCGATCGACAAACAACTAATTATTGGGGTTAGTGTATGTCGTATTTTATCCCAATACCTTCGTGGGGTTTCAAACAATCAAACACATATTTTTATTTGTGCAGTTGGGCGATGTGTAAAATTTATCGTCCCAATCAATGTCCTTCAAATAGGTGTACATAAACAAACCGTCCGGTTTGTAAATGAGTATTTATTTATTCATATTCACATTAAAAATTATATTTTTAACGATAAAATACTTTATTTTAACACATGAATTTTTTATTCAGTTCATTTACAAAATAAATATGATATTTTTATTTTTCTAACTTATTTTAGAAAATTTCGGTGGCATAACGGCACGATACTAGAAACGGGAAAAGGCCTAGCCTTATCCCCGGTCTAGTGAAGGCCCACGCCATTCACACATCAATCAAATCAATTTCATTTCACCAAACAATTCAATTCCAACCAAATAATCTAACCAACAACACAACCAAACAATTAAACAAACAAGCCATCCATGGTCTGTGGATGACGGGTGTTACTAAACACCGTCTGCATCTTAGTATATATATAACTAGAAAAAGAAATTGAAAGGTGAGAAATTCTCACCGATAGCTATCCCAACTTCACGACACTTCATTTATAGAAATCTTCATCGTTCTCGCCTTTTTGTCATCTTCGTTGCCCGTATTCACTACATATGTTAAAATTGAATTTTTACTTCGCTATTCAATATATAAAAATCGAATTTTTACTACGCTATTCAATATATAAAAATTGAATTTTTACTATGCTATTCAATATATAAAAATCGAATTTTTACTTCGCTATAGTATAGATAAAAATTCTATTTTCACTTCGTTAATCCATATGTAAAAATTATATTTTTATCGCTAGCTCAAAATGGAAATCTAATTTTTCTTCACCTTCTTATATGGAAAAATCTAATTTTTACTTCAATAAAAATTCTATTTTTACAACGCCACTATATAGATAAAAATTCTATTTTTATCACACTATTCTATATAAAAAGATTTCGCCTTTTCAATTTTAAAGATATCGTCTTTTTCAAATTCATCATTATAAAAATCACATTTTTATTTTGCTACAAATATAAAGATGATATTTCTAATATTCCTATCATGTAAAAATTATATTTTTAATTCTCTACATAAACAAAAATCATATTTTTACATCTTCTACATAATAAAGATTATATTTTTAATACTTTAAAAATATAAAAATCATATTTTTAATACTTTAAAAATATAAAAAATCATATTTTTACTACTAAAAAGCGAATCTTTCTATATTTAAAAATCAAGCCATTCTATATTAAAGATCATGGCTTTTCCATTGTTTTTAAAACCGAAAATTTACCTAATCAAAAATCACTCCTTTTTCTTGCCAAAAATTTAACTTTTCTATTATATTAAAACCAAAACAAAACAATGTTATTCATATACAAATAAAAGGAAAAATAATAAATAAATGAATAAGTAAAGAAAACATATTATGCTGAGGGGGGGGGGGGGAGGAAGGGGAGGCTCGCCGTTGACTTCAGAAGAAGAGGGAGAGGAGCGGGATGGTCGGGGTGGCGCGCTGAGGTGGCGCAGGCGGAGGGAGAGGTCGGGTGATGGTCGGGGGAGGGGAAATGTGTGCGGGTTTGAGGGGTTTCGCGCTGGCTTCGAGGTGGAGATCGAGGGGGGGTTGCAAGCGCGAGCGGTAGTGATAGGGTGGAGGATCGGCGGTGGTCGGCGCCGCCTAGGGGGCGCGATGGCAGACGGTTTCCGCCTCCGTCTTATATTTTTTTTATTCTGGTATCGATTGAAAATCAAAGGGGGGAGGGCCAGCGGAATTTAAGGAGAGGAGAGGAAAGATTTTATTTTTTTATATTTTTTTATTATTTTTAATTCAAAAAAGTTGACTTTTACATACGACCTCTAAACGAGGCCCACCGCCTGTCGTCCATAGCGTTTCACCCCCATTCCGAACACAATGGGATATGTATCGTAGGCTGATTCGATTGTTTCGATCAGTTTTCGTCAAAATCGACATATAACTCTATATATTGAATTTGAACGCGCATTTCAATTTACCGGGGCCACATACTAGCTCGAAAAATTCCCGAAAAATATTTTCTAGCTTCGTATTGACGATACGGTCCTAACCAAACTAGTTTCATCGAATTCTGAGACCGTTGGAAAAATGGCCATTTTCCAGTCGATTAAAATCAATTGAAACTAGTCAAACGCGTTTTCCTTTGCCACGCTCACATATTAATTCGAAAAATTATGAAATTTGGAATCTAGCAATAGTTTGACATCACGGACCCAACAAAAGTGGTTTCGTCGAAATCCGCGGTCGTTTTCAAAATTCCTATTTTTAAGGGCCTGAATTCCATAGCGACTATTCAGAATCTGGTTTGTTTTGCACCCGGTACATTCAATTGAAGTTTGAAATCGAATTATCGAACTACCGCGCCATTTTCATTCTATTTATAATTATATATAATTATTTATATTCTAATGACGACGTATATAAATATATTCGTTCGAATTATATTCAAAATAAATTTATCGCCGATATTATTGAAAATAATCTATTTTAAATATTCAAAATTCGCTAAAATCGCCAAAATAAAAATTTTAAACTGGCTCGGAATTTCCGGGTTATTACAATCTCCCCCATTTAAAACTTTTCGCCCCCGAAAAGGAACAAAGTCGAAAGTGGTTTGATTAATCAACTCTACGTTCGATCTGGCTTCCATTCTCCAACTTTTCAGTTTCTGAGAATTTTCAAATTTCAAAAATTTGGCTAACACCCTAAATTTTCGAAAAATTTCGCCATAACCTCCCCTGCACCGGGAGCCACGGGAAAATCCCGAAATTGCCATATAGGCCTTCTGATCTCAAAAAGAAAAAGAAAAAGCCAAGTGGCTAGCCAATCGGCTCATAAAATCATCATCACCCAAACAAAACAGTAAATTATAGTAAACATGTACCTATTTGTCGGGCAAACAAATTTTATTCTCTGCTCTAGCCTCCTTGCTATAACCTGTTCAATGTAAGTACTTGTATATGCAAGCAAATGTGACCAATTTTCAATATAATTCAATATTTGGTTCAATTAGGCTAAATGGTTCGAAATTGTCAAACAAATAAACAAACAACACAAACATCAATCAATTATTGAATTTAACGTTTCAAATTCAGAATTTTGATATATATACAGAAAATCATGTTTTTGATGCCAATTCACAACAATAAACCTATCTATATTAGTTTTGGCTCTCACACTAGTCTAATGGAAATATATAGATGTCACACCTTCATCACTCGAAAATAAATACTGGTAATGGTATACTTCATCATCAGGATCATGTCCGGGCGACTAGAGTGTGACTCAATATCTATCTAATATATTAAAACTTCGAATATACGTTCATGACGCGTATATGCAAAACCTTTATATACTAGATTGTCCAAATTCAAAATAAATAGATAATCAAATACGTTTAAAATGGTTTAAATTTCAAAACAAAATTGTTTTCATTTGGAAAATATACTCTTCGCACTCGTTCTAGGATACTACTGATCCTATCTCTAACGAGTCATTCTAATTGGATATTACTAATCCAATATCTGATGAATTCTTTCGTATGGTTCTAATGTGTCTTGTTCTTGAGCTCTGTAAACCAAAGCTCTGATACCAAATGTGACGGCCGGGAATTTCGCTCGATCCGAATCAGTCGTTAAACCGATCTAGACCGTTCGAAACCCCTGATCGTTTTGAGAACAGGACAAATCAGAACGCAGACGGAAGAACATTTCATTGTTTATTACAACAATTCCATCAGAATACAAGAATATACAGAGTATGAATGAATAAATTACATTCGATAAATATCAGAGATTACAATAAATTACATAGCAGCGGAAAATAATACAAAACACAACTGAAAGTAATACACGGATACAGAGCTTTCCGAGCATCGTTCCAGTTGTAAATCAGGATCCTGTGAATATAAATCTGCAAAACCAAAACTACTAGCTGCCCGTGCGGAAAATAGGGGCACCCAGAGTTTAGGTTAAAACAATAAACTCCAGGTCAGTCATGTGACTGGTGTGAGAACTAAAACAGTTATTAATATTGGTTTTAAAGTTTGGCAAATCAAGGGACCACGCCGTATAACACGGAACGGGTTTCCTCCCAAGGATACCAGTGCATAGAACAAACAGCGCAATGCTAAATAAAGAAAAATGAAGCTGTTATAAGACCCAGGTCCCATCACATAATGCAACGCAAGCCGGAGGATAGGGTTTTCCCTTATAACAGCCAAAGCATGCTTGATACGTTTAAAACACATTATTTGATACTATTATAGGTGTATAGTGTCAAAACAATTTCAATCATAAATATCAATCATAGGTAGCATAGCTACCATCTACTATGTCACCATACTAGTTCTACAATTAAAACCGCAATATACGTATTGGAAATTGGATTTCCGTCATGAGTCGAGGCAAGGGGCAAGCTCCTCTCCGCTTCGAGACACTCTAGCAAATGCCTCGGTACTACACACTTTGGGCAACCCCGAATTCGGCTGGGCCGGTCCTCTCTTACGTTTGAGGATTAATTATGCCTGAACACACGTTTCCCAGTCCTTACAGACCTATAATCGAGGCGCCTCATTCCAACAACCACAAAGGTGAAAAGTATATAAATGTCAGGGCTGGTAAGTCACTGACACCACCAAAGCTAGAAAGAAACGTCGTGCTCTCCCAGCGGTCCGTATCCCGTTTTTGACTCATACCGAGGTGTGAGGATCGTGAATCCACGCTATACACAAAGCCGCCACGTAGGCCGTGCTTTGATCATCAACCACAAGACTTTGCTTTTCAACAGAAGCCTTGATCCATGCAACTCAGCATGCCACACAGGCAATTCATGCCATGCGATTGATATCTATCGATATATAACCTCTAAGCTCGTACGTCTCAGAGAAGGGCGTTAAGCAAGAGAATAAATTCTCCGCCGCCAAACAGATATATATTTAATAGAAATCAATCAACATAGAATAAAATCCAATGTCAGACACACAATCCATTTACAAGTTCGTTCTGGGTCTGAACGAAACCGGAGGCACTTTCCTCGCATATCCATCGATCTCCAAGTACGTCTGGACGACCACCAACTGATTCCCTCATCTTGGGTGTACAGCCCAATCAAGATCATCAGTAATCACCCAAACGATGTGAAGACTTCCGGTCTTCGACCGCCGTCTTCATCTTCGACATATCGTCGAATCGGTTATTCAGAATGGGTATAAACCCGGACTTTTCGAACAACCCGCGTATATTAAAAACAAATGTTACACAAACACAACATACGCCTCATTCCAATTCATTAGTCACTAACCGTAAATCAGTAAGAGAGCAATTCCCCAAATATTAACCCCGAAGGCCGAAACCAACATCAGATCAATACCCAGGAAACCATTCTTCTTAACTAACCTTCAGCCAGTTTCTAAAATTCAATTCTTAGGGAAAGGTTCCCATTAATTTTATCCAAGATAAATTCTTTAAAATTTATCCTTTAATCTTCCTTTGGATGTCATTTCAAACCAAATTATGGTTTTCCAAACTAGTCGAGATTAGCGAACCACACCGAAGTAATTATTTATTTTATTTCCCAATCCCAACCTATTCATCCCATGAAGCAAAACTGGTAATACTCCATATCTAACACCACGGTGTTATCGGTAAAATTAATTACCATTTCACGTTCAAATCTAATTAAAGATTTGACTATCGTTTTGGAGCAAAACTGTTGATACTCCATTCTCGCTCATTTGCCAATTTTGATAATTTGAATTATCAATTCACATTTCAATCTAATTGCAGATTCATTAAAACTCCCTTTACTGGGTTAAAGAACTAATGTCGTTTAAAACACAGTTCACGACAAACCCAAATCACATTCTATTTATAACCCATTTCACATCCAATTTACTTATTTAAAAATAAATGGATTTTAATTTTAGTTCAAAACTAGTTCATTTCGATAAAAATCTATTTTTATCTTTTCAAATATGGAGTTTTTCACCCCAATTTTTCCCAAATCATTTCTTATGATTTTACACAAATTATCGATATTTTTAATAATTTTATCAAGGCCCGTACAGTCGATTTCCATCAACGGCCATCGAACTGCACTTACAGCGACCTTTTCCAAATTTGATTTGGACGTATCTCCAAATCCAACCGTTAGATTTCAAATTTCTAATATTCGTTAGAAAGCTCTTTTCGATACGAACCCAACGGTTCCAGTTTTAGGAGAATCCGACGGTCGGATCTCCCGTAATGTCCGTTTGAAGTCAATGGTCGAAATTCGCGAACTGCCGCGGCGCGTTCTATTCAGGCCATTATATTATATATATAATATATATATAATATATATTTCGTCGATTACTATTTAAAACGAATTTTATAAATAGTTTTGAATTTGTTTTAAAAACAATTTCAACCTTTATTTCAAATTCAAATCAAAAATTGAATTTTCTATTATAAATCCTTTTTAATTTCATTTCTATTTGATTTCAATTCAAATCGATTTTAATTCGATTCGAATTCATTTTTCTTTTCAATCCGAATTCGTTTTCTATTCAATTCGAATTCATTTCGTTTTCTATCCAATTCGAATTCAATTTGTTTTCTATTAATTCAAATCAAATTCGTTATCTATTCAAATCAAATTCAATTCGTTATATATTCAATTCATTTCGAAATCGTTTTATATTCAATTCATTACGAAATCGGTTTATATTCAATTCATTTTGAAATCGTTTTATATTCAATTCATTTCGAAATCGTTTTATATTCAATTCATTTCGAAATCGTTTTATATTCAATTCATTTCGAAATCGTTTTATATTCAATTAATTTCGAAATCGTTTTATATTCAATTCATTTCGAAATCATTTTATATTCAATTCATTTCGAAATCGGTTTATATTCAATTCATTTCGAAATCGGTTTATATTCAATTCATTTCGAAATCGTTTTATATTCAATTCATTTCGAAATCGGTTTATATTCAATTCATTTCGAAATCGTTTTATATTCAATTCATTTCGAAATCGGTTTATATTCAATTCATTTCGAAATCGGTTTATATTCAATTCATTTCGAAATCGTTTTATATTCAATTCATTTCGAAATCGGTTTATATTCAATTCATTTCGAAATTGTTTTATATTTAATTCATTTCGAAATTGGTTTATATTCAATTCATTTCGGTTTCCTATTCAAATCAAATCAAATTCGAATATACTCGATATAAATATCGCTCGCGTCGAAATAGCGCATCTCTAATCAACACGGCTTTATATTCAACAAATGGATCTATATTTCTTTCAATACACGACTCTATATCTTTGTCAACAAATGACTAATCTCAATGAATGAGTACTGTCCATGTGTGACTATTTTTGTTATTTAATATATTTTATAAAAATTATGGTATCTATCGTTTGATTTAAAATTAGACTCCAACCGTAAACTAGTAAGAGAACGATTCCCTGAATATTAACCCCGAAGGCCGAGACCAACATCAGATCAATATTCAGGAGACCACTCATCTCATCTATTTCCAGTTAGTTTCTAATTTTATATATGATAAAGATGTAGATTTTATTGTTAAAATATTTCGTTCAACACATGACTAATCTCAACGAATGAGTACGGTCCACACATGAACTTTTATTTTATATTATTCTTCATTTTCTAAATTGGAATGAGGCCCAATCAATTACCATATAAAGTTAATTATATGGATTCCATACAACACATGTATATAATAGCGACGATAAATAATCAACCATCATCCAGGGTGCACTACACTGTATAAGCATCAAATATAGATATCTAACGCTTATAACAGCCTATCAATCAATCGATCGACAAACAACTAATTATTGGGATTAGTGTATGTCGTATTTTATCCCAATACCCGTGTGGGGTTTCAAACAATCAAACACATATTTTTATTTGTGTAGTTGGGCGATGTGTAAAATTTATCGTCCCAATCAATGTCCTTCAAATAGGTGTACATAAACAAACCGTCCGGTTTGTAAATGAATATTTATTTATTCACATTCACGTTAAAAATTATATTTTTAACGATAAAATATTTTATTTTAACACATGAATTTTTTATTCAGTTCATTTACAAAATAAAAATGATATTTTTATTTTTCTAACTTATTTTAGAAAATTTCGGCGGCATAACGGCACGATACTAGAAACGGGACAAGGCCTAGCCTTATCCCCGATCTAGTGAAGGCCCACGCCATTCACACATCAATCAATTTCATTTCACCAAACAATTCAATTCCAACCAAATAATCTAACCAACAACACAACCAAACAATTAAACAAACAAGCCATCCATGGTCTGTGGATGACGGGTGTCGGGTGCTACTAAATACCGTCTGCATCCTAGTATATATATATATATATATAACTAGAAAAAGAAATTAAAAGGTGAGAAATTCTCACCGATAGCTATCCCAACTTCACGACACTTCATTTATAGAAATCTTCAACGTTCTAGCCTTTTTGTCATCTTCGTTGCCCGTATTCACTACATATGTAAAAATTGAATTTTTACTTCGCTCTTCAATATATAAAAATCGAATTTTTACCACGCTATTCAATATATAAAAATCGAATTTTTACTATGCTATTCAATATATAAAAATCGAATTTTTACTTCGCTATAGTATAGATAAAAATTCTATTTTCACTTCGTTAATCCATATGTAAAAATTATATTTTTATTGCTAGCTCAAAATGGAAATCTAATTTTTCTTCACCTTCTTATATGGAAAAATCTAATTTTTACTTCAATAAAAATTCTATTTTTACAACGCCACTATATAGATAAAAATTCTATTTTTATCACACTATTCTATATAAAAAGATTTCGCCTTTTCAATTTTAAAGATATCGTCTTTTTCAAATTCATCATTATAAAAATCACATTTTTATTTTGCTACACATATAAAGATGATATTTCTAATATTCCTATTATGTAAAAATTATATTTTTAATTCTCTACATAAACAAAACTCATATTTTTACATCTTCTACATAATAAAGATTATATTTTTAATACTTTAAAAATATAAAAATCATATTTTTAATACTTTAAAAATATAAAAAATCATATTTTTACTACTAAAAAGCGAATCTTTCTATATTTAAAAATCAAGCCATTCTATATTAAAGATCATGGCTTTTCCATTGTTTTTAAAACCGAAAATTTACCTAATCAAAAATCACTCCTTTTTCTTGCCAAAAATTTAACTTTTCTATTATATTAAAACCAGAACAAAACAATGTTATTCATATATAAATAAAAGGAAAAATAATAAATAAATGAATAAGTAAAGAAAAGTACTGTGCTGGGGGGGGGAGGGGAGGCTTGCCGTTGACTTCAGAAGAAGAGGGAGAGGAGCGGGATGGTCGGGGTGGCGCGCTGAGGTGGCGCAGGCGGAGGGCAAGGTCGGGTGATGGTCGGAGGAGGGGAAACGCATGCGGGTTTGAGGGGTTTCGCGCTGGCATCGAGGTGGAGATCGAGGGGGGGGGGTTGCAGGCGCGAGCGGCAGCGATAGGGTGGAGGATCGGCGGTGGTCGGCGCCGCCTAGGGGGCGCGATGGCAGACGGTTTCCACCTCCGTCTTATATTTTTTTTATTTTGGTATCGATTGAAAATCAAAGGGGGGGAGGGCCAGCGGAATTTAAGGGGAGGAGAGGAAAGATTTTTTTTTTTTTTAATTTTAATTCAAAAAAGTTGACTTTTACTTACGACCTCTAAACGAGGCCCACCGCCTATCGTCCATAGCGTTTCACCCCCATTCCGAACACAATGGGATATGTATCGTAGGCTGATTCGATTGTTTCGATCAGTTTTCATCAAAATCGACATATAACTCTATATATTGAATTTGAACGCGCATTTCAATTTACCGGGGCCACATACTAGCTCGAAAAATTTCCGAAAAATATTTTCTAGCTTCGTATTGACGATATGGTCCTAACCAAACTAGTTTCGTCGAATTCTGGGACCGTTGGAAAAATGGCCATTTTCCAGTCGATTAAAATCAACTGAAACTGGTCAAACGCGTCTTCCTTTGCCACGCTCACATATTGATTCGAAAAATTATGAAATTTGGAATCTAGCAATAGTTTGACATCACGGACCCAACAAAAGTGGTTTCGTCGAAATCCGAGGTCGTTTGCAAAATTCCTATTTTTAAGGGCCTGAATTCCATAACGACTATTCAGAATTTTCAACTGGACATATCTTTTGATTCCCGCTATGAAATTTCAATTTTTCGGATTCGCTGGAAATATATCATCAATTAGATCCTATTATTTTTTGTTTCACTAAAATCCGGTTTGTTTTGCACCCGGTACATTCAATTGAATTTTGAATCGAATTATCGAACTACCGCGCCATTTTCATTCTATTTATAATTATATATAATTATTTATATTCTAACGACGACGTATATAAATATATTCGTTCGAATTATATTCAAAATAAATTTATCGCTGATATTATTTAAAATAATCTATTTTAAATATTCAAAATTCGCTAAAATCGCCAAAATAAAAATTTTAAACTGGCTCAGAATTTCCAGGTTATTACAATTCAACTTCATATTGTACTTTCTAAGGATGTGAAACATCTCGGCTAGATTCTCAAGGTGATTCTCTTCCTTTCTAGATTTTACCAGCATATCATCTACATAGGCCTCCATAGTGTTCCCGATTTAGGATTTGAACATGGAAGTTACCAAGCGCTGGTAGGTTGCTCCTGCATTCTTCAATCTAAATGGCATAACTCTATAGCAATATAAACCTTTGTGGATTATGAAACTCGTGTTTTCTTCGTCGGGTTTGCGCATTATGATCTGATTATACCCAGAGTATGCATCCATGAATGACAACAGCTCGTGCCCTACTGTCGCATCGACAAGTTGGTCAATTCTGGGTAATGGAAAACTGTCTCTGGGACATGCTTTGTTAAGGTCCGAGTAATCTATGCACACTCTCCATTTACCATTGGATTTCTTAACAAGGACTGGATTGGAAACCTAAGGAGGATACGTCGATTCTCTTATAAAATTGTTTTTAAACAATTTGTCTACTTCTTCCTTTAGTGCCACTGATCTTTCAGGTCCTTGAATTCGTCTTTTTTGCTTTACAGGAGTCAAACTAGGATTAATATTCAACTTGTAAACAATCACATCTGGTGATATTCTGCACATGTTAAAGTACGTCCATGCAAATATGTCTTAGTTTGCTTTTAAAAACAATATTAAATCATTCCACAATTTCGGGCCCAACTGAGAACCTATCTTGAGGACTCGATCAAGATCCTTACATGTACTGGAACAGAGGTAGTGTCCTCAGCCGGGCCGCTCCGTTTTCCCCCATACTAGTTTTTCTTATATCGATTTCTTTCTGGGCTCCGCTGTGCTCACCAGTATGGGGGCCCCTACTTAATTGCTATAAGTGAGATTTATGGATGCGGGACGGAAGCCCAACATCCTTTTTCACTTCCTTCCTTCTCTCCTCTGCAAGCTCAGCCAGGTAACATTCTCTTGCCGCCCGTTGGTCACCTTTTACCATGCCAACTCCGTTTTCGGTAGGAAATTTCATTGTTAGACACATCGGAGCCATTGTTATCCTGAATGCTGCGAGGGTTGGTCTTCCAAGGAAGGCGTTATAAGCAGACAACTCATCGATCACAACAAAATCCTGTTTTTATGCAGCCTTCTGCTCCCCTTCTCCGAGCTCAACGAGAAAATTGATGACTCCGACTGGTTGAACGGCTTGCCCTGTGAATCCATGGATTTTGTTTTGGCACGCTTTCACATCTTCCATGGAGAGCTTCATCCTATGAAACGCATTGGTGAAAAGGACATTGACGATTGCTTTGCTGTCAACCAAAACTCTTCTGACAATAGTAGGACCCAAGCCTATGGTTATCACCATTAGATCCACAATTGGAGTTATCAAACCTTCTGAGTCTCGATCTTTGAAGACAATAGCATCCTAGGGAGATCTAGGTATTTTTGATGATAAAGCTTTGTCCATAATCATGAGTTCTTCTCCTTTTGGGAGGTTTTACATCTCATTGGCATATTTTACAATGTCCTCCCAGGTTCTTCCAGCCGGGTGTGGACCTCCTGAGATGGTGTTAATGATCAACCTTGGCATGACGACATTTGCAGCATTCTCACCTTGCCTCGGTGGTCCGGTGGACATTCCTTGGTTTTGTGGAGCTTGGGTATTTTGCGAATTCTTTGTGTATTGCTGAAGTCTGTTCTTCTTTATCAGTTCCTCGATTAGGCTCTTTAAATGTCTGAACTTATTTGTGCTATGCCCTGGCTGGTTAAAAACGACAAAACTTCCCATATTTGATTGTCGTATCACTAACCTTTATCTGCTTCGTGACTGGGTATTCTTCAGTCTCTTTGGTGGCCATGAAAATGTTTTCCACAGTATCATTCAATGGAGTCAACTCTGAGTTTTCATTAGAAATGGAACTTTTTGTTGCTTCGGTTGTTTTTCCCATCGTTGCTCCTTTTCTAACCTCCGGGGTTTTTCTGGTCGTTTTTTGCATCATTATTCTTCTTTTTAGATTGTATGCTGCTTTCTGGAATGTCCATGGTGTAGGTCAGATCTTCGTCCACGCCTATATATTCTTCTGCTTTATCAAACAATTCCTCAAGTGTACTTGGCTTCTGCTTTTTGATCCACTGCCCAAGCTTAGTCTTTTTGCTAATAGCCCCCTTTAAGGCCATTAAGACCAGGCGAGGCTCATAATTGCCTACCTCGGCAGTAGCAGCAGCATTGAAGCAAGTGAGAAAGGCTCTGATTGGCTCTCCCGGCCTTTGTTCAAGCTCATTCAACTTCATAACATCTCGCACCTTTGTTGCTTGGAGCCTGAACTGCTCTCGAAATAACTTGGCCAAGGTAGCAAAGTCATCTACAAATCTGGGTGGTAGCTTTGTGAACCAAAGCAGTGCCACGCCTTCGAGATAAGTCGGAGAGTACAAGCACTTCAACTCACCAGTGGCCCGTGCCCCGTCCATATGCTGATCATATTTGAACGGAAATATGTTGTGTCACTTTTTCCATTGTAAGCTTGAATTGCTTGTGGTTTGAATTTGTTTGGTTATGGTGCCATCTTTATTCTTTTCGTAAGTGGGGCTTTGGTGGGAGAAAATCCCCAATCTTTCTCATCATCCGGTTTCTTTGAGGTCTTTTCCATAATTCTGGGCACCGCGTCCATTATGCGTTCTTCCTCATTGAGCTGGGCCATGGAGCGGACACCTTCTTCCCTGCCAGATGTTTGCCTAAGCAAACAGTCGCAGCCTGGAATCCGGGGCCCTTCGCCTCCTTCTTGGGGAGGTGCCCTTTTGGTGGCACCGAGCGCTTGTCGAGAAGTCGCTTTATTGGGACGGTCGCGTGTTTAAGGCTTTTCTTCTTTCGAGGGCCATTAGGATCTGTGACCTCTTGGATGGAATTCCCTTGATTCTGACTCAAAGAAGAGGAAACCACGTCTTTCGTATGACCCACTTGGGCAGACTTAGCTCGTGCGGTTCCCATGGTGACTTTGGCCGTAGCGGCTTTCTCAGTGAACATTTCTTCAAGCCTCTTCATCATAGCTTTATTTTCAACGTCTATTTGGCTTGCTAAACCGGCTGCCACTTCATCCTTCTCCCAACTCGTCACCGCTTCTCCGGCCTTAGAAGTTTCTCAATGCTCGAATTGGTTGGTGGGAGGAGTGTTCTCTTTGTCGGCGGTATTATCATCGTTCTTGACATTTTGACTTGTGACCCTCTTCGATGGTCTACCGGTTTACCCATAGCTTCAGGTAAAGACTTGTGAAAGAGTGTGAGAGAATAGAAGATTAAATCGGCCCCATGGTGTGCGCCAATTGTTGATCTCGAAATTCGACTCAACACCAAGGGTGTATTAAAACACTTCACTAAATTGGTATGGAAGAACAAAGTGAGGCCGCAATCACAAACAAACAAAAAGCACAAAAATGAAAAACACAAAGTTTTTATAGTGGTTCGATCCAATGAGGATCTACATCCACTTTCATATAAGATTCCATTATCAACATGCCGATTACAAGGTTTGGTTCGGTCTTACAACAAGTTTAATCACTCTCTCACTTAGAGATCTCACTTGAATTCACCAAAAATGGCGAAGAAATAGTATGACCAGTCGAGATGTAGTATGATTAGACAAGAATCGGAAGGATTTCTCTAAGTGCTTGGACTTGGATGATGAATCATCAATTCTTAGATCACTTAGATGGATTTGATGGAAGTCATGACCAATTGATGAATGGATCTTCACTTGATAGTGATGATGAGTGTTAGAATCCTTTGAAATGGTTGAGGAAAGATTTCAGCAGCACTTCGTGGCTATGGAAGTCGTCCCCCTTTCATTGAAGAAGTGTGAGGGTATTTATAGGTGATTTTCAGACCAGGTGGCAATCCTGTAATTTCCCTGAACCTCTTTTTTGGTCGTTGAGCGGGCTAAAAGCTTTCGGAGTACAGCGGCGCGATCTACATAATGCGGAGCGACCTATGTCTTTTGCAGCACAATCCAATATGAAGCAGAGCGACCCAAGCATGCTTGGAATGGGCTAAACCAGGACGGAGCAGCTCAAACCTTGATGGGGCGATCTAAATCCTTCAACGGGCTAGTGGCATGAAGAACTAACGACCCAAGAACTTTGCGGGTTAAAACTTGGCGCACCTTGGCGCACTAAGAAGAATCGATGCTAGAAGTCTTCTAGAGGGCTAAGGGGACTGACGTTCTAAAGAGGGATAGCGACTCAAAGAGCTTGTATGAGCTAAGATGGCACAATGGTCTAATATGCTCAAATGAATTAAAGTTTCTAGAAAATCCTGTAATGTCTGAACGAACCAAGACACTATAACGATTTAGGGCACTTAAGCGACCTAAGGAGCTCAACGACCTAGAGGACCCTTAACGATCCAAGGAGCATATTGACCTTAAGTCATAGAACGACTTAAACATGCTTATTACTCTCCAAAACATATTTTATGGGTTAACATATAATATATACATCGTCGATTTCCATTTAAAACGTATTTTATAAATCATTTATAAATTCATTCTAAAACGATTTCAACTTCCTTTTCAATTTCAAATCAAAATTGAACAATCTATATTATTATAATTTCAAAAATAATAATATTTTCAAAATATCTGATTCTGAAATCAAATATTTTCGACATTCATTATAAAATGAATAAAATCGATAAACAAATCTGTTCATGTTAAAATGGCGTATATAATTAACTCGGCTTTCATATTTCAATATTTTCATGTCCATCCAAAATCAGACATCAAAATCATATTCTGAATCTTCACTGAATATTATTTTTAAAATATTTGTTATTTCTGAATTGGAATCAGACTCAATCAATTATCATATAATTTTATTTATATGGATTCCATACATCCAATGTATTAAAAAATAGTGATAAACAACTATTAAACATTCAATTCACATCCAGAGTGCAACTTACAACTGTATAAGCATTAAATAATTAAATAACGCTTATCATAGTCTGTTAATCAATCGGTTGACAAACAATTAAATCCAAGGGAGATGTGAATTAATTATCGTCCCCAGACCTGTATGGGGTTTCAACCAACAATAATGAATTCAAATTAATCACTGGTTAATAAATTTAACCAATTCTAATTTAATTCGAATTATTTTTCTAATTAACCAATTTTCTCTATTTAAATTATAAATGGATATTTATAATTTAATTTCAACTACCACAATAATATTAACATTTTTTTAAATATGTTAAACATCACAATCACAACACAATACAGTCAATTAAATCATCCATGGTTAACAATAGTGAATGTGAGCTAACTGGCACCGTACAACATTTTTGTGATAATTAAACAAATAAAAATCAACACTAACAATCTATATATTTTTAGTTATAAGATAAATAACTGTACAAAATTTGAGTGAGAGAGTCTCGCATTGGTTTCCACTCCGTTAGTCTTTATTTGGCGATGGTTTTAACTAAATTAAACCAAACATTTAATTTAGTCAAAAATTCTAACTGCATCCAAATTCCTCCCAGTTAGTTCTGAAATGTAGATTTTGTTGATATGAGTGCAACGCAACTGAAATCATTGGATTTGGATCTCATATAAGATATGACATTTTAAACATTGAATAATTTAATATGTTATTAACTAAATTAATTAGTTAATTAATTAACTTAACCATTTTGTTAATCCCTTTCCTCTTCTTTCTGATAATGATCAAAAACTGTAGCCCTTGCTCACTCCATGTCTCTCCTCGCTGCTCCCATTTTCGACCATCGGCCACCGATCAGAGACCGGCGCCACCTTCCCCTCAGCGCCGCCTCCCCCTGCGCCGACCGACGGCCAACTCGAGGCCCTCCCCTCTTCAAAAATTGAACCCAATCGTTGCAACTTTGAGCACAATTTCTGGCCAAATATGGATAGTAAAAATGATCACCATCGATCGTCTTGGAGATCTCACTTTGCTGAACATTTTTGTTGAAGGAAGAATTTGAATTCAATGCGTGGATTATGAGATAATTGAGGAGAAAGATTCATGCAATATTAGTCTTCAGAACAGGGTGGAGGCGGAAATCATCTTCTGCGTTAACCACGAATGAAGGAGAATAGGGTTTTGACTTGGAAAACAGTGTGTGTATATATATAATTTTTAATATTATTTAATTCTCTAATTAGTTGTTTATCAATCCAAACTCCAAATCAAACCCAATGACTATCGTTCTTAACCAAATACCACCATTTCGGACACAATAAGATATGTTTCGTAAGCCAATTCGACTGTTTTGATCAGTTTTTTTCAAAATTAAAATATAAATAAATTTAATGGTCAATATTGAATTTGAACATACATTTTAATTTACCGGGGCCACATACTGACTCCAAAAATTATAAAATTGAAATCTAGCTATGGTTAGATGGTACAGTCCTAAAAAAATTAGCTTCGTCGAATTTGGAGACCGTTTTGAAAATTGGCTTTTAACTAGCTTATTAAATTCAAACTAAAATTGAAAACGCGTTTAAATTTACAACGCTCACATATTAATTCCAAAAAACTTGAAATTTTAAACCTAACAATAATTTGACGTTCCGGATCCAACAAAAGTGTATTCATCCAAAACGGAGGTAATATGCAAAATGGCTATTTTTAAGGGCTATATATAATATTAAAACATATACAAATTCTAAGCGACTATTTTAAATTTAAACTGGACATAACTTACAATTTAAAAAGTGAAATCTCAGTTTCTTACACTTGTTAGAAAATTACAGTTCAGAATATTCAAATATTTTACTGAAATCCGATTTATATTGAATTCTGTACATTCATTTGAAATTAAAAATCGAATTTTCAAACTACCACGTCATTTCACGCTCGTTTTAATTAAATTTTAAATTTATGCGTTCTAACTTCGATTTAAATAAATTTTAAATCATTAGTTCTCGAAATAAATCATTTTGAATTCTTAAAATCCATTAATTCAATAAAAAAATAAAATTTTAAATTGGTTCGAAAATCTGGGTTGTTACACATAATCATTGTGTGATTCATATAGTATTTCAAGTTAGCTATAGATTTCTTTAAATTTCTTATAAACACTATTCACCCCCTTAGTTATGGTCTATTCACATATAAAAATAATTCCTCAAGCCTCTACCTAGTATTCCAAGCATACTACTGGAATCATTCACGACCATTAGCTTTACCACCATGATAATTTCCATATAATCTGCACTACAAGTCTAGGGTTTCCTTTCCCTCTATTTTCAAAAGTTTAATCATTCCACTAAAACATCTCTAGTTCTCTCAAATTTATCTTCTCAAAACCTTTCTTAAAGGTAAAACTAGAGCAAATAGGATTGATAACTTTAATCCATTCACAATGGTTTTTCTTTTTAAAGTGTCGTGCATTTTAACTCGGTTGAAGCTACTTATCTATTTTACTACACTTTTTTTCAAGAGTAACTCTTAAGATCAAGATTTTATGAACCTTTTCTAAAGAGAACTTTTGTGTTCTATGTAAAGTAATAAGAAGTTTTATTATTTAATTATTTTTCATTCCTTTGTTGAAATAGGTTGCACAGAATATGGTACTTTACATATATTTTGTACACCTCTTTTGTTACACATTTCCTTGTTATTTTAACAAAACACATTTATTTACGAACTTATTGATTCATGAAAACTAACCTTATAATTTTTCTTCTTCTAGTGAATTAAAGTCTGTCACAACCCTTCTTATCAATGAAAATTCCTATATTTTCTATTTATACTAAATCCATATAGATATTTAAGGCTTTGACCACACTACTCTAATTCTTCTTCTATAAAGTACTTACTCTATTGAAACTCCTTTCCAATCTATCAAAATGGAGTTTTTCTAGAATTACCTCCAAAAATTCTAGCATCCTTTTCTGCTTATTTTGCTTATCCCATGCAACACATATATTTTTATTTAAAAAAATGTTATCACTTTATTTCAAAAATCATTTTCATGCATTCTCCATATTTAAACCATTAAATTTTGAAAAAGTAAACTTCCAAATTTAAAACTTGAAAACTCTTTCTAAAACACTTTCTTCTTCTCAAGTTCTTGTAAGTTTTAATTATTTTGCTAGACTCAAAGCAGGTTCTTAACTTCCATTTTTAAATGTTTTTACCAAATAATTTACTCTCAATCCAATTTCTTTTTAACTTTAATTCCCCTAATACTATTCAATCCGAAATTGAAATCTGGTACTAGCACCATTACGAATGTGTGCTACTACTATATCTGTAGAGGATTTCTCTGTAAAGCCTACAATACAGATCTTTCATCGTCTACTAAGAAAACGTTGGATTATGTCCATATTTGACTACACCAATACTCAGACATCCACTATGTACCACCCAATGCATACATTGAGGATCAACACTTAATCACTCTATCTTTACTCTGAGTTCCGCTAATAAGTGGCACGGCTAGGGCTCACTACGGAGCTCAATAAGGATTTTTTTTTTATCTGCAAAAGGGCAATACTAGGGCATGTATATGTTAAAAAATGTATGTCTCTTTCTAGCATGGTTAAGGCTCCATGCAGCCACCCCTCTACTAATGGAAGACTCTCTAACGGGTTTAGGACTTTCCCAAAACTAATAAACATTTGGGAATTAAATAGTGTCTCGAATAATGAAAAGTCACTGTCCTCTTGGTTTAAACCACATCTTCTTGTATTCGCTATTGGCTGACATAACAGGCATCCGATGGTTACTATCCTTCTTTTGGTCCTAATAGCTAAAACCGTTGTATCCTAAAGGGGCATTTAGATGGCAAAATTAAGTTATTTTTTGTTTATAAAAGGCAAAATTTAAAATTTTAATATGAATGAATAAAATATGCCAACTTTTAAAAGTCACTTTTCAACTTATTTCAGAAGCATTTATTTTTGCTTTTCGACTTACATAAATCGTTCTGAATGTGAAAAATTCTAAAAAAAATTGAATTTTAAATTTTCAAATTTTAGAATCGAAACCTGAAATTTTAAAATTTAAAATTGTCAAGATTTCAAAAATTACAAATTCGAATTTTCACAAAATTAAAA
Organism: Allium sativum; assembly: GCA_030737875.1. NCBI lineage: Eukaryota > Viridiplantae > Streptophyta > Magnoliopsida > Asparagales > Amaryllidaceae > Allium > Allium sativum. Next base: position 160,593,613 of record CM060925.1, read on the forward strand.
TTTCAAAATTATAAAAAAATTAAATTACAAGATTTCAATTTCTGGTTTCACATTTCAAATTTAAAAAAATTCAATTTTCAAATTCAATTTCAAAATTTCTTATTTCATGTTTAAAATTTTCAAATTTCAGTTTTCAAATTTTGAAATTTTTAATTTTAGTTTTTAATTTTCAAATTTCTAAATTTTAAAAATTATGAACTTTTCAAATTTCAAAACGACAAGTATTACATTCCAAAATTTCAAATTAAATTAAAATATAAGATTTAAAAAAAATCAAGATTTCAAAATTTTTTTTTCACGTTTAAAATTTTCAAATTCAAAAAAAAAAAATTCAAATAACAAATTTTAAAATTTTAAATTCCAAAATTCGAAATTTTCAAATTTCAATATTTTTAATTCTCGAAATTCAAATTTTAAAATTTTAGATTTCAAATTTTAATATCCTTAGACTTTAGTATTTCAATTTTAAATTTTCGAAATTCAAAATTTCATAATTCGGATATCAAATTTTCAAATTTTCAAATTTCAACTTTTTAATTATCAAATATTAAAATTTCAAATTTCAAAAATTCCAATGTTCAAAATATCAAATTTTGTACTTTAAAATTTCAAATTAAAAAATTGTAAACTTTAATATTTCGTATTTGTATGATTTAAATTCTCGAAATTTAAAATTTGAATTTTATAACTTTTTTTGTCATATTCTGACTTTTAAGTCAAAAGTTTATAAAATATACTTTTTTTACTTTCTAAATGAAAAAGGGCTTTTGAAATAAGCAAAAGCCATTTTGCTTTTGTTTTCCAAACAGGCCCAAAGTCACCCATCGGCCTTCTAACTTCCCTTAATATGAATGAGGTCAAGGCATACCCTCTTGATGGAAACTACGGACCTGCCTTCAATGAATCACCTAACTGTTGCCTAAATCTAAGGATGCTCCTTGAGGTATCATTGTTTTGAAGTCTATGCTTTCTGGTTTCAGCATGGTTGGTCCATATCTTTCTGAGATCATCAGTCCTCGATTGACCAGGAATACGAATGTAAACGCGCCTCATGAGAACAATGTACTCTAATGAATCCCCTGTAGTCTGTGTTGCTAAGCATACCTTCAGATTCGCTTTTGGATGACTCCAAATGAATCTCACATTTGTTATTAGACCACATGTTTAAGTATTGTGATGCCTCATGTCTGCGAATGTCACTCATAAGAGAATGCATTTAGTTTCGTTAAGCACAATATGTAAACAGTAACATAAATTTAGAAGATAGACATAAGCAAGCAGCGAAAAATTCAAATTTTATTTAAAGTAAAACATTGTTTCAAATCAGTTACATCAAAAATCAAGACCTCAAATCTATCTCAAAATGCAAAATATCAGAGTGTAATAATACAAAACCATATCCCTTATAGCAAGTCATAACAAAGTAGAAAGTAAATCAAAGCGGTACATCTGAAAAAGTCCAGATCCATGTAGAAAGAGAAAGTCCTAATCACTGAGGAGTGTTACCACTCTAAGGATCTGGAGGGAAAGGAAGAGAAAAAAGCAAAACAAAAATAGGTCAGACATAAAGCCTTGCGAGTTCCAGTGATTTTCAGTATATGCATAAAATAGAGGTGTCAGGACATATAAGGCAACAAATAAACAAGATAAATAGAGCAACAAGATAAATAGTGATCGAGTAAAGCTTCTCATTTATATCCCTATAATAAGTATTTGCACCAATACTAGTATAAAAGGATTAGGTGTTAACCTAATTACATAACAGCGGGATTAAACAACAAGATTAATGTAATGGCCCGAATTTCCATACACTTCGAGTCAACTAATAACACCACACGTCCAACCCAAATTGTATAGAAATACGAATCATTAGAAGAAAGAAGTTAGAAGATAAGAAATAGAAAGAAAGAGAAATTAGAATAGAAAAAAACGAAGAACACAAATCTCACAGCGAAATGAATAAATTATATTATTTAACATAACTTTTGAAATACAAATCAGTAACTGTATATACATACCATCATTAGAGCACAACAATTAAACAACAAGATTAAACAGCAGTATTAAATAACAGGATTAGGTGTACCTAATTACATAACATGATTAGGTGTTACCCTAATTATATAACAGCAGGATTAGGTGTACCTAAATTACTACCCATGTGATCGGCTCCCTACTACGTAACTACTATGTGTCATCCCCGGTAGTAGTGTGTATTACTCCCTACCCGACAACTTATATAACACAGACCAATTTATTGGTGTTACAGCGACTTAGTTTCCCTAATCGGACCATGACTCCGCCGGAACGCGCCTGTACCCAACTTCCTCATTTTAACCTCTTACTATCTAGTTCAGTAAAGCGTGCTTTGGCCTCTGCCTAGTGCGAGGCTCTCTAACAAAATCCCAATAGGGATACTGACTGATATGGGTCCCACAAAGCAAGCTTAACACAAGCCAATCCCTCTAAGCATGTGCCCCCAAATAACTAGGATTTAAGAGTTCCTAAAACCCGATATAACAGCAGAACGAGGGACCTCTTAGCTTATTAATAGCCAGGTTTAACTTAGCAGGTTTAAGTTCATTAATAAGCATGGTTGTAAAATTACATGTTCTTATGCATGTGCAACCCTTTCCCAAAACAAACACCTGCCCAGATGTATATAATTACTATAGTAATTTAGTTTACCTAACCTACATCTGGTACTTACATTATTTTAACATGTCCTTTACTTAATGTCTTTATTAAATCAAATCTAAAATGTTTATACATATGCATATTATTCCTTTTAATTAAATTTCCCAAATTACAGCATGTGCACATTATCCCCTTTTTGTTATATTCCCCAATTGCAGCATGTACAAGTATATGCATATTATCCCTTTCCCAAATTACAGTCAAACAGTCCTTAATTTATAATATGCCCATATTCCCCTTTTTCATGTCATTTCTTATTATCCCAATTTTAACTATACGCGATCTTAAATCAAGAATGACCTAAGGTTTCATTGGTCTAGGCTTAGCGTAAATAAAAGGGAAAAATAGAAGGAGAAGAATAGAACTAAATCAAACTGTATTAAATAGGCATATATGCAAGACTGGAAATAAATTAAACAGCATAATAGGGAAAATGAAGATATATACGCATAACTAATTAATCAACTAATAGTAAAAGAACATATATTACTGTAACAACGACATAGATGAATAACAGAAAAAGGACAGGTAAAACTTATTGGCAATGTATGTTCTAGATCCAATTTTATTTACTGTCATGATATATTTCTAAGTATCGGATCTGGAGATAACATGAAACTCACAGTGGGTTTTGGTGAAGAAGAGATTATCTCTTTGTATATATGCCATTGTAGAAAAGTCCACTTCTATCGTTTTGTTGTTGTAGAGCAGTGTGAATTTTCCTTGCTATTTATTTTATATTTGGCCAGCACCCCAATAGTTCTATATATATATTAATCTCAGAAAAGGGTTTAGAGGAAGAAGAATAATTTTGTGTGTAGAACAAATGAGGTTACATGCCTGTATATGGACAACTTAGGACAAGCCACCACCATTAGATATTAGGTTTTCATTTTTAGCCTTACACGTAATGCTAAGTCAGCGGACGAACCCAGAATTTAAAACAGTCCAGGAGCAGAATTGAGCCTACATACGAGTTGATCGACCCACTGACATACTAGGTCGACCCACTTAGCCTTAGGTTAACCCACAAGTCGACCTAGGCAGGGCAAGGGTCGCCCCATGACGGTTGCTTCTTGCACACATTTATCGATTTGAATTTATCCATATACAACTTCTTATATATATACAAACTTCTTACGCTCATAACTTCTTCATACATTATCCAATTTACGCAAACTCGGGGGCTATCTGAACCGGAATTCCGAGAAGAACGCAACTTTTAGTTAGTTTTACTTAATTCTGAATATTTGATTGTATAATATTCATTTTATTGTCTTTATATGCTTATAGTGTATTAAATTTTAGGGTGTTACGTTCTCCCCTACTTAAAAGATTTCGTCCTCGAAATCTCCAAGTTAAAAAGAACGTTATTATTCTAACAACCACCTACAACCATTTACTCATCCATCACCCACTAGAATCCTTTGTCCTTAAGGATTTCTAATGTTTGTATGAACATATGCAAAGGTATTATGTGTATATGTCTCTAAACTAATGCAAAAATCAGGCGGTCAACAGATTCAGTTGATCTCCTTAATGCAATATATGTTTGTGTCATGTATCCAAAATGTATGCAAAAGGAGTCCTAGTATAACATATAATCTCAATATGCGTGCACAATCATTCATAAAAATGCCACATCCACATGATGATTCACCCATTTCCATCCATAGAAAATTAAAATGCGCAGACATCCATATGCAATATGTAAGTGCTTGAGTCAAGCTAGTGCCTAGTGTGTATATGCGTCCACAAGCAAACACTAGAAAACACTTGCGACCACATATAACCATCAACCATAATATGTTTCAAACACATGTTTCCAAGCATTGGATTATACTTAAGGATCGAAGGTTCGAACGATAGGATAAAAATGCTTGAATGATAGAAGCAAATGCAAATTTAAAAGCTTGGAAAGAAATTAAGAACATACTCTCGAAAAGAAACGTGTATGAAGCGCATCTTTGTGGTTTTCTCCCTACCGTACCTTCACTAGTATGCTTTCTTATTGCGTAGTTTCTTAACCTTCTTACCGATGTTTCCTTCTCAACTTCCACATCTTCAAGTGTGCTAGGCTCCACTGTCTTGGTCACGTCATGTAGACATTTCCGCAAATGGTAAACGTGAAACACATCATGTTCGCCTGCCAGTCTGTCCGATAGTCTAATCCTATAGACCATTTGACTTATCCTCTCCATAGGGAATGACCCCACGAACTTTGGCGCCAACTTCCCTACCGAGCCAAAGCGATCTACATTCCCCAACGATGATACTTTAACGAAGACCATATCTCCTACTTCAAATTCGAAATCGGTCCTCCTTTTATCGGCATATGACTTTTGTCTGTCCTGAGCTACTTTCATTCTTCGGCGGATAAGGCCAATCTTCTCAAAAGTCTCTCAAATCATCTCAGATCCAAGTAGAAGCCTGTCTGTGGACTCCTACCAACAAGTCAGCGATCTGCAAGGTCATCCATATAATGCTTTGAAGGGTGCCATGCCCATGCTTGACTGATAGTTGTTGTTGTAGGCAAACTCAACCAATGGGAGATGCTCCTTCCAAGCCCCTTCGAAATTTAGGAGTACACATTCTTAGAACATCTTCAAGAACTCTATTTACCTCCTCAGTCTAAGGGTGGTATGTCGTACTCAAGCGTAGTTGTGTACCTAATGCCTCTTGTAAGCTCTTCCAGAACTCACTACTAAAGATGGGGGTCACGGTCTCTTACTACACTAGACCATGAAGTCGGACTATTTCTCGAAGACATACCAATGCTAGCCAAGCTGCCATCCTCCAACTCTTGACAGGAATTGTAACGTCCCACCTTTTTGACCGCTTCAAATAGGTAATTAAACCAACTTAAAACGTTCAAGTCGATGTATCATTATTTAGCTTACAAAGTTAAAAAAAATAATCAACACAAAAAACACAGAATAAATAAATAACACGATATTGAAAAGTAGAATAAACTTTTATTTGTAATCAGAATTTTGATACAAATTTTCTATACAACGGAATGTAAAAATGATTTGAATACAAAAAAATCTTTACTGGTTTAAAAACTTCAGAGCGCGCACGTCTTCGGATCCCAACATCCAGTCTTCGAATCTCAAGCTATAATGTCTAAATCTATACGCTCAGAGTCTGACCCGAGCTTTCCATGCAAAAAAATAAATCACTCGAGTCAGAATTTAACTTTGTTCAAGTAAATAAACTTCGATAGAAATTGTAATATAATTGTTAATCCTAATTTCAAATATATCATATGCAAAATATTTAGGGACGTAGTGTCTGCGCATATCAGTTTTGTTTTTGGAACAAGCGGTCACGGAAGCTTGCATATACACACGTGGACATGTACACGTGTGCACTGCCCCAGCATTCCAGAACCAAGGAAATAACAAGGCGACACATACCCATGAGTGTCTATATGTGTCATCAGGCCACAAGGCAGCGTGCATAAGGACCAAATTAAAAAAAAAAGTCACACAAAACACCATAAACAGTACATAATTGTAGTTCCAATAAAGCAACAGGAATATGCAATTTAAACGTAACATGTAATGCTGCACTTCACCCCAGGTGTACATGGTATCAAATAATGTATAAATGATTCTTCACGTGATATTATATATAAACACTATATTGTTCAAATTCATGGAATATATTAATTGTTAATGAACCCAAAACTATGTCTGTTGAAATGTGTCCATAATACCTGGTGCAAATATGGGTGTTGCTCAAGTGTTAATACAACCAAGTTAGAGAACGTTAACACACAATCGACCCAAAGCATAGTTAACTGTTATGATCGATGTTTGACAATTTTATATGATAACCAATTTATTTGTGGGTCTACAAATATCACTTATACTTCATTCCAAACAAATCTGGAGTATCCGTTTTCATTGGCAGGCCGCTCAAAATAAGTGGTCATGTTTATATTATTTGGTTGCAATGCTATATATCATTAGATAGGGTAATCAATTATATATATATATATATATATATATATATATATATATATATATATATATATATATATATATATATATATATATATATATATCCTTGGAGGTAGTTTCCAGTTTGAATATGTCCAAACTATCATGTGCGATTTCCAGTTACAAAATTAGAGGGAGTCGATTGAACCACAATATGAATAAAGGTATTCATGTTAAGGCATAAAACAAGTTGCTAATTTTGTCCTGATGTCATATTGTAAACAAGCACAGGTCAGTACAACAGAAGTTCAAGACTGAAGTCTTGACAGTTCAATATTCTAACAGTAAACACCTCAAAGGCAAAAATACTACCAAGGGTGTAGAACAATGCTGTGACTAAGAATACAAGGAACAAGTGGCAGTAGTTATTAAACAAGTCACGAGTGTGGTAAACCCAGGAAGAGAACAACACATATAGAATGAATTCTAAAGCAAAACAAATTGGTGTATCAGCTTTTAGTAAAAACAATTGGGGTATCAGCTTATACATGTATTATACAAGCAACACCAGATAATATATTTTACAAGCAAGAAATGCATCAATCATTTTTTAGTGGATATTCTACGATTAACTAAGATAAGTTACTATTTAGTAAAAATGATAAGTTGATATGTTGTTTCATTTCCTGAACGATCACATTTTTAGCTCAAATGGAACCATGATATTTTATCCTGACTTCAAATATGATATTTCAATATCAATTTGTCATTATAATACCATGTCTGCTGGTATGTAACACCCAAAGTAAACAAAGTGAACTTGATACAGTTAATTTAAAATTTGGGACCTATATATAAAGGCATTTCAAGTTTGTACTTCATGTGAAACTAATAAATAGGCTATTGTAACGTCCTGGATTTTTAAATGTTAATTACAAATATTTAAATTCATTTTAAATATTATTTGGTAATATAAAAGAATTTTATATCGAATTTATTTATCAAAAATGAAGCTCGTGAATATCGATACGAATTTAGAGTGTTCAACGTAAATTCTGCTATATATGTGTGTGTACTGGGATGAGGCTCGTGCTCCATACAAAAGCAGACACTCATATGTACTGGTTGAAAATATTACTTGGAAAACGTATAATTAATTATTGCTATGTTTACAGTATGGATCCTAACGTAGTTGTTTTGTCGGTAGACGAAATTTAAAAGTGAACCGAGGGATAAATTGATATCTAAATAGCACCATTTTTGCAAACGGAGTTTGTTTTCAATGAAATTAGTCTTGTTGGGACCAGAACATTAAGACGTAGCGGTGCGCCATTTTTATTTCGTTTGGATATTGCTGGTATTGGTACAAATATAAAATGTTCAAATTTATTTCGTTTGATTATATACCAACCGCAAGCCTATACTTTTGGCATGCAAATCGACAAGCAGATAACACCCTATTCAAATAAATAGCGGACCTAACATACATGACCAGTATAAAAATATACTGTACATGCTAATAAGCCTACCCCATTTTTACACAACTAAGATATCGCCATTCTGTCAAATTTAATAAGAGCCGCCTACCTACAGTACTCAACGCAGACCTCTGATAACATGCAACTTTATTTTCCTCGGCTGTTAATGTTACCAAGTCATTTTCAAGTTAATTGGCTGATAACGCAGCCATTTTTACACAAGTTTTCTCCAGTTTAATTCACCCACATGCAAATGAGAAAATATCTCTGTGGCGCTGTACGTTCTTGTTTTAATTCCTTGACAGTCAAGGCTTTAGCGTTTATAAATACGCCTTCTTCGTTCGAGAGTAACGGCTCTAATAAAAATTATAAAATATACACATTAGTCTTCCTTCTTTCTCACAGTAGTGTTTCTCTTCCATTTTCTTTTCTTCACATCTTTGTTCCCGAAACCAAACCCTCTGTTAAAATAATAAGCAACAACTTTCTTTTCTTTAAAAATGCATGGAAAAGAAGGGGATTCATCTGGAAAAAAAAGTGGAAACATTATTTTTGGATTCATTTTCTCTTCTCAAAAATCATGAAGTCCTTCATTTTAAGTTCTTTCCGGAAACATATTTTTATCCTCCCACTAGCTACTTATTAGGAAATATCTCATCTTTCTCATTTCTAGTCTCCCCTCAGCAACATGAACCCATTTCTTCAAAACTTTCCACACCTCTCTTCTAAAAGGAAGTCACACAACATTATATGTATATAAAATCTCACGTAATAAGAGGAAAAAAAAGAGTTAAAGGCTTGAGTCCACGTCAAACCGGAGATGGGAGTGGTGCTGCTTATGCAACGAATGTCGCTAGTTTTACGGTGATGGGGCGGTCGTTCGTCGAATTTCAACGCGGTCATTGGTGGTCAAGATCAGGAGGGTGTGTTATTCGGGGTTAAAGCTGTGCAGATGTTTGTGTACAGGAAAGGAGTGTTCATGCATGACTACTTGCGTACAAGGTGGAGAAGGAGCATTGTGCGGCGAGAAGAATGCATGCAGGAAGGAGATGTGTGCATTGAATGAAAACAAGGCGTGTTGTGCATGGAAGAAATGGATGTGATGAGCAGGTCAGGTGAAGAGAAGAAATCATGTGGAGGAGATGTCGGCTCATATAAGAAGCCGAATGGTTTCACGGTTGGTTCAAAAGAAATGGGAAAGCAGTTTCGAAAATAGTAGTTTGGGGAAGTTTCAAAGTAACAGTTTTCATTTGGAAGTGGATAGGGGCGGTAGCAGTGTAGAATGCAAGTGGGTGAGTTTGCATGAGCAGTAGTAGCAGATTTTTAAGGTGTCGGTTTCTAATTTAAGAGAAAATAAATGAAATGGTTGCTGACAATTTCGAGGGAAGGTGTAAAGGTATGGAAGGAAGAAACATTATGGGGAATTGGCATATGGTAGTAGTATCAGTAGTATTAGTAGGAAGAAGGAAAATATGCGATGGATTTGAATAACAGAGAACAGTGAAGGTTTCGTGGATAATAAGGACGTGGATGAGACCAATTATTCTGTGTCCATCTCCCCTACCCCACGTTCCTCCAATCAAATCTCATTATTTCCGGTTTTTTGCATTTAAGTACAAAAACAATTCAGGGGTTTAAATGCAAAAGATGAAAATTAGTGGGCTCTGATTGATTGGGACACGGGGGCACACTGAATTTGATGACAGGACAATTGGTGCGGACCTGGATGATCAACGTATGGGAGAAGGAAACAAGAACTTAAGCAGTAACGAAATTGACTAAGACAAGAGACGATGGAACCATACCGAGAAACGTAATATTTTGGAACTGGTTTGGAAACCGGGAGTTTTAATTAAATTAAACACTTGTTTAATTTAATTAAATTAAACTGTTTCAACAACAAATGGAATCCAAGGTGAGTTCAACTCACTCAGTTTATCCCACTTATATTTTTTATAAGTCGAGTTTTTATTTTGGATACAATGTTTACTGATCGTTGGATGATTTGATGACTGTTTATTTTTATATTCATTAATTAAATTAAACGTTGTTTAATTTAATTTAAATAATCGTTATGTTAACAATTATATTCCATACAAGGTAACTTACCTTGTTGGTTACGTTTATTATAATATAAACGTAGTTAATAATTAATTGGATGCTTGAATGGATGTTATTGATTGATTATTGACTGTTATTTGTTAAACTGTTTATGTCAATTCATTCTGAAAATTTATTGTCTATTTTTATGTTATCATTATATGAGCTATTTGTCCATTATGATAGAATAACTGTTTTGGTTGTTGACTGTTCAACGTTGATATGATTGTTCACTCAATGGGCAATGTTGGTTGAGTAATTGCAGCAGATGGCCAAGGAAAAGCCAATATTTATTATTATTTTTGTAAAAACGTATTGTTTTATAAACAAATAAGTTTGGTGTTAACCAAAGTTTTAATGACTGGGATTAATTATTTTAAGAAACAATTAAGTGAGATATTTAAATTAATTATTAATTGATTTAAATGGGTTAATAATGTAAACGATTTTCCAAAATAAAACGAGTTTATAATTCGATTATAAACTTAAGTAAGCCTAAATGGAATTTAAAAGTATAAAGGCGGGGATGTATGAAGCGAAGTTGAAATAGTAACTTGAAGTGGAATTGAAGTCGAAGATGCATGCTAAGCTTAATAATTCGTTTTGAATTGGAATGTTTTAAAAAGTTTTATTGAGATGAACTCAAAATAAGTCTGAAACTAACTTATTAGTAGTTTTGTTTATAACAAAACAAAGATTCATATATATTTTTGGAAGAATGTTTTTAAAGGTATTCGATATTATTTTTAATTGAATGAAAATGTTTGAGATTGAAAATGAGGTTTCCAAAGTAAAGAGTATGGTTTTAAATTTCATATTTAAGTCAAATAATATGTGGAATTTCCATGATTAAAGATTTAGTTTGTTAACAAACTTCTATTATTCTGAAGGTAAGAATGTTGTCAATTAAGGTCTAAGAGGTAATTAGAATATCCCAACTTGAATGACTTCAGGATTACCCAAAGAGTGATATTAGTTTGGGTAACAAGAGTAGACGGGGGAAATAAATCTAGTATTTCCACTAAGTTCCAAGTTTTAGTTGAGTAAAATGATTATGAGAATATTCTCATTTTTAAATAAATGTGGTAATTTGAATATTTGAAGATTTAAGAGTTTTGGTTAACTACTGTTAAACTAAAAGTGGCCAAGTGACGTGTGTACTGAACCAGTAGATCCACTTTGTTTTTATGGATGTATGGATGTTTATTTTGGTAGTTAAAAACCGACTATCAAAATCTAGCCTTTTATCGATTGTTGGTATGAAAAGACCGGGATCGAATTTATATTCGAAAACCATTCCGACTAGCTAATACGTAACGTTGAAGATGTCAAAGATGGTCGCGATGGAGCATTGAAGACCGTGGATCTTCATGAGCGGAAGAACTACTTGTTAAATTTCTCCGGCTAGCTACCAGAGTTATTATGACTTATGATTCTGTCGTGATTGAAATCTTCGGATTTGAAAGGACTACTCGCTACTGATCTTTAGGGTAATTCCTAGGATGCGTTAGGAGGGTGCCTTCAGCTCATCCTGTTCCTGGATGACTTGTATGGACAATGTCTGTCAGCGTATTTCCTGAGAGTCACGTACGTTGGTTTTTACAAATATACCAAGTTTGGTGGCAGAGAAATTCTCATTCTTAACACCTAGAGTATATTTGTGGATGTCAATTAGTGATTTGACGGATCTAACGATGTGGCATTCAAAGTAAATGGTGGTGTGTTGTTCTCTGAAGTTAAACGTACCTCAAGACTCAACAACTGAGAAATGACAAAAATCGGGCAGGTAGCATGGCTAGGTGAGTCATACCAAAGCAGGGTGTATTATCACCAATCTAGCGAAATTCCTTATTCGTCCTTCTTTGGATTTTGTATCTCCGCGGATGTGCAGTGGGTCCTTAAAGCTGCTGGGTGATAATACATTCGCCACACTCAAGCAAAATGAGTGGGCAGTCATGTGTGGCTAGGTTGCAAGATTTTCTTGTTGAACCCCAGTGTATCCCCTCAAGAGTCGACCCCAAACCCCCGTTCCACGGTGGCAAGGGTAATCTTTGGAATATAACACATAAACAGTAACAGCAAAACAGAAATATATAAATACACCAGATAATTTACAACAGAATACACTGGATAAACATAATCATCAGACTTACACAGTATATAGGATCATACATAGTACAAAATACAGTTTCAGCTCTATATAAAATGTCTACAGCGGAATCAAACATAATATACATAACAGGAGCTGAACGCATAAAAAGAAATGATAGAATCCATCTTCAGCTCCATAGCTATCCAGATAGAGCCTGCTAAAACCTGAATACAAGGTTTCCCGTGTAGAAAATAGGGCACCCGAGTTTGCAAGTGAAACAAACTACGAGTCAGTCATGGGACGGGTATGAGAAATCTGCTTAAATTATTTTATAATAAGGCCAATCACAGGACCACGCCACTAACGCGGAATGGGTTTACTCCCTTGGATTTCCAGTTCTCAAAACAAGTAAATCATTTAAACATCTCAATGCTTTTTACAAAAATGAAGCCATTATAAGACTCAAGTCCCATGACACAATGTAATGCAAGCCGGAGGATAGAGTTTTACCTTATAATGGCCAAAATATGCTTGATATGTATAAAACAAAAGCATTTGATATTATTACTAGTGTTTATATGTTTCAAAAACAATTTCAATCATAAGTATCAATCATAGACGGCATGGGTACCATATATCATGTCGTCATATATAGGTTTACAATCAAAACCGCACAATGTCGTATTTGGAAATTGGATTTCCATCATGAACCAAGGCAAGGGATTATCCTTACCGTTTCGAGACAATCTAGCCCATATCTCAGGCAAGTACTCAATCAAGCCTTTGGATTGTCAGGGCCGGTCCACACGGAGTGGATTAAAATGCCTGAACACTGCATTTCCCCGCCCTATGGGGCGTAAACTGGTCATATCCCGACCAAACCATCGACTCCGAAGAGACCGAAATAACCAAGGCGCCTCGCTATCCATCATCCACACAAGTAAAACGTCAGGGCTTGCAAAACGCTAACACCACTCCTAGCTAGAAGGAAATGCATGTCCTCCCTGAAGTCGTCTCCCGTTTCTGGTTCATACCGGGGTGTGAGGCCCGCGAATAAATGCCATACACAAAGCTATGCTATTTAAAGTCGTGCTTTGATCATCAACCACAAGGCTCTGCTTTTCAACAAAAGTCTTGATCACTGCATCTCAGCATGCCACACAGGCAATTCACGCCATGCAACTGACGTATATCAATCACACAGAATGAAATCCAATATCGGACACATAGTCCATTTACAAGTCCGTTCTGCGTCTGAATGAAACCGGAGACACCTTATTCCTCGTCCCATATGTCCAATAAAGGAGAGAGGTCCTCGCACATCCGAACGATCAGTAAGTACGTCCGGACAACCACCACTGCAACCCCTTCAGGGCAGCAACTCCCATCAAAGGCATCAGTAGCCATCCATTCGATGTGAATAAGTACATCCGGACAACCACCACTGCAACCCCTTCAGGGCAGCAACTCCTATCAAAGGCATCAGTAGCCATCCATTCGATGTGAAGACATCATTCTTGCACCGTCTTCATATCTTCGACTTCTAATTGTCGACCGATTATATGAAATGAGATTTAACTCGGCCTTTTCAAATAATTCACATATATTTAGAATTCAAATCAATTCATTTCCATGATTCAATTATTTGACATCCATAATTCAATTCATTGGTGTAATTTTCATGTCAAACACATTCAACCATTAAATGTCCAATAAACCGAGTAAATCCGGTTATTTCCATTCCATATCATTTATAATATTTTATAACGATTTATCGCTATTTTTATTTATTTAAAAATACCTCATTTATTTAAAACGACGCTTCAGGCCAAAACGCGGCCATGGCGCTGTTTTTCTTCAGATTTGACTTACATATATCTGAAAATGTGACCGTTGGATCTTTACCAATTTTATACCATTGGAAAGATCTTTTCAAAACGGATTCAACGGATCCAACGGTTCCAGTTTTGGAAAAATCCGACTGTCGGATCTCCCGGTACAATCGTTTAAAGTTACGATTTCAAAATACGAACTGCAGCGTCGTAATTCGTTTTATTTTATATATATATATAATCCATTTTGGCATTGTTTTTATTCAGATTTGAATTAAACAATTCACACAATCTAACCGTAAGATCTTTACAAATTTGGTATCGTTTGGAAAGATATTTTCAAAGCGGACCCAACGGTTTCAGTTTCGTGAAAATCTGACGGTCGATCTCACGTAATAATCATTTAAAATCACGATTTCAAAATACGAACTGCAGCGTCGCTATTCGTTTTATTTTAATTATATATATATAAATATAATCCGTTCTTCCATCTCCAAACCATTTTCATTTAATATATGTGGTAAAAATAATATTTTTACCCAACAAATATTTATTTCAACACATGACTATTTTTAACACTTCACATATATAATAAAAATGTGGTTTTTATTGTTAAAACAATTTATTTCAAACATGAATATTTTTAGCGATTCATATACATAATAAAATTGTGATTTTTATTGTTAAAATAATTTATTTCAAACATGAATATTTTACATACTTCATGTACATTATAAAAATGTGATTTTTATCGTTCAAACAATTTATTCCAAACATGAACAGTTTATCAACACATGAATATATTTCAAACCATGAATATAAATCAAACACATGAATATTTCAGAAAAATTCGGCAGCATAATGACAAGGGGTTTAAAACCGGCGCTGTCATGAGTATGGCTCCTCACACTACATAACGCCTCGCGGCGTTCCCTAAGGGGCTTATCCTTATAATCTAAATATTTCGATTTATTTTCATATCACAATGGATTTTTCCACAAACAATTCCAATTTTGTTTCAACCACAAACAATCATTATCAACCATTCGCATTTATCAACCAAATTTCACTTCAACCAAAATCCAAACAATCGCAACCAGCATATATCGTCCATGGTCTATGGACGAGGGGAGTATATATATATATATAGATATACGTATATAAATATATTTCCATTTCATTTCAACTCCATTCAACGCACATATAATTTTTACAACGTAATATAACTTATACATCACACATATAATTTATACAACGCTTATACATAACGTGTACAATGCTTATATAACTTATACATCGATTATATAATTTATACATTGCCTTCCATATCGTTTTGAATTTAGAAATCTCACATTGGGTTCCACTCCTCCAAAAATTGTAGGAAGCTCCAAAAATTCGCCGGTCTCCTCTAGAATGTAAAAGACGTCCTCACGGTCCCGGTGTCTCTTGTTTCACTGGATTTCGACAACATATGTCAAAGATATGATTTTTATAGTTTAATCAACCTTTACAACACTTAAAAGTGTTATAACCCTTCAAAATACAAAAGAGCCATTACCTTCAAGTGGAATTCAAAACTAGGTTTAGCGAATTCTTCCAATCCGATTCACGAGGGGCGAATTAGGTCCTACCACGTTGTAAAGCTCAGAGTCGCACACCAATTGAGGGTGGTGGCATCAGGTGCGATGGCGCCTGGTGGTGGTGGCATCGATCGAAAGCATCGAACTTTGGGAGCTCGATTCGAGCAGGATACACCAAGAGGGAAGGCGAGGGTTATATGGATTTGAAGAGAATATGAAGCTCTACAAAATCCCCAACATGGTCGTTCGATTTTGCGGAGCGGATTTGGAGTTAAGGAGGAGGGAAGGTAAGAGCAGCTTCCGCCATTCAACGAGAGAGGGATATTTTTTTTACTGGTCAACGCGAAATGAATGGGGCAGTATGATTGGTCGGTTAATTTTCATTTAATTTCTAATTTCTTTATTTTGGAAAATACCCTCCAATCCATATGAACTCCAATTCAAACCCAACGACTGTTGCCCCTTGCTAAATACCACCATTCCGAACACAATGGAATATGTTTCGTAAGCCCATTCGACTGTTTTAGTCAGTTATTCTTTGAATTAAAATATAAAACATTCAAATATGGATTTGAACGTACATTTCGATTTGCTGGGGCCACGTACTAATTCCAAAAATTCCAGAAAAATAAATCTGGCTATGTTTGGATGATATGGTCCCAACAAAATTAGTTTCTTCGAATTTGGAGACCGTTTGAAAAATGGTCATTTTCTGGTCGATCCAAATTGACTGAAATTAACCAAACACGTTTTCCTTTACCACACTCACATATTAACTCAAAAAATTATGGAATTTGGAATATAGCAATAATTTGACTTTCCGGATCCAACAAAAGTGGTTTCGTCAAAAATGGAGGTCGTTTGCAAAATGTCTATTTTTAGGGCAATATTAATTCCATAGCGACCTTTCTGAAAATTCATTCGGCCATAACTTTTGATTCCCCTTTGAATTTCGATTTTTTAGATTCATTAGGAAGAAAATCTCAGGCAGATTTAAATATTTTTGGTTTCACTAAAATCCGTTTTATTTTGTATCCTGTACAGTCAGTCAAAGTTTGAATTCCAATTTTCAACCTACCGCGCCATTTCAGGCCTTGTTTTGTAATTGAAATAAATTATTTATTTTCTAATCTCGATTCAAACAAATATATACATTCTAATTCTATTCAAAATAAATTTCTTGTCGTTATCATTTAAAATAATTCATTTTAAATATTCAAAATAATTCATTTTAAATATTCAAAATTCAGTAAAATTACCAAAATAAAATTTTAAATTGGTTCAGATTTTCCGGGTTGTTACAGTCTCCCCCACTTAAAATCTTTTCGTCCCCGAAAAGGAACGAAGCTGAAAGTTGTTTAACTAACCAACTCAACTTTCATTCTGGCTTTCATTCTTCAACTTTTCAGTTTCTATGAATTTTCTAATTCTTCAAAAATTTGGATAACACCCTAAATTTTTTAAAAATTTCGCCATAACCTCCTTTGTACGGGGAGGATTTTGGAAATTTATTGGGTTGTATTAGGTACCAAGTAAATCCTAAAAAGCATACACATATTTATAATGATATATTCCGGTGTCCACAAGGGAGTGTGTATAGATCATAACTCCAGAGAATAAATTCTCGTCACCCTATAAATGGTTTTTGTACTTTAATGACTAGAGAGACTTGTTTATTGTCATCTCTAGACCCATGTGGGGTTTTTATTAATCTGGAAATTTACCGTTAGATTTTATACAGTCCATATTAGTCTTCGATTCAACCTGTAATATAGTCATCGCCATACAAGCCTCTCGCTCGTATGGTAAACCTTCAACCTCGTCACATAAGCTCCAAATGCTTATGTGGTATATGATAGGGTATGCTATCCTCACGTACTATGCCAAGTAGTGTAGTTCAAAATTAATTGTTACTATCCTATGGCGAAGTTTATTATTTCACACAGAACAACCAGCACTCCACATCCAATGGTATTCACAGGAGTTGATATATAAATAAAACTGCGTCCAACTCATTAAGGTTTACCTATTTGTCGGGCACGCAAATAAATTCTTTACTCAATAGCAAATCCATTTACCTGTTCAAACATATATAATGTACATGCATGCATTTAAATCAATTTCAAATCAGTTTAATATTTGATTCCATTTGCATAAATTTACCTTTCATTCTCTTATTGATCCAATTAATTATCATTCCAATATTTTGATTAATCAAATTCATAATCACACAACACAAACAACAATCAATTTGTTGATTAACTTCCCAAAAATATACTAATTAGTTCATATACTTTTTAAAATCATTCTGGCTATATAATTAAAAAAATTACATCCATGAAAAGGAAACAACAACCAAGTAGAAAACAATACGGAAATGGAAAATATGGTAAATGTACCTTGCACCAGAGCTAATCAGAGATATCTACCCTGTAATTGGGATAGGCTTTCTTAATGCTCTCCTTAGTTTCCTAAGTACAGTCTCGCGGATCTCCACTCCATTTCACTTTGACTAAGTGAACCTTCTTGTTCCTCATCTCTTTAGTTTCTTTGCCAATAATCTTTATCGGCTCTCTTCTCATAGCTAATTCTGGAGTAATATCCAAATCTTGTTGCGTGGATTCTTCCACGACCAAGTCTGGATCATGCACATGCTTTCGAAATTGAGATACGTGAAACACATCATGTACTCCAGGCAACCAGTCAAGCAACTGAACTCTATAAGCGAGAGTTCCAATTCGTTCAAGTATAGGAAATGGACCAATAAATCTAGGGGCCAATTTCCCTATTTTGCCAAATCGGACTACTCCTCTCATCAGAGAAACCCTTAGATACACATAGTCACCCACAGCAAATGCTAAATCTCTTCTTCTCGAGTCTGCAAAGCTCTTCTGTCTGCTTTGAGCTGCTAGTAATCGTTTCTTAATGAAATCGACTTTATCCAAAGCTTCGCGAATCATTTCTGGTCCCAATACAAGTCTATTGTCAGGTTCTACCCAATAAGCGGGAGATCTGCATGGTCTACCATACAGTGCTTCGAATGGTGACATTTTCAGGCTCGCTTGGTAACTATTGTTGTATGAGAACTCAGCCAAATGCAAGTGGTCTTCCCATGATCCGCCAAAATCAATAACACAAGCCCGTAGTAAATCTTCTAGTATATGATTCACCCTCTCAGTTTGGCCATCTGTTTGAGGATGATATGCGGTGCTCAGATTCAATTATGTTCCCACTTCTGCTTGGAACGCTTCCCAGAATTTACTAGCAAAAATCCGGTCACAATCACTAACGATACTCATGGGAACTCTATGAAGTTTAACAATTTCTTTAAAATAAATCTATGCCAGACTCTGAGCGGTTCTATTTGATCTGACCGGTATAAAATGGGCAGTCTTCGTGAAATGATCTACAATCACCCAAATACTGTCATTTCCCCTTCGGGTTCCGGGCAAACCATCTACGAAATCCATAGAAATTTGTTCCCACTTCCAACCTAGAATTTCCAATGGTTGCAACAATCCAGCGAGTTTCTGTTGATCGCTCTTGACTTGTTGACAGGTGGAACACCTGCTAACGTACAAGGAAATGTCTCTTTTCATATATCTCCACCAGAAAGTGCGTTTGATATCATTATACATTTTACTCACTCTCGGATAGATTCTAAGTTTGGATCTGTGACATTCATCCAGTACTTCTTTTTGGAGCTCAGAAATGTTTGGAACACAAATTCGGCCTTTTAACCTCAGAATCCCATCGTTATCAATTTGAAAACTCGAGGTCTCGCCTTTCTGGATTCTCTCTTTGATCTTCTGAATGAAATGATCATACTTCTGAACAGCAGATATGTTATCAATCAATGAAGTCATGGTTATAAGATTGGCGAAGATTACATTCTTTCGGCTGAGCGCATCAGCCACAACATTGGCTTTCCCCGGAGTATTCAAAATATCAAGATCATATGCCGCGAGAAATTCTAGCCAACGCTGTTGCCTCAAATTCAGATCTTTCTGGGTGAACAAATACTTCAATGATTGATGATCAGTATATAATTCAAATTTCTCACCCAATAGATAATGTCTCCAGATTTTCATAGCAAACACGATGGCTAACAATTTAAGATCGTGAGTTGCATAATTCTTCTCATGCGGCTTTAACTGACGGCTAGCACAAGCGACTACTTGGCTTCTTTGCATTAATACTACATCAAGGCCTTCTTTAGAAGCATCTGTCCATACTTTCAAGTCTTGATTTCCATCGATAATTATTAACACTAGAGCAGTTGTCAATCTTAACTTCAGCTCTTGGAAAGCTGCCTCACATTCTGGAGTCCAATTGAACCTTGAATGTTTCATAGTAAGCTTTGTTAAGGAACTAGATATCTTCGAAAAATCTTTAACGAACTTCCAATAATAACTAGCCAACCCAAGAAAACTTTGGACTTCTGTGGGTGTAGTTGGATGCTTCCAATCTTGAATAGCTGTGATCTTACTGGGGTCCACAGAAATTCCTTCCTTTGATACAACGTGGCCAAGAAACTTGACTTCTTCTTGCCAGAATATACATTTGGAAATTTTTGCCTTTAAAACATTCTTTCTCAGAATCTCTAACACTTTTTCCAAATGTTTCGCATGCTCGCTCTCTGACTTAGAGAAGATCAATATGTCATCAATGAAAACCAGTACGAATTTATTCAATACTTCTCTAAATACTCTGTTCATTAGATCGACAAAATAAGCTGGAGCGTTACATAAGCCAAACGATATTACTAACCACTCGTAGAATAAATCTGGACCTCTGAATGCTGTCAAAGGAACACACTCTTCGGCAATACGAAGCTGATGGAAACCTGTGTTAGGTCCATTCGTGAAAATACATGTGCGCCATTCAATCGATCCAACAAATCATCAATTCGCGGAAATGGATATTTATCCTTTAATGTCTGCTTGTTCAAGTCACGATAATCCACACATAGTTGAGAGTATCGTTTGACTTTGGGACAAATACCACTGCTGCTCCCCAATCAGAGAAACTAGGCCTGATATACCCTTCCATACAAGTTGTCGAGTTTGATTGTCTAACTCTTCTTTTTCCTTCAAGGACATTCTTCGAATAGCATGCACTACTGGCCTTGCATTCGGAATTAAAGCGATTTTGAAATCAATCTCTCTACGCGGAGGTAAGCTAACAACTTCTTCAAACACATCCGCATAATTCTTGACGACGGGAATATCTTCTACGTCGACCGGAGTATTCTCTGCAACGATAGGTATATTTTCTATTTGAGCAGGAGAAACATATCCAGAGCTGACCAAAAGTCTTTTCTATCTGAATTCGGACCTTCGCAAGGAATGGTTATATACTCCCCGAACTTTGTTTTTGCCTTAACAACTCTCTCGGCGCATTTAACCTCAGCTTCATACTTGGTTAACCAATCCAATCCTAAAATAAGATCGAATTTGGTAAAATTCATGACGATCGAGATGGTAGGGAACCGATAACGGGAAAAAGAGACAGGCACCCCACAAATCCAACTAAGATTGAGGGAACCCCCAACCGGATTATGGATAGTCATGGGTTCTTTGAGCTTTTTTAGTTTCAAGTCCAGTTTCTTAACCGCATTACTTGCAATAAAGCTTCGCGATGCGCCTGTATCAAACAATACTTTAGCTGGAATATCTTTGACAGTAAGTGTTCCTTCTAAAATATCTAGCCTTGCTTGACTGATTGAGGGTGCTGGAGTTTCTGCCACTTCATTCATTTGTACTATTTCAGATTTCTTTGTTAGCCGGCACTCCCTTGCAACATGACCTTCTTGGTGGCACTCATGGCATTTCCTTTCACCAAGTGGGTTCTTTTGCTTCTAAGTGGATTTAAATCCACTCTTTATTCGTTTCTTTAAAGATCTGCAATTCCCTTGCAAATGCCCTTGCTTTTGGCAGTTATTGCATATGGCGATCGTCACTGGTTCTTTCTCAGATTTAACCCTCTTTCGATTGACTTAGGCTTCTTACTGACCCCAGACATCGTATTTGTCTCAGGCTGCGTACTTGTCTCTGGGCTATCAGTTTCGAATTTCCTTTTGTTGCTAGAATTGATGTCCTCTTCATCGCTCAAAAGACCTTGCTTATCAAGATCTTCATAGTGATAAGCCATGTATATCATTTGAGAAAAAGGAAGCTTCACATGGGCAGTTACCCAACTTTGGTACTTCCTTTGAAGCCCGTTAATAAATCTCAGATTCTTCCTCTTAGGATTTTCAATTAGCTCGGGTGCAAAATGAGAAAGTCTGCTGAATTTATCCTGATACTCCTGAACGGTCATATCTCCTTGTATCAGATGGTAGAATTCATCATATAGCCGATTGGTTGCTTCTGAAGGAATAAATTTTTCATTGAAAATTTCTTTGAATCTATCCCAGGTAATATTACCTTCTGGATTATCCTTAATAACAGCTTCCCACCAGATTAGATCTTTGTCTTTGAGTACCCAAGATGCCAGTAATCTTTTCTGATCATCTCTCAGCTTTGAACCTTCAAGAATTTTCTGAGCAAAGCGCATCCATGCTTGTGTTTGAATAATGGATTCATTGCCTAAGAACGGTACTTCACCCAGATTCTGATACTTCTTTAATAGAGCTTCTATATCCGGTTCTGACCAACCTCTTCTACTTCTGCCACTCATTTTCTATGTCTGCAAATAGCAGACAAAGTGCCAGGCCAAAAGAAAAGGTATTTTAAAGCATAAAGACAAATACTTGAATGTAAATGTGCCTATTGGGGTGTATTTCATTCTGCTACACTCATTCTAGGATATTACTGATCCTATCTGAAATGAGTTATTCATCATAGAATACTTCTGATTCTATTTCTGACGAGTTCGTTAATATGTTATATTCCAAAACTAAGCTTAACCAAAGCTCTGATACCACGTGTGATGACCCCAAACCCCTGTTCCACGGTGGAAAGGGTAATATTTGGAATATAACACATAAACAGTAACAGTAGAACAGAAATATATAAATACACCAGATAATTTACAACAGAATACACTGGACAAACATAATCGTCAGAGTTACACAGTATACAGGATCATACTTAGTACAAAATACAGTTTCAGCTTTATATAAAATGTCTACAGCGGAATCAAACATAATATACATAACAGGAGCTGAACAGCATAAAAAGAAGTGACAGAATTCATCTTCAGCTCCATAGCTATCTAGATAGAGCCTGCTAAAACCTAAATACAAGGCTGCCCGTGTAGAAAATAGGGCACCCGAGTTTGCAAGTGAAACAAACTACGAGTCAGTCATGGGACTGGTGTGAGAAATCTGCTTAACTTATTTTATAATAAGGCCAATCACAGGACCACGCCGCTAACGCAGAATGGGTTTACTCCCTTGGATTGCCAGTGCTCAAAACAAGTAAATCATTTAAACATCGCAATGCATTTTACAAAAATGAAACCATTATAAGACTCAAGTCCCATCACACAATGCAATGCAAGCCGTAGGATAGAGTTTTACCTTATGATGGCCAAAATATGCTTGATGCAGATAAAACAAAAGCATTTGATATTATTACTAGTGTTTATATGTTTCAAAAACAATTTCAATCATAAGTATAAATCATAGACGACATGGGTACCACATATCATATCGCCATAAATAGGTTTACAATCAAAACCGCACGACGTCGTATTTGGAAATTGAATTTCCATCATGAACCAAGGCATGGGATCGTCCTTGCCGCTTCGAGACAATCTAGCCCTTGTCTCAGGCAAGTACTCTGTCAAGCCTTTGGATCATCAGGGTCGGTCCACACGGAATGGATTAAAATGCCTGAACACTGCGTATCCCCGCCCCATAGGGCGTAAACTGGTCATATCCCGACCAAACCATCGGCTCCGAAGAGATCGAAATAACCGAGGCGCCTCGCTATTCATCATCCACATAAGTAAAACGTCAGGGATTGCAAAACGCTGACATCACTCCTAGCTAGAAGGAAACGCATGTCCTCCCTGAAGTCCTCTCCCGTTTCAGGTTCATACCGGGGTGTGAGGCCCGCGAATCAACGCCATACACAAATCTATGCTATTTAAAGTCGTGCTTTGATCATCAACCACAAGGCTCTGCTTTTCAACAAAAGCCTTGATCACTGCATCTCAGCATGCCATATAGGCATTTCACGCCATGCAACTGATGTATATCAATCACACAGAATGAAATCCAATGTCGGACACACAGTCCATTTACAAGTCCGTTCCGGGTCTGAACGAAATCGGAGGCACCTTATTCCTCGTCCCATATGTCCAATACATGAGAGAGGTCCTTGCACATCCAAACGATCAACAAGTACGTCCGGACAACCACCACTGTAACTCCTTCAGGGTACCGACTCCCATCAAAGGAATTAATTAAGGTGCTTAACTTCTTAATATACTGGATGTGTACTGGACCACTTTCATAGTTTGGATTGATCCCCTAGAGGAAGTTTCTTTTTATCAAGTATATTAATTCGGACCCGAGGAACTTGACCTTTGGAAGAGGTCGCCTCATTCTACTCGTCCAGCCCAGCTCACGAACTTGTACAATGCCACAGAGATAGCCAACTCTATTATCAAAGAAATAAGGAAACGGGCGACGATTTGGCACAAGATATCCGGAGGTGTGGAAAGAGCTGCTGTGAGAAGAGGAAAAACCATCAAAAATGACGATTGCTCGTGGAGGTTTCCAGTAGCCATCCATTCGATGTGAAGATCATCGGTCTTGCACCGTCGTCATATCTTCGACTTCTAATCGTCGACCAATTATTTGAAATGAGATTTAACTCGGCCTTTTCAAACAATTCACATATATTTAGAATTCAAATCAATTCATTTCCATGATTCAATTATTTGACATCCATAATTCAGTTAATTAATGTAATTTTCATGTCAAACACATTCAACCATTAAATATCCAATAAACCAAGTAAATCTGGTTTATTTCCATTCCATATCGTTTATAATATTTTATAACGATTTATTGCTATTTTTATTTAAAAAGAGTCCATTTATTTAAAACGACGCTTCAAGCCATAATGCGGCCATGGCGTTGTTTTTCTTCAGATTTGATTTACACATATCTGAAAATCTAACCGTTGGATCTTTACAAATTTTATACCATCTTTTCAAAACGGATCCAACGGTTCTAGTTTTGGGAAAATCCGACGGTCGGATCTCCCGGTACAAGCGTTTGAAGTTACAATTTCAAAATATGAACTGCATCGTCGTTATACGTTTTATTTTAATTATATTTTTTTTATATAAAAATATAATGCATTCTGGCGCTGTTTTTATTCAGATTTGAATTAAACATTTCACACAATCTAACCGTTGGATCTTTACAAATTTGGTATCGTTGGAAAGATATTTTCAAAGCGAACCTAACGGTTTCAGTTTCGGGAAAACCCGACAGTCGGATCTCCTGTAATAATCGTATAAAATCACGATTTTAAAATACGAACTGCAGCGTCTCTATTCGTTTTATTTTAATTATATATATATATATATATAAATATAAATATAACCCGTTCTTCCATTTCCAAACCATTTTCATTTCATAAATGTGGTAAAAATAATATTTTTACCCAACAAATATTTATTTCAACACATGACTATTTTTAACAATTCACATATATAATAAAATTGTGGTTTTTATTGTTAAAACAATTCATTTCAAACATGAATATTTTTAGCGATTCATATACATAATAAAAATGTGATTATTATTGTTAAAATAATTTATTTCAAACATGAATATTTTACATACTTCATATACATGATAAAAATGTGATTTTTATCGTTCAAAGAATTTATTCCAAACATGAACAGTTTATCAACACATGAATATAAATCAAACACATGAATATTTCAGAAAATTTCGGCAGCATAATGGCAGGGGGTTTAAAACCGGCACCGTCTCGAGTACGGCTCCTCGCACTACCTTACGCCTCGCGGTGTTCCCTAAGGGGCTTATCCTTATAATCTAAATATTTCAATTTATTTTCATATCACAATGGATTTTTCCAAAAACAATTCCAATTTTGTTTCAACCACAAACAATCATTATCAACCATTCGCATTTATCAACCAAATTTCACGTCAACCAAAATCCAACACTCACAACCAATATATATCGTCCATGGTCTATGGACGAGGGGAGTATATATATACGTATATATATATATTTTCATTTAAACTCCATTCAACGCACATATAATTTTTACAACGTATATATAACTTATACATCGCGCATATTATTTATACAACGCTTATACATGAGGTGTATAATGATTATATAACTTATACATCGATTATATAATTTATACATCGCCATTCCATATCATTTTGAATTTAGAAATCTCACATTGGGTTCCACTCCTCCAAAAATTGTAGGAAGCTCCAAAAATTCATCGGTCTCTTCTAGAATGTAGAAGATGTCCTCACGGTCCCGGTATCTCTTGTTTCACTGGATTTCGACAACATATGTCATAGATATGATTTTTATAGTTTAATCAAATTTTGCAACACATAAAAATGTTGTAACCCTTCAAAATACAAAACAGTCGTTCCCTTCAAGTGGAATTCAAAACTAGGATTAGCGAATTCTTCCAATCCGATTCACAAGGGGCGAATCAGATCCTGCCACGTTGTAAATCTCGGAGTCGCGCGCCAACCGAGGGTGGTGGCATCAGGTGCGACGACGCCTGGTGGTGGTGGCGTTGAACTTTGGGAGCTCGATTGGAGAAGGATACACCACGAGGGAAGGCAAGGGTTATATGGATTTGAAGAGAATGAGAAGCTCTACAAAATTCCGAACATGGTCGTTTGATTTTACTGAGCGGATTTGGAGTTAAGGTGGAGGGAAGGTAAGAGCGGATTCCGCCGTTCAACGAGAGAGGGATCGGGTTTTTACAGGTCAACGCGAAATGAATGGGGCAATATGATTAGCCGGTTAATTTATATTTAATTTTTAATTTCTTTATTTCGGAAAATACCCTCCAATCCATGCAAACTCCAATTTGAACCCAGGGACTGTCGCCCCTAGCTAAATACCCCCATTTCGAATACAATGGAATATATTTCGTAAGCCCATTCGACTGTTTCAGTCAGTTATTCTTCGAATTAAAATATAAAACGCTCAAATATGGATTTGAACGTACATTTCAATTTGCCGGGCCCACGTACTGATTCTAAAAATTCCAGAAAAATAAGTATGGCTACGTTTGGACGATACAGTCCCAACAAAACTAGTTTCGTCGAATTTGGAGACCGTTTGAAAAATGGTCATTTTCTGGTCGATCCAAATTAACTGAAATTAACCAAACACGTTTTCCTTTGCCATGCTCACATATTAACTCCAAAAAATATGGAATTTGGAATCTAGAAATAATTTGACCTTCCGGATCCAACAAAAGTAGTTTCGTCGAAAATGGAGGTTGTTTGCAAAATGTCTATTTTACGGGCTATATTAATTCATTAGCGACCTTTTTGAAAATTCATTTGGCCATAACTTTTGACTCCCGCTATGAATTTTCGATTTTTCAGATTCGTTAGAAAGAAAATCTCAGACAGATTTAAAAAATTTTGATTTCACTAAATCTGTTTAATTTTGCATCCTGTAAAGTCAGTCAAAGTTTGAATTCAAATTTTCAACCTGCCGCGCCATTTCAGGCCTTGTTTTATAGTTAAAATAAATTATTTATTTTCTAATCTCAATTCAAACAAGTTTATACTTTCTAATTCTATTCAAAATAAATTTCTTGTCGTTATCATTTAAAATAATTTATTTTAAATATTCAAAATTCATTAAAATTGCCAAAATAAAAATTTTAAATTGGTTCAAATTTTCCGGTTTGTTACGACACCGATTGAAAGGTTATCCCATACCTTGTCATGGTTGGAATACAATCTTCAATAAGCACCGCGATTTTTTATTATACAATGAATATGTAGAGCGTGAGATGCAAGTGTTCTATACTTGGTTATTAATTTGTGATTTGATAAACAATATTATAATATCATTGGATTTTGATATTTCAAAAATGTTTTGGGTTATTGCAAGGTAAAAATCGTTCGTGCTTATGTGTGGGATGGCCTTACTATTATCCATTTCTTTCAAAAAGATTTTTCTAAAGTTAAGCAACTTGGATGTTATTTAAACTTAGTGAGTTTTTCTCACATTGGTTCTCCAGACAGATTCGTGGCGTTTTTAATGTCTTGGGTCAGCCCGAGTTATAGGTTCCGATTATCGGATGCTGTGAAGTTCAGAGACGAGTTGGAAGAGTCTGGACGTATGATATACATAATATTTATTCTACTGTGTATTGTATATGAGGACAGGATATTATATGTAACACCCCACGTCCATTAATGTCACTCTCAAAGGGAATGCATTAACTTTCTTGGAGTATTATTGGTGAATAAAACAGAATATAACAAGACAGATACATATATTGGTACTTGAAAAATTCAAAACAACTTTTATTATGGCAGAGAAATAGTTTGATTACAACAATATCATAAACCAATAAAAAAACCAAGCACACTTAGTAACCATCTTGACAAATTGTTTTTGAGTACATAAAGTAAAAAAAGCATAACCCCAACATAAGTAGCCATAAAAGAGATGAGCTGAACTTTACTTTCAGCAATCCAAGCACTTCCAAAAGAGAGAGGAAGATCCAGATCAAGCTCCACTAGTACTAGTCCCACCCTGAGAACCTGGGGGGAAGGAAGAAAAGAGGCGAAAACAAAGGGGGTCAGACATGAAGTCTGGCGAGTACCATAACTTTAATGATATAATTATTAAAGTAATAAGAATTAGGCATAAACTGGTAAAACAAGGAATGACTACGAAACAAGTGGGCAAGTCAAAACAAACAAGAGGAATGGTAGTTTCGTGTACCCCTAGTTGTCTTCATAGGTGTCGCCTGCTCCTATCTCCACTAGTTGTACCCACTACCCTCCCCATTTTAATTACAACATTTATTTATAATATGGTAGTTGGACTCCTAGCTGTCTTCATAGGTGCCGCCTGCTCCTATCTCCGCTAGTCGTACCCACTACCTTCCCCATTCGATCGGCTCCCTATCTCGTAGATACCCGTGCTGGTCCCACAGTGGGGTGTATCACTCCCCAAAGTGGAAACCTGATACCACTAAAGAGGCACGACTTATATCTACACGATGCAACAAAGTCTTACCTACCAGGCCAGACCCACGCACGCACATAACCCCATAGGACTTGCGTTGCCACCGTTAACCCGTTTTGACCTCTTACGATCAAATCTAGTAAGCGTGTCCCATCCTGGATCTAACTCGAGCTCACAAAGACACTTAATGGTTACTGGTTTGAAATGGGTCCCCCATGCTTGACACAAGCTTTCCACCTATGCTTGGTCCCCACTAGAATTTTCCACTTAACCCCTTCTTATTCATGTCTTCTTACATGTTTCAATTTGGTTAAGTGTCTCTAATCGTATTTCACATGTCTCCCATGTCATTCACTTAACCCCCATGTCCCACCACATGTTTATCTTAGTTAAGTGTTAATGATTATATCCCACATGTCACCCATGTTACCCACTTATCAAATCAACATGTGTTATTGGTTAAGCTTTTCTTAACCCTATCCACTTATCAGATCAATACATACATACATACATATATATATATATATATTTGGTTAAGCTGGTCTTAATCCTGTCCACTTATATATTATTGTCTAAGTTGGTCTTAACCCAATCCACCTATCAGATCAATATGTATTATTGGTTAAGTTTGCCTTAACCCTATCCACTTATCAGATTAATATATATATTATTGGTTAAGCTAGACTTAACCCCACCCACTTATCAAATTAATATATATTATTGGTTAAGCTGGTTTTAACCCTACCTACTTATCAGATTATTGGTTAAGCTGGTCTTAACCCTATCCACTTATATATTATTGGTTAAGCTGGTCTTAACCCTAACTACTTATCAGATTATTGGTTAAGCTGGTCTTAACCTTATCCACTTATCAGATTATTGGTTAAGCTGGTCTTAACCCTATCCCCTTATCATGATATGTATCATATATATATACATACATATATATATATATCATATAACATGTTTTACTTAATATATGATTAAGTACATCTTAATTCACAAATACATTGGTTAAGAGAATAACTCCCTAAGTATCAACCCCGAAGACCGAAATCAACATCAGATTGGTACTCAGAGAATTACTCCACTCAACCAAAATTCTGTTTGTCATTCATATTCGTCTTTGATCAGCATTAATTAATTATTAATACACAGACCTCCCACATTAAATCGATTGTTTGTGGCCGCTGGATATGCCGGGCGGTTCCGGGCAGACTTCCACCACAAGCCAGACTTAGCCACGTGTCTAAGCATCTTTTAATTATGCCTTTGACCGCTCACATTAAACTACCGTTCGTGGTTTATGGATGCGTCGGGCAGGTCCGGGCAGTCTTATACCACAAACGAGTCTAACCTCGTGTCTTAGGCGTTTATTACGCATTTAATTTATGCCTTTGACCTCTTACATTAGACTACCATTTGTGGTTGATGGATTTGTCGGGCGGGTTCGGGCAGTCTTACACCACAAACGAGTATAACCTTGTGTCTTGGGCATTTATTGTTACATATTATTATTCGACCCCAATTTGAATTAATATCTCCATTTCAAATTGTCAATAACTTCCAAATTAATCTATGTCCATAATTGTCGCCTATATTATGTCCATAATTTATATGCATATAAATTAGGCCAATTAATGTCTCAAATTTATTATATGCTTTTAAGCCATTTTTATGCCAATTCACAATATTAATATTTAATATTTTCCCATTGCCCCCACGTCATTCGCACGTTTAATATGAAATATGTTAGACCCGCAAAATAGTCTAACTCATAAAAAGAAAAGAAACATCACAACTTGCATAGCACATAAAAATAGATCTAACTTGCAAATAGGAATTATAACATAAATTCGCATAGCCAATAATTTGCATAGACAATGGTCATATAGAATCATATATTTTCATAAACTACCATGGATCTAAATATAGATCTAAACATGAAATTGTGAACTTGCATATATAAATTATGGGTCTCACTTGACTTGCATATGTGAATATAATTTTCACCTAAAAATGTGAATATAGTTTTTCACCAAAACTTGCATATGGATTTCTACAACTTGCATATGAATTTACCACATGTTTTTGCATATAAACTAGCATATGTATATACTTGATTCACATATAAACTTGTGTACAATTCACATATAGACTTGCATAAGATTCATATTCAAACTAACATACAATTTAACATCCCAAACTTGCATGAAATTCACATATGAATTAGCATATGAGTTAACATCCAAACTTGCATAAGATTCACATATGATTTAACATCCCAAACTTGCATAAGATTCACATATAAATTAACATATGATTTAACATCCCAAACTTGCATAAAATTCACATATGAATTAACATATGATTTAATATCCCAAACTTGCATAAAATTCACATATGATTTAACATCCCAAACTTGCAATAAAATTCACATATAAAATGAATCAAGTTAAATATGAAATAGATCTACCAACATAAGATAACAAAGTTAAACAACTTCACGTGATTCAACAGACATGTTCTCATAATCCAATTACAACCCATCATAATTAATTTATTAATTATATTGTGAAAGAAATAGTACTCACAAAGATAGGTTAGAGAAGAGAATGATTTGTTCGTCTTTTGAGTTGGAATTCTGACTTGATAAATCCTAAGCTTTAGGATGGAGAACTATCCTAGCAGCAGCATGGTGGCCATGAGACAAATTTTGTTTTGATTTAAGGTTTGAGTCTAGGCACTCTTTTATAGAAGTTTGAATCAACCTAAGTCGTCGGATCATCATAGGAACAATCCCAACCATCCATGACTTGATAGAGTTATCTAGAACAGCCACATCAGCCCGAATGACTCAGCAGAGAGTCAGAAATCGTCACATTTCAGATCTTCCCGGGGGGGGGGGGGGTCGGTCGACCGCCAGGTCGACCTGTATATAGGGAGGTCGACCCCCAGGCCGACCTATATATAGGGAGGTCGACCCTCTGGTCGACTTGGCCTGGGGTAGGTCGACCCCCAGGTCGACCTGCCTTGGTATTTAATTTAATGAATTGTTTTATATAAATTTCTGAAAGTTCTGAGGGCCATAACTTCTTCATACAAAGTCCAATTTTCGAAAACTTGGACTCTATTCCAAGCAGAATTTCGAGACGAACGCAATGGCGTAACCCGTTTCCCTTAATTCTCACTTTAACAATTAAGTATTCTTAAATTTATAAATTTTAATATTTAAAATTATGGGGTGTTACATTCTCCCCTCCATAAAGGATTTCGCCCCCGAAATCTCCAAGTTAAGGAGCATGTATATCTACCATCCAATCATCCATCTACTCAACCATCAAACACAAGTATCCATTGTCCTTACAAGGTTTCTAATGTTGTATGAACATATGCAAAAAGTGTGTATATATGTCCCTTATCCAATGCAAAATCAGGTGGTCTACTGATTCAGTTGGCCTCCTTAATGCAAATCATGATAGTGCCATGCGTCCATTATGTATGCGAAAGAATCCTAACGATACATATTATTTCTACATGTGTGCACAACCATTCATCAAAATGCAACATCTATATGATAACACAACCATTATACATCCATCAATTAAATATGCACACATATTTATATGCAATATAAAAGTGTCTGAGTCGATCTAGTGCCTAATGTGTGTGTACATGCATCCACGAGCAACCACTAGCAACCACTTGCATCCATTTGCATCCACAAAACATAACATGTCTCAAACACATGTTTACAACCATAGGGATTTTCCTAACTAAAGATCGAAGATATCATCGCAAAGACATACTAAATGATAGGACAAGTATCAACAAAGTGGTAGAAAAAGGAGAAGTTAAAAACCTCATCTTCCGTTTCTCAAGTCGCGTCTCCTTGATTATCTCCCCATTGCACTTTGACCAACTTGACCTCTCTGTTGCGTAGATCTGATACCTTCGTCCCAAGGATGCATGTAGGAGCTCATCTAATCGTGGCATCTCACTCTACTTCCACTTCTCTAAGCATGCTCGGCTCCACTGTTTCCACGGTATCTTGTAACACTTCCGCAAATGCGATATGTGAAACGTGTCATGAACATCACAAAGCTCGTTTCCTCTTCTCATGTCCCTCCAAAATATCCGATACATAACCTCAAAAGATCTTCAAGGATTCTATTCACCCCTCTCTATCCGTCTATCTGTCTGTGGATGATAAGCGATACTCGTACTTGTCGCCTTTTGCATATCACCTTTTCCTCTTGCACCGAAAACTGCTCCACGCCCTGTCCCGCAAGCACCGGTATACACTGTGAATGGCTTACATCCATCTGGCAAAACTAAAACTGGAGCTGTCTTCAAAACCCTCTTCAAACGTGGGAAAGCATCGTCACGGTCAATATCCCAAGCAAAAGTCAAGTTCTTCTTCGTTAACCGAGTAAGTGGGGCTGATATCTTCGCGAAGTCCTTAATGAACTTCCTATAATAGCCCGCCAGTCCTAAAAAGCTTCTTACTTTTGTTGCGTTCTTAGGAATCTTCTAATCTTGGATTGCCACCACCTTTGTGGGATCCACAGCTATCCCCATTCCGAAATGCTCCTTCTTATGAACCCCTACAAGCAAATCTCTCACTTGCTTACTGAGTTCTCCTCTCTCGGAGCCATGTGGCATACTGGTAATGCAACTGGTTTTGCATTATCTATTAGCTATATACGAAAGTCTATCTTGTGCCTCGGGGGTAAACCACGAACTTCATTGAAGATGTCACCATATTCACGAACCACACGAAAAAAATTCCAAATCATCGTTGGACGCGTCAAGAGATTCTAGGTAGCTAAGCATCACCGGACCTCTAGGGTCACAAGAAATATCAAGGGTCTCTCCACAACGAGTCAACAATCTAACTACGCTTCTTTCACAGTCTAGGATGGCACCGTATCCGGCTAGCCAATCCATGCCTAGAGTCAAGCCATAGCCCAAGAAGCCAAGAACGAAGGCATTGCATTCAAACCCAACGCCCAAGATAGACACTCTAAAATCCCGACAAATCATCGAAAGATAAGTCGAACCACCAATAGGATTTGAGACTACTATGGGATCCATAACTAGACTAGTATTTAGGTGCAGTGTTTTCAACTGAAAAAGAAGATACAAACGAGTGTAAAGTGCCAGAATTCAAGCAAGGTTCGAACAGGATGATCAAAAAGAAAAACTAAACTTCCAACCAAGATATTTCTACCTCTATCAGGTATGTCATCCCTGAGGGAACGCGTCTTCCCTCCAGAAGAACCTGTGCTTTGCCCTTACCTTAGCCTTTAACTTCTTTGGACGATCCTAATAAGATGTCATGTTTCTCCGTAATGATAACAACTAGTCTTCTTCTTCTTTCTAACGTCTTTATTTAAGTAGTCAGGTATTTCACAAGTGTGGCCCTTCCTTTTCTCTTGGCCCCTTGTTATCCTTACCGCCTTTCTTTGGATCTACTTTCTTATCGTGTGTACTATCCATGTCTCTCCTGCACATTCTCCATTCGTGACCTCCTACCAAAATGAGGTTTCGTCCTTCATTAACCAAGTGGCTAATTGAACCTTCCTCCCATCGTCCATCTTAAAGGTACCAACAAGTCCTCTGCTTCCTTCTAGCTTTGACAAACGTCCCAGTCCCATGAAGCGGGTTTCCGCCATCGTATGGAAGTTCTTACATATCTTAGAAAAAACGTCTATACGTGGAGGAAGAGATTCAAAAAAGGAAAGAGGAAGAGATTCAAAACGGAGAATCGAAGGAAAGATATATGACTCTTAGTGGTTGTGTTTTTAAAACAAACTTTTCTCTTGAAAATACTCTCCAAAAAACATACTTTTGAAAGTATTTCTTTATAAAATGCTTTTGAAAAACAGTTTTTCAAAATCTCTTATCTGTTCTATTAACCTTCAGCTCTAATACCACGTGTAACACCCCACGTCCATTAATATCACTCTCAAAGGGAATGCGTTAACTTTCATGGAGTATTATTGGTGAATAGAACAGAATATAACACGACAGATACATATATTGGTACTTGAAAAATTCAAAATAACTTTTATTGCAACGGAGAAATAGTTTGATTACAACAACATCATAAACCAACAGAAAAACCAAGTACACTTAGTAACCATCTTGACAAATTGTTTTCTGAGTACGTAAAGTGAAAAAGCATAACCCCAATATAAGTAGCCATAAAAGAGATGAGTTAAACTTTACTTTCAGCAATCCAAGCACTTCCAAAAGAGAGAGGAAGGTCTAGATCAAGCTCCACTAGTATTAGTCCCACCCTGAGAACCTTGGGGGAGGGGAAGAAGAAAAGAGGTGAAAACAAAGGGGATCATACATGAAGTCTGGCGAGTACCATAACTTTAACGATATAATTATTAAAGTAATTAGGATAAGGCACAAACTGGTAAAACAAGGAATGACTGTGAAACAAGTGGGCAAGACAAAACAAACAAGAGGAATATTCTAGCGTTAATCTCGCTCCTAATAACTATAGGATAATTACTATACTCCACCATCACTAGTCACCCTAAAAATCGATCCCGCCTACTGAACAAAATAATAATAATGGTAGTTTCGTGTACCCCTAGTTGTCTTCATAGGTGCCGCCTGCTCCTATCTCCACTAGTTGTACCCACTACCCTCCCCATTCTAATTACAACATTTATGCATAATACGGTAGTTGGACTCCTAGCTGTCTTCATATGTGCCGCCTGCAATTATCTCCGCTAGTCGTACCCACTACCTTCCCTAATCGATCGGCTCCCTAACTCGTAGATACCCGTGCTGGTCCCATAGTGGGGTGTATCACTCCCCAATGTGGCAACCTGATACCACTAAAGAGGCACGGCTTATATCTACACGATGCAACAATGTCTTACCTACCAGCCCAGACCCACGCACGTACATGACCCCGTTGGACTTGTGTTGCCACCATTAACCCGTTTTGACCTCTTACGATCAAACCCAGTAAGCGTGTCCCGTCCTCGATCTAACTCGAACTCACAAAAATACTTAATGGGTTACTGGTTTGAAATGGGTGCCCCATGCTTGACACAAGCTTTCCACCTATGCTTGGTCCCTACTAGAATTTTCCACTTAACCCCTTCTTATTCATGTCTTCTTACATGTTTCAATTTGGTTAACTGTCTCTAATCGTATTTCACATGTCTCCCATGTCATCCACTTAACCCCCATGTCCCACGACGTGTTTATCTTGGTTAAGTGTTAATGATTATATCCCACATGTCACCTATGTTACCCACTTATCAAATCAACATGTGTTATTGGTTAAGCTTGTCTTAACCCTATCCGCTTATCAGATCAATATATATATATATATTTGGTTATGTTGGTCTTAACCCTATCCACTTGTATATTATTAGCTAAGTTGGTCTTAACCCCATCCACTTATCAGATCAATATGTATTATTGGTTAAGTTTGCTTTAACCCTATCCACTTATAAAATTAATATATATATTATTGGTTAAGCTAGACATAACCCCACCCACTTATCAAATTAATATATATTATTGGTTACGCTGGTCATACCCTACCTACTTATCAGATTATTGGTTAAGCTGGTCTTAACCCTACCTACTTATCAGATTATTGGTTAAGCTGGTCTTAAACTTATCCACTTATCAGATTATTGGTTAAGCTGGTCTTAACCCTATCCCCTTATCATGTTATGTATCATATATATATATATATCTCATATAACGTGTTTACTTAATATATGATTAAGTACATTGGTTAAGAGAATAACTCCCTACGTATCAACCCCGAAGACCGAAATCAACATCAGATTGGTACTTAGAGAATTACTCCACTCAACCAAAATTATGTTTGTCATTCATATTCGTCTTTGATCAGCATTAATTAATTATTAATGCACAGACCTCCCACATTAAGTCGATTGCTTGTGGCCGCTGGTGTAGCGACCCGAACTTCCCCGGTAAGGAAAGCCCGGATTGCTTTGAGAACACGACAAAATAGAACGCAAACAGAAGAGCATTTCATTGTTTATTATAACAATTCCATCAGATTTCAAGAATATACAGAGTATGAATAAATATTATACAACAAAGAATATCAAAGATTTAAATATAGTACTACAGCGGAAAAATAATACAAAACACAACTGAAAGAGATATACGGATACAGAGCTTTCCAGATATCATTCCAGCTGTAAACCAGGTTCTTGTGAAAATAAATCTGCAAAACCAAAACTACTAGCTGCCCGTGTAGAAAATAAGGGCACCTAGAGTTTCGGTTAAAACAATAAACTCAAGGTCAGTCATGTGACTGGTGTGAGAACTACAACAGTTATTTAAAACTTTACTTTAAAAGAGAGTATTTCAAGGGACCACGCCGTATAACAGGGAACGGGTTTCCTCCTAATAATACTAGTGTATATAATAAAACAACGCAATGCTCTTTGGAAAAATGAAGCAATTATAAGACCCAGGTCCCATCACACAACGCAACACAAGCCGGAGGATAGGGTTTTCCCTTATAATAGCCAAACATTCTTGGTACGTTTAAAACAAATCACTTGATACTATTATAGTTGTATAGTTTCAAAACAATTTCAATCATAAATATCAATCATAGGCGGCATAGATACATCTATCATGTCGCTATACTAGGCTCCACAAATAAAACCGAAATATCACGTATTGGAAATTGGATTTCCGTCATGAGTCGAGGCAAGTGGCAAGCTCCTCTCCGTTCGAGACACTCTAGCAAATGTCTCAGGACCCCACTATGATCCTTGGAATCGGTTGGGCCGATCCTCTCGTAATTTTGAGGATTAGTTATTCCTGAACACACGTTTCCCGGTCCTAACAGACCTATATCCGAGGCGCCTCGCATTCCAACAACCACACAGGTGAAAAGTATATATAAATGTCAGCCAGTTTAAGCACTGACACCACCACTAGTTAGAAAGAAACGTCGTGTTCTCCCAACGGTCTGTATCCCGTTTTTGACTCATACCGAGGTGTGAGGCTCGCGAATTAACGCTATACACAAAGCTGCGCCACACAGGCCGTGCTTTGATCATCAACCACAAGACTTTGCTTTTCAATAGAAGCATTGATCATTTGCCCCTTAGGCGTGCCACACAGGCAATTCATGCCATGCGACTGATGTCCATCAATATACTACCTCTGAGCCCGTACGTCTCAGAGAAGGGCGTTAAGCAAGAGAATAAATTCTCCACCGCCAAACAGATGTATATTTAATAGAGATCAATCAACATAGAATAAAATCCAATGTCAGACACACAGTCCATTTACAAGTTCGTTCTGGGTCTGAACGAAACCGGAGGCACTTTCCTCGCATATCCATCGATCTCCAAGTACGTATGGACGATCACAAACTGATTCCCTCCTCTTGGGTGTACAGCCCAATCAAGATCATCAGTAATCACCCAAACGATGTGAAAACTTCCGATCTTCAACCACCGTCTTCATCTTCGACATATCGTCGAATCGGTTATTCAGAATGGGTGTAAACCCGGCCTTTCCTAATAACCCACGTATATAATAAACACATGTTACACTAACATAGCATACGCCTCATTCCAATTCAGAATATTCTTTTATTCGAATTTTCACATTCTTAAGGAAAGGTTCCCATTAATTTTATCAAAGATAAATTCTTCTAAATTTATTCTTTAATCTTCCTTTGGATATCATTTCAAACCATATTATGGTTTTCCAAACTAGTCGGGATTAGCGAACCACACCGAAGTAATTATTTATTTTATTTCCCAATCCCAACCTATTCATCCCATGGAGCAAAACTGGTAATACTCCATATCTAACACCACGGTGTTATCGGTAAAGTTAATTACCATTTCACGTTCAAATCTAATTAGAGATTTTACTATCGCTTTGGAGAAGAACTGGTGATACTCCATCCTCGATCACTTTTCGGATTTTATAATTTAAATTATCAATTCACATTTCAATCTAATTAAAGATTCATTAAAACCCCACTTAGTTTTAATTTTCCCAAAAATCAATATCCTGTCTTTAATTGGGTTAAAGAACCAATGTCATCTAAAACACGATTCACGATAAACCAAAAATCACTTTCTATTGTTAATTGGGTTAAAGAACAGGTGTTATTTAAAACACCGCTCACGATAACCCAAAAACCAATTTAAATTCGATTCCAATCAATATTATTTAATTGGTACACTTCATTAAATCTAAATAGAAAGATTTAATCCTTTTCTCAACTGGGCTAAAGAACAGTGTTAATGAAGACACCATTCACGACAAACCCAAATCACATTTGATATTAAATATAAGGCCCTGAATAGAAAATATATCGGCTTATATTCAATATCCAATTCTACGACCAACAAATATCGTATTGGAAATAACGATATAAATATATCTTTCAAATTCCCATAACAATATCGGTATAATCACGAAATCCAACATCGAAATATTCCGAAGAAAATTTCGATTCAAATCCATTCCAATTCAATTATTGGAAATTCTGGTTACTTTTAAAACCCCTTTCAAATGCAATTTATTTATTTCAAAAATAAATTGATTTTAATTCTAGTTCAAAACTAGTTCATTTTGATAAAAATATATTTTTATCTTTTTAAATGTGGAATTTTTCAACCTAGTTCTTTCCAATTCATATATTATGATTTTACACAAATTATTTTTAATAATTTTATCAAGGCCCGTATAGTCGATTTCCATCAACGGCCATCGAACTGCACTTACAGCGACCTTTTCCAAATTTGATTTGGACATAATTCCAAATCCAACCGTTAGATTTCAAATTTCTAATATTCATTGGAAAGTTCTTTTCGATACGAACCCAACGGTTCTGGTTTCAGGAGAATCCGACGGTCGGGTCTCCCGTAATGTCTATTCGAAGTCAATGGTCGAAATTCACGAACTACCGCAGCGCGGCGTGTTCTATTCAGGCCATTTTATATATAGTATATATATATTATATATATTTCTTCGATTTCCTTTTAAAACATACTTTATAAATCGTTTTAAATTCGTTTTCGAAACGATTTCAACTTCATATTCAATTTCGAATCAAAATTGAATATTCCACATCATCGATATACAAATGCTAATATTTTCAAAACGTTATATTTTGAAATCACTTCCTTTTCTATAATTATTATAAAAATGAATATTATCGATATAAATATCGCTTACGTCAAAATGGCGCATCTCTAGTCAACACGGCTTTATATATTTCAATAACTTCGTTATTCTATTCAACAAATGAATATTTATTCTATTCAACACATGAATCTATATTTCTTTCAACACATGACTAATCTCAACACATGAGTGCTGTCAACACATGACTATTTTTGTTATTTAATATATTTCATAAAATTATGGTATCTATCGTTTGATTTTTAATCAGACTCCAACCGTAAAGTAGTTTCTAATCTTAAATATGATAAAGATGTAAATTTTATTGTTAAAATATTTTACTCAACACATGAATAGTTTCAACACATGAGCATCGTCAACACATGACTATTTTTATATTCTAATATTCTTTATTTTCCCAATTGGAATGAGGCCCAATCAATTACCATATAATGTTAATTATATGGATTCCATACAACACATGTATATAATAGCAACAATAAACAATCAACCATCATCCAAAGTGCACTACACAACTGCATAAGCATTAAATATAAATAATTAACGCTTACACAGCCTGTCGACCAATCGATCGACATACAATTAAATAATTGGGATTAGTGTATCACACCGAATATCATCCCAACACCCGTGTGGGGTTTCAAATCAACAAACACTGAATATTATTTGTGCAGTTGGGCGATGTGTAAAATTTATCGTCCCAATCAATATCCTTCAAATAGGTGTACATAAACAAACCGTCCGGTTCGTAAATGAATATTTATTTATTCACATTCACTATATTCATATTCACGTTAAAAATTATATTTAACGATAACTAATTTATTTCCACACATGATAATTTTTATTATCTATTTCACATCAACATCACAAACACATTTCACAACATATCAAACAAGCATACAAGTTGTCCATGGTCTGTGGAAGACGGGTGTCGGGTGCTGTTAAGCACCGTCTGCATCCTAGTATATATTTTTAACTAGAAAAGGAAATTTAAAGTGAGAAGTTCTCACCGAGGGTTCCACTCCGCCTTGCTTTACTGTTGAACAGCTAAACCGTCTGGATCTGTCTGAAATTCCAATGCAGTCCTTTTCACGCTATTCATAATAAAAATTATATTTTTATTGCTTCATTCAGTAAATAAAAATCATATTTTTATTTTTACTTCATATATTTTTCTCGGCGCTTCATTCTATATAAAGATTATATTTTTATTATCTATACTATATAAAAAATCATATTTTTATAATCTCTACTTTATTTATAAATACCACATCTTTGCGAATATAAAAATATACTCTCTTCGCTTCTAAAAGTATAATCCTTTCATTTCTAAAAATGCCATCTTTTCAATGATAAAGATCAAATTTTTACTAACTATATAATATAAAATCGTATTTTTACTTCACTAAAAATCATATTTTTATTTCGCTATATATATAAAGATAATATTTTTATATTCTCTATTATATAAAAAATCATATTTTTAATACTTCTACTTTATAAAAAATTATATTTTTATATTTCACATATGATAAAAATCATACTTTTACTATCTACATTAAAAATCCTATCTTTGTTTAATGAAAAATCACTTCTTGTTCATTTCAAAAATCACTTCTTTAATGAAATAGAAAATCTGTTCTTTAAAGAGATAAAAATCAAACTTTTTATAATTAAAAATCTAAACTTTCTATAACTAAATAAAAAATCAGTTTTTACAAGCTATATAAAATCAATTTTATACCTATATAAATTTACCGTAAAACTGAAAATAGATTTAAAGTTATTTACCTCCCTTTCATCGCAGGAGGCCCTCACGGTGGTCGGTGGTTGGCTAACGCGTCGACTGGAGGTGGGGGTGCAAGGCGGAGGTCGACCAGCGGGCGGCAGGTGGTGGTTTCGGGCTTTGGAAGGGGCGGCGGCTCGATCTTTTAGGGTTTCTGGGGGGTATAGGGCGCGGTGGGGTTTCAAATCGGAGAGGGGGGGTGCTTGGGGAGGCGCGTCGTAATGGGGTGGAAGTGGGCCAGGTGGAGGGGTGAACGACGATGGGTGAGCAATCGGTTTTTTTTTCTGAATCGGGTTTGGGTGAGAGAGACAACGGGGGGCTATATATTATAATATATATTTAATTAATTAATTTCAAAAAGCAACTTTTTATTTCGACTTCGAAATCGAAACCACCGCCTATCGTCCATAGCTAATTACCCCATTCCGAACACAATGGGATATGTATCGTAGGCTGATTCGATCATTTCGATCAGTTTTCGTCAAAATCGAAATATAACTACTCTATATATTGAATTTGAACGCACATTTCAATTTACCGGGGCCACATACGGACTCTAAAAATTTCTGAAAAACATTTTCTAACTTCGTATTGACGATACGGTCCTAACAAAACTAGTTTCGTCGAATTCTGAGACCATTTGAAAAATGGCCATTTTCCAGTCAATTAAATTCAACTGAAACTGGTCAAACGCGTTTTCCTTTGCCACGCTCACATATTGATTCGAAAAATTATGAATTTTGAAACCTAGCAATAATTTGACATCACGGATCCAACAAAAGTGGTTTCGTCGAAAACCGAGGTCGTTTGCAAAATTTACATTTTTAAGGGCCAGAATTCCATAGCGACTATTCTGAATTTTCAACTGGGCATATCTTTTGATTCCCGCTATGAAATTTCGATTTTTCGGATTCGTTGGAAAGATAATCTCAATTAGATTCAAATATTTTTGGTTTTACTAAATCCGGTTTATTTTGAACCCGGTACATTCATTTGAAATTTCAAATCGAATTATCGAACTATCGCGCCATTTTCAATTCCTTTTATATTTTAAAATAAATATTTATATTCTAACAACGAGCTATATAAATATATACATTCCAATTCTAGTCAAAATAAATTTCTCGTTGATATTATTTAAAATAAATCATTTTAAATATTCAAAATTCGCTAAAATTGCTAAAATAACAATTTTAAATTGGCTCAGAATTTCTGGGTTATTACCATCTCCCCCACTTAAAACTTTTCATCCCCGAAAAGGAATGAAGCCGAAAGTTGTGTAACTAATCAACTCAACTTCCATTATTTTCATTACAGCTTAAGTTCTTCAACTTTTCAGTTTCTAAGAACTTTTCAAAATTTTCAAAAATATTGCTAACACCCTAAATATCCGAAATTTTTTGCCATAACCTCACCTGCACCGGGTACTTCGGGATATTTCATATAGCCTCCCATGTCCTTCTTCAATCCAAAAGAAAAAGTAAAAGCCAAGCGGCTAGCCAATCGGCTCATAAAATCATCATCACCCAAACAAAACAGTAAATTATGGTAAACATGTACCTATTTGTCGGTCAAACAATTTTATTCTCTGCTCTAGCCTCCTTGCTATGACCTGTTCAATGTAAGTACATGTATATGCATGCAACTGTAATCATTTTTCAATATAGTTCAATATTCGGTTCAATTAGGCTAAATGGTTCAAAATTATCAAACAAATAAACAACAACACAACCATCAATCAATTAGTTGATTATCGTTTCAAATTCATAATTTTACTACATATACAGAATATCATGTTTTTGATGCCAAATCACAACAAATAATCCTATGTAAGTTT
Organism: Allium sativum; assembly: GCA_030737875.1. Classification (NCBI taxonomy): domain Eukaryota; kingdom Viridiplantae; phylum Streptophyta; class Magnoliopsida; order Asparagales; family Amaryllidaceae; genus Allium; species Allium sativum. Next base: position 160,637,362 of record CM060925.1, read on the forward strand.
TGGTTCTCACACCAGTCTGATGGAAATATATAGATATCACACCTTCGTCACTCGAAAATAAATACTGGTGATGGTATACTTCATCATCAGGACCATGTCCGGGCAACTAGAGTGTGATTCTATATCTATCCAGTATATAAAAACTTCGAATATATGTTCATGACGCGTATACGCGAAATCTTTATATATTGGATTGTCCAAATTAATTTAAAATAAATATTCAAATACGTATAAAATGATTTAATTTCAAAACAAAATTGTTTTCAATTTAAAAAAATATACTCTTCACACTCATTCTAGGATACTACCGATCCCATCTCTAACGAGTCATTCTAATTGGATATTACCAATCCAATATCTGATGAATTCTTTCGTTCGGTTCTAATGTGCCTTTTCCTCGAGCTCTGTAAACCAAAGCTCCGATATCACTCTGTAGCGACCCGAACTTCCCCGGTAAGGAAAGCCCGGATTGCTTTGAGAACACGACAAAATACAACGCAAACAGAAGAGCATTTCATTTTTATTATAACAATTCCATCAGATTTCAAGAATATACAGAGTATGAATAAATATTATACAACAAAGAGTATCAGAGATTTAAATACAGTACTGCAGCGGAAAAATAATACAACACAACCGAAAGAGATATACGGATACAGAGCTTTCCGGATATCATTCCAGCTGTAAACCAGGTTCCTATGAAAATAAATCTGCAAAACCAAAACTACTAGCTGCCCGTGTAGAAAATAAGGGCACCCAGAGTTTAGGTTAAAACAATAAACTCCAGGTCAGTCATGTGATTGGTGTGAGAACTACAACAGTTATTTAAAACTTTACTTTAAAAGAGAGTAATTCAAGGGACCACACCGTATAACACGGAACGGGTTTCCTCCCAAGAATACTATTGTATATAACAAAACAGCGCAATGCTCTTTGGAAAAATGAAGCTATTATAAGACCCAGGTCCCATCACATAATTGAACGCAAGCCGGAGGATAGGGTTTTCCCTTATAATAGCCAAACATGCTTGGTACGTTTAAAACAAATCACTTGATACTATTATAGGTGTATAGTTTCAAAACAATTTCAATCATAAATATCAATCATAGGTGGCATGGGTACCATCTATCATGTCGCCATACTAGGCTCTACAAATAAAACCGAAATATCACGTATTGGAAATTGGATTTCCGTCATGAGTCGAGGCAAGGGGCAAGCTCCTCTCCGTTCGAGACACTCTAGCAAATGTCTCAGGACCCCACTATGATCCTTGGAATCGGTTGGGCCAGTCCTCTCTTACTTTTGAGGATTAGTTATTCCTGAACACACGTTTCCGGGTCCTAACAGACCTATATCCGAGGCGCCTCGCATTCCAACAACCACACAGGTGAAAAGTATATATAAATGTCAGCCAGTTTAAGCACTGACACCACCACTAGCTAGAAAGAAACGTCGTGTTCTCCCAATGGCCCGTATCCCGTTTTTGACTCATACCGAGGTTTGAGGCTCGCGAATTCACACTATACACAAAGCTGTGCCACACAGACTGTGCTTTGATCATCAACCACAAGACTTTGCTTTTCAACAGAAGCCTTGATCATTTGCCACTTAGGCGTGCCACACAGGCAATTCATGCCATGCGACTGATGTCCATCGATATACAACCTCTGAGATCGTACGTCTCAGAGAAGGGCGTTAAGCAAGAGAATAAATTCTCCGCCGCCAAACAGATGTATATTTAATAGAGATCAATCAACACAGAATAAAATCCAATGTCAGACACACAGTCCATTTACAAGTTTGTTCTGGGTCTGAATGAAACCGGAGGCAACTTCCTCACATATCCATCGATCTCCAAGTACGTCTGGACGATCACCAACCGATTCCCTCCTCTCGGGTGTACGGCCCAATCAAGATCATCAGTAATCACCCAAACGATGTGAAGACTTCCGGTCTTCAACCACCGTCTTCATCTTCGACATATCGTTGAATTGGTTATTCAGAATGGGTGTAAACCCGGCCTTTCCGAATAACCCGCGTATATAATATACACATGTTACACTAACACAGCATACGCCTCATTCCAATTCAGAATATTCTTTTATTCGAATTTTCATATTCTTAGGGAAATGTACCCATTAATTTTATCAAAGATAAATTCTTCTAAATTTATTCTTTAATCTTCATTTGGATATCATTTCAAACCATGTTATGGTTTTCCAAACTAGTCGGGGTTAGCGAACCACACTGAAGTAATTATTTATTTTATTTCCCAATCCCAACCTATTCATCCCATGGGGCAAAACTAGTAATACTCCATATCTAACACCACGGTGTTATCGGTAAAGTTAATTACCATTTCACGTTCAAATCTAATTAGAGATTTTACTATCGCTTTGGAGCAGAACTGGTGATACTCCATCCTCGATCACTTTTCAGATTTTATAATTTAAATTATCAATTCACATTTCAATCTAATTAAAGATTCATTAAAACTCCACTTAGTTTTAATTTTCCTAAAAATCAATATCCTGTCTTTAACTGGGTTAAAGAACCAATGTCATCTAAAACACGATTTACGATAAACCCAAATTCACTTTCTATTGTTAATTGGGTTAAAGAACAGGTGTTATTTAAAACACCGCTCACGATAACCCAAAAACCAATTTAAATTCAATTCCAATTAATATTATTTAATTGTTCATGAATCGTAAATACACAATGGTTCCGTCTGGATCCCCCAGAGAACATCCGTATCTATAGGAAATCATTCCCTGCGAATTTCGTCACGAAGAGATCAATGGAATATATTTACGACTAAAAAAATGAGGTCACTAAGCGTTGACTGCTCTATCTCAGGGTTACGGAAATGAATCATCGAATTATGAAAATATTTCAAGTCACGAGGATAAACCAAGTCACAATGACAAATCAGGTCATGAAGATCCATCAAGTCACAAAAACATAATGCTGCATCAAACAGGTGGCTCCACATTACTAAGATATCTCAACATCGGATGGCTCCATTCTACCTTTAGTAACTCTAGTGGTTACATCTCTTTCACTTGTAGATATGCCATGGGGAATGCAGGTACACAATGGTTACACCTGATTCCCTCAGGAAACATCTATACCCGTAAGCTTTCACAGTTCCGCGGATTACGCCCTTATTATTGCTGTAGATCGCTGCAGACACAATGGTTACGCTTGGTTCCCCCAAGAAATATCCGTCCGTCGCAGGCCATTTATAGCCATGCGGGTTACGCTACACATTCGTGTTCTTCCAGAAACAAAGACAACTTGAGTTTTATGTCCGGACAACCTACCACTACTAGCAGCACAACTAAGCTCGAAATTCAAACGAGAAGGATGATACTTCCCTTTTTTTGCTTCGAAAAACATATAGTACTTCATTTCATATTCCTCATAATCATACTTATGATTTTATTACCAAATCATATTTTCAAGCATCTCGTTTCTTATATAAATTCTGTTATATCAGGTTTATATCAATTTGATTACTTTTCAACTCAATAATTTCCAATTTCACCATTTTCTTATATATTTTCCATATAAGTCCCGAAATTTCTGTATTCAATGTCTAAAATCGAATATCCTCAATTTTCTTTTCAAATTTCAAAATCCAATTTTGATCTCTTAATCAATTCAGACATTTGGTAATTTTTCAATCTTAGATTTATATGAATCTATTTGTTATAAGCCTAATTTTTCTTTCAAATTTCCAATTGTTTAGCTAGTCACTTAATCCACATCTTTATACTCCCAAAATTCCAGTTTTTGTTTTTATAACAAATTTCTCATTCACGCTTCATTACTCTTCCATGTTCACATCCTTCGACCGTCGGTTAGCAAGTGAACAACACCCTAAGTATCAACCTCGAAGGCCGAAATCAACATTAGATCAACACTCAGGAAATTATTCAACTTAACTAATCTCCAGTCAGTTTCTAATTTCCTTAACTTCAATCTTAACTTCTTATCAAAGCATCCCTTACGAAATACTCGGATTCAAATTTCAAATCCACTTCTTTTATGTTCTGCCGCTCTTCATTCTTGTCGTGCAGTTCTCTCCATTCGTTAGCCTCTCACGATATTTTGAAAACATTCGCAATTATCATATTTATTTCCTATAATTCTTACTGGAAAACATTTCCATATATTTGCATATCTTTATTTTCCCTAGAAATACTTTTTATTCATCACGAAAACATTTCTAAATTCGTTAGTTTGATTAAAATAGATGTTAAATAAAACATTGTTATTGTCACTTACTGTTGACACTAATTAGCTCACTTCCCTTAACCAATTCTTGTTATCGAACCTTAATCATTTCTTAGCCAACAATTTTGTAAATCAAATTGGGGTATATTTACCTCTCAGACCTTAACAGAACAACATTATTAACTTCGAAATAGATCAAGTTCATAGCTTCGAACACCAATAGAACATTTATTCTCGTAACTTCTGAACTCGAGTTAAGAATTTTTTTCTTTTACAATAATTCATGCCTTCAAGATTTTATACTTTATTCTTTAATATATGAACAATTTATTAAATTTTTGATTAAATGGAAAGTACATAATGTTTTCTTGAAATTCGACATATCGATTCCTATGAGTAACCTCCTTTTTCGAACAATATGTTATTCGATACCATATTCCCAACTTTAGATAATCTCATTTGATTTATAATATGAACTTCAGAATAAATCTCACCGTATTGGTTAACTCCATTTCCTCTATCTCCAATTTCATTTGCGACATTTTTGCTTTCAAATGTTATCTACATCTAAAAAGTAAATATTATTACTTTTATACGAATCTAGACTCGTCAAATCAAATTACATTTGATTTCATTCAAATACAGGTTCAAATCCCTTTAGAATCTTCATCCATATCTCACTTCATTTACAATTCATGTTCACAATTCACTTCTTGTTAATTAACTAACAAGATTATAATTATTATTGAATTCATATATTCTATCATATGTCATTGATTTGAAACCAATAATAATTTATCTTCTCACTTCTGAATCAAATTTAACACACTCATATTCCAATTATAACTCTTTTCTGATTTTATTTTCATTTATTTCTAGTATAAATATCAAAATAAAATGCATCGTTGCATTTTTGAAACGATTCCAAATTTGCCCTTTTCATTTAAATTTCCATCGGAATTCTTATTACCAATCAATTTCAGTTATCTTGATTTCTAAAGTACCCAATTACAGAAATCAATTTATTGATTCTCTTATACTTATCTTCCCTTAGATACCATTCGATGATGGATTCATGATTCAACCTTAAGGTTGTAAAATACTACTAAAGGTGTAAAACATTGTAGTGACTAAGAATACAAGGCATAAATTAAGAATACAAGGCATAAATGGCAGTAGTTATTAAACAAGTCACGGGTGTGGCAAAGCCAGGAAGAGAACAACACATATACACTGAATTCTAAAGCAAAACAAATTGGTGCATCAGCTTAAACATGTATTATGCAAGCAACACTAGATAATATATTTTTCAAGCAAGAAATGCATCAATTATTTTTTAGTGGATATTCTATGATTAACTAAGATAAGTTACTATTTAGTAAAAATAACATGTTGATATGTTATTTCATTCCTAAACGATCACGTTTTTAGCTTAAATGGAACCATGATATTTTATCCTGACTTCAAATATGATATTTCAATATCAATTTTTTACTATAATACCATGTCTGCTGGTATGTAACACTCAAAGTAAATAAAGTGAATTTGATACAGTTAATTTAAAATTTGGGACCTATGTATAAAGGCATGTCAAGTTTTTTACTTTAAAATAGGCTATAGTTCTCTAATGACTAAAATATATGTAAACAATAAGCAATCTTCCCTCAATTAACTATGTAAACCAAAATCAATATAAAACTAACATTTGAATGGTTCCCATAAAAACAGTTACTTGGTTCAAATCAAGTTAAACATGCATAATATCAACAGTGTCTGCATGTTTAGTTTTAGGAAATAAAACCATTAGGAATTATAGAAACAGATTTTGCTTGAATAACTTGCAACATGAAAAAGAGTTTATTTAAAACATGCATGTTAGGAGAAGAAAACTATGAAACTCTCCCTTAAAAATAAAATAGATGCACAAATGCCTCCAAAGCAAAGGTCCACAATTTATTGTGTTAGCCGATCATAGAATCAGCTTAACCATTTTCTTCCTAAAAATCTTGTAGAATTATTCTTGAAAGGTAATACAAAATTCAACTATGAACAACAAATAAAGACATTAAAATTTGAAATGAAGCATGTTTTATGATCGAAAGATTATTGACTATTTTCCATAGTTTAGAATCAACATCTGGAAATATTACAGTTCATACAGACCGACAACAAGGTACTAGTGGTGTGCATGTTAACCCATCCATTTCATTTGGGAATGTATACATCTAAAACAGTGACCTCGGCATGATTTACATGTGACATAGTAGGTGATGGATTTATTTATTTATTGTTCTCTAGCAAGACTAATGAGGTTGAATAAAAATATGTGCAAATGTTATGGACAAGTTCAACTAGAAAATGCCAATGACTATCAACAAGTATAGCAAGTTCAACAGTGACAAGTTTATGAGAAAGTAAACATTCAATATTGTAGAGACCACACAATAGCAACATACGTTCACAATATTAAGTAAATATGGCACCATCCATTCAATAAGTATATACCCAGGGGTGTATGTAATGCACCAGTAAACTGAGGCAGTACAAATCATAGGGTACCAGCTGAAAAGACTAAATATCGAATCTTTTACTATTACTTTTTTGTTTATATAAACGTTAAATTCACTTGACCAAACCTTAATCGTGAGAATAACTCACCTGTAGGAGCAAGCTTTATGGTGACGTGCGCCAGCAGCAGCAGCAATAGCAATAACACGCATACCATCAACTTGAGGCATGGCTTTGATCAAAATGCTGCGGCTTTATAGTCTATATGGTGGTTAAGTCACTGCTGAACATTGCTGTAGTGGAGGATAGGAAGAAGCAAGTGGCGGAGCGATGGATTTCAATTAGGATGGCAGCGCTCGACTGGGTGGAAGGCGGACGAAGGTACGGAGGTGAGTGCGACACAGGTAGCACGATGCATGAAGGCAGTTTAGGGTTCTTCGATTTGGAGAAGAAGGTTTTCTTCTTCGTGGAGCTAGGGTAAAGGTGCAATTTGGTGATGATTTGGGGAAAGGAGTAATTTGGGGAAAATGAATTCATTTCAGCTGCTCAAGAAAATAGGAGAAAGGAGAAATATGGAGCGTAATTTATAGTGGTGATTTCGGCTATAAAAACGGAAGAGTGAAAACGATTTTTGCCTGAAGAAATTAGGAAAGAGGTGCGATTCTTCTTATAGAAGAAGAAATGTGAAGATAAGAACGAATTGCTTCAGTAGGGGTAGGCTATCTGCGCATTATAGGATATAGGTCGATGCGTAATTATCTGAGGTAGGTTGTACATTAAGGTAAAATTATTTTGGGAGATTTATTTATGGTCAAATTAAATATTAAAATAAATTTCTACTGCAATCTACCGTGTAACGTTCTGAATTCGTACCGCTAATGAAATATCCAAACGCAACAAAAATAATACGTACCTCTTTGTCTTCTCATTCTGAATCCAATAAAATCAATTTAATTGTACTTTGACTCAGTTTGTATAACAAAATATTTTATTCTTTTAAATTACTTACCGGTTCATAAATTTTATTCCATTTGTTCAACAACTACTACGTTCGTTTCCAAATTCGAAACATTGAATTCAATTTTTTTACAAATACACACAAATACAAGCCTTCCATATATTTTAATAAATAAAATCTCCAATTCGTTTAACGTTAAATAATGTTTATTTTAAATCCAAAACTTTATATTCTTCGGTCGTATTTCAAATCCAATTCAAATATCAATCAAATTTATTCTCGACTAGTTACAAGTTAATATTTGATTTTCGATTAGCCATTCTGAAATTTAATATCGAATTCAATTCTCATCCAAACCAATAAACTTTGATTTTTACTCATGTATCAATATAAAATTGATTATTAATCGTTAATTCTTTATTTAATTTCATATTCTAGTTGTTGAAATTTCTGGGTTGTTACAGGAATAAAGTGAACGCTCTTCGTAAGTCTATCCACTACCACCCAAATGCTCCTATTTCCCTTCCTCGATCTAGGCAGTCCATCAGTGAAATCCATAGAGACGCTCTCCCGCTTCCATTGTGGGACATCCAAAGGCTGAAGCAATCTGCCAGGTTTCCTCTGTTCATCCTTTACTCGCTGGCAAGTCAAACATTGGGTCATAAATTCCGCCATGTCCTTCTTCATACCAGTCCAAAAGAAAACTCTCTTCACATCTCGATACATCTTACCACCACTCGGATGGATAGTTATCCGAGAATAATGAGCTTCTTCAACGCTGCCTTTAGCAGTTCTCTAATTCTAGGGACACATAGCCTTCCATCTTATCTTAACCACCCTTTCTCGTCCACAATATATCTAACTAGGTGACTAAAATCTCTCCTCTACCAAGCCTATCAAGATGTCTGCTATATGCGGTTTCTCGTGTTCCATAGATCCAATACGCTACATAAGAGTAGGTCACACCTTCAATGATGTTAATAATCCCAATGTGAAATCTATAGATGGCATAAAATCGAAGGTTGATATAAACTCTAAGCTTCGCCTATCTATGAATAGAAGATTCAAAGTCATCCTCTGTCCACTCAACGCGTCCGCCACCACATTACCTTTGCTCGGGGTATAAGCTATCTCAAAGTCGTAGTACGTTAGGAACTCCATCCACCATTGCTTCCTTAGGTTGAGATCCTTCTATGAGAACAAGTATTTGAGCGACTTATGATTCGTGTATAGCTCAAATCTCTCTCCACGTAGATAATGTCGCCAAGACTTCAATGCGAACTCTATTGTAGCCAACCCTAGATCATGGGTAGGGTATTTCTTCTCATGAACTCTCAATTGTATGCTACCATAGCATGTCTGCTACCATAGCATACTACCCTTCCTTATAGCATTAGAACGGCACCAAGTCCTATGTCACAAGCATCTATGTAGACGTTAAAATCTTTCTTCCGTTGGGGAGAGTCAGAACTGGGGCTGTTGTCAGAACCCTCTTCAATCTTGGAAAGGCATCCTCGTAATCAATGCTCCACTAAAAAGTCAAGTTCTTCTTCGTCAATCGGGTGAGTGGGGCTGATATCCTTACAAAGTCTTCGGAGCCCTCCAATCTTGAGCTGTGACGACTTTGGCAGAGTCCACTGCTATCTAATCCTTGGAGACTACATGCCTTAGGAACCTTACTTCCTTCCTCCAAAAGTGACACTTGGAAATTTTTTCCTTAAGCAAATACGATACGAGAGTGCATAGAACCTCTCCTAAGTGTAGGGAATGCTCCTCCTCATTCTTAGAGAATATCATAATATCATCCGCAAAGACTACCATAAACTTGTTCAAAAACTCTCTAAACACCTTACTCATCAAGTCCACAAAAATGCGGGTGCATTGGCTAGCCCAAAAGGCATAACTAGCCACTCAAAGAAAGCGTTTGGTGTCCTGAATGCAGTCTTATCAATACTATCCTCTACCACCCTCAACTGATGAAATCCTATGGCTAAATCTATCTGCAAAAAAACTGATGTGCCTACTCCTGATCAAACAAGACGTTGATCCATGGAAGAGGGTGCCTATTCTTCTTGATGAGCTTATTCAACTCTCTATAGTCCATGCATAGACGAAGTGAGCTATCTACCTTATTTGCAAAGACAATCGGAGCTCCCCACTATGCTCCGTCTAATAAATCCTTTCTCGAATAGCTCCCCTACTTGCTTTCTGAGCTCTCTCCTTCCTCTAAGAGCCATGTGGCGCACTGGTAGAGCAATTGCCTTCACATTCTCTGGCAAATAAACCTGGAAGTCTATCCCATGCCTCGGAGGTAATCACCTAACCTCATCAAACACGTCTGGATAATATCTGATTATGGGTATTGATTGCAAATCGTCAACAGAAGTATCAAGCAAATCTAGGGAACTGAGCATAACTGACACCAGTGGGTCACACGAAATCTCAAGAATTTTTCCTTGGCAAGTCAGAAGTCTAACCACTCTCCTCTCATAGTCTAGGATGTCACCATACATGTCTATCCAATACATTCATAGAATCAAACCATAGCCCATAAAGCCCAGCACGTATGCTTCGCATTCAAACTTAACGCACAATATAGAAATTCTCAAACCCCTATATATCTTGGATAAATGAGCCATACCTCCTATGGGGTTCGAGACTACTATAAGATCAGAGACTATACTAGTATTAAGGTACATACTACCTACTAAAGAACCAGATATAAATGAATGAGAAGTGCCAATATCAAAGAAGGATCTAACAAGATAGTCAAAAAAGGAAATCAAACCTTCAATATTAACTTTCCTACCTCGATCAGGTCCACTAGCCACAAGAGTGTGTACTTGTTCAAAAGATCCTGCCCCTTGTCCTTTCTCGCTAGGGCATTTCTTAGTGAAGTGTCCCACTTGACCACGATTAAATCAAGCTTTCTTTGTCTTTCTACAGTCTTTCACAAAATGACCCAAAGCTCTGCAACCATGACACTTGACATCTTTTTAATCTTTGAGCCTTGTCAGGCTTCCCTCATTTCTTTTGTGCTCCCTTCTTGGGCTACCGCTTCTTTTTCTCGCCTTTAGCCCATATCTCCTCAGTCTTACTGTCTTTTTCTCATTCTTTCCATCTCCGTGCATTAGAGCCATGTCAACCAGCTTATCAAACGTTGCCCCTATCAGTATATGAGATAATGCAAGTCCTTGGATAGGTTGATTCAACCCTCTCGCAAACCTAAGAGCCTTTTTATGGGGTGTACTTACCAAGTCCAGACCAAATCTCGTCAGATGGTTAAACTTATTGACATATTTCTTAACAGACATGTCCCTTTGTTACAGAGCCAAGAATCTCTCTATCTTTAATCCTTCTTCCACTTGAGATAAAAAATTCATCTCAAATCTCTGTCTGAAATCATCCGAAGTAGCTACTGGTTGTCCCACTTGCGTCACCTCCCATCAGTATGAAGCTTCGTCCTTCAGTTACCATGAGGCCAACTATATCTTCCTCCTATCGTCGAGCTCAAAAAGACAAACACGTTCTCCATTTCTCTAAGCCAATTTCGTGCCTCAAAAAAATCTCTCAGTACCATGGAACAATTTTCCTCCCATAGCGCAAAAGTCCTTACAAAGCTTAGAAAAGTTATCTACTTATGGAGGTGGAGCTACTACGACTGCAACTGGGAGTGGGGCATCTTCTTAAACTCCAGTAGGTGTCGTAGCCTATAGATACCTATGGAGCCATGTCGGTAACGGAATACCCTTAGGAAGATTAGGTGCCCCAGACAAGATGAAAAGAGAAGAAATAAAGAATCAACAAGCGATCGAGAGAATATTGAATATGGATTAAGGGGATATGTTTTTCAAAAACATGTTCTTATCTGAAAATACATTGCTTTTGAAAACAATTTTTCAAAACTTTTCTCCGATCTTGTAATCTTCAGCTCTAATACCAATTTGACACCCCCCACGTCCGTTAATGTCACTCATCAGAGAATGCATTAAGTATCATGAAGCACAATAGGTAAACAGTAACAAGAATTTACAAGACATATATAAGCAAGCAACGAAAAATTCAACTTTTATTTAAAGTAAAACATTGTTTCAAATCAGGTTACATCATCAAATCAGTTACATCAAAAATCAAGAACCTCAAATCTATCTCATAATGCAAAATATCAAAGTGCAATAATACAAAACCATATCCCTTATAGCAAGCCGTAAAAGAGTAGAAAGTAAATCAAAGCGATACATCTAAGAAAGTCCAGATCCAAGCTGAAAGAGAAAGTCCTAATCACTAAGGAGTGCTACCACTCTGAGGACCTAGGGGGAAAGGAAGAGAAAAAAGGAAAATATAAATAAGTCAGGCATAAAGCCTCGCGAGTTCTAGTGATTTTCAATATATGCCTAAAATAGAGGTATAAGGACAGATAAACAAGATTGGATGAGAAAGTACAATAGTATATAAGGCAACATGTAAACAAGATAAACAAAGAAGCAAGATAAACAATGATCGAGTAAAGCTTCTAATTTATAATAGGACTAGGTAGGTGTTAACCTAATTACATAACAGCAAGACTAAATAGCAAGATTAAACAGTAGGATTAAACAACAGGATTAGGTGTACCCTAATTGCATAACAGGATTAAGTGTTGCCCTAATTACATAATAGTAGGGTTAGGTGTACTCTAATTACTACCCATGATATCGACTCCTTACTACGTAAATATCCTGTGTCAGCCCCGACAGTAGGGTGTATCACTCCCTAACCTGGAAACTTATATAACATAGACCTATTTACTCATGTTACAATGGCTAAGTTTCCCTAATCGGACCCATGCACGCTCGTGACTCCACCGGAACGCGCCCGTACCTACCTTCCTCGTTTGAACCTCTTATTATCTGGTTCATAAAAGCGTGCCCTGGCCCCTACCTAGTGCGAGGCCCTCTAACAAAATACCAATAGGGATACTGACCGATATGTGTTCCAAACAACAAGACTGACATAAGCCAAACCCCTTAAGCTTGTGCCCCCAAATAACTAGGATTTAAGAGTCCCCAAAACCCGATACAAAAACAGAACGAGGGACCTCTTAACTTATTAATAGTCAGGTCTAACTTAGCAGGTTTAAATTCATTGATAAACATGGTTGTAAAATTACATGTTATTATGCGTGCACGACCCTTTCCCAAAATAAACACCTGCCCAGATGTATATAATTACTATAGTAATTTAGTTTATGAAATCAAAAACCGGTAGTTACATTATTTTAACATGTCCTTTATTTAATGTTTGTATTGAGTCAAATCTAACATGTTTATACATATGCATATTATTTGTTTTAATTACAATTCCCAAATTACAACATGTGCATATTATCCCCTTTTTATTATATTCCCAAATTGCAGCATGTACAAGTATATGCATATTATCCCTTTCCCAAATTACAGTCAAATAGTCCTCAATTTATAATATGCCCATATTCTCCTTTTTCATGTCATTTCTTACTATCCCAATTTTAACTATATGCGATCTTAAATCGGACTTTGCCTAGGCTTTCATTGGTTTAGGCATAGTGTAAATAAAAGGGAAAAATACAAGGAGAAGAATATAATCAAATCAAATTATATAAAATAACATATAGGAAAAACTGGAAATAAATTAAACAGTAGAATAGGGAAAAGACACATAACTAATTAATCAACTGACAGTAAAAGAACATATATTACTATAACAACAACATAGTTGAATAAAAAAAGACAGGTACAACTTATAGGCACCGTATATTCTAGATCCAACTTTATTTACTGTCATGATATATTTCTAAGTATCAGATCTAAAGATAACATGAAACTCACAGCTAGTTTTGGTGAACAAGAGATATCTCTTTATATATATACATATATGTCGTTGTAGAAAAGTCCACTTCTATCTTTTTGTTGTTGTAGAGCAGTCCGAATTGTCCTTACTATTTTGTAATTGGGAAGTACCTCAGTAGTTTTATTTATATATTAATCTCAGAAAAGGGTTTAGAGGAAGAAGGAGGAAGAAGAATAATTTTGTGTGTATAACAAATAATGTTACATGCCTTTATATAGACTACCTAGGACAATCCACCACCATTAGATATTAGGTTTGCAATCTTAACCTTACACATAATGTTGATTCAGCAGACGAACCGAAAATTAAAAACAGTCATGGTACAGAACTCAAAATCAAGCTTGTACATGGGTGGTTCGACCCACCGACATACTGGGTCGACCCACGGGTCAATCTAGGCATGGCATAGGTCACCCCATGACCGTTGCTTCCTGCGCAGATTTATCAATTTGAATTTATTCATATATAATCTTCTTATATATGTATATATAAACAAATTTCTTATGTTCATAATTTCTTTATACGTTATCTGATTTACGCAAACTCGGGGTCGATCTGAACAAGAATTCTGTGATAAACGCAATGGTGAAGTCGGTTTAACTTAATTCTGAATATTTAATTATATAATATCCATTTTATTTTCTTTATAGTATGATTATAGTGTATTAAATTTTGGGGTGTTACAAGTATTTTCTTGCATAATTAATTTCTCTTGTCTTATCTTAATCCACTCTTATTCTTTAACTATGACACTATTCTCATATGTTTCTAACTTACTTTTCATGGTAATCTTAATTTAGATTTATATTATCCTATCATAAATCTTTTATCATAAAAACAACATTTCTTAATCACACGCTTTATTCGTTCTTTTCTGGGCTATCAAGTGTCTAACTTGATTTCTTACACAATTTCTTTTTATAACATCTTTAAGTTATATTACTCTTTTACTTACCGTCTTTGTAGGTTCTATCTTTAGGAAGTTATATTTATTCCATTCGGTTGGTTGCTGAAAATGCACTAAAATTTATTACCATAATTTAATATAAAACAGTCCGACAAATAAAAATATGTAACTACAAGACATTTATTTATTTCTGAACTACTAGATAGTGTAAATATGGCTAAATCCCTATTTTACACTAACCCATCTTCTCTTGCATTAATTCTTACACTTACGTTTGCTACTTTTCTTACAAATCAAGCTATGGAAATATATCCGTTTTTTAATGAACCAATCTAAGCTGTTTTTAATTTCCAATTAATTGGTATATTGTAACTCTCGTTCTTAATTCATTTTCCAAATTTTTACATAATTACTATAAATTTACAACATTTGAGCTTATGCCTTTTTTCTACCACTCTTTTATCTCAACAATATTTATATTTATTCAAGTTTAGTTCTAAAAATTAACTTCTACTATAAGTATAAATTTCTCAAATTTACATTTTAAGCACAGATTTACTGTAAATAATTCTGACAAAACTATGTCAAAATTAATAAATACAATAGGAATTAAGCTACTGTAAATAATTCTAATTAAACCATACTTAACTATAACAGGAGATAAACCATTGTAAATAATTCTAATTTAAACTATACTATATTTAACTAATTATAACAGGAATTGAACGATATTATATACCATTATTTAAAAATAAATAATTTAAATCCACTCACCCTTAGTTCTAAGCTCTTGTTCATGGCTGCTATGAATCATGTCTTCTAAGTTGATTATAAATATTTTATTTTATAAATCCTTCCCTATATAAATTTAAGTTTTGGTCTGTCTTAGAAAAGAAAACCCAGAGAGGGGAAAGATTGTATTGTGGGTAAAGCACTAGGCTTAAAGGTCTATTTATAGTGACCTAGGGGTCTCAAACTGCTGGATTTTAAGATTAAATCGTATCCATCCACGTCATTTAGCCAATCAGAGCTTCTGAAATTCAAATTTAGCCAATAAGAACATGCCACGTCAGCTAAAAATAATTAAACATCATCATTATTTCATACTTGGGCAAAATAACATCCATATGTTATGGCGGGTCAACCAACCCATTGAAGTCAACCGACCCATTGGAGGTCAACCTTAGGGTCAACCTACACATTTTTTCTTTTATTCTGCGATAACTTCTTCGTTCTAACTCCATTTTTCTACAAACTACATGTGTAAATTCAATGGATGCAACAATACAACTCCCAAATACAAATTCTAACAATTTTATTAACTTATTTTACTATTTAATAATAAAAAATATGGGGTGTTACATCCAGTTCTATAAACTAGGGCGCATATAACAACATTTGCTAGAAATAAACTAAACCGATCCCAAACAACAATGGCCGTGAATTGGCTTAAATGTAACAACCCTAAATTTTGTAACACATTATTCAAGAGTTTAACTAAAGGGTGTTAATAATGTGATGGATAAGGGAATGAGATTTGTACTTAATAAATTAATTAGAAGGCTTGTCTTTGTAATAAATTAATTATTAAAATATGCATAAGGATGAAGGATACGAGAAGGGCATAGTTGGAAATTTCGTCCCCATATATAACATATCATATTCTCCAATGTTCTATTATAGCAATAATTTATAAACATCTAAAGGAAAACTAAGCAAGGTTGCCCATTACAAGCTAGGAGAAGAAGAAGAAAAGGCTAGTAAACTTAGAGCTTGGAATATTTCATCATCAAATCTCATCACTTTTACCTAAACAAGATGAATAATACTCTCTACCCATTATGTTTTGGTTATTTATGTATACCAAAATAGTTTGATGTTGATCATGATTGGTTTCTTTTTGTTCTAGATGTTACTTACATGTTAAGAGATACTCATGTTAGTTTTGTGATATATGTTTGGTTTCATGATGAATTTTTTATTATGCATAAAAATGAATAAGATCATAGGCCGAAGTCTGCAGTTAGATATCTCCAAATAACGCAAAATTTTGATATGTTGTGTGTTTGATGATTGTGGAGATGAGTTTTGGATTTTATAATTTTCCATGCTTGAAAGAGTTTGCTACGAAATTCTTAAGAGTGATTGTCTTAGGAAGGATTTTACATTAATTATGGTACTAAAGTTTGTGTTAATGTGTCCATGTATTTTGAATTATTATATAGTACAAAGTACTGAAAAATATGTTTACTTGGGTCAGAATACTTTTTATAAAACAATAGAATTTCGACAACATGGTGAAGTTGGTAAAAAAATATGCTTTACAAAGAAATAAATTGATTTTGCCTAAATTTACTGTCAATGCCATTTTCAAAATAGGAATCACCATTCGGCAAAGTCCGCACCACCCTTCGGTAGCGAAGGATGCTTCAAATATCATAAGTATGGTATATGAAGCATTCAAGGCTTCCGCCTCTTACCTTTCGATTTCTGATTGGTCCTGATACTTATATATTTTGGTTTTGAAAGATAGCCACTCCACACGAGGATTTTACGCTGAGTCTTTCGGATAGGCTAAATCGGTGGTTTTCAATAAATAACAATTTTTATAAAGAAGGATTTCTAAAAAACGGCTTTATAAAGAATTAAGGCTTTTGCCTCCGCACCTTTTGGCGGAATCGAAAGGTTTTTTTCAATAAAATTATGTTACGAGGTTGTTGCCTCCGTTCCTTTGTTCCTTTTGAGGAAGGGATACCTTGATAAGAAATATGTTTGAATCGAAAGACTATTTCCATATGACTTGTTTTATAACTTTATAAAGAGAAAGAGGTTACAACCTAGCTACCTTTCGCAGCCAAAAGGGGGTTTCATATTATAAACCTTAAGTGTAAGAAAGGAGAGACTATCGGCTCGACACCATTCAGCTAATGTAGAAGGGTGAGTTTTTTAACATAAGCTTGATATTGAATTGATTAATAGTTGCTTGTTTGTGTTGTTACCCGTAGAGCCTGGCGGCACCAAGGATGCAAACAGGATGTTGTGGTGAGTCATTACCTTAGAGTCGGGTTGGCATAATGGATGTTAACCAGGTTGAGAAGTAGGATGGGTTTTCGTAACCTATCCATCTGACAGTGGACGTTGGAAGGGTTGTTTTCACGAAACAGTTATACAAAATTGTTTTTAAAATACTTTCGTAACCCTAGGATTACGCCAATGGCCATGTCGACACTATTAATGACAATACGACCTAATCTACTTGTTTTCTAAAATACTTAGAGGTTTATCCTCTATCCTTATCTAGATGACAGGGTCATTTTCCAAACAATGTTTTCTAAACCGAAGCTTATTCTTCCAAAACCCTTGTAGCCATAACCTACAATGACACGTCTTTATAAACCTGTTTTCTATAAAAACTTCCTTCGATGCAGATAGGGTTAGTAAGGAAGTTTTCTAAAACCAAATCTTTTAAGACTTCGCCTTTTTGGCTATTGGAATCAGTAATGATGACAAGGAGATCTTTTATTAAAATGTTTTCTAAAAAGGAATAGAGGCTTTGCCTCTATTGTATGCCATCATTTGTGAGAAAATAGGCATTGATTATTAATCGTTGTGTGGAGCCGGAAGGGTTACACCTTTCGAAATGAATTTGATATGGACTTCGATGCCTTTGAGGGAGTCGAAGGAGATTAGGGATGACATAGGTGTCATACCCACCGAAGGTAAATTGTATTCTGATTGAAACCCATGAAATGCTTATGCTATTTGACTTTTGGGTATTTTTAAGACATTGCATTTGTATAAAACATCGGGAGGGTCCAAAGGGTGAAATTTTTGAAACACTAGTAAAATAAATTATAAGTAATGGAGTTTAAGCATGTTGCTTCACGTAGTATAGAGGACTTAGGATGGAGCTTTCTATTTCGTATTAGCAGGGAGGAACTCTGCATTCATAGGACGGGTACCAAAAGGGAAGGTTGGTTCCATGTGAATAGGATATGACCCTACGAAGCATAGTTCTGGAATCACATGTTGAATGAGGTTTCAGCTTCATATCCTAGCAAAGTAGTTGAATAGCACATTATAGGAGTTGAGAATTGATTAATTAAAATATTGAAGCCAATAAGACATTTGGTTAGTGTAATAGGGGATGGGGAATCCATTGTGTGTAGCATGTTATATGTTTCTATTGTTACGATGTTATAATTATAAATGGTACTAGCAATTGTAGTGCAGAAGCACAGGGTTGACCTGGTTTCATTTCAGTTTTTTCCGCTTAAACTCTCGAGTATTCAATTGATTAAACTAAGGGTTAATGTCTTTTAGGTATCTCTTTCAAATAAGCTTCCAGAGGCAAGCAAAAGGCTGTAGCTATTAGGAGTTCCAATGCGTTTTTTTTCTACTGATGTATGTATCATCATGCTTGCTATTGCCACTCTGTACATTCTGACCAGCCAAGGGGGATCGTCATTATGTTGCTCTAAGAGTATAATTTGTATTAACTTATATTTTTTATGAACGGGTTATGCGATGGGTTGTATAAATGAATATTTTATGAAAGTTTTAATATTCTTATGTTATGGTTGATTAACATCCTATTTTCTATCACTGAAAATTGCAATAAGAGATGAATGCATCATCTATAGCATTTAGCTTCTGACCGTAGGGAATGTGGTGTTACAATTTGGTTTCAGTGCATAAATTTATGTAATCTTAAATAATATTTTACCAATTAGGATATTATAACTAAAACCCAAAGATCAGAAATATGATAAGGATTGGGATAATGAAACTATGAAGTACTTGTCATTGTATTTATATTGTATACATATGTATATACCCAACAGTTTTAGGACCAACTTTTGGTATCTTACTAAAGTTTGTCTGTAGAAAGAAAGTAAGATATGGAGAGAAGGAGTGCAAGGCTAAATATTGATGGTTGAAGCACTACAATAAATATAAATGCTCGATCTGATGCTGGTGGAGGTCACGGTCAAAGGGCTAATGAGAACCAAGGTGCTGCTACACTACCAGTAGATATTGGGAATTTGTTTTAGATGTTTATTCAGATGTTACAAGTTGTACTTGATGCTGGTCTCGGAAGATTTAGCCCCAAAGTGAAAGTTGGAAATAACTATGCAAAATTGAGTACAGATCATACTGGCTTAGGATGAATACCATTCCTTTGAATGGAAGACGCTGTCGCTGTGGATAACTGGTTGCTACATTGTGAAAGAATCTTTGGAGACTCACGCTTGGCAGACGAATAGAAGAGGTGATTAGTGTCGAGATAGCTGCAGGGAAATGCTTTGCATTGGTGGAACGAAGTGACCGTAACGACACAAGTGGAAGGAATCACTAAGAAAGACATCTGAAGGATTCTTAGGGAAAGGTTTGTTTTAGAAGCTGATTGGTCCTTAATTATGAGGAAGTTTGATGAGTTGAAGCAGGGAGAGTGATAATGGTGTAATATGCTGCTAAGTTAAATGAGTTGTCTCGTTATGCTCGCAGGATAGTATACACTGCCATTTTGAGGAATGAGAAGTTTACAAAAGGTCTTACGTTTGAAACTATGAAAACAACTATGCCTGACTTGCGAGACCCTTATGATGTTGCCACCGAGATTTCTATTCGGAATGAAGAAATGCTTAAGGAGGTTAAGAGACTCAGTGGAATCCAAAGCTTTCAAGGAAGGAAAAAGAAATTATTCAAAGGAAGAGAAGATCGAAAAGGAGGAAAGCCAAAGAAGAATAAAGTGGAACTGGTTTTGCTTTAAGTTCCGTTAGAAAGGTCATTGCTCGATCGATTGCAAAGAAACCATACCCCAGATCACTGTTGTAAGGCAAAATATCCGAGGCTATAATTGTAATCATTTATGTCTGGAAGCAACGAAGGGGAAGTGATTGTATTGGAGCCCTCGTCTTCCAGAACAAGTGTTGTTGAAAAAGATAAACAAGTTTTGGAAGATACGCTTTTGTTTCGTAGCACATGTTAAAGTTTTGCTTGACACTGGTGCATCACATTAATGTATCTCTAGATGTGTAGTAGATAAGTTGTTTTTGGAACCATCATACCTTAATACTTCATTTAGAGTAGTTAATCTAATAAGAGGTTATATGACTCTTGGGATGAGATGTGATAACCTAGAATTTGATTGCTAGGTTTCGTTTTTATATATAGTTTGTATATTTTTTATTTCTATGGTCTCGACATTATTTTGGCAATAGGTTGGTTGAATCTTTATTATGTTAGGATATTTTGTTGAAGTAGGGGAGTATCGTTGATACATTGGATAGAAACGATAAGATTGTGTTTTCGGAAGAAAGATTAGTTTCGCATATATCTTCATTGTTGAACATTTTGGAATTGTAGGAAGACTGTAACACCCCGAATTTTTAAAAACATTAAAGAGAATAAATTAAATAATAATTAATTTAATGTTCAGAATTAGAGGAAATGAACTTCACCATTGCGTCCGTCTCGAAATTCTGGTCAAGATAGACGTTTGGTTTGCATAAAACGGACACCATATAAAGAAGTTATGAGATTTTTAAGTTTGTATACACACAGAAATATTTTATATATACGCATGAGTCAAAGGTATGTCAGAATCCTAACTCGAGGATTCAAATTCGAGAAATTCCTCTGAGCGGCAAAATTCCCGCTCTAGGGGGTCGACCTCCCTTGAGGGTGTCAACCCCCTTGAAGGGGTACCGACCTTGAGGTCGACCCACCCACAGGGGTTTCGACACCCCTAGGGCTGAGGTGGCACTCAATTTCAGGGGGTCTGGCAGCTATATATATGTGACATATTTCTCATATTCTCTTCATTGGGAGCCATGGAGGTCATATGCTGCTGGAGTGCCAACTGAACCGTTTCTACAACAACATATTCTACAAATCCAATTCAAAAATTCTAGATCCATTCTTCCTAAATTCTCTAAACCTAATACTGTAAGTTTCTAGATTACTTTTAGGTTTAGATAAATAAAAGTATGCTTTGATAGACAATGAATTGGATATGTTGTAAAGTATGATTCTGCGTTAATATAGATCTAATATAATTGTGGTGATTCGATTATGATGTTTATATGGATCTTGACTTGTAACCATGTTTTGATGGAAGTACATCTATTAATTTGCATAATTGTGACATTACTTGGACCTAGACCTTTATGTTAATCACCTGTCATATTGTGATACATTGATATATGTTGTAAACTAGACATGTGAATCCACCTTTTGATCTAAACATGTTGCTATGTCACCCTAACTATGCTAGATCTAGGTAATTGGACACCTAATGTTAAATCTAGATCTCATTATGCTTGCTTAAACATAATAGTGATTGCCATAAGTTATTAGTTTTGATGTCCCCTTTATTATAATGTTAACTACATGTCCATTCACTTTGTTAATATGCCAGTTTATGTTCGTGTTTATGTCAAGACATGTTGAAACTATCACCCTTGTCATATTCCTTTTATTATTATTATAGCTAGGCTACTTTATAGCCTATATGCCGTCAAAATATGTACGAATATGTTAGAGAGGAAATAGGGAAAAGGGGATTATAATTGGCATGAATTATGTAATGTTTAATAGGAAATGGGACATGTAATTCAAATGGGGAAAACATAGAAATAGTTACCTATAATGACGTATGTAGATTTGGATTAATTTGGAACGTGTAGTAATTTACAATTAGGAATTGTAAATTGTACTTATGACATGAGGTTAGGTTACATTAGTGGTGGAAGTCTACCCGGAACCGACCGACATATCCAGTAGCCACTAATGTTGAACCTAATGTGGGAGGTCTAAGTACGCAAATACAAATCGGGCTAAGGCACGATTTTAGGCCCAACTATGGAATAAGACTGCCCGGAACCGACCGGCATATCCAGCATCCACACGTTGTAGGCCTAATGTGGGAGGTCTAGCCCATTATAACCATAATTGGACATGGTAATGAAATGGACTACTTAACCTGATTTAATATGACTATGGACTTAAGTTAGGGTTAAATAAATTGGATGGGTAATGGTGGTATACATAACCAGAAAATAATGTAACAGGGTTATGTAATTAAAGACACCTAGTGGTATACATAACCGATGGATAATGTAATAAAGTTATGTAATTAAAGACACCCTTTAGGGTAAGCATAACTAGTATAGGGCTATATAATTAAAGACACCTAAGGGTATACATAGTCAGTGGAAAACCTAGTGGGGGATACAATACAAGGGTGAGAGATTGTATCATATTGTGTGGGACCCATTTCAGTTAGTAGCCCAGAGTTGATGTCAAGTAAGGACCTCCGTACTAGGCGGAGAAAGGGGCACGCTTACTGATTGATTTTAAGAGATCCAAACGAGGCGGATGGTGTGGGCAGCGCAAACCGACCGGGGACATGTGCGTGCATAGGCCGGGCAGAGGGGGCTAAGACGACCGTGACACCAGTAGATACGGTTGTGCACACCTTGGGTTGCCACTTTAGGAAGTGATACCTCCTACTATGGGGCCAGCACATGATATCTACAAGGTAGGGAGCCGATTGATTAGGGTAATAGTTAGGGTATACTTGGACGTATGACTTAAGCCTACCTGCTTATAGTGGAAGGAATTATTTCATTTCTGTTATACTAGTAATAGTGCAGAGTAATCATTAGGGAGGCACATACACCTTAACTTGCTTAACTTGTCACACCTGCCCTTTATGTAGTGATCTATCTTATCCACTTTATATGCCTATTATGTTGCTTTTAATTATCTACTGGCTAAAAGTAACTAGACTCGCCAGACTTTATGTCTGACCCTGTTGTTTCTCTTTCCTTCTTCCGTCCCCCCCCCCCAAGGTTCTCAGGGAGGAAACACTCAGACTTAATCAGGAATCAGATATCATCTTGCTAGGAGCTACTTCTGAGGTATGGCTCAAGTTCTTGTCTCTACTATGGCTTAACTCTTTTTATTTGGGGAATGATGCCTTTTATTTACTTATGTACTCTGATGGTGCAAGACAGAAGTTATTTTATTGTAATGGTTTTTGTGACTTATGAAATTGTGGACCATGGTATTATGACTTATGTTTGAAATAAAAGTTTAAATTTTTGCTGCTGCCTTATTCATATCTGTTTTGTAATTATTCTATGTCTGTTTACCTATAGCAGTTCACGAAACTTAATGCATTCCCTTAGTGAGTGACATTAACGGACGTGGGGTGTCACACTTGGTATTAGAGCTGAAGGTTACCAGATTAGATAAAAGTTTTTGAAAATTATTTTCAAAAAGGTTTTAAAAAGGAAAGCATTTTCATAAAGAAAAGTCTATTTTGAAAGACATTCCCTAAAAAGCCATATGTAATATCCTTCGGTCCTTTATCTAAATTTCTTCCTTTTCCCTTTTTTAGCATGTTTGGGGAACAAAACATCCCTAATCTCCCAGAGGGCGTCACAATAACCAGATGGTTCCAGAGGCATTTAGTGGCCGTGGCACCGGCCGAAGGCCAAAGAGACGTTCCTCCCCAGTTGCACCAGTCATTCCTCCTCCTCCCACTCCAAAAGCTGACAACTTTGCCAAGATCTGAAAAGACTTCCGGGCTATGGGAGGAAGGCTATTCCATGGGAACGAGTCATTCATAGAAGCTAGGAATTGGCTTAAGAAGATAGAGGACTTATTCGTAATCTTTGAAGTGGAGGACCGAAGGAAAATTCAATTAGTTGCTTGGTTGTTAAAGGACGAAGCCTCATTTTGGTGGGAAGTCACCCAAGCTGGACGTCCAGTAGAAACTTGTGAAGACTGTAGACAGAGGTTCGAAATGAAATTTCTTTCCCAAGCGGAGAGAAGCATACAGATGGAGAGGTTCTTAACACTCAAACAAGGAAATTTGACGGTGAAGGAGTATGTGAACAAGTTCAACCAGCTGGCAAGGTTCGGGCTAGAGTTAGTAGACACACCACACAAAAGGGCTTTACGGTTTGCTAAGGGGTTGAATGAGCCTCTACATGGTTTAGCTATGTCCCATCTTCCAATGGGGCCACCTTTGAAAAGCTTGTTGATATGACCCTAATGCATGAGGAGGACAAGGGAGAAAAGAAGGAAACAAAAGCTGAGGGGACATTGTAGAATAAGAAGGTATGGCCCAAGAAAGGGCAGCAACAACAGCAATAGCAGAAGAAAGGGGGAAAGATGATAAAGCCAAGGATAAGAGAAAATGTCACAATTGTGGAAAGGAGGGCCACCTGATCAAAGATTGTAAGAGAAGGAAGGCCAGTTGCTTTAATTGCGGATAGGTCAGACACTTCTCTAAAGAGTGCCTGAAGAAACAGGGATCGCAGGGACAAAGGCAAAGATCAGGGACTTCTGGAGGGCAGGTGCATTCTCTCGCGATCAGTGCCCCTGAAAAAGGTAGAAAAATTTCAATAGAAAATTTAGTTTCTCTTTCAAACTATCCAGTTAGAACAATTTTTGATTCTGGTGCTTCACACTCGTTTATATCTAGTTCTGTGGTTGAAGCTCTACACTTAATTACTAGTATGGTAGTAGATCCCGTAGTTGTTTCAAACCCCGTTCGGGTCATTTATCGATGATTTGTCGGGGTTTGAAAATATCTGCGTTAGGCGTCAGTTTGAATGTGACGCATATGTGCTCGAGTTTATGGGCTATGGGTTGATTCTAGGAATGGATTGGCTTGCCACGTATGGGGCCATTTTGGATTGTGAGAAGAGGGTTGTTAGACTCTCGACCTGTCATGGGATGACCCTTGAAGTTTCTTGCGACCCCCAAGGGTATGTTATGCTTAGCTTCCTAGAGTCTCTAGATGCATCCATAGATGATTTGCAATCTATTCCAGTGGTTCGAGATTATTCAGATGTTTTTGATGAGGTACGGGGTTTACCTCCAAGGCGCGAAATTTACTTCCGCATATATCTAGTGGACATTGTAAAGCCAGTTGCATTAACAATACGCCACATGTCTCCAAGAGAAAGGAGGAAGCTGAGTAAGCAAGTAGGGGAGCTACTTGAAAAAGGGTTTATCAGATGAAGCATATCTGAGTGGGGTGCTCCAGTAGTATTTGCAACTAAAGCGGATGGTTCGCTCGTTTGTGTGTTGACTATAGAGAGTTAAATAAGCTCACCAAGAAGAATAGGCACCCGCTTCCAAGGATTGATGATTTATTTGATCAGCTTGTTGGTGCCTCGGTATTTTCTCAGTTGGACTTGGCTACGGGTTCCATCAGCTGAGGGTGGCTGAGGGCAGCATAGATAAGATTGCTTTCAGAACTCCAGACGGTTTCTTTGAATGGCTAGTTATGCCTTTTGGGTTAACAAATGTACCAGCCTATTTTGTTGATTTGATGAGTAGGGTGTTTAGGGAGTTCCTAAACAAATTCGTCGTAGTCTTCGTTGATGATATTTTGATCTTCTCCAAGAGTGAAGAAGAGCATGCCCAGCATTTGGGAGAAGTTATGAAAACTCTCCGTGACCATCAACTAAAAGCAAAGTTCTCCAAATGCCATTTTTGGAGAATGGATGTGAGATTCTTGGGGCATGTAGTCTCCAAAGAAGGATAGCTGTAGATCCCGCCAAAGTGGTTGCTGCACAAGATTGGCAAATTCCTAAAAAATGCAATCGAGGTGAGAAGCTTTCTTGGGTTGGCAGGTTATTATAGGAAGTTCATTAAGGACTTCGCATAGATATCAGCCCCTCTCACCAGGATAACAAAGAATAATTTGACATTTTCATGGGATACAGACTATGAAGTTGCTTTTCAACGACTAAAGAGGGCTATGACAACAGCCCGGTCTTGACCTTGCCCGATGGGGGTAAAGTGTTTACTGTTTACACTGATGCATGCAGTACAGGTCTTGGTGCAGTTCTGATGCAAGAAGGGAAAGTAATATGTTATGGGGGTAGACAGTTGAGAGTTCATGAGAAGAATTACCCCACCCATGATCTAGAGCTAGCTTCCATAGTATTCGCGTTAAAGACGTGGCATCATTATTTACTTGGAGAAAAGTTCGAGTTATACACCGATCATAAATCTCTTAAGTATCTTTTCTCACAAAAGGATCTAAACTTAAGGAAACAATAGTGGATGGAGTTCTTATCTTCATATGATTTTGAGATTGCCTATACCCCGACAAGGGTAATGTGGTGGCAGACGCACTAATTAGGCAGAGGGTGGCTCTGAGTCCTCTGTTTATGGAAAGAAAGAACTTGGATTTCATATTCGCTTTCAATTTTAGACCCTCCATCGAGGTTTTTCCTGATTTATTTGCATCCTTAGAGATTTGACCGACTCTTGTGGATCAGATAGGAACTTCTAACAAGGTGACCCACAGATTCTAGACATCATGGATAAGCTTAGAAGAGGGGAGACTTCTAGTCACCTCAGTAGATATGCCATAGATGAAAAGGGGTGGTTGCGACGAGATGGAAGGCTTTGTGTTCCTCAAACTGGAAGTTTGGTAAAGGCAGTCCTAGAAGAAGCCCACCAGTCTAAGATGACCATTCATTTAGGAGGTGACAAGATGTATAGAGATATGAAGAGGGTTTTCTTTGGGATGGGATGAAGCAGGGCGTGGTCGAATTTGTTTCTCAACTTTTGGTTTGCCAGCAAGTCAAAGCTGAGCAAAAGAAGCCCGGTGGATTTCTTCATCCGTTGGAGGTTCCGCTGTGGAATTGGGAGAGTGTCTCTATGGATTTCATAGATGGTTTGCCTAGATCGAAGAAAGGTAATACTAGTATTTGGGTGATAGTGGACAAACTCATTAGGAGAGCTCACTTTATTCCAGTTAAAAGTAAAAGGACGGCATCATGGTTGGCAGTTATTTATGTTCGTGAGACAGTTCGTCTCCACGGAGTTCCTTCCAGCATCGTGAGCGATCGTGACCCCATCTTTACTAGCGAATTTTGGAGGAGCTTGCAAGAAGTATTGGGTACACAAATGTGTTTGAGCACCGCTTATCATCCTCAGACCAATGGGAAGACCGAGAGGGTGAACAGAATTCTAGAAGATCTTTTAAGGCTGTGTATCCTTGACTTCAGAGGGACTTGGGAAGAGCATCTTCCTTTAGTAGAGTTTTCCTATAATAATAGCTATCAGGCTAGCATCGGTATGGCACCCTTCATAGCATTGTACGAACGACCCTATAGATCGCCAACTTGTTGGTGGGAATCTACAGAAAGATTATTACTTGGACCAGATATGGTTAGGGAAATGTCCGAAAATATTGACCTTATTCAATGGCGAATGAAGATAGCTCAAGATAGGAAGAAGTCCTATGCAGACAAGAGAAGAACTAACATCGAATTTGAAGTGGGAGACTTAGTTTTTATCGAAGTATCACCTCTGAGGAATGTGGTTCGCTTCGGATCAGCAGGGAAGTTGGCACCTAGGTTTGTGGGACTATTTCCCATAACAGAGAGGATTGGCCAAATGGCCTACAGATTAAAGCTCCCAGAAAATTTATCCGGTGTTCATGACATTTTCCATGTTTCTCATCTGCGAAAGTGTCTGCATGACACCGCGGAAGTTGTTGAGCCGCGAATGTTGGAAGAAGTCGAAATGGAAAGGGAGGCGACAGTTCGACGAGTCCCTACCGTATGCTTGGGTCAGAGGTTAAGAAGTTGCGCAATAAGGAAATCAAGTTGCTAAAGGTTCAACGGGGAGATAACCCAGAAGATGCGACTTGGGAGACCTAAGACAAGATTCGTGCTTCGTACCCTTTTCATTTCGAGGGTATGTTCTTAACTCCTTTCCTAAGTTTTATCAGTACTTGTTTCTGTCAATAGAATATATCTTATCCATAGTATTTTCAACTTATAGATAGGAATCCTATAGATGTAAACATGTGTTTGAAACATGTTATGTTTGATGGATGCAAGTGGATGCAAGTATTTGTTAGTGGTTGCCTGTGGATGCACATAAACACACATTAGGAACTAAGATCGGCTTAATCACTTTCATATTGCATATGGATATATGTGCATTTTCTTTTCTTTTATGAATGGAAATGGATGAACTGGCATATGGATGTCGCATTTGGATGAATGGGTGTGCACACAATAGAACTTATATGATACAATAGGTTTATTTGCATACATATTGGACTCATGGCACTAACATACATTGCATTAAGGAGGTCAACTGAATCAGTAGACCGCCTGATCTTCGCATTAGTGTTGGTACATATATACACACCTTTGCATATATTCATATAAGCATTAGAAATCTTTAAGGACAATGGATTCCAGTGATTGGTGGATTAGTTGATGGATGATGGATGGTAGGATATGCACTCTTCTCAACTTAGAGATTTCGGGGACGAAATCCTTTGAGTAGGGGAGAATGTAACACCCTGAATTTTTAACAACATTAAAAAGAATAATTAAATAATAATTAATTTAATGTTCAGAATTATAGGAAAAGGACTGCACCATTGCGCCCGTCTCGAAATTCTGGTCAAGATAGACGTTTGGTTTGCGTAAAACGGACACCATATGAAGAAGTTATGAGAGTTTTAAGTTTGTATACGCACAAAAATATTTTATATATACGCATGAGTCAGAGGTGAGTCAGAGATGAGCCAGAATCCTATCTTGAGGATTCAAATTCGAAAAATTCCTCTGAGCGGCAAAGTTCCCGCTCTATGGGGTCGACCTCCCTAGAGGGGTGTCGACCTAGGGGTCGACCCACCCACAAGGGTGTTGACACCACTAGGGCTGAGGTGGCACTCGATTTTAAGGGGTCTGGCAGCTATATATATGTGTTATATTTCTCATATTCTCTTCACTGGGAGCATAGGAGGTCATATGCTGCTGGAGTGCGAACTAAACCGTTTCTACAACAACATATTCTACAAATCCAATTTAGAAAGTCTAGACCTGTTTTTCCCAAATTCTCTAAACCTAATGCTGTGAGTTTCTAGATTACTTTTAGGTTTAAACAAATAAAAGTATGCTTTGACGGACAATGAATTGGATATGTTGTAAAGTATGATTCTGTGTTAATATAAAATTCTATCCTATGTCATGACAGATCTAGTTTCCTAGATCTAATATAATTGTGGTGATCCGATTATGATGTTTATATGGATCTTGAATTGTAACCATGTTATGATGGAAGTACATCTACTAATTTGGATAATTGTGACATTACTTGGATCTAGGCCTTTATGTTAATCACCTTTCACTTGTCATATTGTGATACATTGATATATGTTGTAAACTTGACATGTGAATCTATCTTTTGATCTAAACATGTTGTTATGTCACCTTAACTATGCTAGATCTAGGTAATTGGACACCTAATGCTAAATCTAGATCTCATTATGCTTGCTTAAACATCATAGTGATTGCCACAAGTTACTAGTTTGTTGTCCACT
Source organism: Allium sativum (assembly GCA_030737875.1). Lineage (NCBI taxonomy): Eukaryota > Viridiplantae > Streptophyta > Magnoliopsida > Asparagales > Amaryllidaceae > Allium > Allium sativum. Next base: position 160,667,233 of record CM060925.1, read on the forward strand.
TTATTATGATGTTAATCACATGTCCATTCACTTTGTTACTATGCCAGTTTATGTTCATATTTATGCCAAGACATCTTGAAACTATCACCCTTGTCATATTCCCTTTTATTATTATAGCTAGGCTACTTTATAGCCTATATGCCGTCAAAATACATACGAATACGTTAGAGAGGAAACGGGGAAAAAGGGATTATAATTGGCATGAATTATGTAATGTTTAATAGGAAATGGGACATGTAATTCAATGGGGAAAACATAGAAATAGTTACCTATAATGACATAGGTAGATTTGGATTAATTTGGAACATTTAGTCATTTACAATTAGGAATTGTAAATTGTACTTATGACACGAGGTTAGGTTACATTAGTGGTTAAAGTCTGCCCGGAACCAACCGGCATATCCAGCAGCCACTAATGTTGAACCTAATGTGGGAGGTCTAAGTATGCAAATACGAATCGGGCTAAGATACGAGGTTAGGCCCAACTGTTGAATAAAACTGCCAGGGATCGACCGGCATATCCAGCAACCACATGTTGTACGCCTAATGTGGGAGTTCTAGCCCATTATAACCATAATTGGACATGGTAATGAAATGGACTAGTTAACCTAATTTAATATGACTGTGGACCTAAGTTAGGGTTAAGTAAAATTGGATGGGTGGTGGTAGGTTAATTAAATTAGAGGGGATGGGTAATATGTATATATAGGCCCACGTACTTAACCCAATAAGGTTATGTAATTAAAGACACCTAGTGGTATACATAACCAGTAAATAATGTAACAGGGTTATGTAATTAAAGACACCTAGTGGTATACATAACCGATGGATAATGTAATAAAGTTATGTAATTAAAGACACCCTTTAGGGTAAGCATAACTAGTATAAGGCTATGTAATTAAGGACAACTAAGGGTATACATAGTCAGTGGAAACCTAGGGGGATACAAGACAAGGGGGAGAGCTTGTATCATATTGTGTGGGACCCATTTCAATCAGTAACCCGGAGTTGGTATCAAGTAAGGACCTCCGTACTTGGCGGAGAAAGGGGCACGCTTACTGATTGATTATAAGAGATCCAAACGAGGCGGATGGTGTGGGCGGCGCAAACCGACCCGGGACATGTGTGTGCATGGGCCGGGCAGAGAGGGCTAAGATGACAGTGACACCAGTAGATATGGTTGTGCACACCATTGGTTGCCACTTTAGGAAGTGATACCTCCTACTATGGGGCCAGCACATGATATCTACAAGGTAGGGAGCCGATCGATTAGGGTAGTGGTTAGGGTATACTTGGACGTATGACCTAGGCCTACAGCTTATAATGGAAGGGATCATTTCATTTCAGTTATACTAGTAGTAATGCAGAGTAATGATTAGGAAGGCACATACACCTTAACTTGCTTACCTTGTCACACCTTCAATTTATGTAGTGATCTCTCTTATCCACTTTATATGCCTATCATGTTGCTTTTAATTATCTACTGGCTAAAAGTAACTACACTCGCCAAACTTTATGTCTGACCCTGTTGTTTCTCCTTCTTTCTTCTGTTACCTCCCCTCCCCCCCCCCCCAAGGTTCTCAGGGAGGAAACACTTAGACTTATTCAGGAATTAATTATCATCTTGCTAGGAGCTACTTCTGAAGTATGGCTCAAGTTCTTGTCTCTAATATGGCTTAACTCTTTTTATTTGGGGAATGATGCTTTTTATTTACTTATGTACTCTAATGGTGCAAGACAGAAGTTATTTTATTGTAATGGTTTTTGTGACTTATGAAATTGTAGACCACGGTATTATGACGTATGTTTGAAATAAAAGTTTAATTTTTCCGCTGCTGCCTTATTCATATCTGTTTTGTATTTATTCTGTGACTGTTTACCTATAGCACTTCACGAAACTTAATGCATTCCCTTAGTGAATGACATTAACGGACGTGGGGTGTCACAAAGACGTAAGTATGTTCTTGTCTTAAAGGAATTTGCTAATGTCTATGAATAAGCAACAGTTTTGCCATCGAAGATGGCCATTGAGTTCTATATAAGTCTTGTACCAGTAGCGGAGCCAGTGGGTCAGCCACCTAGTCAAGTGATCCATTCGAAGATGAAAGAGTTAAAGACACAACTTGTTGATTTAGAAGGAAGAAGTTTTATTCGTACAAGTGTTTCAACTTGGGGCGCTGCTGCTGTATGCCTAGTGGAACATTGAGAATGTGCGTCAACTATCGGAAGATCAACGAAAGGATGGTGAATAATAAGCACCCTCTACCTTGAACTGATGGTCTACTCAATCAGCTAAGCAGAGCAAAAGTGTTTTATAAGTTGGATTTGGCTACTTTTTTTCACTAACTAAGGACAGCGGAAGAGAGCATATCATTGTCGGTGCTTTGTGCGAGATACAGATCATACGAATGGATGGTTATGCCGTTTGGATTGGTGAATGCGCCTGCTTTCTTTGTAGATCTAATGAACAGAGTGTTTCGGGAGCACTTGGATAGATTTTTGTTGGTTTCTATAGACGAAGTACTGGTTCATTTTAAAGATGCAAAGGAGCATGAGAGCCCCCTTGGGATCGTTCTTAAGACTTTGCGGAAGCATCACTAGAAGGATAAATCTTCTAAGTGTCAGTTGTTGGAAAAGAAAGTGAAGTTTCTTGTTCACGTAGTTCTAGGTGAAGGGTTATTTGTAGATCTTGTGAAAGTAGATGTAATAACCCGGAAAATGTGAACCAGTTTAAAATTTTTAAATTAGGTTATTAACAAGAAATTTGAATGATTAAAATAGCCTATTCCCATAAAATATAGAATATTTCAATAAATTAGTGAGTTAAGAAATAGTAAGTCAGTTTGAAAATTGATATTTTGCATATGGCCTCGGAATTCGACGAAACCACTTTTGTTGGGTCCGGGATGTCAAACTATTGCTAGGTTTCAAATTTCATAATTTTTCGAATCAATATGTGAGCGTGGCAAAAGAAAACGCGTTTGACCAGTTTCTATTGAATTTAATCGACAGGAAATTGGCCATTTTGCAAACGGTCTCAGAATTCGACGAAACTAGTTTTGTTAGGACCGTATCGTCCATACGAAACTAGAAAATATTTTTCTGGAATTTTTCTAGTTAGTATGTGACCCCGGTAATTTGAAATGTACGTTTAAAATTCAATATAAGGATTTAAATTGTAAATTCAACGGAAACTGATTGTAACGATCAAACCAGCTTGCGATACATATCCCATTGTGTTCGGAATGGGGGTAAAACGCTATGGACGACAGGCGGTGGACCTCGTTTCGAGATCGTATGTAAAAGTCAACCCTTGTGCATAATTTAATAATTAAATAATAAAATAAATAAATAAAAAACCCCTACCCTTCCCTCCTTTTCTCTTCGTTGGCCCCCCCCCGATCCCTCTTTCATTATAACAGAACGAAAAAAAAAAAGACCTAACCCTAATCTAAAATCGCGCCGCCTTCCAGCAAAGACGCCGACGAACCCTTCGCCGAAGCCCCCACCGCCCCACCACCCTCGCAACCTCCTCCCTCAAGGGACGAAACCGGACATCGAATCGCAGCAACCCTCGCCCTCGACACCTCCGAAACCACTGCCGCGAACCACCATCGAACTCCAGACATCGCCACGCCACGAGAACCGCCGACTTCCTCCTCCTCCCATTCGAACTCGGTGAGCATTTAATTTTAAATTATTTTGTTTTGTTTTTATTTTTATTTTACAGTGATTTGAAAACTGTTTTAAAGGGAATTATAAAACTGATTTTTGTTTTAGGTTTTAAAAACAGAATATATTTTTTTAAAAAGAAAAAGAAAATAAAACTGAGTTTTTATTTTAAGTTATAAAAACTGTTTTTTTTTATAAAGTTTTAAAACTGTTTTCTTTATAAAAGAGTTTTAAAAACAGAAATTTAAAATTGAAAACTGTTTGTTTTAGAAGGAAAATAAAAACAGAATTTTTAAAGAGTTAAAACTGATTTTTTTTTCTAAAAAGGAAAAACTGCATTTTTAAAAAGGGATTTTAAAAAAACTGCATTTTTTAAAAGAGAAAAAAAAAACTGCATTTTTAAGAATAGAAAAACTGCATTTTTAATAAGAGTAAAACTGCATTTTTAATAAAGAGTAAAACTGCATTTTTAATAAAGAGTAAAACTGCATTTTTAATAAAGAGTAAAACTGCATTTTTAAGAATAGAAAAACTGCATTTTTAATAAGAGTAAAACTGCATTTTTAATAAAGGAAAAACTGCATTTTTAAAAGGGATTTTAAAAAAACTGCATTTTTTAAAAGAGAAAAAAACTGCATTTAAAAAAAAGATAAAATAAAAACTGCATTTTTAATAAGAGTAAAACTGCATTTTTAATAAAAGAAAAACTGCATTTATTTTAAAGAGTAAAACTACATTTTTAATAAAAGAAAAACTGCATTTATTTTAAAGATAAAAACTGCATTTATTTAAAAGAAAAAAAAAAGGATTATAAAAGCAGTTTTGAAAGAATAATAAAAATATAATCTTTATATTTAATAGCGAAGTCGAAAATGCAATCTTTATATATTGAATAACATAGTAAAATTCGATTTTTACCTATGTAGAGGATACAGTCAACGAAAGCAACAAGAAGGACAAGAAGGCGGAGTTTCTATTAAGGAAATCAATCGTGTGAGTGGATAGCTATTGGTGAGGATTTCTCACTCTTCAATTCCTTTTTATATAAATATATCTATGTTGAAAATGAAAGTGAACTGCTATATATAAATATCTATATATATATATACGCCCCTCGTCCACAAACCATGGACGATATTTATTGGTTGAAATTGATTGATTGTTTGGGATTGTTTGTGATTGATATTGGTTGATTGCGGTTGAAAAATACCCAATTGTGATTGGAAAATATTTGGTTGAAACCACATAGGATTAGGTTGTGGAAATGAAATAAATAAACATGCCGCCTGCGTGCGAATTAGATGCATGATTCCCATTGTCAAAAACCGCGAGGTTTTAAGGTAGAGCGAGGAGCCGTACTAGGGACGGTGCCGGTGTAACTACCCTGCCGTTATGCTGTCGAAATTTTGAATAATATTCTTATGTTTGAATTATTTTCATATGCTTAAACTATATTTATTCATTGTATAGAAAACATTCATGTGTTGAATTGCTATTCATTCGTTGTTTAGAAATTCATGTGTTGAATGATATTCATATTTTGAAATAAACCGTTCGATAATAAAAATCACATTTTTATCTATATATAGAAAGTATAGAAAACATTCATGTGTTGAATTGCTATTCATTCGTTGTTTAGAAATTCATGTGTTGAATGATATTCATATTTTGAAATAAACCGTTCGATAATAAAAATCACATTTTTATCTATATATAGAAAGTATAGAAAACATTCATGTGTTGAATTGCTATTCATTCGTTGTTTAGAAATTCATGTGTTGAATGATATTCATATTTTGAAATAAACCGTTCGATAATAAAAATCACATTTTTATCTATATATAGAAAGTATAGAAAACATTCATGTGTTGAATTGCTATTCATTCGTTGTTTAGAAATTCATGTGTTGAATGATATTCATATTTTGAAATAAACCGTTCGATAATAAAAATCACATTTTTATCTATATATAGAAAGTATAGAAAACATTCATGTGTTGAATTGCTATTCATTCGTTGTTTAGAAATTCATGTGTTGAATGATATTCATATTTTGAAATAAACTGTTAGATAATAAAAATCACATTTTTATCTATATATAGAAACTATAGAAAACATTCATGTGTTGAATTGCTATTCATTCGTTGTTTAGAAATTCATGTGTTGAATGATATTCATATTTTGAAATAAACTGTTAGATAATAAAAATCACATTTTTATCTATATATAGAAACTATAGAAAACATTCATGTGTTGAATTGCTATTCATTCGTTGTTTAGAAATTCATGTGTTGAATGATATTCATATTTTGAAATAAACTGTTAGATAATAAAAATCACATTTTTATCTATATATAGAAACTATAGAAAACATTCATGTGTTGAATAGCTATTCATTCGTTGTTTAGAAATTCATGTGTTGAATGATATTCATATTTTGAAACAAATTGTTTGATAATAAAAATCACCTTTTATTGACTATATGAACTGTGTAAAATAATCTCGTCTTAAAAGAAATTGTTTTATGATAAAAATTCCATTTTTATCACCAACTTGAACTATATAGAAGAATAGTGTTTTGAAATGAATTGTTTTACAATAAAAATCACATTTTTATCGTATGCATAAATCGTTGAAATGTGAAGTGTTAAAAATAGCCACTTGTTCAAAATAAACATATATGAGTTGAAATATTCATTAATTAGCTAATGAAATGATTTGCACCTATTTATGTAACATTAGAATGAATGGTGTTTTTAAACCAAACAGGAATCAAATATGAAGTTGAATAGAAAATGATAATTGACAAGAACTGTATATATATGTACCTGCATATTTATTGAACAGGTTATAGCAAAAGGGCTAGAGAAGAGGAATAAAATTTGTGCCCGACAAATAGGTACACATTTACTGATTTGTTTGGGTGATGATTTTTGAGCCTGTTGGCTAGCCGCTTGGCTTTTTCTTTTTCTTTTTGAGATTAGAAGGACCGGGACGCTATTTGCGATTTCCCGATGCCCCCGGTGCAGGGGAGGTTATGGCAAAATTTTTCCAAAATTTAGGGAGTTAGAAAAATATTTGAAGTGAAAACGATATAGAAATCATTGAATGAACTATATTTATATAAATATATAAATATAAATAAAATTAAAACGAAACGAGGCCGTGCAGTTCGTATTTTGAAACCGTGATTTCAAACGACTAGTGCGGGAAATCCGACCATTGAATTTTCCCGAAACCTCAACCGTCGGGTTCGCCTTGGAATAATCTTTCCAACGGCACCAACCTTGTAAAAATCCAACGGTTGGATTGTCTGAAATGTTTAATTCAAAATTAAGGAAAAACAGCGCCAGTGACGCGAAACGACCTGAAACGTCGTTTAATTAAATATGGCCATTTTTAAATAAATAAAAATGGCGAAAAATCGTTATAAAATATTATAAGCAACATAGGTTGCAAATAAACCAATTGGGCTTGAATTGTTTGATATTTGATGGTTGTATGTGTATGACATGAAAATAACACTAAATAACTGAAAGATGGATGTCGAATAATATAACCATATAAAGAATCGATTTAAATTCTAATGACGTGAGTTATTTGAAAAGGCCGAGCTAACCCTCATTTCAAATAATTCATCGAGCGATTCGAATTGGAAGAAGCAAAGACGATTCAAGACCGACGATCTTCGTATCGGTTGGATGGGCGCTACTGAGGTTCCTAACCGGAGTAGCTACCGGAAAGGGGCGGAAGTAGTAGCCGTCTGAACGTGTATGTTGATTGGACGGATATACGAGGAATTTGACGCCTCCGGTTTCGTTCAGACCCAGGACGGACTTGTAAATGGACTGTGTGTCTGACATTGGATTTTGTTCTATACTGATTGATCTCTGTTAAATATATATCTGTTTGGCGGCGGAGAATTTATTCTTTTGCTTAACGCCCTTCTCTGAGACGTACGAGCTTAGAGGTTATATATCGATAGAAATCAATCGTATGGAGTGGACTGCCTATGTGGCATGCCAAGATGCTATGATCAAGGCTTCTGTTGCAAAGCAAAGTCTTGTGGATGATGATCAAAGCAAGGCCTACGTGGCCTAGCTTTGCGTATTTCGTAGATTCGCGAACCTCACACCCCGGTATGAGTTAAAAACGGGATACGGACCGCTGGGAGAGCACGACGTTTCTTTCTAGCTATGGTGGTGTCAGTGACTTACCAGCCCTGACATATATATCTACTTTTCACCTTTGTGGTTGTTGGAATGCGAGGCGCCTCGATTATAGGTCTGTAAGGACCGGGAAACGTGTGTTCAGGCATAATTAATCCTCTAACGTAAGTGAGGACCGGCCCAGCCGAATCCAGGGGTTACCCAGTGTGCGTAATCCTGAGGCATTTGCTAGAGTGTCTCGAAGCGGAGAGGAGCTTGCCCCTTGCCTCGACTCATGACGGAAATCCAATTTCCAATACGAGATAACGGCTTCGATTGTAACTTATATATGACGACATAGTGGCATGGGACGCTCATGTCGCCTATGATTGATATTTACGATGCTATTCGTTTTTGAAACATATATGCACTAGTAATAATATCAAATGATTTCTCTTTATACGTATCAAGCATATTTGGCTATTATAAGGTAAAACTCTATCCTCCGGCTTGCGTTGCATTGTGTGATGGGACCTGAGTCTTATAATAGCTTCATTCTTTCTAAAAGCATTGCGTTGTCTTAAGAAGAATTTACTTTGTTTTAAATGCACTAGCAATCACTGGAGTAAACCCGTTCCGCGAAAGTGGCGTGGTCCTATGATTTGCTATTACTATTGTTTAACTGTTAAATGGATTCCTCATACCAGTCCCCATGACTGACTCGTTGTTTGTTTCACTTTGCAAACGCGGGTGCCCTTATTTTCACACGGGCAGCCTAGTACACAGGTGACAGGTGATTTTTGGTTCTGCACTGCTGCATAGCATGCACTTTTGGCTCATGGCGAGGCTGACTTCATAGTGATGACTTAGATATTTTCCGCCATTCCTGTATTTATGTTATGATTCCGCCACTGGCGATGCAGACTGATTTACTTTCCGTATTTCTCACTATATGTATATGTATTCCGCCTTCGGCGATGTAGACTGATACTCTTATTTTGTCACTGCATGTATGTATTCCGCCTCTGGCGATGATGACTGATCACTTCCTTTTCTTTTTACTAAGTGTATCCCACGTTATGCTATTCTGATATTCTTATTTTGTCACTGCATGTATGTATTCCGCCTCTGGCGATGATGACTGATCACTCCCTTTTCTTTTTACTAAGTGTATCCCACGTTATGCTATTCTGATATTCCTACATGTTGTGATTCCGCTGTCATATTCATGTAAAATTATTTTATTTATTGTTTCTGCTATTATCTGTACTCTGCTATGATGATTAATGTGTTATTTCCTAATGATTATCCTTAATACCGCCCCTCGGATTTTGGGATCGTCACAGTTGGTATCAGAGCTTTGGTTAACCTTAGTTCCGGGATCTAACACATTAAACACCTCGTCAGAATAGAATCAGTAGTGTTCTAATGCGAGTAGCTCATTAGAGATAGGATTAGCAATGTCCTAGAATGAGCTAAGCAGATTAGCAAAACAATTTGATCAGTACATCATCATTATCTTCCTTTGTATTTCCTTGCTTTATCATTTATGAAAATTATCAAATCTGTGAGCTTGACTCTTTTCTTGCTTATACAGTACTCTTAGATGGCTACACGAGCAGCAGCAGCCAGAGGAGGCCGTGGAGGCCGAGGAGGTGCAGCAGGAGGACGGGGGAATATCCCCGTAGCTGCAGAGGCCCTTATTATTCAGCCACCCGCACCAGAAGACTTTGAGCTGGACAAAGTGGCAAAGAGATACCGAAATCTTGGAGGGAAACCTTTTACAGGCACAGGCACAGTGACTGAAGCTATCACTTGGCTAAAGACCTGTGAGAAAATCTTCGAAGGTATGGGCATGGGAACTAACAACAAAGCCCGACTTGGCATTTGGCTTCTTCAGGAAGAGGCAGAGCTGTGGTGGGATGCCATTACTTCTGGAGATGCAGCTGGTACTATCCGAACATGGGAACAGTTCAGGACTTTATTCAATGAGAAGTTTGTGCCAGAACAAGCTCTTGAGAGGATGCGGGAGCAATTTGCTAATCTCCAGCAGGGAGACCTCTCAATTCAAGACTATCTGAATAAGTTCACTCAGCTATCGCGCTATGCTCCAGAGTTGGTTTTGACCGACAAAGCGAAGAATAAGAGATTCATTTTTGGGCTGAAGCGCAAATACCATGATAGGGCTATGAGCAACATCAAACTTTCTTTTACAGAGCTCGTAGAGATGGCTTGCAACTACGAGGACATGGATGAGAGGCATGCTAGCTAAGACCGCGCTAAGAGCCAAGCAGGGATTAAGCGCAAGACCTCAACTGACCAACCTGAATCTAGCATCACCGCGGCCGCGACTCAAAAACCCGCAAAGATCCCAAAAGGCAACTGCTATAATTGCGGGAAGCCCGACCATTTCTCTAATGTATGCAAAGCTCCAAAGAAGCCAAGGGCCAGTGACTCAGTTGAATGCTACAATTGCCACAAGAAGGGGCACTACAGCAATAATTGTCCTTTGAAGAAGAGCGCACAAGTGGCCCATGTTTATGACGGGAATACCCCGCCAGCTACCACCGATGGCTCAGGTAAACCCGATGTCTTGGGAGGTACCCTTACTATTAAAAATATTCCTGTTTCTGTACTTTTTGATACTGGTGCATCACGTAGCTTCATTTCTGGTAAAATTGTACACAAGTTAAAATTGAAACAAAGAATTCTAAAGGAACCGATTAAAGTTCAAAACCCGATAGGGGGTTCTGTTAGTCTCAGTTTATACTGCAGAGTGCCTATCTCTTATTCACGTTACAAGTTTCCCATCCACTTAATTGTCATGGATTTATCAGAATTCGATGTTATTCTTGGTTTAGAATGGTTAACAAAATATAAGGCCGAAGTTAGATGTGCGGAAAGAATCGTTAAAGTCGAAACGAAGCTTGGACCTATATATATACCATGCCATGGCTCAGAAATTAATAGAACAGAATTCTGGGCTTCTTTAGAAATTACTCCCCCTTCAATAGAAAGGATACCGGTCGTGGAAAATTATGCGGATGTGTTTGAAGAAGTAGAGAACTTACCGCCGCAAAGAGAAATTGAATTTAGAATTGATCTAATTCCGAATGCTCGACCAGTAGTTCATCCAATAAGAAGAATGGCCCCAAAAGAAAAAGAAGAGCTAAGTAGCCAAACCCGAGAATTACTTTGGAAAGGTCTGATCAGACCAAGCTTTTCAGCATGGGGTGCCGCAATAGTATTTGTCCCTAAATCAGACGGTACTCTAAGACTTTGCGTCGATTACAGGGATCTCAACAAACAAACACTGAAGAACAAATATCCTTTGCCCCGAATAGACGATCTGTTAGATCAATTAAATGGAGCAACCGTATTCTCCAGAATGGACCTAGCCACAGGTTTCCACCAATTGCGTATAGCAGAAGACTGTGTTCCTTTGACAGCCTTCAGGGGTCCCGATCTATTCTACGAATGGTTAGTAATGCCGTTCGGCTTGTGCAACGCTCCGGCATACTTCGTTGATCTTATGAACAGAGTGTTCCGTGGTGTGTTGAATAAATTTGTTCTAGTCTTCATCGATGACATTCTAATCTACTCTAAGTCGGAAGAAGAGCATGCAAAACATTTAGAACTAGTGTTGGAAATTCTAAGAAGAAATGTTTTGAAAGCTAAATTTTCTAAGTGTGTCTTCTGGCAGAATGAAGTTAAATTTCTTGGCCACGTCGTATCAAAAGAAGGAATTGCTGTAGACCCAAGCAAAATTACAGCGATTCAGAACTGGAAACAACCCACTACACCCACTGAAGTTAGAAGTTTCCTTGGATTAGCTAGTTACTATCGGAAATTCGTTCAGGATTTTTCAAAGATATCAGGAGTTTTGACAAAGCTTACAAAGAAGCATGAGAAATTCAAATGGACTCCCGAATGTGAAGAAGCTTTCCAGGAGCTGAAACTGAAATTGACAACCGCTCCGGTATTGACAATAATAGAAGGTAACCAAGACTTGACAGTATGGACAGATGCTTCTATTAGAGGGCTAGGAGCAGTGTTAATGCAAAAAGGCCAAGTGATCGCATATGCCAGCCGTCAACTAAAGCCGCATGAAAGAAACTATGCTACTCATGATCTTGAGTTATTAGCTATCGTGTTCGCTTTAAGAATATGGAGGCATTATTTACTGGGCGAGAAATTCGAGCTATTTACCGATCATCAATCCTTGAAATACCTTTTCACCCAGAAAGATCTAAACCTGAGGCAACAACGTTGGTTAGAATTCCTTGCAGCATACGATTTTGAAATTATATACACTCCAGGGAAAGCCAATGTAGTGGCAGATGCGCTCAGCAGGAAAAATGAAATCATTGCCAGTTTTATCATTACTTCTTCCTTGCAAGATAAGATTACTATTCTTCAGAAGGACGATGAATTCATTAAAAGGATTAGCCAGCGGATCCAGGAAGGAAAACCCTCAGATTTTAGCCTCGATAGCCAAGGGGTCCTAAGGTTAAAAGGGAGAATTTGTGTGCCTGAAATTCCAGAGCTCAGAAGAGAAATACTTGATGAGTGCCATAAGTCCAAATTAAGTATCCACCCAGGTGTGAGCAAAATGTATAATGATATTAAACGCACATTCTGGTGGAAGGCGATGAAAAGAGATATTTCAATATATGTTAGCAGATGCTCCACTTGTCAGCTAGTCAAGAGTGATCAGCAGAAATTGGCTGGATTATTACAACCATTGGAAATTCCAGGTTGGAAGTGGGAACAAATCTCGATGGACTTCATCGATGGCTTGCCTAGGACTAGAAAAGGAAACGACAGTATATGGGTAATCGTAGATCGCTTCACGAAGACTGCCCATTTTATCCCTGTCCGATCCAACAGAACGGCTCAAAGTCTGGCGCAAATTTACTTCAAAGAAATTGTTAAACTTCATGGAGTACCGCTCAGTATAGTCAGCGATAGAGATCCCCTGTTCACTAGCAAATTCTGGGAAGCATTCCAGACGGAATTGGGAACCAAATTAAATCTAAGCACCGCTTATCACCCTCAGACAGACGGCCAAACTGAGCGGGTGAATAGAATTTTAGAAGATTTGCTGCGGGCTTGCGTTATTGATTTTGGAGGCTCATGGGAAGATCATATACATTTAGCAGAATTCTCTTACAACAATAGCTATCAAGCAAGTTTGGGAATGTCCCCATTTGAAGCACTATACGGTAGACCGTGCAGATCTCCCGCATGTTGGGTAGAACCTGGCAACAGACTAGTGTTAGGGCCCGATATGATTCAAGAAGCATCGGATAAAGTCGATTTCATTAAGAAGAGAATAAAAACCGCGCAGAGCCGACAGAAAAGTTATGCTGATGCGAGAAGAAGGGATATATCGTTTGCCGTTGGCGATTATGTTTATTTGAGAGTTTCTCCAATGCGAGGAGTAATCAGATTTGGCAAGACTGGGAAGTTGGCACCGAGATTTATTGGTCCCTTTCCTATACTTGAACGGATTGGAACTCTTGCATATAGGGTTTCATTACCTGATTGGTTGCCTGGTGTACATAATGTGTTCCACTTATCTCAACTCAGAAAACATGTTCATGATACAGATCTTGTTGTGGAAGAAGCAGCGCAACAGGATGTTGACATAACTCCAGAATTAGCACTCAAAAGAGATCCATTAAAGATAGTTGGCAAAGAAACCAGAGAGCTAAGGAGGAAAAAGATTCACTTAGTCAAAGTGCAGTGGAGTAGTGATCCTAGAGACTGTACTTGGGAAACTGAGGAAAGCATTAAACAAGCCTATCCCAAATGCAGAGTGGACATCTCTGACTAACTCCGGTGCAAGGTACCTTTACAATACTTTGCATTTACATTTTATTTCCTGCTTAACTATTATTTCCTTTTCGAGGACGAAAAGTTTTAAGTGGGGGAGATTGTAATAACCCGGAAAATGTGAACCAGTTTAAAATTTTTAAATTAGGTTATTAACAAGAAATTTGAATGATTAAAATAGCCTATTCCCATAAAATATAGAATATTTCAATAAATTAGTGAGTTAAGAAATAGTAAGTCAGTTTGAAAATTGATATTTTGCATATGGCCTCGGAATTCGACGAAACCACTTTTGTTGGGTCCGGGATGTCAAACTATTGCTAGGTTTCAAATTTCATAATTTTTCGAATCAATATGTGAGCGTGGCAAAAGAAAACGCGTTTGACCAGTTTCTATTGAATTTAATCGACAGGAAATTGGCCATTTTGCAAACGGTCTCAGAATTCGACGAAACTAGTTTTGTTAGGACCGTATCGTCCATACGAAACTAGAAAATATTTTTCTGGAATTTTTCTAGTTAGTATGTGACCCCGGTAATTTGAAATGTACGTTTAAAATTCAATATAAGGATTTAAATTGTAAATTCAACGGAAACTGATTGTAACGATCAAACCAGCTTGCGATACATATCCCATTGTGTTCGGAATGGGGGTAAAACGCTATGGACGACAGGCGGTGGACCTCGTTTCGAGATCGTATGTAAAAGTCAACCCTTGTGCATAATTTAATAATTAAATAATAAAAAAAAAAAACCCCTACCCTTCCCTCCTTTTCTCTTCGTTGCCCCCCCCCCCCCGATCCCTCTTTCATTATAACAGAACGAAAAAAAAAAAAGACCTAACCCTAATCTAAAATCGCGCCGCCTTCCAGCAAAGACGCCGACGAACCCTTCGCCGAAGCCCCCACCGCCCCACCACCCTCGCAACCTCCTCCCTCAAGGGACGAAACCGGACATCGAATCGCAGCAACCCTCGCCCTCGACACCTCCGAAACCACTGCCGCGAACCACCATCGAACTCCAGACATCGCCACGCCACGAGAACCGCCGACTTCCTCCTCCTCCCATTCGAACTCGGTGAGCATTTAATTTTAAATTATTTTGTTTTGTTTTTATTTTTATTTTACAGTGATTTGAAAACTGTTTTAAAGCGAATTATAAAACTGATTTTTGTTTTAGGTTTTAAAAACAGAATTTTTTTTTTAAAAGAAAAAGAAAATAAAACTGAGTTTTTATTTTAAGTTATAAAAACTGTTTTTTTTATAAAGTTTTAAAACTGTTTTCTTTATAAAAGAGTTTTAAAAACAGAAATTTAAAATTGAAAACTGTTTGTTTTAGAAGGAAAATAAAAACAGAATTTTTAAAGAGTTAAAACTGATTTTTTTTCTAAAAAGGAAAAACTGCATTTTTAAAAAGGGATTTTAAAAAAACTGCATTTTTTAAAAGAGAAAAAAAAACTGCATTTTTAAGAATAGAAAAACTGCATTTTTAATAAGAGTAAAACTGCATTTTTAATAAAGAGTAAAACTGCATTTTTAATAAAGAGTAAAACTGCATTTTTAATAAAGAGTAAAACTGCATTTTTAAGAATAGAAAAACTGCATTTTTAATAAGAGTAAAACTGCATTTTTAATAAAGGAAAAACTGCATTTTTAAAAGGGATTTTAAAAAAACTGCATTTTTTAAAAGAGAAAAAAACTGCATTTAAAAAAAAGATAAAATAAAAACTGCATTTTTAATAAGAGTAAAACTGCATTTTTAATAAAAGAAAAACTGCATTTATTTTAAAGAGTAAAACTACATTTTTAATAAAAGAAAAACTGCATTTATTTTAAAGATAAAAACTGCATTTATTTAAAAGAAAAAAAAAGGATTATAAAAGCAGTTTTGAAAGAATAATAAAAATATAATCTTTATATTTAATAGCGAAGTCGAAAATGCAATCTTTATATATTGAATAACATAGTAAAATTCGATTTTTACCTATGTAGAGGATACAGTCAACGAAAGCAACAAGAAGGACAAGAAGGCGGAGTTTCTATTAAGGAAATCAATCGTGTGAGTGGATAGCTATTGGTGAGGATTTCTCACTCTTCAATTCCTTTTTATATAAATATATCTATGTTGAAAATGAAAGTGAACTGCTATATATAAATATCTATATATATATATACGCCCCTCGTCCACAAACCATGGACGATATTTATTGGTTGAAATTGATTGATTGTTTGGGATTGTTTGTGATTGATATTGGTTGATTGCGGTTGAAAAATACCCAATTGTGATTGGAAAATATTTGGTTGAAACCACATAGGATTAGGTTGTGGAAATGAAATAAATAAACATGCCGCCTGCGTGCGAATTAGATGCATGATTCCCATTGTCAAAAACCGCGAGGTTTTAAGGTAGAGCGAGGAGCCGTACTAGGGACGGTGCCGGTGTAACTACCCTGCCGTTATGCTGTCGAAATTTTGAATAATATTCTTATGTTTGAATTATTTTCATATGCTTAAACTATATTTATTCATTGTATAGAAAACATTCATGTGTTGAATTGCTATTCATTCGTTGTTTAGAAATTCATGTGTTGAATGATATTCATATTTTGAAATAAACCGTTCGATAATAAAAATCACATTTTTATCTATATATAGAAAGTATAGAAAACATTCATGTGTTGAATTGCTATTCATTCGTTGTTTAGAAATTCATGTGTTGAATGATATTCATATTTTGAAATAAACCGTTCGATAATAAAAATCACATTTTTATCTATATATAGAAAGTATAGAAAACATTCATGTGTTGAATTGCTATTCATTCGTTGTTTAGAAATTCATGTGTTGAATGATATTCATATTTTGAAATAAACCGTTCGATAATAAAAATCACATTTTTATCTATATATAGAAAGTATAGAAAACATTCATGTGTTGAATTGCTATTCATTCGTTGTTTAGAAATTCATGTGTTGAATGATATTCATATTTTGAAATAAACTGTTAGATAATAAAAATCACATTTTTATCTATATATAGAAACTATAGAAAACATTCATGTGTTGAATTGCTATTCATTCGTTGTTTAGAAATTCATGTGTTGAATGATATTCATATTTTGAAATAAACTGTTAGATAATAAAAATCACATTTTTATCTATATATAGAAACTATAGAAAACATTCATGTGTTGAATTGCTATTCATTCGTTGTTTAGAAATTCATGTGTTGAATGATATTCATATTTTGAAATAAACTGTTAGATAATAAAAATCACATTTTTATCTATATATAGAAACTATAGAAAACATTCATGTGTTGAATAGCTATTCATTCGTTGTTTAGAAATTCATGTGTTGAATGATATTCATATTTTGAAACAAATTGTTTGATAATAAAAATCACCTTTTATTGACTATATGAACTGTGTAAAATAATCTCGTCTTAAAAGAAATTGTTTTATGATAAAAATTCCATTTTTATCACCAACTTAAACTATATAGAAGAATAGTGTTTTGAAATGAATTGTTTTACAATAAAAATCACATTTTTATCGTATGCATAAATCGTTGAAATGTGAAGTGTTAAAAATAGCCACTTGTTCAAAATAAACATATATGAGTTGAAATATTCATTAATTAGCTAATGAAATGATTTGCACCTATTTATGTAACATTAGAATGAATGGTGTTTTTAAACCAAACAGGAATCAAATATGAAGTTGAATAGAAAATGATAATTGACAAGAACTGTATATATATGTACCTGCATATTTATTGATAGGTTATAGCAAAAGGGCTAGAGAAGAGGAATAAAATTTGTGCCCGACAAATAGGTACACATTTACTGATTTGTTTGGGTGATGATTTTTGAGCCTGTTGGCTAGCCGCTTGGCTTTTTCTTTTTCTTTTTGAGATTAGAAGGACCGGGACGCTATTTGCGATTTCCCGATGCCCCCGGTGCAGGGGAGGTTATGGCAAAATTTTTCCAAAATTTAGGGAGTTAGAAAAATATTTGAAGTGAAAACGATATAGAAATCATTGAATGAACTATATTTATATAAATATATAAATATAAATAAAATTAAAACGAAACGAGGCCGTGCAGTTCGTATTTTGAAACCGTGATTTCAAACGACTAGTGCGGGAAATCCGACCATTGAATTTTCCCGAAACCTCAACCGTCGGGTTCGCCTTGGAATAATCTTTCCAACGGCACCAACCTTGTAAAAATCCAACGGTTGGATTGTCTGAAATGTTTAATTCAAAATTAAGGAAAAACAGCGCCAGTGACGCGAAACGACCTGAAACGTCGTTTAATTAAATATGGCCATTTTTAAATAAATAAAAATGGCGAAAAATCGTTATAAAATATTATAAGCAACATAGGTTGCAAATAAACCAATTGGGCTTGAATTGTTTGATATTTGATGGTTGTATGTGTATGACATGAAAATAACACTAAATAACTGAAAGATGGATGTCGAATAATATAACCATATAAAGAATCGATTTAAATTCTAATGACGTGAGTTATTTGAAAAGGCCGAGCTAACCCTCATTTCAAATAATTCATCGAGCGATTCGAATTGGAAGAAGCAAAGACGATTCAAGACCGACGATCTTCGTATCGGTTGGATGGGCGCTACTGAGGTTCCTAACCGGAGTAGCTACCGGAAAGGGGCGGAAGTAGTAGCCGTCTGAACGTGTATGTTGATTGGACGGATATACGAGGAATTTGACGCCTCCGGTTTCGTTCAGACCCAGGACGGACTTGTAAATGGACTGTGTGTCTGACATTGGATTTTGTTCTATACTGATTGATCTCTGTTAAATATATATCTGTTTGGCGGCGGAGAATTTATTCTTTTGCTTAACGCCCTTCTCTGAGACGTACGAGCTTAGAGGTTATATATCGATAGAAATCAATCGTATGGAGTGGACTGCCTATGTGGCATGCCAAGATGCTATGATCAAGGCTTCTGTTGCAAAGCAAAGTCTTGTGGATGATGATCAAAGCAAGGCCTACGTGGCCTAGCTTTGCGTATTTCGTAGATTCGCGAACCTCACACCCCGGTATGAGTTAAAAACGGGATACGGACCGCTGGGAGAGCACGACGTTTCTTTCTAGCTATGGTGGTGTCAGTGACTTACCAGCCCTGACATATATATCTACTTTTCACCTTTGTGGTTGTTGGAATGCGAGGCGCCTCGATTATAGGTCTGTAAGGACCGGGAAACGTGTGTTCAGGCATAATTAATCCTCTAACGTAAGTGAGGACCGGCCCAGCCGAATCCAGGGGTTACCCAGTGTGCGTAATCCTGAGGCATTTGCTAGAGTGTCTCGAAGCGGAGAGGAGCTTGCCCCTTGCCTCGACTCATGACGGAAATCCAATTTCCAATACGAGATAACGGCTTCGATTGTAACTTATATATGACGACATAGTGGCATGGGACGCTCATGTCGCCTATGATTGATATTTACGATGCTATTCGTTTTTGAAACATATATGCACTAGTAATAATATCAAATGATTTCTCTTTATACGTATCAAGCATATTTGGCTATTATAAGGTAAAACTCTATCCTCCGGCTTGCGTTGCATTGTGTGATGGGACCTGAGTCTTATAATAGCTTCATTCTTTCTAAAAGCATTGCGTTGTCTTAAGAAGAATTTACTTTGTTTTAAATGCACTAGCAATCACTGGAGTAAACCCGTTCCGCGAAAGTGGCGTGGTCCTATGATTTGCTATTACTATTGTTTAACTGTTAAATGGATTCCTCATACCAGTCCCCATGACTGACTCGTTGTTTGTTTCACTTTGCAAACGCGGGTGCCCTTATTTTCACACGGGCAGCCTAGTACACAGGTGACAGGTGATTTTTGGTTCTGCACTGCTGCATAGCATGCACTTTTGGCTCATGGCGAGGCTGACTTCATAGTGATGACTTAGATATTTTCCGCCATTCCTGTATTTATGTTATGATTCCGCCACTGGCGATGCAGACTGATTTACTTTCCGTATTTCTCACTATATGTATATGTATTCCGCCTTCGGCGATGTAGACTGATACTCTTATTTTGTCACTGCATGTATGTATTCCGCCTCTGGCGATGATGACTGATCACTTCCTTTTCTTTTTACTAAGTGTATCCCACGTTATGCTATTCTGATATTCTTATTTTGTCACTGCATGTATGTATTCCGCCTCTGGCGATGATGACTGATCACTCCCTTTTCTTTTTACTAAGTGTATCCCACGTTATGCTATTCTGATATTCCTACATGTTGTGATTCCGCTGTCATATTCATGTAAAATTATTTTATTTATTGTTTCTGCTATTATCTGTACTCTGCTATGATGATTAATGTGTTATTTCCTAATGATTATCCTTAATACCGCCCCTCGGATTTTGGGATCGTCACAGTAGATGTTGTCATTAGTTGGAAGATGCTCAAAGTGTTACGGATGTCCAAAACTTTCTTGGATTGACTAAATACTATCGACGATTTATTAAGGATTTCTCAAGGATTCCGGCTTCACTTACTAAGCTGACTCGAAAGTATGTAAAGTTTATGTGGTCTTATAAGTCTAACGAAGCATTTCGTAATTTAAAGAAATTTTTGACCAATGTTCCTGTGCTAGTGGTGCCATATGGAAACAAGACATAGTTGTTTATATTGATGTGTGAGATACAGGCTTAGGAACTATTTTTCTTCAGAAGGGAAGATTTATTGCTTCCGCTTCCCAACAGCTGAGGCCACACGAAGTGCATTACCTAACTCATGATCTTGAGCTAACTGTTGTAGTCTTCGCCTTGAAAATTTAGAGACAACACTTATAGGGTGAAAAGTTCAATTTGTTTACGGGCCATAAGTCTACAAGTTACTTGTTTTCTCAAAATAATTTGAATATTCAACAACAGAGATGGTTGGAGTTTTTGACTACTTATGATTTTCGCATTGAGTATACTCCAGGAAAAAAGATAAGGTTGTTTATGCCCTTAATAGAAAGTATCAAGGCACGATGTCGGCTATGTTGAACGAATGGAAGGACGCTGAAGCATTGGTTGCATGTAATGTAAGGAATAGGTCGACAAAATGTTAAAGTGGAAGGAGACCTATGTTATGGAGTGAAAAGATGACGATAATGGTTTTGATGACAACAACCTTGTTTTAACTATTATTGTTATAAAATATACACTAACACACCATTTTGTTGTGTGTGTGTGTATGCAGAAATTAGATAAAGGTATCGATAATTGAAGACATAATTTAGAGATTCAAGATCACAAAAAAGAAGAATTCAAGACTAAAGACTCGTGAGTAACAAGAGTTCAAGAAAACAAGATAAGTTATAGAACCTAGAATTTTTGTAAAAACCCTGTAATAACACTAAATTTCTATTTCAAACCTCTTATCATTTTTTATAATTTTCTTATCCTTATTTTCGAATTGATTTCAAAATTACTTCCTATTTAAATTATATTTCATAATTTTTTAATTTATTTCTTAGATTTAAATCTAACTTTTGATTTAAATATTTTAGACTTTATATATATATATATATGTGTGTGTGTGTGTGTGTGTGTGTATGTGTGTGTGGGTGTGTGTTTAATATTGAGTTTTAGTATATTTAAGTTTATGTTTAACATTTTTCTTAAGTTTCAATTTCCTTATATTCGCGTTTATAGCTTTAAATGTTAAGTATTAAGTTTCTTATAATTATAATTTTACTAAGTTTAAATATCACTTTTTATATATGTTTTAAAGATATTATTTTACTCAATTTTATTATATAGAGCTATAGTTTGTTTAAACTCCAGAATTACCTTAATTTATTTCAACATCATTAACATTGTTTTCAAAAAATTCAAATTTCAAATATTCCCAAAGGCATGTCGACATCCCCTACCCCCATGTTGACATGGTAATTGTTAGTTTCAAATTTTAAATTTCAAAAGTTGTATCTATTTGTTTAGATCTTTTCCTGAAGATACATGGTTGTTTATCCACTATAAATACCATCCAATTTAGAAATTTTGTAACCACTTTTATTATCTTCTTCTATTATTTTCTCTTTTCCATTAAAACTCTTAAATTTCAAGTTTCTATAATCATTTTTTTCCAAAATTCAAAGAATTACACCAATTCTTTTCTACGTTGATTCTCTACCACACTCTCTCAAAGATTCAAGTGTTATTCAAAGATATAGGAGTTTTTATAATCAGGGTGTAATGTCCCATATTTTAACGGTGTAATAATAAATTTATTTAATTATTTAAATAATGGTTTAGAGATTTATATGGTCGTTTAATTAAATAATATTGAATATTTAATTAAATTAAATAATAGAATAATATATTTAATCTGTGAAGTAGTCGGAAATAGGGGAATTCACAATATTGTGTGAATTGGATCATATATAATATGTAATTCAGTTTAGAGTTGAATTATATTAACGAATATATTATTTAAATGACAGTTGAACGTATAATTATATTATAATTAAAATCGAGCTCGAAATGGCGCGGCAGTTCGTAATTTAGCGATTTGAACTTTAAACGAATATACATAATCCATTTTAAATCGGATTTCTCTAAAATAAGAAACGTTCGGAGTAGGTGAAGTATATCTTTCTAATGAAAGGGAAAAATCAGGATTTCATCGTGTAGATTTCGATTTATGCCCAAATCAAATTTTCGAAAAGTCGTTATGAAATTCCTTTATAATTTATAACGATATATATAAGGAATTTCATTATAAATCAAATATCTATTTAATAGGGATTTGAAATATCGAGTTAGAAATTCATATAGGATTATTCTGGAGCTGTATGGTATTCTATTATTAATATATACGATAATATTTATTTATAAATATTTAATTTAATTATTCTTAAATATATTTAATATTTAAAAGGGTTTATTTAGAGCTTTAAAAATAGCCAGTTTTGCAAACGACCTCCGTTTCCGACGAAACTAATTTTGTTGGATCCATAATATTAAATTATTGTTAGATTTCAATTTTCGTGATTTTTGGAGTTAGTGTGTGGTCGTATGGATTTTTAATGTGAAAGACATTTAGTACTTTGACGGTTAAAATTACGCTGTGTGAGAAAACGGAGTCAGAATTCGACGAAACCAGTTTCGTTGGGTCCATAATGTCGAACTAAAGGTGTATGTCCATTTTAGTAATTTTTGAATACCATGTGTGATTACAGGAATTTTTAACAATAAATACATATAGCGTTTGCTTAAAAATAAATAAAATAATCGATATAATAATATTTTAAATATCCTATAAATAACCCTAAATATCTCCCTATACCCTTATTTCTATTTTCCTCTGGTCAAACATAAATCCGCCGTTGCATTTCTTTCTCAAACCATTTCAGGGATCTTCGAAAATCAAAACAAAATCAAAACGAGATCTATAAAATCCAAGAAATATATGTATGGAATCCTGAAAGCTTGCTCTTCCACTTGATACCCATTTTGTGCTGTTCGAACCAACCTTCTGTCATTGTAAGTTTTCAGCGCAAGTTCGAGCAGTGGTTAGGGTTTAGTAAATCATTGGATTTTGGCACTAATTCGTGAAATTGAGTTCGTCTTTAGATTCGGGACGTCAAACAGCATTTGGGTACAAAGATTTGGGGTATTTGGTTGGATTTGATGTCGCACCTTGCACCCAGGCGTGCGTGAGATGCAGAGCTACGGGATTAGTGGTATGCATGCGAGTTGAAGATGGTTGGGAGAGGGATGTTGAGATTTCGAAGGGAAGCAAAATGATGAGGTCGGTGGATGAATTCATGACGTGAAGTGGTTGATAGTAGGAGTTGAAGTTTTGGCAATGGAGCGTTTTCACTACAGGAAGCTCACGGTTTTAATCAGGGAAGAAGGAGGCTTTTAGTTTAGCTCAGGGACGTGCAAATGGACCGAGTTTGGAAAGGTTTGGCCCACTAGTAATAAATGTTTAAAGTTTATTTTGATTTAATAGTGTATTAATTTGTATAAAGCATAACAAATTCATAACGAAATCAAATAAAACAGGATCCGTTGGGATCGTATAGACGGTGACTACACAATGAAACTGACTGGGAGTGAATTGGAGCTCGTTACAATTTATAGCATAATAAATTGTCTGTCTGAATCAACCGACCATTATCGTTATTTAATGATGATCGTCCAATGTGAGTAAATCTCACTAACTCTGATCAATTTATATTTTTATAAATATAATCTAGTAATGATAAATGATAATTGATTGTTGTGTGTTGATAGGTTGGTTGAATTGCTAATGTATTGGTGGAAATTATAGGTAATGATATATATATATAAATCGTTAATCAAATGTTGATTCTGTTTATCAGAATATTTCATGTCGAAATGAAATCGATGTTATTATATTGTTTAACATCTGTGAATGCAGGGAAACAGGTCGGAGGAATCCAACTGGATTCCTCAGCCTTTATTTTACTGTTTTTCATATATTGTAATATATGATGTGATATATAATCTGTGGTTGATTATGTGCGTTGAATGATATCGATCATTGTAAATACCGTATATAATACTGGAATTTAAAATGGGAATTTTCAATGTATATGTTGAAAATAAAATATATTTATATGAAATCAAATGATTTTATAAAAAAGGAATTTCAAAGTGGATCTTGAATAGAAAAGGTAATATTTGAAAAAGAAATATTGGAAAATATAAATTTGGGAAATGAATAGAATTATATAAAAGGATTTATATAAAATAAATAGAATTTTATAAAAGGAATATTGATTTGGAAAATAAATTGAATTATAAAAGGGAAATATTTGGAAAAATGAATGGAGTTTTATAAAAAGGGAATTTTACATCAGGAAGGTTTAGACCCATGCTTCGCAAATGGGTGTAACATGATATTGATTTAAAGTAAATATTTTGCAAATAAAATATTATAAAGGAATTTGGGGTTTGAATTAGGAATTAAAATGGAGTTAAAGGAATTAGAAACGGACTGGAAATTAGTTGAGTTGAACAGCTGTCTGTGTATTGATCTGATGTTGGTTTCGGCCTTCGGGGTTAATACGTAGGTGGTTGTTCTCATACTAGTTTACAGTTAGAGACTGATATATGTGAGAAGATACTAATGCGTGAATCAGAAATGGAAACGTTTTCCAAAGTTAATAACATATATTTTCTAAGATTAGAAAATAAGGATTTGATGAATATATGGAACGAGAAATGGGGAAACGAATAAATGTTGATTGATGATTGATCGATAGAATTTCCATTTGGAAATAAAATCATTGTTTGCACACATGTTTTCCTTCGATAGTAAAATCACCGACTATCAAAGTTTTTGACCATTTCCGTTGTCAATACGGAGAGACCGGGATCAGATATATTACCTGAAAACCACTCCGTATGGCGTTAGAGTTGTGAATTAAATATGATGAAGATAATTGAAGACGCAGTTATGCAAGGGCTATTCAGTAAATCCTAGGTAGAAATTGCCTAAGATGGATTTACAGAATAATTCCTTCGGATTGTACAGTCCTAGGACAACTTGAATGGACGAACGTCTGACAGAGTATATCTGGTAAATCGCGTAAGTTGATCGTTTCAAACGTATTTACGTTGGTGGCGTAGGAATTCGTTTCTCTTAGCTTATACCCGTGGTATTTTTGGGGGAATCAATTTGTGATTTGACGGGTATGATGATGTGGCATTCAAAGTAAATGAAGGAGTGATCTATTAAAAGATACGCTATGACCTCAAGCCTCATCAACTGGGAAATGACAGAAATCGGGCAGGCAGCATGGCTAAGTGGGTCGCACCCAAGTAGGGTATATTGTCACCATCTAGAGAATATTCATATATGTTACTTCTTTCAATTCTGCATCTCCTGGGAATGGTTATGTTTGTATACCAACCGTAAGGTGATAATATATTCGGAACATTCAAGCGAAATGAATGGCCGGTCATGTGTGGCCGAGTTACAAGATGTTCTTGTTGAACTCCAGTGTATCGCTTCTAGAGTACACTGATCGGAAGGTGGATCCATACCTTGTCATAGTTGTAATCCATTCCCCAATAAGAGCCTGCGATTTTGATTGTATCTTATATATGTAGAATGTGAGATGAAAGCGTTTCTGCTAGATTTCTATTTACTTGATCTAGACATTATTATAATATCAGACAAGTATCGTTTTAGAAAAATATTTGGGTTATCGTAAGGTAAAAACCATCTGTGTTTATGTGTGGATCGGTCTTACGATTATCCTTTGGTTCAAAAGGATTTTTGAAAGTTAAATCAATGATTTGAGTTTACTCACACTAGTCACATGACTGACCCAGAGTTTCTTTTGTTTTGATTACCCTAAACTCTTGGGTGCCCAATTGTACGGGCAGTCAAGTAGTCGGGATTTTATAGATACTGGAAGAGCTGGAGCAGGAGGCTTCAGGATTATATAGCTATTGTTATTTTTGTTGTGTTGTACTATGATAATGTTACTGTATACATATACTGGTTTATTTCAAAGTTATGTATCTACTATATATTGTTCGTTCCGTTGTGAGACTCGTGTTTACTCTGATGTTGTGATGTTGTTCTTCTTCTTCTATTCTAAGTTTCTATCTTATCTATTCTCACCCTCTGTTTTCTTTCTATTAGTTTTCTGGTTTCCAGTGCAATTTGGGTTGGACTTGAGTTATTTGGTCAGATCAAATGGTACCAGAATTTTGGGACACTACAGTTGGTATTAGAGTTGAAGGTTAAGTGATTTACCTTGGCTCTGTGGCGTGACTCAGTAGAGATAGGGTTAGTAATACCCTAGATTGAGTTTGAGTGTATATATACGAGTGAACGTATTCATTATTTGATATAAAAATTGTTTTATATTGTGGAGATTTATTGGTTGAGTTGTTTATGAGTTCTGGTCGATCAGTTTGATCCACTGTATCGGTAGGAGTTTCTAAACGCTCGAATACGATGAGACACAGTATGTTTTGAAAAAAGGGTAAATGAAATAATTTTACCCAAATTATATTTTTATATAAAGGATTTATATTGGAGTGAGTATAGTATACTGGACGTGTTGGTTGTTATTACAATCATATAATTGAGAACATTATATATATAACCAAATAAAATTCGTATAAGTATTACGAAGTGAATTAAATCTGAAATTTAAATCAGAATTGAAATTAAAACTCTGGAAATTTGAATAAGTGTTTGTTAATGAATATGGATTAAATATATGATAATTTTAAAATCCTGGGAGATTTTAAATTGTTTACAAAGCTTTGTGGATGGTATTTTGAAATGTATTTCAAATGGAAGTGTTTGTAAATGGTTTTAAAAGTGATATAGTATTGAACTCACTTCGATCGCTGGAAAATAGATTCCAATGATGACAGCTGCATCATCGGTGTTCATTTTCGAGTTGCTAAGTGACAGATTACTACCAAAGAGATTATTTTCGAATTATTTTGGGAAAAAGAGTTGTTTTGATATTCCGAAATGAATATTTGATTTTTTGAAAACCAAAGTCATTTAAAAACTCCCAGAAACGGATTGTTTGAATTAAAACAAGTTAGATGGAAATTTGTGAAACTAAATTGAAAATCAAGAATGGTACTTGAGTTTGATAATGGAATTTGGCTTGGATAAACGAATGGTTGTGTTGGAGATAAAAGTGATTGGAGTTTGGTTGGGATGACATTGGTATATGAAGAATTGGTAATAGATAGAAAGGATATAATGATATGCTCGACAAAAAGGTACCAGCTTATATTTATATGGGTTTGAGATTTTGATGAGCCAAATTGGAAAGCCGCTTGGCTGTTTGATTTTCTTTTGGGTTGAAGAAGACCTAGAGAGGCGGGTTCGAATTTGAGCTATTGACCAGTACAAAGAAGGTTCTGGCGAAATTTTTCGAAAAGTTAAGGTGTTAGAAAATTTTCGTTAGTAGGAATGAATAAATATTTAATTGAAATTAAATTGGTTCAGTTGAAACTGAAGTTAAGAAGTAAACAAATAATTTTTAACCCAGTTAATAGGGTTAGTTTTCTACCTTAGCAATTTCGAGGACGAAATTATTTTAAGGAGGGAAGAATGTAATGTCCCGTATTTTTACGGTGTTATAATAAATTTATTTAATTATTTAAAATGGTTTAGAGATTATATGGTCGTTTAATTAAATAATATTGAATATTTAATCAAATTAAATAATAAAATAATATATCTGATCTGTGAAGCAGTCGAAAATAGGGGAATTCACAATATTGTGTGAATTGGATCATATATAATATATAATTGAGTTTAGAGTTGAATTATATTAATGAATACATTATTTAAACGACAGTTGAACGTATAATTATATTATAATTAAAATCGAGCTCGAAATGGCGTGGCAGTTTGTAATTTGGCGATTTGAACTTTAAACGAATATACAGAATCTGTTTTAAATCGGATTTTTGTGAAACAAGAAACGTTCGGAGCAGGTGAAGTATATTTTTCTAGTGAAAGAGAAAAATCAGGATTTCATCGTGTAGATTTTGATTTATGCCCAAATCAAATTTTCGAAAAGTCGTTATGGAATTCCTTTATAATTTATAATGATATATATAAGGAATTTCATTATAAATTGAATATCGATTTAATCGGGATTTGAAATATTGAGTTAGAAATTCATATAGGATTATTCTGGAGCTGTATGGTATTCTATTGTGAATATATACAATAATATTTATTTATAAATATTTAATTTAATTATTTTTAAATATATTTAATATTTAAAAGGGTTTATTTAGAGCTTTAAAAATAGCCAGTTTTGCAAACAACCTCCGTTTCTGACGAAACTAATTTTGTTGGATCCGTATTATTAAATTATTGTTAGATTTCAATTTTCGTGATTTTTGGAGTCAGTGTGTGATCGTACGGATTTTTAATGTGAAAAACAGTCAGTATTTCGACGGTTAAAAATATGCTGTGTGAGCAAACGAAGTCGGAATTCGACGAAACCAGTTTCGTTGGGTCCGTAATGTCGAACTGAAGGTGTATGTCCATTTTTGTGATTTTTGAATATCATGTATGATTACAGGAATTTTTAACAAAAAATACATATAGCGTTTGCTTAAAATAAATAAAATAATCGATGTAATAATATTTTAAATATCCTATAAATAACCCGAAATATCTCCCTAAACCCTTATTTCTATTTTCCTCTGGTCAAACGTAAATCCGTCATCGCATTTCTTTCTCAAACCATTTCAGGGATCTTCAAAAATCAAAACAAAATCAAAAAGAGATCTATAAAATCCAAGAAATATATGTATGGAATCCTGAAAGCTTGCTCTTCCACTTGATACCCATTTTGTGTTGTTCGAACTAACCTTTTGTCGCTGTAATTTTTCGAGCAGTGGTTAGGGTTTAGTAAATCATTGGAGCACTAATTCGTGAAATCGAGTTCGTGTTTGGATTCGGGAGGTCAAACAGCATTTGGGTACAAAGATTTGGGGTATTTGGTTGAATTTGATGTCGCACCTTGCACCCAGGCGAGCATGAGATGCTGAGCGACGGGATTATGGTATGCATGCGAGCTGAAGATGGTTAGGAGAGGGATGTTGAGATTTCGAAGGGAAGCAAAACGATGAGGTCGGTGGATGAATTGATGACGTGAAGAGGTTGATAGGAGGAGTTGAAGTTTTTGCAATGGAGAGTTTTCACTGTAGGAAGCTCACAGTTTTAACCAGGGAAGAAGGAAGCTTTTAGTTTAGGTCGGGGGCGTGCAAATGGACTGGGTTTGGAAAGGTTTGGCCCACTAGAAATAAATGTTTAAAGTTTATTTTGATTTAATAGTGTATTAATTTTTATAATGCATAACAAATTCATACGTGAACGAAATCAAACAAAACAGGATCCGTTGGGATCGTATGGACGGTGACTACACAATGAAAATGACTGGGAGTGAATTGGAGCTCGTTACAATTTATAGTGAAATAAATTGTCTATCTGAATCAACAGACCATTATCGTTATTTAACGATGATCGTCCAATGTGAGTAAATCTCACTAACTCTGATCAATTTATATTTTTATAAATATAATCTAGTAATGATAAATGATAATTGATTGCTATGTGTTGATTGGTTGGTTGAATTGCTGATGTATTGGTTGAAATTATAGATAACGATATATATATATATATATATATATATCGTTAATTAAATGTTGATTCTGTTTATCAGAATATTTCATGTTGAAATGAAATCGATGTTATTATATTGTTTAACATCTGTGAATGCAGGGAAACAGGTCGGAGGAATCCAACTGGATTCCTCAGCCTTTATTTTACTATTTTTCATATATTGTAATATATGATGTAATATATAATTTGTGGTTGATTATGTGCGTTGAATGATACCGATCATTGTTATTTGGTATTTTAAGTACCATATATAATACTGGAATTTAAAATGGGAATTTTCAATGTGTATGATGAAAATAAAATATATTTATATAAAATCAAATGATTTTATAAAAAAGGAATTTCAAAGTGGATATTGAATAGAAAAGGTAATATTTGAAAAAGAAATATTGGAAAATATAATAATGAAAAATTGGGAAATGAATAGAATTATATAAAAGGATTTATATAAAATAAATAAAATTTTATAAAAGGAATATTGATTTAGAAAGTAAATAGAATTATAAAAGGGAAATATTTGAAAAATGAATAGAGTTTTATAAAAAGGGAATTTTACATCAGGAAGGTTTAGACCTGTTCTTCGCACACGGGTGTAACATGATATTGATTTAAAGTAAATATTTTGCAAATAAAATATTATAAAGGAATTTGGGGTTTGAATTAGGAATTAAAATGGAGTTAAAGGAATTAGAAACCGACTGGAAATTAGTTGAGTTGAACAGCTGTCTGTGTATTGATCTGATGTTGGTTTTGGCCTTCGGGGTTAACACGTAGAGGGTTATTCTCTTCCTAGTTTACATTTAGAGACTGATATATGTGAGAAGATAATAATGCGTGAATCAGAAATGGAAAGGTTTTCCAAAGTTAATAACGTATATTTTCTAAAATTAGAAAATAAGGATTTGATGAATATATGGAACAAGAAATGGGGAAACGAATAAATGTTGATTGATGATTGATCGATATAATTTCCATCTGGAAATAATATCGTTGTTTGCACACATGTTTTCCTTTGATTGTTAAATCACCGACTATCAAAGTTTTTGACAATTTCCGTTGTCAATACAGAGAGACCGGGATCAGATATATTATCTGAAAACCACTCCGTGTGGCATTAGCGTTGCGAATCAAATATGATGAAGATAATTGAAGATGGAGTTATGCAAGGGTTGTTCAGTAAATCCTAGGTAGAAATTGCCTAAGATGGATTTACAGAATAATTCCTTCGGATTGTGTAACAACCCGAAAATCTGGGCCAGTTTAAAATTTTTATTTTGGCAATTTTAGCGAATTTTGATTATTTAAAATGAATTATTTTAAATAATAACGACGAGAAATATATTTTGAATATAATTCGAACATATATATTATACGCGTCGTCATATAAATATTTATATATAATTATAATAGAATTGAAAATGGCGCGGTAGTTCGATAATTCGATTTCAAACTTCAATTGAATGTACCGGGTGCAAAACAATCCGGATTTTATTGAAACCAAAAATCATAGGATCTATTTGATAATATCTTTCCAATGAACCCGAAAAATCAAAATTTCATAGCGGGAATCAAAAGATATGTCCAGTTGAAAATTCTGAATAGTCGCTATGGAATTCAGGCCCTTAAAAATGGAAATTTTGCAAACGACCTCAGAATTCGACGAAACCACTTTTGTTGGATCCGGGATGTAAAGTTATTGCTAGGTTTCAAATTTCATAATTTTTCGAATCAATATGTGAGCGTGGCAAAGGAAAACGCGTTTGACCAGTTTCAGTTGATTTTAATCGACTGGAAATTGGCCATTTTTCAAACGGTCTCAGAATCTGACGAAACTAGTTTTGTTAGGACCATATCGTCAATACGAAGCTAGAAAATATTTTTCTGCAATTTTTCTAGTTAGTATGTGACCCCGGTAAATTGAAATGCACGTTCAAATTCAATATATAGAGTTATATGTTGATTTTGACAGAAACTGTTTATTAACGATCGAATCAGCCTATGATACATATCCCATTGTGTTCGAAATGGGGGTAAAACGCTATGGACGACAGGCGGTGGGCCTCGTTTCGAGGTCGTATGTAAAAGTCAACTTTTTGCAAAATAAAATAATTAAAAATTTAAAATCCTTTTCTCTTTCCTCCTCTCCTATACGTTCTGCCCCCCCCCCCCTTCTCGTTTTCATTCCAGAAAAAAAAAAAAAAAAACCCTAAACTATCGACGCGCCGCCGTCCAGGAGAGGGCCTCGCCTCCCCATCGCCACCTCCGAACACCGCACCCCCCTGTTGCTCCCCCACCTCCGTCGCCCTACCACCCGCCACCTACTCGCAGGCCGCGCCGCCTCATCGACCCCCCCCCTTCGGTTTTCCCCAATTCGCATCGCACCCCCCCCTCATCCGCCACGTCAGAGCAGCACCCCCCCCTGTGAGCACCCTCCGACCATCCCGGACCACCACTTCGCCTCGTCAACGCCCAATGTAAGTTTTACTTCAATTGTTCAGCTTAATTCATTTAAAAATTTGATTTTTATTGAAGTAAATAGCTTGCTCTTCATATATATAACTTCGTAAAGGAAATGCGATTTTTATTCCTGTAATTATACGATTTTTAGTGTTGAAAGGTGGTATAAAAATATGATTTTTATATTTTTAAAGTAATAAAAATATGATTTTTATATTTTTAAGTATTAAAAATATAATCTTTATTATGTAGAAGGTGTAAAAATATGATTTTTGTTTATGTAGAGAATTAAAAATATAATTTTTACATGATAGTAATATTAGAAATATCATCTTAATATGTATAGCAAAATAAAGAGGTGATTTTTATAGTGGTGAAATTGGAAAGGCGAAGTCTTTATAATAGAAAAGGCGAAATCTATATTTTTGAAATGGAATTTTTATCTATATGACATCGTAGTAAAAATTTGATTTTTATATATTGAATAACAAAGTAAAATTTTGATTTTTATATATTGAATAACAAAGTAAAATTTTGATTTTTATATATTGAATAACAAAGTAAAAATTTGATTTTTATATATTGAATAACGTAGTAAAAATTCGATTTTTATATATCGAACAGCGAAGTAAAAATGTGATTTGTACATATGTAGAGAATACGGGCAGAGAAAGTGACAAGAGGCAAGAACGACGAAGATTTCTACATAAGAAGAGTCGTGGGATCGGATAACTATCTGTGAGAACTTCTCACTCTTAAATTTCTTTTTCTAGTTATATATATACTAGGATGCAGACGGTGTTTAGTAGCACCCGACACCCGTCATCCACAGACCATGGATGGCTTGTTTGTTTAATTGTTTGGTTGAGTAGTTGGTTAGTTTATTTGGTTTGAATTGAATTGTTTGTTGAAATAAAATTGATTTGATTGATGTGTGAATGGCGTGGGCCTTCACTAGACCGGGGATAAGGCTAGGCCTTGTCCAGTTTCTAGTATCGTGCCGTTATGCCGCCGAAATTTTCTAAAATATGTTAGAAGGATAAAAATAACATTTATTGAATAAATGAACTGAATAGAAATTCATGTGTTAAAATAAAATGTTTTATCGTTAAAATATATAATTTTTAACGTGAAAGTGAATAAATAAATATTTATAAACAAATCGGCCGATTTGTTTATATACACTGATTTGACTGATATTGATTGGGTCGATAAATTTTACACATCGCCCAACTGCACAACTAAATCTGTGTTTGATTGTTTGAAACCCCACACGGGTGTTGGGATGAAATATGAAGTTCACTCATCCTGATTGATTAAATGTGTCGATCGATTGATTGACAGGCTGTTATAAGCGTTAGATATCTATATTTGATGCTTATACAGTGTAGTGCACTTTGGTTGATGGTTGATTATTTTTCAATGCTATTATGTACGTGTGATGTGTGAAAATCCATATGATTAACTTTATATGGTAATTGATTGGGCCTCATTCCAATTTAGAAAATAAAGAATATTATAAAATAAAGGTTCATGTGTTGACAGTACTCATCCGTTGAGATTAGTCATGTGTTGAACGAAATATTTTAATAATAAAATTTACATCTTTATCAATATAAAATAAAGGTTCATGTGTTGACAGTACTCATCCGTTGAGATTAGTCATGTGTTGAACGAAATATTTTAATAATAGAAATATTTGAAATAGAAATATTTGAAAAGGAAATATTTGAAATAGAATATTTGAAAATAGAAATATATGAAGCCGTGTTGATTAGATTGACGCCATTTTGACGTGAACGATATTTATATCGATTTTATTCATTTTAAAATAAATATTGAAAAATGATTTCGAAATCGAATATTTTGAAATGAAATTTGAATCGAATTGAAAAGAAAACAAATTCGAATTGAATATATAACGAATTTGATTTCAATTGAATATATAACGAATTTGATTCGAATTGAATATATAACGAATTTGATTTCAATTGAATATATAATGAATTTGATTAGATTAGAAAATGAATTGAATTTGATTTGATTAGAAAACCAATTGAATTTGATTTGAATAGAAAATGAAACGAATTTGATTTGATTAGAAAATGAATTGAATTTGATTTGATTAGAAAACCAATTGAATTTGATTTGAACAGAAAATGAATTGAATTTGATTTGATTAGAAAATGAATTGAATTTGAATTGAATAGAGAATGAATTGAATTTGAATTGAATAGGAAAACGAATTCGAATTGAATTGAATTGAAAAGAAAATGAATTCGAATCGAATTAAAATCGATTTGAATTAAAATCAAATAGAAATGAAAGTAAAAAGGATTTATAATAGAAAATTCAATTTCGATTTGAATTTGAAATAAAGGTTGAAATCGTTTCTGAAATGAATTTAAAACGATTTATAAATTTCGTTTTAAATAGAAATCGACGAAATATATATTATATATATTATATATATAATATAATGGCCCGAATAGAAGGCGCCGCGCCGCGGTAGTTCGCGAATTTCGACCATTTATTTCAAACGGACATTACGGGAGATCCGACCGTCGGATTCTCCTAAAACCGGAACCGTTGGGTTCGTATCGAAAAGAGCTTTCTAATGAATATTAGAAATTTGAAATCTAACGGTTGGATTTGGAATTATGTCCAAATCAAATTTGAAAAAGGTCGCTGTAAGTGCAGTTCGATGGCCGTTGATGGAAATCGACTGTACAGGCCTCGATAAAATTATTAAAAATAATAATAATTTGTGTAAAATCATAAGAAATGATTTAGAAAGGATTGGGATGAAAAACTCCATATTTGAAAAGATAAAAATAGATTTTTATCGAAATGAACAAGTTTTGAACTAGAATTATAATTCTATTTATTTTTGAAATAAATAAATTGAATTTAAAAAAGGTTTTAAAAATAACCAGAATTTCCAATGATTGCATTGGAGTGGATTTGAATCGAAATTGTCTTCGGAATGTTTCGATGTTGGAATTCGTGATTGTACAGATGTTGTTATGGAAATTTGAAAGATATATATTTATATCGTTATTTCCAATACGACATTTGTTAATCGTAGAATTTGATATTGAATATAGGCCGATATATTTTCTATTCAGAGCCTTTTATTGAATATCAAATGTGATTTGGGTTTGTCATGAATGGTGTCTTCATTAACACTGTTCTTGAACCCAGTTGAGAAAAGATTAAATCTTTTTATTTAGATTTAATGAAGTGTACCAATTAAAAAATATTTAATTGGAATTGAATTGATATTGATTTTTGGGTTTATCGTGGACAGTGTTTTAAATAACACTCGTTCTTTAACCCGATAATTAATGGAATGTGATTTTGGGTTTATCGTGAACTGTGTTTTAAATGACACTGATTCTTTAACCCAGTTAAAGATTAAAACTAAGTGGAGTTTTAATGAATCTTTAATTAGATTGAAATGATCGAAAATGGAGTATCACCAGTTTTGCTCCAGGCGATAGTTAAATCTTTAATTAGATTTGAACGTGAAATGGTAATTGAATTTACCGATAACACCGTGGTGTTAGATATGAAGTATTACCAGTTTAACTTCATGGGATGAATAAGTTGGGATTGGGAAATTAAAATAAATGATTACTTCGGTAAGGTTCGTTAATCCCGACTAGTTGAATCGAAATTCAAAATAAGATTAAAGAATAAATTCAAGGAATTTATCTTTGATAAAATTAGTGGGAACCTTTCCCTATGAATGTGAGAATTAGAAACTAACTGCCGGTTAGCTAAGCAGAATGGTTTTCTGGATATTGATCTGATGTTGGTTTCGGCCTTCGGGGTTAATATTTGGGGAATGATTCTCTTGATTAATTTACAGTTAGGGACTGATGAATTGGAATGAGGCGTATATTGTGTTTGTGTAACACTTATTTAAAATATACGCGAGTTATTCGGAAAGACCGGGTTTATCCCATTCTGAATAACTGATACGACGATAAGTCGAAGATGAAGACGGTGGTCGAAGACCGAAGGTCTTCACGTCGTTTGGGTGATTACTGATGATCTTGATTGGGCTGTACACCCAAGAAGATGGAAACAGTTGGTGGTCGTCCAGACGTACTTGGAGATCGATGGATATGCGGGGTACTAGGTGCCTCCGGTTTCGTTCAGACCCAGAACGGACTTGTAAATGGACTGTGTGTCTGACATTGGATTTTAGTCCGTGTGATTGATCTCTATTAAATATATATCTGTTTGGCGGCGGAGAATTTATTCTCTTGCTTAACGCCCTTCTCTGAGACGTACGAGCTCAGGGGTTATATATTGATGGATATCAAACGCATGGAGTGAATTGCCTGTGTGGCATGCCTAAGTGGCAATTGATCGAGGCTTCTGTTGAAAAGCAAAGTCTTGTGGTGATGATCAAAGCACAGCCTGTGTGGCACAGCTTTGTGTAACGTGAATTCGTGAGCCTCGCACCCCGGTTGTGAACCAAAAACGGGAGAAGGACCTCAGGGAGGGCATGCATTTCTTTCTAGCTAGGGTGGTGTCAGTGACCTACCAGCCCTGACATTTATATACTTTTCACCTGTGTGGTTGTTGCTGTTGCGAGGCGCCTCGGTTATATCGGTTTCGGCCGATGCATTCTGGTCGGCAGACAGACTAGACTTACGCCCCAAAGGGCGGGGAAACGCAGTGTTCAGGATTTAAGTTTAATCCACATCGGTGGACCGGCCCTGACGATCCAAGGGCCCACCTGAGTCTGGGTCCTGAGGCTCGGGCTAGACAGTCTCGAATCGGTTGAGGACTATCTTTTGCCTCGGTTCATAGATGGAAATCCAATTTCCAAATACGTGACATTTGCGGTTTTATTTGTATAGCCTATAGTATGGCGACATAGTGGGATGGGGCGCTTATGCCGCCTATGATTGATACTTATGATTTGAAGTTGTTTTATACACTATGCACTTATAATAGTATCAAATGATTCGTTTTTCAACGTATCAAGCATTCTTGGCTATTATAAGGTAAAAACCCTATCCCCCGGCTTGCGTTGCATTGTGTGATAGGACCTGGGTCTTATAATAGCTTCATTTTTCTTTATTTAGCATTGCGCTGTTGTTTTATGCACTGGTATTCTTGGGAGGAAACTCGTTCCGTGTTATACGGCGTGGTCCCTTGATTTACCGAACTTTAAAATAAAGATAAATAACTGTTTTAGTTCTCACACCAGTCACATGACTGACCTGGAGTTTATTGTTTTAACCTAAACTCTGGGTGCCCTTATTTTGACACGGGCAGCTAGTAGTTTTGGTTTTGCAGATTTATATTCACAGGATCCTGGTTTACAGCTGGAATGATATCCGGAAAGCTTTGTATCCATATATCTCTTCTAGTTGTGTATTGTATTATTTTCCGCTGCTATGTAATTTATTGTAATCTCTGATATTTCTGTGTAATATTCATTTATACTCTATATATTCTTGTATTCTGGTGCATTGTTGTAATATACAATGAAATGTTCTTCCGTCTGCGTTCTATTTTATCGTGTTCTCGAAACGATCAGGCGTTTCGAACGGTCTGGGTCGGTTTAGCGACTGATTCGGACCGAGCGAAATTCCTTGTCGTCGCAGATTGTCCAGTCCTAGGATAACTTGAATGGACGAACTTCTGACAGAGTATATCTGGTAGATCGCGTAAGTTGATCGTTTCAAACGTATTTACATTGGCGGCAGAGGAATTCATTTCTCTTAGCTTATACCCATGGTATTTTTGGGGTAATCAATTTGTGATTTGACGGGTATGACGATGTGGCATTCAAAGTAAATGAAGGAGTGATATGTTAGAAGATACGTTATGACCTCAAGCCTCATCAACTGGAAAATGACAGAAATCGGGCAGGCAGCATAGCTAAGTGGGTCGCACCCAAGTAGGGTATATTGTCACCATCTAGAGAATATTCATATATGTTACTTCTTTCAATTCTGTATCTCTCGGGAATGGTTATGTTGGTATACCAACCGTAAGGTGTTAATATATTCGGAACATTCAAGCGAAATGAATGGCCGGTCATGTGTAGCCGAGTTACAAGATGTTCTTGTTGAACTCCAGTGTATCGTTTCTAGAGTACACTGATCGGAAGGTGGATCCATACCTTGTCATAGTTGGAATCCATTCCCCAATAAGAGACCGCGGTTTTGATTGTATCTTACATATGTAGAACATGAGATGAAAGCATTTCTGCAAGATTTCTATTTCCTTGATCTAGACATTATTATAATATCAGACAAGTATCGTTTTAGAAAAAATATT
This sequence comes from Allium sativum, assembly GCA_030737875.1. Lineage (NCBI taxonomy): Eukaryota > Viridiplantae > Streptophyta > Magnoliopsida > Asparagales > Amaryllidaceae > Allium > Allium sativum. The sequence continues at coordinate 160,705,861 of CM060925.1, forward strand.
TGGGTTATCGTAAGGTAAAAACCATCTGTGTTTATGTGTGGATCGGTCTTATGATTATCCTTTGGTTCAAAAGGATTTTTGAAAGTTAAATCAATGATTTGAGTTAACTCACACTAGTCTCATGACTGAGCCAGAGTTTCTTTTGTTTTGATTTCCCTAAACTCTTGGGTGCCTAATTTTGTACGGGCAGTCAAGTAGTCAGGATTTTATAGATACTGGAAGAGCTGGAGCAGGAGGATTCAGAATTATATAGCTATTGTTATTTCCGCTGGGTTATAAGTGTTGTACTATGATAATGTTACTGTATACATATACTGGTTTATTTCAAAGTTATGTATCTATATATATTGTTCGTTCCGTTGTGAGATTCGTGTTTACTCTGATGTTGTGATGTTCTTCTTCTTCTTCTATTCTAAGTTTCTATCTTATCTTTTCTCACCCTCTATTTTCTTTCTATTAGTTTTCTGGTTTCCAGTGCAATTTGGGTTGGACTTGTGTTATTTGGTCAGCTCAAATGGTACCGGAATTTCGAGACACTACACAAGGATCACAAGATCAAAGCTCTGTCAAAACTTTCTTTAAAAATTGTTATTGAAAAGGTGTGGTTGTCGCCCGTTCAAACCAACTTGGTATGATTATAGCCCGCAAATCAATTGGGTGTAATTGTATCCTGGAAAATCAATTGAGTCTCACTGTATTCGAGACATAGGAAGGGTGGACCTCATGGCCTGTGAAATCGAGGGTTGTAATTTGGATATTATTTAGAAAGAAATCTACATCCACCCAAATCTATGTGGGATTGGATGTAGGGTAACTCCCAACTAGTATAAAAATCTCGGTGTGTCCTTTCCTTTACTAGTTTTACTTATTATTATCTACATGTGTGTTTTATTATGTGATTGTTTCATATTTGTAATTTGCATTTGTTTCTTATATATTCAAAATGGTTTCATAAAACTCATAAACATAATTAAACACTATTCACCCCTTCTCCCTCTAATGTTAATTTTGCCTTTAATATCCATGATCCGCATTTCCCAACAACTGATATCGGAGCATTGGTTTTCAAGGTTTTCGTAATTTGATTTTTGAAAAATTTTGAACGGCAATTTTTTGATAAAATCACTAACACTATTTTTGTATGGATATGTCATTGAATCGTCATTATTTTGTTGTTTAAAATTACATTTAGTTATTTTAAAAAATTACATGATTCATTAAAAAGTTGGTTTGTTTTTGTTGGGGAAGAATTATGTTTGATGACTATTGGTTAAACGACACCAGATGATCATTCATTGACCAAAAGAACATATGGAGATAAAGATGCTTGAAGACAAACCTTTGGATGAAGAGATGATAGCACTGGACTGGAGACATCAGGAAAATCGGTAATCCTAAAACTTTATTTTTTTAATGAATGCTCTAAGTAGAGAGTAATTTCAGATCTTCAAAATAATCAAAATTGATATAAACAAGTAGAAAGAATGATTTAAATATCGGCTGTATTTTTAAACTGAAAAGACACTTTTGTTTTAAGATATCTTATGATTTTGCCGATGAACTAGTAAATCTTAAAGAGTTGTAATTAATATTAATTATCGGAAGTTTGGAAAAGATTTTAAAGAATAACAATTATTTTTTAATTTTGTACAAGTTTTATACAATTGACTATATATTTTGAAAGCATGGCATAGAATATAAAATGAAGTAGTGTAACAACCCGTATTTTCGAAACCAATTTAAAAATTTTATTTTATCAATTTTAACGGATTTTGAATATTTAAAATGATTATTTTAAATAATAACGACTGAAAATTTATTTAAATCGAAGTTAGAACGAATAAATTTATTTTAATTACAAAACGAGCCTGAAATGGCGCGGTAGTTTGAAAATTCGATTTCTAATTTCAAATGAATATACAGAATTCAATATAAGTCGGAATTGGACGAAATAAGAAATATTTGAATCTGTTTAACTTTATCTTTCTAAGAATATGAAAAACTAAGATTTCATAATGGGAATTAGCTCGGGACGACAGTCGTTGGGTTCGAATGGGAGATCAAATGAGAAAGCAACTTTTTTCGAGGATAAATTAATTAAATAAAATATATATAATAGGCCCCCTTTCTCTCACAACCCGCTCAGAATATCGTGCTCCCCCTTTCTACCAGAAATCCGTCGAGCCCCTCCTTTCACCGTCGCTCCAACCACCCCGCGCCTCAGGGGCGGCGCAACCTGCTCCCCTCTGACCACTCTCTTCCCTCTTCTCCCTCCTCTTCCTCTCTCCGCTCCCCCATTTTAACCCTAAAACCCCAATTCGCCCAAATCGAGCCACCACCGCCCTAGCAACCAACAAGATCCCAGCGTCGCCTCCCCTAGGCCATAGCCCCGACATGGAACCTTCTCCGACCGCAAAATGTAAGTTTTTATGATTTTTAATTATAAAAATAGGATTTTTATTATATGTATAACATGATAAAAATAGGATTTTTATTATATGTACAACATGATAAAAATTGGATCTTTATATAGATATTAACATGATAAAAACTGGTATAGATATTAACATGAAAAAAATTGGATCTTTATATAGATATTTGCATGAAATAAATTGGATCTTTATATAGATATTAGCATGAAATAAATTGGATCTTTATATAGATATTATCACGATAAAATTTGGATCTTTATATAGATATTAGCATGATAAAAATTGAATTTTTATTATATATATTAGCATGATAAAAATTGGATCTTTATATATATAATGGCATTAAAAATATGATTTTTATATATGTAGCAAATAAAAATTTGATTTTTATATATATGAAGAGCGACTAAAAATTTGATTTGTAAGCGAATAAAAATTTGATTTTTATATATGTGAATAGCAAATAAAAATTTGATTTATATATATATATATGAATAGCATATAAAAATGTGATTTTTATATATATAGTAGCGATGTAAAAATGTGATTTTTTTATATAAACCGCGTGAAACAGATTGTGATGGAATCAAGGTGAAGGACGCTACGCATTGGAACAAATCCAAATCTAAATCGTTAAATTAATGAATGACGGAGTGGAAACCAAAGGTGAGAACTTCTCACTCTAATTTTGTTTACAGTTAAATATATACTAGGATGCAGACGGTGCTTACTAGCGCTCGACACCTTTGATTGAAACCATGGATGTTTGGTTGTTTATTTTATTTGATTGATTGTTAATAAATAGGGTTTGACAACCCTATTAAGAATTTGGTTGAATTTGATTTGGGATGCGAATTGAATTGATTGGATTTGGTACGTGTATGACGCGAGCCAGTATTGGGTGAGGGATAAGGCTGGATCTTATTCCTGTTCTATTATCGCGTCGTTATGTTAGAATGATAAAAATATCATTTTATTGTATAAATGAACCATATAAAATATATGGAATAAAATATTTCATCGTTAAAAATATAATTTTTAATGAATAAAGTAAATATTCATTTACAAATCGGACGATTTGTTTATGTACACCCATTTAGTTGATATTGATTGGGCCGATAATTTTACACATCGCCCAACTGCACAAATAATATTCAATATTTGTTGGTTGAAACCCCACACAGGTATTGGGATGATATTTGACACACTAATCCCAATTGTTTAGTTGTATGTCAATCGATTGGTTGACAAACTGTTGTAAGCGTTAATTATTTATATTTAATGCTTATGCAGTTGTGTAATGCACTGTGGATGATGGTTGATTGTTCATCATTGTTGCTGTATACATATGATGTATGAAATCCATATAAATAACATTATATGGTAATTGACTATGTCTGATTCAAATTCGGAAATAACGAATATTTCAAAATAATATTCTGTAAAGGATTAAAATATGATTTTGATGTCCGATTTTGGATGGACACGAGAATATTGAAATCTATGAAGCTGTATTGATTAGATATGTTCCATTTTGACGCGAACGAGATTTATATTGATTTTATTCATTTTTATAATGAATATCGAAAGAGAAATGATTTCAAAATCTGATATTTTGAAAAGATTATCATTTAAATATTATAATGATATGGAAAATTCAGTTTTGATTTAAAAGTGAAAATGAAGTTAGAATCATTTTAAAACAAATTTATAAACGATTTATTAAATAAATTTTAAATGGAAATCGAAGATATATATTTATTTATTTAATGGTCTGGATAGAACGCGCCACGCAGCGACCGTTCGCGAATTTCAACCATTGACTTCGAGTTGACATTACAGGAGATCCGGCCGTCGGATTCTCCTAAAACCAGAACAGTTAAGTTCATATCGAAAGGAGCTTTCCAACGAATATAAGAGATTTGAAATCTAATGGTTGGATTTGGAATTATGTCCAAATCAAATTTGGAAAATGTCATTGTAAGTGCAGTTCGATAACCGTTTATGGAAATCAACTGAAAGGGCTTTAATAAAATTACTAAAAATACTAATAATTTATGTAAAATCATAATAAATGATTTGGAAAGAATTGAGATGAAAAATTCCACGTTTATAAAGATAAAAATATATTTTTATTAAAATGAACTAGTTATTAACTAGATTTGAATCCAATAATTTTTAAATAAAATAAACTGGATTTGTGAATGGTTTTAATATAACCAGAAATTTCCAATGAACAAATTGGAATGGATTTGGAATGGAAATAATCTTCGGAATATTTCGATATTGGATTCCAAGATTATACGGACATTGTTATGGAAATTTGGAAGATATATTTATAATGTTATTACCAATACGATATTTGTTGGTTTCAGAATTTGATATTGAATATAAGTCGATATAGTTTCTATTCAGAGCCTTGTATTTAGAATCAAAGGACATTTTGGGTTTGTCGTGAACGGTGTCTTTACTAACACTGTTCTTGAACCCAGTTGAGAAAAGAATAAATCTTTTAATTAAGATTTAGTGAAGTTGACAAATTAATTAATATTTAATTGGAACTAAATAAAAAAATTGGATTTTTGGGTTTGTCGTGAACGGTGTCTTTACTAACACTGTTCTTGAACCCAGTTAACAAAAGAATAAATCTTTTAAGTAAGATTTAATGAAGTTTAATAATTAATTAATATTTAATTAGATAAAAGAATTGGATTTTTAGGTTTACCGTGAACGATGTTTTAAATAACACTTGTTCTTTAACCCAATTAACAGTGATGATTGATTTGGAATTTATAAATCTTTTAACTAATATTTAATGAAATTTTTCCAAAGTAAAGTTTTCTAATTTAATATATTAAATTGGAATTGAATGGAAATCAATTTGGTAATAATCAAAGTGAGCTTCTGTAGAGGACTACCGTTAATATATATATATATATATATATATATATATATATATGGAATTTAAAAGTCTTTGTCGTTATTCCATTTATATTATTAGTCGTATATGGAAATTTATGTCGATTATATATATTGATCTGTTTTCCGTGAAGATTCCATATTTAATGGAATATGATTTTGGATTTATCGTGAACTGTGTTTTACATGACATTGGTTCTTTAACCCAGATAAAGATAGAATTACATGGCTAACATTGTATTTCGAGCTGTATTTGTTGATCTCTGCTAAATATATATCTGTTTGGTGGTGGATAATTTATTCTCTTGCTTAACACCCTTCTCTAAGACGTACGAGCTTAGAGTTATATATCGGCAGAAATCAGTGGTACGGTGTAGATTGTCGATGCGACATGTTTGATTTCCCAAAGTTAAATAATCATTAATATTGATTTTTGGGAAGATTAAAACTAAGTGGAGTTTTAATGAATCTTTAATTATATTGAAATGTGAACGTGATAATTTAAATTATCAAATTTGGGAAATGATCGATAATGGAGTATCACCAGTATTGCTCCAAGCGATAGTTAAATCTTTAATTAGATTTGAACGTGAAATGGTAATTAAATTTACCGATAACATCGTGGTGTTAGATATGGAGTATTACCAGTTTTGCTCCATGGGATGAATAGGTTGGGGTTGGGAAATATATAACAAATGATTACTTCGGTAAGGTGCGCTAGTCCATGGATAAACCTTAATTTGGTTTGAATTGATATCCAAAGGAAGATTAAAGAATAAATTTAAAGAATTTAGCTTTGATAAAATTAATGGGAACCTTTCCCAAAGGATATGAATATTTAAATAAAAGAATATTCAGAATTGGAATGAGGCGTATGTTGTGTTTCTATAGCACTTGATTATAAGATACGTGAATTATTCGGAAAGGCCGGATTTACACCCATTCTGAATAATTGATTCGACGATAAGTCGACGATGAAGACGGTGGTTGAAGACCGGAGGTCTTCACATCGTTTGGATGATTACAGATGTCTTGATTGGGCTGTACACCCAAGACAAGGTAATAAGTGGTGATTATCCAGACGTACTTGGAGATCGATCGGATATGCGAGGACCTCTCTCCTCTATTGGACATATGGGACAAGGAATAAGGTGCCTCTAGTTTCTTTCAGACCCAGAACGAACTAGTATATGGATGTGTGTCTGACATTGGATTTTATTCTGTGTTGATTGATCTCTATTAAATATATATCTGTTTGGTGGCGGAGAATTTATTCTCTTGCTTAACACCCTTCTCTGAGACGTACGAGCTCAGAGGTTATATATCAATAGACATCAGTCGCATAGCGTGAATTGCCTGTTTGGCATGCTAAGATGCAAATGATCATGGCTACTGTTGAAAAACAGAGTCTTGTGGTTGATGATCAAAGCACGGCCTTAAAGGGCATAGCTTTGTGTATAGCGTTAATTCGCGAGCCACACATCTCGGTATGAGTCAAAAACGGGATCGGACTGCAAGGAGTGCACGACGTTTCTTTCTAGCTATGGGTGGTGTCATGGTATGGAGCCCAGGCATTTGTATATTTTTACCTATGTGGATGATGGATTAGGAGGCACCTCAGATATATCGGTTACTACGGAGCCGATGGATAAAGGTCCGATAGGACCGGGAAACGTGTGTTCAGGAATAATTAATCCTCAAAAGTAAGAGAGGACCGACCCTGAAGCATCCAAAGGTTGCCTGTAGGTGTGATTCTGAGACATTTGCTAGAGTGTCTCGAATCGGTGAGGAGCCATCCCTGGCCTCGACTCATGACGGAAATCCAATTTCCAATACGTGACATTTCGGTTTTGATTATAGAGCCTAGTATGGCGACATGATAGATGGTATCCATGCCGCCTATGATTGTTACATTTATATTTGAAGTTGATTTCTTCACTTATAGCAATAATAAAAGATAAAATTTCATGTACCAAGCATTATTTGGCTATTATAAGGTAAAACTCTATCCTCCGGCTTGCGTTGCATTATGTGATGGGACCTGAGTCTTATAATAGCTTCATTTTCTTTAATTAGCATTGCGCTGTTTGTTTTATGCATTAGTATTCTTGGGGGTAAACCCATTCCATGTTATACGACGTGGTCCCATGATTTACCTAACTTTAAAATCAAGTTAATAACTGTTTTAGTTCTCACACCAGTCATATGACTGACCCGGAGTTTATTATTTTAACCTAAACTCTGGGTGCCCTTATTTTCCACACGTGTAGCCAGTAGTTTGGTTTTGCAGATTTATTCTTACAGGATCCTGGTTTACAACTGAAGCTACATTCGAAAAGCTCTGTATCCGTGTAATTCTTTTAGTTGTATTTCGTATTATTTTCCGCTGCTGTGTAATGTATTTAATCTTTGATATTTTCCAATGTATATTATTTATTCATACTCTGTATATTCGTGTACTCTGATGTAAGTTGTTGTAATAAGCAATGAAATGTTCTTATGTTTGCGTTCTGATTTGCCGTGTTCTCAACTCAATCCGGGCTTTCCCGTAAGGGCGAGTTTGGGTCTTTTAAAGTAGCATGTTTTACATCCAAAAAAATATAAATTAATAATTTTTTATTGAAATTTCTTTAGTGTAAAGTAGAGAGATGTTCTTATACAAAAAATTTGGAGCCAAAATTTGAAATCTAACTATTTTATTATTTTTGAATGAGTAGATACTTGGTTAGTTATAACGGCTATATTTTCAAATTGAGAAAATATTGGAATTTTAATGGTCTTAAACTTAATTTATTTTTCTATAATAAATTTTTTTTCTATAGATTTTTAACTATATTAAAATTATGAATGCATTTCAAATAATTTAATATTTTTTATATTTTTTTTAAAACTAATTACTCTCTTTTAATGTCAAATAGACATATTAAACATTGTAATTTTGTAAAAAAAATTCAAAAATTTTAAATTGATTTTTTTTCCTAAGGAACTATAGATATTTATATACCTTCATAAAAAATTACGACCATTTTTCTAAGGCGGACAACTGTAATAGAATTTTTTATGTCTTTTTATACAATAGTATTTAATAAATAAAAATTATTTTCTAGAATATATTTTGTATGCATAACTAATTTTTTTTTTAAATACTTTAAATTAATAAAACATTTTCATTCATTTAGAGTGGTATGAACAGACACTACAACTGCCAACCTGTACTTAAAAAAATTACTTTTGACAATGTCTTCTCGGTTAGAGATAAGGAAAAGATACGAAACACCCCACCTCCGTTAAGGTCACTCAGAAAGGGAATGACTTAACTTTGGTGGAGCATTATAGGTAAAAGACACAGATAATTTACAAGACAGACATATATAAGAAGCGGAAAAAATAACTTTATTTCAAACGTGGTTCATAACAAAACATTACAACAAACTATTTCAAATCAACTTCCAAGTCATTACATCAAATTCTCTGTCTTGATTATTACATAAAGAAGCATAAAACACAATAAAACTGCATAAATCCCCAAGTAGTAGTGTGTCCAAAGCCATAGTCATAGATAAGAGGTTCCAAGCTATACATCACAGAGTCTTCAAGCTTGGAAAGATGAACGGTCCAAATTAAGCTGAGTTATTCCCTCCCTGGGTACCTTGGGGTGAGGGAACGCAAGAAAAGAGAACGAAAGAAAAATGGGTCATACATAAGTCTGGTAAGTCCAGTGATTATTCAGCATGTAAACTGATAAGAGAACCATAACTGGAATAAGCTGGACATAGGACGATAACAAGGAAATAAGGAAACATAGGATAAGGCAAGGTAAACAAGGTAATATAAACTAATCATACTATCGCACTCATGTCCATATTCTCTGCACCTACTAGATATTTCCACCATTATCATGAGTTCAAACCCAGTGATCCCTTTTTATTGATCGGCTCTTACTCGCACGCATTTACTACTTGTGTCCTACGAGCTCGCTCGATTGTAGATACCTGTGCTGGTCCCACCATGGGGTGTATCAGATCCTATGGTGGCAACCCGACATGATTCAAGATGCACGATGTATAACTACTGATGCCCAGTGCCTGCTTTTTCCACTCCGGAGTACGTGCACACCCGTAATCCGTCGGAACCTACACTGACACACCAACCGTCGTTGTTTTGACCACTTATAATCAGCCCAGTAATCGTGCCCCACCCAGTCTAGTTCAGGGTACCATGATACATCTATGTGGGTTACCGCTGAAATGGGTCCCCGTTACTAGGGTCTCCTAGTCAACATGTTAAATTGGTTAAGTGTCCAAGTTAACCTAAACCCACCCATTAGTTTAGTTAACATGTTGCATTGGTCAAGTGTTGCCTTAATTAACTTAACCCTACCATTCCTGACTTAGCTTTAATTCATTTATTAAAGCACCAACCACTTACATTAGTCAGGTATTGTTGCGGTTACTGGATGTGCCGGTCGGGTCCTGGCAGTTTTATACCGCAACTCAATCTAACATCGGGTTCTTTTGGGCTCGATGCACTAACCTCCCACATTAGATATATATTGTTACAGTTGCTGGATGTGCCGGGCGGTTCCGGGTAGTCTTACACCGTAACTCAATCTAACCTCGGGTTAGGCATATTCGTCTTTTCTAAATTTACATATTTACCTCTTTATATTTATATGTAAATTATTGTCATTCAAGTCAAGCCCCACTTTCCCTTTAAATCAAGTTCATAATTTTAGGTATAAAAATTTATACCACTTTATGCCATAAAACATTTACATTTTCATGAGCCAAATATGCCAACTATATATAATTTCATATTTTTCCCTAGCGTTACCCCCGTTAAACGTTCGCATAAATCACGTAAAATGTTAGGCTCGATACATAGCCTAACTTATACACAAAAGGGGAAAAAGAGGAACATGTAATAATTCCAACATCATAAAAATATAGATCTGACTACACATGTGTCATATGAATATGGCATAGAACAATATACATTTAATTATGAACTTGCAAATTTAGATCTACTTAACATGAATCATGAAATAGGGGTTTTACATAGAACTACATAAACTTAAAATTAGGCGTGTAATTGTGAACTTTGCAAATTAGTTGGATCAAATCTAACATGAACCTAATCATATTAGCATGTAGTTTTGGTCATATATGTGATCATGGTTGAACTTGCATAAAATTCCCAAATTGGCATACAACATATAGGTGTCATTACCAAATCACGCGACATGAAATGTCATCGCCAAATTATAAAACATAATATGTCATCGCCAATTTACACAACATGATATACATCGCCAAATTATACGCTATGGAATGTCATTGCCAAATTACACAATATGACATCCATCGCCAAATTATACAATATGGTATTTCATCACCAAATTACACAATATGATATGCCATCGCCAAATTATAATATGTCATCGCCAAAGTATACAACATAATATGTCATTTGCAAAGCATTTAACATTTATCATTATATTACATACAACATGATCACAAACATGATAAGAGTCATGGTCTTAATCAATTCAGTTTTAACAAAAAGGATAGGCATAGATTTACATTAGGCGATGTTCTACATCCAGTTATTTGGTCACAATTCTAACATCGTTTAGGTCTAAATGATAACTGGACTTACAAAAAGGAGGCTAGTCTTGAGTTCTGGGATCTATATTCTGAAATTGAATAGCTCTCCTTTGTTGTAGACGTTGAATTCTCTTAGTTGAATTGGACTTGATTTGTAATTCCTAACTTGCTTTCTAGTTGAAAGAGAATGGCGGCTGTTCTAGGCTAAGTACTGACAGCATGACGGTCTTAGGAATATTTTTGTGTGGCTTTAGGGTTTAGATTTAGGTTGCTTATATAGAAGTTTGATTTAATAGGAGCCGTCAGATTAACATAGAGAAAATCAAAGCCATTCAAACCTAAGAGAACCAACCATAACGTGCCACACAAGCCCTAATGACACAGCAATTCGTCACAGGAGAAAACACGTCAGATTTCAGATTTGACCCGAGGGGAAGGTCGACCCCCAGGTCGACCTGTATGGGGGGAGGTCGACCTTGCCTTGGGCGGGAAATTTCCTGCCCAGCCCGCTTCTACTTCTGATTTTGAATTTTGAATTTCCTGAACTTTGTTCTGAGCTGTTTATTTAAATTCTGAATCTTCTGAAGGTCGTAACTCCTTCATACAAATTCCGTTTTACACAAACTCGGACTCTATCTCAAGAAAAATTCCGAAACGAACGTAATGGCATAACCCATTTCCCTTAATTCTTACATTTGAAATTATTTATTCTTTAATTCGTTACTCTAATGTTTACAGAAAATACGGGGTGTTACATTCTCCCCTCCTTAAAGGATTTCGTCCCCAAATTCTTCAAGTCAAGAAGAACGTATATCCTACCATCAGATCGTCCATCTGCTCAACCATCAACCACAGGCGTCCATTGTCCTTAAAAGACTTCTAATGCTTCATGATCATATGCATATGTGTGTACATGTCCTTATCTAATGCAAAATCAGGCGGTCCACTGATTCAGTTGACCTCCTTAATGCAAGTCATGTCGGTGCCATGAGTCCATTATGTATGCAATCATGCCTAATCATACTTTCTACATGAGTGCACAATCATTCATACAAATGCAACGTCCACATGATAACACATCAAGTTTCAATCATATACAAGTACTTATATGCATATGCAATATGAAAGTGACTGAGCCGATCTAACACCTAATGTATGTGTATATGCATCCGCGAGCAACCACTAGCAATCACTTGCAACCACTTGCAACCATCAACCATAACATGTTTCAAATACATGTTTACATCCATTAGTTTCTACCTAAGGATCAAGAACAGTACTGAGGAAAAAGATAGATACGAGCATGAACAAACTTAAGGAAAAATAGATCAAAGATGTACCCTCAAAAAGAAAAGGGTAGCCTGCACGTATCTTGGCATCAGTCTCCCAAGTCGCGTCTTCCTCAGCGTCACTCCATTGAACTTTAACAAGTTTGACTACACGGTTGCGTAGCTTTTTGACTTCTATACCCAAGATACCAGTTGGAACCCTTCTCACAGTCGCCTCTCGTTTTACTTCTACGTCCTATAATATGCTTGGTTCCACCACTTCCGCAGACACATGTAAGTACTTCCGTAAGTGAGAAACGTGAAAGACATTATGAACTCCAGCCAATCTTTCGGGCAGCTCTACTCTGTAAGCCATCTTCCCAATCTTCTCAATGATAGGAAACGACCCTACAAATCTTGGTGCCAACTTTCCTGCGGATCCGAAGAGAATGACGTTCCTCAAAGGAGATACTTTAAGGAAAACCCTATCCCCAACCTCAAACTCAAGGTCGGCCCTTCTTTTATCTGCGTAGGACTTCTGTCTATCTTGGGCAGTCTTCATTCTTCTTCGTATCAAGTCTACCTTCTCTGAAGTTTCTCTAATCATATCCGGTCCAAGTATGAGCTTGTCTGTAGACTCCCACCAACAAGTTGGTGATCGGCATGGTCTTCCATATAAAGCTTCGAAGGGTGCCATGCCTATGGTGGCTTGGTAGCTACTGTTGTAGGCAAACTCCCCCAAAGGAAGATGATCTTCCCATGTTCCTCCAAAGTCAAGAATGCATAGTCTCAAGAGGTCTTCTAATACCCTGTTCACCCTTTCCATCTAACCGTCGGTTTGAGGGTGATAAGTCGTGCTTAAGCATAGCTGTGTGCCTACAGCCTCTTGCAAGCTCTTCCAAAACTCACTCGTAAAGGTAGGATCTCAGTCACTTACAATGCTGGAGGGTATCCCATGGAGTCGAACTATCTCTTTAAGGTAAATGGATGCTAAAGATGAGACAGTCCTTCTACTCTTAACGGGTATAAAGTGAGCACTTTTTGTGAGCCTGTCCACTATTACCCAAATACTGGTATTGCCCCTTCTTGACCTAGGCAGCCCATCAATAAAGTCCATTGAAATGCTATCCCATTTCCACTGCAGGACCTCTAGAGGATGAAGCAAACCACCAGGCTTCTTTTTCTCCGCCTTGACTTGCTGGCATATCAAACACTTAGCGCCGAATTCAGCTACATCCGTCTTCATGCCATTCCAAAAGAAAACTCTTTTTACGTCTTTATACATTTTGTCTCCACCTGGGTGTATGGTCAACTTGGAATGGTGTTTCTCTTCGAGAACCTTCTTCACCAAATCCCTTGCTTGAGGGACGCATAGCCTTCCATCCCGCCTTAACCAACCCTTATCATCCATGGAGTATCTATTGAGGTGACTAGAAGTCTCACCCCTAATTAGCTTGTCCATCACATCAACTAGCTGAGGGTCTTCGCGTTGCGCGGTTCCTATTGAGTCCAAAAGAGTAGGCCGCACTTCTAGTGATGCTAACAAACCAGTCACATGATCGATGGAGGGTCTAAAGTCAAAATTGGCTATGTACTCCAAGCTCTGCCTCTCAACAAAGAGAGGGCTTAAGATCAGCTTATTTCTACTCAAGGCGTCTGCTACTACATTGCCCTTTGCAGGGGTATAGGAAATCTCGAAATCGTAGGATGCCAAGAATTCCATCCACCTTTGTTGCCTCAAGTTAAGATCTTTCTGTGAGAAAAGGTATTTCAACGATTTATGGTCAGTATACAATTCAAACTTCTCACCTAGAGATAATGACGCCAAGACTTAAGCGCAAAGACGATGGCACCCAACTCTAGATCGTGGGTTGGGTAGTTTTTCTCATGTACTTTCAACTGTCTGCCTCCAAAAGCTACTACCTTCCCTTCTTGCATCAAGACGGCACCTAGTCCTGTACCACATGCATCCGTGTATACAGTAAACATCTTGCTCCCATCCGGTAATGTCAGAATTGGGGCTGTTGTTAGAGCCCTCTTTAATCGTTGGAAAGCAATATCGCAATCCAAATCCCAATTGAAAGTTAGGTTCTTCTTCGTCAACTTTGTAGGCGGAGCTGAGATTTTCGCAAAGTCTTTGATGAACTTTCAGTAAAAGCCCACTAGCCCAAGGAAGCTTCGGACTTCAGTCGCATTCCGTAGAACCTTCCAATCTTGCACCGCAACTACTTTTGCGGGGTCCACGGCTAACCCTTCCTTGGATGCCACATGTCCAAGAAATCTCACTTCTTCTCTCCAAAAATGACATTTGGAGAATTTGGCTTTCAGCTGATGTGCTCGAAGAGTATCCATGACTTCTTTTAAATGCTGAGCATGCTCTTCCTCACTCTTTGAGAAAATCAAAATGTCATCTATGAAGACCACCACGAACTTATTGAGGAACTCCCTGAACAACCTTCCCATCAAGTCAACGAAATAAGCGGGTGCGTTTGTCAAGCCGAAAGGCATGACAAGCCACTCGAAGAAACCATCCAGGGTTCTGAACGGGGTCTTATCAATACTGTCTTCAGCCACCCTAAGCTAATGAAACCCGATAGCTAGATCTAGTTGGGAGAAAACCGATGCACCTACAAACTGATCGAACAAGTCGTCTATTCTTGAGAGTGGGTGCCTATTCTTCTTGGTCAGCTTGTTTAACTCCCTATAATCCACGCATAGGAAAAGTGAACTGTCCGCTTTAGTTGCGAACACTACTGGAGCACCCCATTCAGAAATACTCCGCCTTATAAACCCCTTCTCAAACAACTCTTTGACTTGCTTGTTGAGTTCTTTCCTCTCCCTTGGAGCCATGTGTCTAACGGGTAAAGAAACGGGTTTTGTATTATCAACGAGGTATATGCGGAAGTCTATCTCCCGCTTCGGAGGTAACCCTTTAACCTCTTCAAAGACATCCGAGTATTCATGGGCTACTCTAACAGACTGCAAATTCTCAATAGACGCATCAAAATATTCTAGATAGCTAAGCATAACAGAGTTCATGGGATTACAAGATATTTCGATAGTGTTACCGAGGCGAGTCATGAGTCTAACCACTCTCTTTTCACAATCAAGGACAACACCATTACTGGATAGCCAACCATGCCTAGAATCAACCCATAGCCCGTGAAGCCCAAAACATAGGCATTACATCTAAACCCCACACTTAGTATAGAAATTTCCAAATCCAAACAAATCATTGACAAATAAGTTGAGCCCCCAATTGGATTTGAAACAACCAAGGGATCCTCTACTAAACTGGATTCTAGGTGTAGAGATTCAACTAAAGCGGTAGATATAAAAGAATGTGATGCGCCAGAGTCAAAGAGTGTACGAACAGGATGATCAAAAAGATAAACTAAACTCTCAACAGAAACATTTCTACCTCGTTCTTGCGGAGGTACCATGAGAGCGTGAACCTGCCCTCCAGAAGTAGATCCAGCTCCCTGCCCTTGCTTTCTTGGGCAGTCCTTAGCCATGCGTCCTGTCTCACCGCAACGGAAACAGCCACCCATCTTCCTTTTCTTCTTCTTGTAGTCCTTAACCAGATGTCCAGGAATGCCACAAAAATTACACTTCCTCTTGTCACGGGGTTTGTTGTTCTTCCCGCCCTTCTTGGAATCTATCTTCTTGCTCTGTGATCCTTCCCCTTTCTTACACTGAGATGCTTCCACCTTTGTCTCCTTATTTCCAACCTTATCTTCTTCTTATAACAGTGCCATGTCCACCGATCTCTCATAAGTTGCACCCATAGGTATATGGGACATAGCTACGCTGTGCAGTGGCTCATTCAATCCTTTCACAAAGCTTCGAGCCTTCTTATGTGGAGTGTTTACTAAATCTAATCCGAACCTAGCCAACTGGTTGAATTGGTTAATGTATTCCTTGACCGACATACTTCCCTGTTTGAGAGCTAAGAACTTCTCCATTTGTAGGTTTCGTTCAGCTTGTGAGAGGAATTTCATTTCAAACCTCATTCTAAAATCCATCCAAGTTTCAACTTGTCTTTTAGCGTTAGCGACTTCCCACCAATAGGAAGCTTCATCTTTGAACAACCATACGGCCAATTGTATCTTCTGCCTATCATCCACTTCGAAGATATCAAACAAATCCTCAATGTCTTTGAGCCAGTTTCTTGCTTCCACGAAGGATTCATTTCCATTGAAGTTCTTACCACCCATGGCTCGAAAGTCCCTACATATTTTTGAGAAAGCATTTGTATGAGGAGGAGGAACCACAGCAGTTGGGGGAGGAGGAACGTCTACTAGGCCTGCGGCATTAGCCCTAGCCTCTAGGTACCTTCTGGACCAGCCAGGTACCGGCACGCCCTCTGGAAGGTTAAGATCCCCAGACATGCTGAAACGAAAAAGGAAAGACTCAAAATAAAGGATAAAAAACATAGTGCATATGGCTTTGGGGGATTATGCCTTTTTAAAATAAAACACTTTTTCTTGAAAATTACTGCTTTAAACTTCTTTTTGAAAAACAGTTTTCAAAATTTTTATCTAATCTGGTAAACCTTTGCTCTTATACCAAATGAGACACCCCACCTCCGTTAAGGTCATTCACAAGGGGAATGCCTTAACTTTGGTGGAGCATTATAGGTAAAAGACACAGATAATTTATAAGACAGACATATACAAGAAGCGGAAAAACTAACTTTATTTCAAACGTGGTTCATAACAAAACATTACAGCAAACTGTTTCAAATCAACTTCCAAGTCATTACATCAAAATCACTATCTTGATTATTACATAAAGAAGCATAAAACACAATAAAACTGCAAAAATCCCCAAGTAGTAGTGTGTCCAAAGCCATAGCCATAGATAAGAGGTTCCAAGCTATACATCACAAAGTCTTCAAGCTTGGAAAGATGAACGGTCCAAATTAAGCTGAGTTGTTCCCTCCCTGGGTACATGGGGGGTGAACAGAAGAAAAGGGAGCGAAAGAAAAAAGGGTCAGACATAAATCTGGTAAGTCCAGTGATTATTCAGCATGTAAACTGATAAGAGAACCATGACTTGAATAAGCTGGACACAGGACGATAACAAAGAATTAAGGTAACATAGGATAAAGCAAGGTAAACAAGGTAAGATAAACTAATCATACTATCGCACTCATGTCCATATTTTCTGCACCTACTAGATATTTCAACCATTATCATGATTTCAAACCCAGTGATCCCTTTTCATTGATGGGCTCCTGCTCGCACGCATTTACTACTTGTGTCCTACGGCCCCGCTCGATTGTAGATACATGTGTTGGTCCCACCATGGGGTGTATCAAATCCAATGGTGGCAACCCGACATGATTCAAGATGCACAGCGTATAACTACTGATGCCCAGTGCCTTCTTTTTCCACTCCGGGGTACGTGCACGCCCGTAATCCGTCGGAACCTACACTGTGCCACCAACCGCCATTGCTTTGACCGCTTATAAGCAGCCCAGTAATCGTGCCCCACCCTGCCTAGTTCAGGGTACCATGATACATCTATGTGGGTTACTGCTGAAATGAGTCCCCGTTACTAGGGTTTCCTAGTCAACATGTTAAATTGGTTAAGTGTCCAAGTTAACCTTACCCCACCCATCAGTTTGGTTAACATGTTGCATTGGTTAAGTGTTGCCTTAATTAACTTAACCTTACCATTCCTGACTTAGCTTTAATTCATTTATTAAAGCACTAACCACTCACATTAGACATGTATTGTTGCGGTTACTGGATGTGCCGGTCGGGTCCGGGCTGTTTTACACCGCAACTCAGTCTAACATCGGGTTCCTTTGGGCTCAATGCACTAACCTCCCACATTAGATATATATTGTTACAGTTGCTAGATGTGCCGGGCGGTTCCGGGCAATCTTACACTGTAACTCAATCTAACCTCGGGTTAGGCATATTCGTCTTTTCTAAATTTACATATTTACCTCTTTATATTTATATGTAAATTATTGTCATTCAAGTCAAGCCCCACTTTCCCTTTAAATCAAGTTCATAATTTTAGGTATAAAAATTTATACCACTTTATGCCATAAAACATTTACATGTTCATGAGCCAAATATGCCAATTATATATAATTTCATATTTTCCCCCAACGTTACCCCCGTTAAACATTCTCATAAATCACGTAAAATGCTAGGTTCGATACATATCCTAACTTATACACAAAAGGGAAAAAAGAGGAACATGTAATAATTCCAACATAATAAAAATATGGATCTAACTACACGTGTGTCATATGAATATGGCATAGAACAATATACATTTAATTATGAACTTGCAAATTTAGATCTACTTAACATGAATCATGAATTAGGGGTTTTACATAGAACTACATAAACTTAAAATTAGGCATGTAATTGTGAACTTTACAAATTAGTTGGACCAAATCTAACATGAACCTAATCATAATAGTATGTAGTTTTGGTCATATATGTGATCATGGTTGAACTTGCATAAAATTCCCAAATTGACATACAACATATAGGTGTCATTACCAAATCATGCGACATGAAATGTCATCGCCAAAGTATACAGCATAGTATGTCATCGCCAATTTACACAATATGATATCCATCGCCAAATTATACAATATGGAATGTCATCGCCAAATTACACAATATGATATCCATCGCCAAATTATACAATATGGTATGTCTTCACCAAATTACATAATATGATATGCCATCGCCAAATTATAATATGTCATCGCCAAAGTATACAACATAATATGTCATTGACGAATTATACAACATATGGATTCATTGCAAAGCATTTAACATTTATCATTATATTACATACAACATGATCACAAACACGATAAGAGTCATGGTCTTAATCAAATCAGTTTTAACAAAAAGGATAGACATAGATTTACATTAGGATATGTTCTACGTCCAGTCACAATTCTAATATCGTTTAGGTCTAAATGATAACTGGACTTACAAAAAGGAGGCTAGTCTTGAGTTCTGGGATCTGTATTCTGAAATTGAATAGCTCTCCTTTGTTGTAGACGCTGAATTCTCTTAGTTGAATTAGACTTTATTTGTAATTCCTAACTTTCTTTCTAGTTGAAAGAGAATGGCGGCTGTTCTAGGCTAAGTACTGACAGCATGACGGTCTTAGGAATATTTTTGTGTGGCTTTAGGCTTTAGATTTAGGTTGGTTATATAAAAGTTTGATTTAATATGAGTCGTCATATTAACCTAGAGCAAATTAAAGCCATTCAAACCTAAGAGAACCAACCAGAACGTGCCACACAAGCCCTAATGACACAGCAATTCATCATAGGAGAAAACACGTCAGATTTCAGATTTGACCCGAGGGGGAGGTCGACCCCCAAGTTGACCTGTATGGTGGGAGGTCAACCCCCTGGTCGACCTCCTGGTCGACCTGGCCTTGGGCGGGAAATTTCCCGCCCAGCCCGCTTCTGCTTCTGATTTTGAATATTCTGAACTTTATTCTGAGCTGTTTATTTAAATTTTGAATCTTCTGAAGGTCATAACTCCTTCATATGGATTCCGTTATACGCAAACTCAGACTCAAATCTCAAGCAGAATTCCGAGATGAACACAATGGCGTAACCCGTTTCCCTTAATTCTTACATTTGAAATTATTTATTTTTTTAATTCGTTACTCTAATGTTTACAGAAAATACGGGGTGTTACAAGATATGTTGTCTTTATTTGGTATTGTATTGATTACCGTTTATATTTGGTATTGTATTGATTTGGGTCTATATTTAGTATAAAATTATTTATTATAACTGACCCAAATATATGCTCTAGAATATTCCTATCTAGAATGCTCTTTTAGATAAGGATAAAATGTAGCCTTTCGTGTTTTACTGTTTAATCTCTCTCCTCTCTTGATCAAATTCTTACATGGTATCAGAGTTTGGTTATACAGAGAGATAGAAAGGGTTGCTGTTAACATGGTAAAAAGGATTTCGTCAGATTTTCCACTGCCTCCTTAATCAGTTTGCTTGTTGTTGAGGATCTGTTATTTGCGGATATGTCATCTTTTATTTCTTTTACTGTTTTTATTGTAGTATTCTGTTTCTTTTTTGTTAGTTTTGAGATCTGTTACTAGTTGGTGGTGATCGTAATAGATGATTGTTGGTGAGTTTGAGATATGTTATTTGTTATTGGTGATTGTAGTAGACGAGCGTTGTTGGTAATTTTGGGATCAATTATTTGTTGTTGGTAAAAAAAAACAGAAAAGAAAGAAAGGAAAAAAAGAAATTGAAAGGAAAAAGAAGAAAAAAAAGGAAAAAAAAACTCGTTTTGGGTTTTGTTGAATTGGAATTTGGGATGGCAGATGTGGATGATGTAGCTTTGTTTAGTCGACGTTTTGAAGTATTGTAATGAGATGGTTGGTTGATTGAGTTTTTAGAGAGTAACATTAGTTTGAAGATGTTTATTGTTCGTTTGATGTCCGTATCGGTAAACCTGTTTATTAGGAGGGCAATTGACGTTGATTGAAGGTGGTAGATGGTATTGTAAGGTATGTTTGGGGGATGCAAACATATGCTGGTTCATCCTTACTAATTTGGTTTTGTATTCGTTTGATATGTTTAGGGGATGCAAACATATGCAAACTCATCCCATTTTGGTTTATTTTGTTTTCTTTGTATGTTTGGGGGATGCAAACATACAAAAACATCTGGGACCGGTTTTGTCATTTGACCACTCAGATCTTTTGCTTACCGTTCAGATTGAAGATTGTTGAGTTGTTTGAAATTGTGGTTGAAGTTATTGGCATTTGATGCTTGGTGTTTGGTATTACTCTCTAAACAATATTGAAATGGCTGCTCGATCTTGCTAGTCTTCAATTTGTAGCTTCTATTCGACAAACTCAAGATTTTCCGCATCATGAGTTTGAGGGGGGATGTTAGAGATAAGGATAAGATATGTTGCCTATATTTGGTATTGTATTGATTACCATTTATATTTGGTATTGTATTGATTTAGGTCTATATTTGGTATAGAATTATTTATTATAATTGACCCAAATATATGCTCTAGAATATTCTTATCAAGAATGCTCTTTTAGATAAGGATAAACCATGTGTAAATAGAGGCAAGGTTTAGCATTGTAAATCAATTAAGTATCTTTCGTAATAATCAATCAATAAAGCAATAGTAATGTAGTCTTTTATGCTTTACCGTTTAATCTCTCTCTCCTCTCTTGATCAAATTCTAAAATTCTCTTCATACTTAGTCAAAACACTTCTTAGAAAAGTTTATAATGTATTTTACTTAAAAAATAATCATTTTTTGTGCCTATACCAATAGAAAAAAAATACCTTTTCCCAATTCCAAACTCTTCAAATATCGATTTTACTTCTCACTTATTTCTCATTAACTTTAATTAAGATCTTAAAACATAATTTCATATAAACTGGTTGAATGAATTCTTAATGTAACACTCTATTTATAGGTTTCCTCAATTAATTAGAATGCGCCAGTTATCATACAAATAAATAAGAAACACATGCGAAATGACATGTGCATCACACTTGTCATTTAGAACACATGCATGATGACAAGTGTCCTTGCATATGTAATTAAATTAATGCATACGAAATTTAGAAACAATAAATACTAATTACATTATTTCATATGTTAGAGACACATTATTTCATATATAATTAAGCTTATCATTAGAAATACTACTACTATTAAATATAACTTATCACATTCTTGTATTTTTTCAAAACCCTTACAAAACTTGTTTAAATTTTCAATTATTGTTATATAATTATTATAATATTTTTAAGTCGATTAAAAATATTTAAACATATCTATAAACATTTTATAAATTTTCTCTCACTTATCAAATATTATGCTTAATGTAATTTTTTATGATTTTTAATCTAAATTTAGAAATGTCTTTTCCAAAATTAGATACTAAAAGTTATACAATAATAACATTATTTTTGATATATTATACATATATATCCTATACATATAGTTATGAATATATGTTAATATCATATTAACTTACCTTATATGATAAAAAATAATATCTTATCTTTAAAAAATGTTCAACATTTACTATATTATATATATATATTTTTAAAGGAAAGAGGGCGGGCATCTTACTTAAAGTATTTATAATTCAAAATTATAGCTTATATCTATATTCTTTACCCAACTGGTTTAAATATTTACTACTTGCCGTAAAAATAATATCATTAATTATCTTTAAATTCTTGTCTCCACTACCCTTTTAACCTCGTTCATTAGTATTATTAACCTAAGTCTAGGAATCAAAACAAACAATTATTCATCAAATCTTGATCGTACAAACATGCACATAGTGCATACATTAAACGTATCATAAATCAATGGATCTAACCTGATTTGGATCAAAACATATTCAAGAACACCATTAATCTAACTTCTTGCTAGTTTATATGCTTAAATTAGATTATTCTAGAACTTCTAAATATGAATTAAACATATATGATCAGATCTAAGGTGAATTTGATATATAAACATGAATTAATCCTAATTAAACCCATATAATCCATAATTTCCATATAAGATATATCTGTCACTCACCGAAACCTTAATTTGATGCAAACCTGATGAAACCAGATCTCGACAGCGATGAAAATCCCCAAAATCAATGAAATTTGATGTGATCTAATCTTCCTGGATAATATCTAGCCTTTATATGTGATTTATGATGAACTATAATGAAATGGATGGAGAAATTAGGGTTTAGATTGAATCTGGAGAACCGCAGACATAAGCCTAATATTTAAATAAATAGAGAACTTGATTCTTTCCCCCAAACCCCTCTATTTATAGCAGCAGGTCATTAGCATACTGGGCTTCACTAGTCAGCCCATTAGCAGCTAATCAGTATGTCTAACAGAAATGGAAAATTAAAGCAGTGATTTCTTCCAAACCGCTAAACCAAATCTTTATTATGACCACTCTACTGAATTGCCAACTGCCATTCTGATCCAATGAGACCAATTTCAACACCTGATTCATTCCTTGTCAAAAGTTATAGCTAAAAAAATATTTACAAGGGCAAAATGGTCACAAATTGATTCGGTAAAAATCATGAACATGTCCCACTTCCCCATGAGCAACATATTAAAATCTGAGAATGATCCGACCACTAGGGAATTAAACATAATTACTTTATGATCCTCCGATACGTAAAATACGGGTCGTTACATGTCGGGAGCTATAGGAATCCAATGTTTACTAGTGAGTTCCGAAAGATAATGAAGAAGGCATTGGGAATGAAGCTTAAGATGAGTATCGCGTATCATCTATAAACGGATGGATAGACTGAAAGTGTAAATAAGGCACTGGAGGATCTATTAAGAGCTTGTGTCTTGGAGTTTGGTGGTTCTTGGGAGGACCATTTAGGTGGAATTTTCCTATAAAACTGGTTTTTAGACTAGTACAGGAGTAGCACCTTTTGAAGCTTTATACGGAAGACCATGTAAACTATCATCATGTCGATTGGAGACAGGCGAAAGGTTGGTTCTTGTTTCGGAATTATTAAGAGGATCCACAGAGAAGATTGAGATCATTTTAAATCGGATAAATGAAACTCACTCCAGATAGAAAAGTTACAGTAATCGAAGGCGTAAGGATTTGAAATTTTCGGTTGGAAATAGAATTTTCATCAAATTATCACTAACAAAGGCATGTCTCATTTCGGAAAGTCCCGAAAACTAGCATCAGTGTTTGTTGGACCTTTCCCTGTATCGAAAAGGATTGGAAAGGTTGCCTATAGAGTAGAGCTACCATATGACTTTGGGGTAGTCCACAACGTGTTCCACGTGTCACACTTATATTTGCATGACTAGGATACTACCAAGGATCTGAAGACACTGGATGAGCTGGTAGTGCAACCTTACTTGACTGTCGTAAGATAATCAGTGAGAGTTGTAGATAGACACGTAAGGAAATTGAGAATTAAGACGGTTAAGATGTTGAAAGTCCAGTGGAGTGCTAACGGAAGAGACTGCTCTTGGGAAAATAAAGATAGGATTAACGAGACCTATCTTGATTTTCTTGTGGTATGATCTACATTGCTTTATAGATTAGATACTAGTATGATACACTATTATGTATATGTTTTTTTGATTACTTGTTATTATGATTGTTTAAACCTTATCTAAATTTCGAGGATGAAATTCCCTAAGTGGGGTGGATGTAACATCCTTAATTTTCATAAGACATTATTCAAGAATTTAATTAAAGATGATTAAATAAGAATAATTTGATGAATGAGGGAATGATATTTGTCCGCATCTCTTGACCCAAGAACGTCGAGACGCTCATAACAATCAAGCAGAGGACTAGAGAGACTCTAGGGAAATTTCTGAAAAGATTTAAAGTGGTGCTAGCATCGGAGAAACAATCGAACCCATCCAAGGTACTTATGGCTTCCCGTCTTAGGCACTTTGAATAATTGGACTTTAAGATCTAACTGGAAAGGAATCCGCTGAGGGATCTCGGTGGATTTTATTCTTTAAAGCAGGCAAATTTCTACGTCAAAAGGATGCGAAATTGGATAAGGAAAGTCTCGAGGTTAACATATACAAGGACGGAGGACTGTTTGGATCTGGAAAAGGGAATGATAAAGGCAAAGGAAAGGCCTCAACTGGAAATGATCGGAATACTCATCAATGGAGAGAACCTAAATTCTAATCTTAAAGGGAACTCAGTGCATATCTGGAGGACATTTACTTGGATATTCATGAAACTTCCCCATTCAAAAAGCCTCCTAGGAAGGAGAAAACTTAAAAGAAAAGGGAATCTGGTAAACACTGTTTGTTCTATGACCTAGATGGTCACAACAAAAACGAGTGTTGGCATCTTCGGAATATGATTGAAGAATGTGTCGAATGTGGAGAGATGACATGGTATATTAGGGATAGGACTGTGGTAGTAGAATAAGAGTAGTCACATACTATGTAACGACTTGACTTTCGATGACCTCGGAAGTTGTGTCATTAATAAAGAAATACACTACAAGAAAACTAATATATTGTTACAATCATTGGCGGCATTCGAAAGGTAAATGCAGCCACTGTGGTTTTTATTCTTATCCTTTAAGGGTTTGGTTGCGTTTATACGTAATTTTCTAAAATATTGCCGCCCCTTACGTTTCTCTTGCCGCTCCTTACTTTTCCCTTCCCGCTTATGTTTCAGTTCCCTCCCATTATTCCACTTTTTTCCGCCTAAACCTAAATCACATTCCTCCTTTTCATCTTCCTTCCTTCCAATGTTCTGAGTTCCTTCTTCTCTTTGGATCCAACCAATAAAAATTTTCCTTCCCTCCCTCTCCTTCAATCGACATAACCATTTACGAACGGCTTCCGCAGATATTGGATCTAGGGCTACGCGTTCAAACCGGGATTTTTTAGGAGAGATTCGATTTAAGGTATTATTTAGGGCATTTTGCCATATTAATGCGTGATTCATAGCACTCGTGATTGATTAGTACTAATAGTATTTATTTTTTTCTTAAATTAATCTATTGATTTTCTTTTAATCCATAGTTGTTGTTTTAGGATCTATATGGATCAATAATTTTAGAAATGGAATTTCCATTTGGATTATGGATCTCAATATGATATTACTTTAATTAGGTTTTTCGAGTTTTGATTTATTTTTTATTATCTTATCTTCCATAAGACTTGTGAGTAAACCTTGGTTTGTGTTTTCTATCCTTTAACATTGACGTCTACGACCTGACTAGGAATTAAATGCTTATTTGTTCATACATTCCTTTCAGCATGTGCAGTAGATATGAAGGTTTATACTCACATGTTATTATTGTTTCATCGTAGGCTAAGTAAGTTAATGAAATTATCTGTAATGTTTGGCAGCAACTATGCCATGTTATTTCATTCCTTGATAATTATTATTTTAACAATTTTTGTCAAGTTTAACTGAGAATCAATGGGTTAGGGCTATGGCAAATTTTGGGAATTATTTTAATTTCAATTCGTGCTGAATGTTTGATTTATATTGTATTGTACGCATGCCAGTTTTCAATTATTTCTTATTTAAAATTGCAGTTTTCTTTGTGTTATTTATTAAAAAAAATCATGTATGTATACTAAAAAACAACTTTCCGTACTTTAGACTACTCATATTGAACTTAATTAGGAGAAAGGAAGTTGATAATGAAATATGATGCTCATTTGTACCATTTATATGTATGCAGGACTGAAGGTCCCCTCTTTGATACATTCCAAGTCTTACATATATTTTTGAATCAACAACTATGGAAAATTTGCAATTTCTTTCTTCAAAGCAAGCTCTTTTTGACTTGGATGTTTTTCATCAATATTATCAGGTATGTTTTCTCAGATATATTGTCAATCTAATATAGGCATATTTTCGTATGTAAGTCAAACTTATCAATCCCGATGAGGTATATTTGATTATTTTCTTAGATGGAACTCACACACACATGCATACAGTGCATAATCTACCATATGATATGTCCTTTAATGAGATTGGAAACCTATGATAACTGGAATAACTTTGATGTGCATGCAATGGTTTGAATCACAATCCAACTTGCAATCACAGAAGCTACTAACTGATTGTCGTAAGCAATGAGAAACACAGGTTACACCAAATAGCTTTCACCTTTAACAGCTGATACCAACATAAGTATTAATTTTTTCAACCAAGAACAGTAAGCCAATCACAAAAACTAATTGAGCAATATGAAAATGCTGTAATATAAATGGTGCACTATGTTTATAATAGTTATTATGTAGGTGCTGTTATGTAATTTCACTTTAGGAAGAAGTTTGTATCATTGATTGAAGAGATTAGAGGTATTGGATTTTTCCTAAGAGAATGCTGATGGCTAACCTAGATTTAACACATGGATGAGCTGAATGAATAAGCAGTTGATTCTTACATAACTCATCTATGTCATCTACAAACATTGTATTTAATTTAATTAAGATCTAGATCTTTGACTAAACTATTAGTTTATGATTGAAGTGAGGGTTACTTCATTTAGTAACAGTTCAGTGATATCATTACCGTGCCCTGTATAAGTTTCGAAGTAAGCCCTGTTTAAGAAAAAATGAAGCAAGAATCGTTGACTTAACTATTAGTTTAATATAAAATGATGTAGTGAGAGTAAGTGCTGTGTATCTTTGAATCCATACCATAATCGACTGACTTAGCCGAAGAGCCACGACCATAACCATTCAGTTATTTATTGTTGCACAACAGGTGAAATTGTGAATAACTAATAGTAGTCAACAATACTATTCCAACTTCAATTAAACAGTAAATATGGGTAGACTAAGATTATCAAACCGTCGATTACTAGTTTACTATTAGTTATAGCTAATTACGTGTATTAATAGGTAGACTTGTAAATGTAGTGCTTTATGTGAATTTGATCTTGCACTTCCAGTTTCCAATTCCAAGTCATTGCTTTGGTTCTGCAATTGCATAACTATGCTTATTTTGCTGTACATTCAATAATTGAATAGGCTTTGGTTTGGTTTTCTGGCCATTAAACAAAGCACTGTTATAACTAATAACAATAATCAGCAGCCATATTTAATTCATTGTTATAACTTTAATTAAGATGTAAATTAAACTGTAATTTACAAATACTTTCATACCTGAACCTGAGTACAACTACAACGCTAATTCTGAATTATAGATTGTCATTATTCATTTAACGTGTAGTTGTCACCTAAAAGTAAACATGCACATAGTTTTAACATATACACATACAGTTTTTAATATGCACATAGTTTTTTTTCTTTCATTAACACTAACTAATGGTTAACCATCAACCAAAGAGTGTTTTGATCAGCTGTTAACCATCAATCAAAATAGTTTCCAATGCGAAGTTGAGTTTCTTTATTAGTACTATGCGATATACGTGAATCTAATCCTTTTGAGATTATTACCAACTCCATCGGGTATCGAAACAAACGTGATATATGTACACCCGGTTCGACAAGTGCCGTCCATTTTTTAGGTTCACCGATACTCTCCTCCATGACCAAAGCGGTGTTGTTCGAACAGAGTCTAGATTTTCTGACAGCTGTATCAATATTGAAGCTCGAAAAGTCAAAAGTAGGAGTCGAGCTTGAACTTCCTACTTTAAGATAGCCATACTGGCTTTATCCATCTGAGCCACGTCATCATGGTAAGATCTGCTGCGCTGGAACCTACTTTTGTACCTTTAAGGCGATAATGTGGCACCTCCTTTGCCTGAAGCCCAAGATTTTCAACACCATGTCCTTTATCTGTAATTAATAATTAATCACAAGTCACTAATTAGTTGTTAATCCCTATGACAAGAAGAGACAATCAATGTGTCTTTTTCCACTATATACAACATTTTCCTGTTTAATAGTAAAGTGCATCTGTAGCTCTTCTAAGAACAAAAATCATATCTTATTCTTGAAGAGAAATTTCACATTAGCTAGATTTAATATACTCCTTTTTGCAGTCAATCACAGCAAAGCTCCATCACCTACCAAGTGCTGAATAACCCTTGCTATGTTTTTGGAGTCATCGATACCAAGATGATGACGACCTGTTATTTGAATCTTTAATTCTCTCAGCATTGTCATCATCCCTGTTGCCTGAACATGAACATGCTAAAAGTTTGAACTAAATAATTAAACTGAAAGTTAGATAACAAGTTTGTGTACCCAATATATAATGTAGATCACACTCATGCTTTACGTTTCTTCTACAACATATGAAAAAAACTTCATTATTGTATTTTCTTCTTTCTGCAGTAAAAAAGGTGATACAACAGGATATGATCATAATGTCATGGATTGGAAAAGGATCAGAAAGTAACGATCTGGAAGTGCACCTAGCAATAGTTATATCATTAAAAGGTGTTCTATGGCTGAATGTTACTACTGGCGATTTACAGCTGTGACAGAGGTAATAAACTTCATTGTTTGTTTGTTCAATCTAAGTATTTAAAACGATTTATAGTTTTGTATCTTTAAATGATACAAAACTATATGAATACAACAAGGTATGCATGTTAAACATGCATATTCTTTTTTACTTTTTTTTTATATATCTTTTTATCTTATATTTTTTGTTTCATTATATCATAAGGATAAACAAGGAATCACCTACTACTCAGACATGCAGTGGGATTTATCCAACATGAGCTTTGGAGTTTTTTATTTGAAATGTCAAGAAACGCAGCTATGCGGCAACATACATGTGATTCATTTGATGCTGCAATTGTACAGTTAAAATCTTCAGCATCAGCCAATCCTGTACTACGTACATCAATTTTGGATGGTGAAAATACACTCACTCCTTTCAGTATTCAGAAAACTATCTCCGATGAAATAGTCTGCTGAAACTTAAGATATTCGTAGTAGCTCCGTAAGTAGAAAACACTGCCTTTTTGGGGAAAATTGTTTTCCTCTCTCTGGGCTTGATTACCTAGTTCACTTACCTTTTAGTATGTTCATCTTTAGGCGTTTTTCCATTTGAAATTTGCCACCTTTTTATGTTCTTTTTTATAACAGCTGAATTCTCAAGGTGACAAAAATATTTTCACAAATAAATTTGCATGTATCTACTCATAGTGAAGGAAAGCCTCATTAAAAATCTGGACTTGAACATGGTATTGACAATGATTTTATGGAACTTTCCATTTTCGTTTTATTAAGACCAGGCTTCAAATGTGCTCGTAGTTTATTTTTGTAAATATTATGTTTGATCTTGAACAGATGGAATCTTTTGAGTATTTGGAATATGATAAACCTTCTTTCAAAGTGATCAATAATGGGGATAACATTTGCTTCACTGGTTTGATAGGGAATAGTCAGATCTCAGATGCATCACAAACATTTTCACTATTCAAAATGGAATGGTAATTTCAATTCCCATTATTTTTGCATTTGCCCGCTAAATTCTGTAGTTAGTTCCATATAAAATTTACCATCGGATCTTGGGATATTGGGCTTTGGAATATGCTGCTTCTGTTTTAACTTGTGTACCAGAAACTCAATTAAGCACAGATTTTACACTTGAGTCGGCATCACCCTGCTAGAAAAAAAAACTGTATTAATTCAGCAACCACCTCCCTCCCCTCCCCCTCAAACCACTTTTCCACAATATCAGTTTTAGCAAATGAAGAACAAAATTGGTAATTAATTTGGGGCAGCAAAAAAATCGTAAGATCAATTTTCTTACCTTTAAAAACTGAATACAGTCCTTAATAAAGTAGTTTAATAAGTGAGTAGACACTTACAAAACTCTTTACTATTTATAAACAACCTTAGGAGATTCAAATTTTTATATGTGTCAAAATGTATTCATCACTCTTGATTTAATTATTAAAGTAAATTACGAGTAGTTAGTCTGGATGGTTAAACTTAGAGTAACAGAGTGGCAAGTATACATGAACAATGAACAAAAACAGTATTATAACTTAATCCCTCCCAGCTGCATACATGAGTTCTCCTGTTATGATCTATATATGTATGAATATACATGTGATGATGCTTCCATCTTATGTGATGAAAATTATTTGAAAATATTCACAGTAGCATATAAAAACACTTGAATGTTTTGAGCAATGCATAGGAAATACCCCTCCTGTTAATTCGAAAATCAAGAGCATAAGGCCTACTTTGTTTTAGATCTTAAGATCAACTCGAGAATATTTAATTTTGCCTCATGAATACTCTGCTTTCATTTGTTTAACTTGATAAGACGAGTCTGTTAATATGCGAAAGGTATCTACAAGAATGGCTTTCGGAAAATATCACAATTGAACAACTGCTTACTGTCTTTGATAAAAAAAACTACATATTTGGAAATAATAGAATAAAGTAACAAATGAGAAATATAATAATACAAATTGAATTTTAGACAAGTAAATTATGAGATTAGGATCGTAATAGAGGTCAGTACTGTGTTTTGGTGGACTTGAGGCAATGTTGAACCGCACTTCCGACACAGTGGGATAGGACTGCACATCAGTGGTGTTTAGAGGGGAAGAATGTCAGCGAGCACGAGGTGGAGTTTCAGGACGAACGAAGAATTATTTTGGCGGTGCGAGGCAATCTCCTGGGCGTGGTGGCACTTGAAGCTTCTGTTGAAGCATGAAAATGGGATACAATAAAAGGTTGGAATTTTCGGTGATCAAGATGGGTTCAGGTGATGGAGAAACATTTGCAGCGATGATCGGCACCTAGCTGTGGTCAAGGAGGGAATATGTGCACAAGTGTACGTAGTGCACATGAAAGTGATGTAAGAAAAGATACAGTAGAGAAATAATTAAGGGGACTAGGAAAGTATTTGTGAAATGCCATTTAATACACTGGCAAGATCGGATGATGACCATAACCTGGTGATGTTTTCGATTGATGGAGAAAATGATGTGGTTGATTCTAGAATAGAGTGTGGTGATGTTAAGGCCTGGCAATGCAAAACTGGGTAGAGCAGTGTAGGTGATTCAATCAAAAAGAAATGGTCATGTAGTAATATACGCAGAACATAGATTGATCAAAAAAAATCTGAACTATCATTAAGCAGTTTGGTTCATGACTGCATAAAAGCTTCTGTAGCATAAAACTAGGATATATATATATAAGAAACATGGAAATTCTTCAACTCTATGGCATTGTTCATTTCAGTATCCATACACTGGAAGGAAATGCTATTTATTATGAATCAACTTGTCGTGAAAAAAGTAAATCATTGCATTAATTACCTGACTACGTATGATGATATAAGGTTTGAAGTTTTAAACTGTGTATTATATGGAATATTAAGATATTTGAATGGTTCCTGCCAGCAAACTTGAATTGAAAATTTTGAAATCTGCGTATCTTTATTTTAGGAAACTAAAACCTAGTTTTGTGTAATTGTTTTGTGATGACTATTTCTATAGATTTCATGGCATAATGATGTGTTTTAAAAGAAAATTTAACCAATTATTTTCATACCCTGATCTTTGAATTTATGTATATTCGAGTAATGCGCCATGCAATAGTTTTGCCAGTAGTTCTCGTCAAAAGTGGGAATTAATAAAAAACGTGGGAGCTTGATAATAAAGCATATAAAAGAAAAAGGGAAACATGAAAATAAGGGGAAAAATAACGAACTGAATGAAGGAATCAAATTAGCCGATCACCTTCCTACTGAAGCCAAATGCCATAATATTTGCTGTGTATCTTAACCTCTTTATTTGACTTAAAATAAAGTAGTTTAAACTTAAAATAAAGTACTAATTATGTGTATGCTTTAGTTTGATGTCAATTTTGAATGGAAGTTGTTTGTTTATACTTCTTTACAACAGTTAGCTCTATCTTGACTGTTACATTTTTATGTACGTTTTCAAATTTTTTTATGTATGTGCATTGTTTGTTGCCTGTTACATTTTTAACTTGGTGGCATATAATTTGTTTATCTAATTTTGCTATTTTGTTAATAAATATTTTCATATCGAAAGGATATGTACACAAGTTTAGTACGTACTCGCCAACAATTGAAGAACGAGAAATCCCGAAAGTATAAGCCAAAAGTCAAATATATCAAACCAACAGTTGAAGCAAGCAATGCAGTAAGTATTATTTTTATTTTAACAAAAATAATATTATATTTCTTCTGCCCATTTCATCTCAGCATGCAAACACAATAATGTAATAAAAATGAAGCGCTAAAAGCTCATACGCTTATGCAAGGTTAAACTTGTTGCAAGTATATGTCCAACGTTAAATTTGACGCTAAACATGCTGCCATCAAATCTAAAAAATGTTATTCAGTTGCGTCAATTCTTCCACTTATACCAGTGAGTTTTCACTGCTGGAATTTCATGTTGTGACCTACTCGGTGACACATCACTTGAGTTGTGTTGCATATGGACTAGCCTTTTTAAGGCATGTTGGTTTAGCATAAAATTTCGTTTACAACTATGGCCAGTTGGGTTATGCAGAACGGTAGGTGGATAGACCAGGGCATCGTTATGCGAAAACATTTATTGGTCATCTTTAGTTTTTCACTTTCTTCATGTATGCATGTTAATCTTTGTTATTTTGGTTAGCAGCTCACACATACTTTATATGGTTTTAATAATAATCAATTAATAATGTCTGCAGGTAACTAGCTTATCTGGACTGGAGACCACCAGTAAAAATGGACATGACTTTAATTGTTGTATGTATTATGGTATTTGTTAGTACTTATTGTGTAACTTTGTTTTTGCATGCTTGTGGTATGTGAATCTGTTGAATTTGTCAAATAACTATTAATCTAATGGTTATGAAAAATACTTATGTGACTAATGCGTTTTTAATTTTTTGAATATGATGATTATATGAGTATTATTGTTTTGAATCAGACTTTTATATGATTGTTGCTGATTTTGATATGATTATTATATAACTAGTTGCTGGAAATAATCTAAGCCATTAATAGTATATAGTAACATTTAAAATGTTACAAAACAATCAATACCTTTAGTAGCATTTTAGAAACGCTACAGAAACAAATGTAACATACTAACTGAATTTTTAGTGGCATAAAATAAACGCAACGAAACATTTTTAGTTGCACAGAATAAACGCCACAAAAAAGCAAAAAGTGACCCAGTAATAGACCTTCAATAGCGTTTAAAAAACGCAACTACGCTAACTATATGGTAGTGTTTGTCAAAACGCAACCAAAAAAACCAAACTTTTAGCTGCGGGACCTATAGTAGCGTTTATTAAAACGCTACTAAAGACTTTGGTAGCGTTTTTTAAACGCTGCCAAAGGCATTTTCTGTTGTAGTGATAAAATAGATAGAGAATAGAACTAACAAAAACATCAGAATCTCACAGCGGAATTTAACAAACTATAATATCACTTAATATATTACATATCAGAGTCTGTTACATCATAGAATACTTCATCATAATACATCTTACATAGTTACTGGCCCAACACAACTTGTAAACTTGATATTTAGATATATATATAACTAATAAGCTGACTCCGGAACTTCCAGTCCAAGATACTCCAAAATATTTCCACTTATCACCTGGATTACTTGTCTACTCATAACAATTGGTATGAGTACCCAAGAGTTTACGAAAAACACAAAAATAAACTCTGGATCTGTCAGGGGACTCGTGTGAGTAAACAATTTTAAAATAGTTTGAAAGCAAGAAATATGGGACGGGGTTTTTCTCTTATGAAAATAGATTGATTTAACTTTAGAAAACCTTTCAAAAGAAAAGATAATAGTATGACCAGCCCACACATAAACATGGACGGCTTTTACCTTACTTTAATTCAAAACATTTTTGATATCAAAATCATCTGATATTACGATAGTTTTTATCAAATAAATAACCATCTAGCGGAACGCTTGCATCTCACGCTCCACATATATAATATAAAATCAAAAACCACGGGCGCTTATTGGAGATTGGATTCCAACTATGACAAGGTATGGGAGCACCTGCCGATCAGTGTACTCTAGAGTGGATACACTGAGGTTCAACAAGAACATCTTGCAACCCGGCCACATATGACAGCCCACTTATTTAGCTTGAGTGTAGCGAATATATTATCACCCCCACGGTTGGGAGCGACCCACCGTTTCCAAAAGTTGCAGCAGAGAAAAGAGATTAAGAAACAAATAGGAATTTCTCTAGATGGTGATAATACATCCTGCTTGGGAATGACCCACATAGCCATGCCGCCTGTCCGATTTTTGTCATCTCTTGGTTGTGAGGCTTGAGGTCACGTTTATCCTTTTGACAGATCACTTCTTCAAATACTTTGGATGCCACACCGTCATATCTATCAGAACACACAATTTATTTTCCCAAATATTTTACGGGCATAAAGCTAAGAGAAACGAATTCCTCCGCCACCAAGGTAATACACTTTCGAAAAGTAGATGTGTAAGATCTGATAGGTATAAATTGTCAAACACCTGGCCATACAAGTTGTTTTGGGACTAGACAAACTGAAGGCACTATTTTGTAAAACAAAAGGGCCCTTGCATATCTCCGTCTTCAACTATCTTCAATAATCTCTGACACGCGATGTATAAACCAAATCGAATTAGAATATTAATTCCGGACTCTTTGAAATGATTAGTGTAATGTCTTTTACGGTTAGTCGATACTTAAGAAACAGATTTCAATATTCATTTATATCAAAACTTTTCTTGTTCAATGGAATAGTTATCAACTCAATATGATTGAATTAAGCACAATTCATTTTATATACTCTTTATTTTATAAGCCTCGACCAAATAGAATATCATATCCCCTTGTTGTTAAAAATCTAGATATTTGACCATCTATTATAAATGAACAACTAAAGCACGTGCTTCGCACACTGTAATTAATCCAATAAATGTTAGTTCATTTATTATGATAATTATTTTGTACATCGTCGTTTCATTCCTGAACAAACAATAATAATTGTAGTTATATACATTTCTATTTATATTTTATATTTTCCTTTTTGTTTGATTTTTAAACTTGTTGACCTTTTTAAGGCTGACTACTACGATCCATCTTCCTCCTCCTATCTTCCAACAAAGGCCCAAGATGTGTGGCTTCTCTTTCTTCTTTAATTTTATTAAGTTTAAACTTCTTCTTTTTATTTTATCCTTCCTTCATTATTTTATATTTTCATTTTTATTTAAAACTTGTTTTACTAAAAAGCCCAGCCCAAAATCCTTTGGCCCAATCCCCCTTCCTTCTTTCATTTTGCCAGATCCAGATTTTCTCTCCAAAACTTGATGCCGCACTCGCTAATCCATTTCAAATCCATTTGCCCGATCCCTTTTGCCAAGTACCAAATTCCATCGTGCCAAGTACCACTTTTTCCCAGAGTGCCAAGTACCACTTTTATTTAATAGTGCCAATGTTGAGTTTGGCAAGAGGAAATAGGTGATCATCACGCTAAAACTCCTTGCCCCGTCAGCTTCTTCTTCTTCTTTATCTTGCTGATACTCCATCGATACACATGTACATGGTGCACATGTACAGACAATGGATCCATCACCTACCCACCACAATCATCCATCCCAATCGCTCGTCGCACCCTGACCTCAGTTCGTAACTCCGATCTGGCCACCACGTCTGCTACAGTGTTTTCACTATTTTCACTCTTTATCGTCGAACTGGGTTTCATCTAAGAAACCATCGACTGTCACCTCCTCTGACCACTAGGGTACATCGGACTTCACCCACACCAAGCCAGCATCCTCCAGCTCCGATCCCCTACCGTGCGGAACCTCCAAATGCCACCAAGGTGATGCAATTCTGACGAGAACGACGGTTACACAAAAATGAACCCATAACCCTATTTACACCTCATTCATGAAATCTAAGCAATAGAAAAATGATTTACTATTTTTCCTATGATCCCCTATCTTAAACGTCGCTTCCATCCTCACGCCATCGAGTTCGGTCACTAGGATCGCCGGAACTTGACCAAAATGCAATTTCTGTTCATCCTTTAATATCTTGTCAACTTCTCACTTAAAAATCATGAAACCGAGACTAAAAATCATCGTTTTACACCACGATTTCATTTATATGAGTATAACTTGATTCTGAGTAGTTCGATAATTTCATGTTATAATGTTGGTTACAGATAACAGTATATTTTCTGGTTTTCCTTTGTATATATATTCATTTCATTGTTTTTTCTTTGTTTATATTACTGAAGTATGTATTACTAAAAATATGCATTAAATCCTTGCATTCAAATAAATACAATGTCAGAATTTGGTATAATTCTCTTCTGGAAAATAGGGTGTTCATGATGTATCCTTGTTTATAAACAGGATGCTTACATAGTTCTAAATTTATACAACTGGTCCTAATCTAAACAGAACAATCTAATCATTCCAATGAAATATACGTATAGATATATAGCTAAAACTATACGATCGCTGGTATAGAGAATAAAAAAGAAAAGTTTTATTCACAGGCAAGTTTATCATCCTGGACTGGTTTTTAGATCTTAGCATTTTAGCAGTATGATACCTACATGGTTTTAAAACTCATGCAAATACTGGCATTAACTTATAAGTGGAAAATAGAAACTCAAAAATAATGATTATACAAAGTTAGTTTACTCACCAGTTCTGTTCTTCTCTGTACTTTGTATTTTGCCTGGTTTCCTCTCTACAGATTACTTACTTTGGTTTGAATGTTTGTGTGAGGGAAAAGTGAGGTGTAGGCATGTATTTATAGGTGAATTTCATATTAAGATATTTTGGCTCATTTAATTCTTGTTAGGTAAACTAGGGACAGTTAGCTGCAGTTTTCTTTGATTGAAAAGGGTTAGTCTAATATGTTTCAAAGCTGTAAAATCTGATTGATAAATATATGTGTGTAGGCTTTTCAAGTTTTCTGATTTCACTCTTTAGGTATGTATGGTAAAGCAACAACAGTTTGTACAAAGCACATGCAAGAAAATTCATTTAAAAATGGTGCTTTGCCCTTAAGTAACTCAACTTTGCAGGGTTTGATTGATATAAAAACTGCTTCATTTCAGTTTGAAAAGAATGTGCTAATGAATTAGTTGTGTAGTAGAACATGCATATAGTTTAGTTGTGATTTTCCAGCTATGAATGGTTGGTCCTTATTTGCAGCACAAACATGAATATTCATTTAAAGTGGTGTTTGGTTCCTAAGCAACCTAGGCATCTATGTCTGGTTTGATTTAATGGATGTTTTGATTGAAGCAATGTTATGTTATGCTTTTCAGGTTTTTGATTTTCATTTTTAGGCGTATACAGTCAGGCAAAAGATGGAGTACAAACATTTGTACATAGCTCATGCAAGAAATTATTAAAAACTGGGCTCCTGTTTCAAGCTAGTATAGCAGTTAATACACAACTATAGTTTCAGCTGTGCAAGAATTTGATTGAAAGCAAATGTCCATAGTTTAGCCGTACCTAAGTTTGATGGTGTAAACTAGCTTAGATATTTAGTTGAACAAAAATTCCTTATGCACAGAAGCCATGGCCAGAAAACATGAAAGTACATATATATTGTACTATTGTTTAAAAAATGGAAAACATATTTTGCAGTTATATCCTTCTTATATTTGTTGCCATTTCAAGTGTTCAATCTCATTAAGTTGGCTTTGTTTTCTGGTAGCAGAGTTTGTCTTATATTGGCAAGAATATCTTAGTATGGTTAAAAAAGAATGTGCATACATGTTATATTGTTTTACCCTATATCCTATGCTGCAACTCTAACTTTTAGCTTAGCTCAAGACCATATACAAGTTGCATTATTTTCAAACATATGTCCATACATATGGTTTCACCTAGTAGTCTACATAGGATTTAATATAAAAGATTAGATATTTTTGAATCAAATGCTAAAGTATGAGCCAAAGTATAAATAATTTAATTTCCTATGCATTTGTACATCTTTACACACACACACACACACACACACACACATATATATATATATATATATACACACACACACACACACACACATAAGTTTCCTAGACAGAAGTTATTTAAACATGTTTGCTAATTTGATTTGATCTTAATTAACCCATTTATAATGAACGTTTATTATTAAATACAATCGGTTAAAAACCGGGATTACATACTGCCACTTGAAATAAAAACGAGTCAGGACCTAGCTCACATGGGTTGATCATTAATTGATGTGGATTCTTTTAATTTTAGTTTTTTGG
Source organism: Allium sativum (assembly GCA_030737875.1). Classification (NCBI taxonomy): domain Eukaryota; kingdom Viridiplantae; phylum Streptophyta; class Magnoliopsida; order Asparagales; family Amaryllidaceae; genus Allium; species Allium sativum. Next base: position 160,744,830 of record CM060925.1, read on the forward strand.
ATTTTGGTTTTGGATGGCTACGTCGGCCTAAGAAAGTACCAGGTTAGGACTTAATCATTAGGCATGCTCTGTACCCGACAACAAACCATCCACCTATCATTTAATAAATTTGTAATAAAAATGACTAAATCATCCCATCCATAAATGGGATTAGGATATAATCCCTAGGCATGCCCTATACCAGTGATAAACAGATAGATTTTCTTCTAGATTTGTAATAACTTAGAAATTTTGGGACTTTAATAAGATTATTTCTCTTGTATTGATTATGCTTGTAAAGTATGAAATTGAAAATTAGAATTTCAAATTTTAATATATGGTTCTTAAGAATGGATTATGCTTTGGAAAAACCAGTCCATTTTGTCAGGACCTGGTAAGATTGCTTGGTGATTACTCGAGTATGGATTATACTCGTTTGGATTTGGACTGTTTTATTAGGACTTAGCAAAGCTGTTCAATGTTTTTTGCAGTTATGGATTATACCTATGTTGGCTATCCCCAGAGTGGCTATGGATTTCAGATATGGATTTTTGATTGGATATTTGGTTTTCAGATTTCTCTGATTTTTTAGATATTTGGATTTCTTGGGTTTGTATTTCAAACATTTTGGACTTTGTTTCTCTATTATATTTACGATCCGGAGCAATTATAGGATTTCTGGACTTCATTCATAATACGATCCAGAGAGAACATTGGGTTTCTTTGGATTTTGAATTATAATTTTTTATTAGTACGATCTGGCGTAATCTTTTTCGGATTTCTTGTTCTGGTTGTTGAATTTATCATAGATTTCTATTTGGATTCTTTTAGATTATGGCTTCTAGATTTATGGATTTCTGAATAAGACAAAACACATTTTCCGCTGAAAGACATGTTTTGGAGGGTAAGAGTTCACCTGCTTTTTTTACAAGGTCATCAAGCTTTGGCTTTCTAGTTACTAGGTCTCTTGCGTCAGAGCAATGGATATCTCGTATACATGTAGTTTTGTATGGTTGAAATTCGGATTGACATAGATTGTTGCCCTAAATCGGTCTTCATGTATTTGCTTCGGATCGGTGAAAACACTCCGCCTCGGATTGGCATTCTCCTCTCTAACCTCGGATCAGTATTCTACACATAACCTGGATTGACCTTATGGCCATGGTATCGGGTCTGCTAGGTTAGATTGTTCCCGGGTCGATCGGATTAAACCATAACACTTTGAATCAGTACAAATTTGAGCACCCTGGATGTTGGTGCTTTAGACTTAGTATTTGTACTTTCGAATACTTAGATTTAGCTTTGCTTTATCAGAGTATTAAGACATGTGTGCAAGTATTAAGATCGTTGAATCGGATAAGAGTGTCAGAACTTGGCTTGAGTAATCACTAGATTGGTCACCTTCGAAATAGTATCGATCCAAATCTAGATCGATACCGATCCAAATCAACTTTGGTTGGCTAATCCAGATTATACCCTTGTGGACTTGGTCGTTTGGAGATTCTACTTTTGCTCCACTCTTGCCGACCAACCAAAGCTCTATAGTAGTTCCAAATACACTTGGACTTCAACATTTTTTGAGATCTTCTGGCACTTATACGTAGAGACATTGTCATGCCAAAACTCAGTCTCTTTCACTCTACATTTTTGTAATCAAATGGTCTGTAATTATAATCAAGTAGTATAAACAAATGATTACCTCATAGTGGGCGAAACCACTATAAATCTCTATCTTTTTATTTTTCTGCATTATATATATTGGTATGTATTGCTATTCTACGTTCTCTACCCGAAATTGGACGTTGGCATTTGATTGACCAAATCAGATGTCAACAATGTGCTTAACCAATTTTCATCTTCATTCATTTGCTATGCTTCGTGCTCGATTGTTCTTAAGTTGAGTATCCATCGTTCCTTTATCATTTTGGGGTTCAACACCATCAAATTGTTGTTTGTGATAAATCAACGATAAAATTTATTCGTATGTTGCATTGTTGCTTTCCCTGTTTATGCTATATTATGTTATTATTTCCTTGCTATTTATGTACAATAACCTTTCTTTTGACAAGAACGTATGTACAAGCATATGCGTATGCATATACATATCAAGTTTCAATAATTAGTTCGACGTTTAGATTATGCGGATTCGCTGAGATAAAAATTATCTAAGAATCAAAAACATGAAAATTGATCAAAAAAGAGTGACAAAAATAAGTAGCAAACTCAAGCACATTTGAGCACGTTCTTTTATTTGTTTTGTAATATATAGGATCAATAGCGATTTTATAGCCTCAGTGGCCACAGGCCCACAAGTTTATACTTAAATATTTGGTTCATGAGATATAAAAGAGAAAAAATACATGCTTGACTAAAAATTTGATTGATACCATGCAGTTATAAGATTATGATAATGATTACCGTTACCGTTTTACAAATAATATTACTACACCATCTTTTTTCTGATAATCTAAAATTACTTATCATTACCGCCAATAGGTTGATCTCCCTAAAATCAATAAATCGGTAATTTAGCAATTGTTACACCAGTTATGCTAAACTATTATTGGCCTAAAAGAGTCACTAACTTCACATGTCTACATTATGATGTTACTTCATTATACAATTTATAGCATTACTTAATAAATGACATAAACAAGAAACGAGAAACCTGTATTTAATATTATTTCATCAATTATCGAACTAAATTTAATCACTTGTTTGATTATAAACCTTTGTTATAAAATATATTACATGAATAAACAAATATTATAAACTGATGGGTAAAATTATCATTATTGTTGGTTCGAAAGAAATGTTACCACTGAGTTACTTAAAAAATAGTAAATTTACAACTGTAATACACCCACGAATTGGTAATGAGAAATATAATATCCTAATAACAACCCTAAAACCAGTGTTTTCATAACCTGACCCTATCGCGGTTCGACCTTGAATAACCCTGAATCTTAGACCACCACGGCGCGAAACTCAATCAGACCTCATTCATGCATGAACTATGGTCGGACCTTCAAACCAACGGTCCAACCTTCAATTTTACAGGGTTAAACCACGGTTTTTTATTTTTCTCGAATTCTTATTGTGTAATTCTCTCTGATCGTTTCATTCTTTGAATTGTTTTGAAAATAACAACTAAAATATTACAAAAAATCATAACTATTCCAACATCTAAACCGTAAAATTTACGAACGTTCTTAAAAATATGTTTGTTTGTTTGTGTCATTGCTATTTAATTATATCATATGATCTATTAATGCTAGTGAACACATACATGACTTTCAGATTTTATCATTCATTTGTTTGAGTACACATTAAACTTTATTATTCATATTTTCATTATTAACAAGCATGTGTGGTTTTTGACGGGTTGACCGGTAAGATATTCAGAATCTTGAACTGTAAGTCCTTACGGTTTGTCTCATGGCAGGTTATGAAAACATTGCCTGAAACAGAAAGAGCAATTTATCCTGGCCCTCTTGTTTTTGAAGAGGTAAAAATGGAATGGGATGCCATGTTTAGGGCAACCGGTCGACATGCAGAATTCAAAAACACAGCTGCACGTAGTCCACATGGATCAAAATCAAAACAATTTGTATCGCTTTTGTTGGAACTGTACTCACGAGTCACGACTCTATACATTATCACAAAATCCACTGTTTGGAGCCATAAATGGTCTTGACGTCAATTTATTTTTTTCGAAGGCGTACTTTTGTCGTTGCAGTTGTTAAATATACTTGGAAGGCTAATCCTAGTTCATATATGAATGTGCATACGTATATATGTACCCCATCATATATGTATTTATGAACAATTAGGTGGACAGTGATATCATCAGAACGTGCAGTTGTTGTAGACTTCATGGTGGAAATATCAGCACCTGCAGTTGAAATACAAGTTAACAACGTATCTACACAGGAACGTATCAAAACTAACTTAATTCTTACCAAACGTGATCGGCAAATAAAATAGGTAACAGAAATCTCAAATTACGTTGAAAACTAGACAAAGTTGTAACTTCCAAAAGCATGCGTACAACCAATTACTACGTACGTACCTGAAGATATTTCCTTCATTTCTCGGCTTCCTAGCCATGGAGTATATTTTTACTTCATTTCTCGGGAATCAAAATGTTGTCTATGGGAAGTACCCAAACAATCTACGCATCGAACTGGAAACCCAAACAGAAAGTATGGTTTTCAGTTTTTGCTTTATTTGCTTACCAAAAATACAGTACCTAGTGTTGCTTGACACCAAAGTTTCAGCATTGCCTGAGATGAACACTCTCAAATCCTTTGCTGAAATGACTGGGCTGAAGGTGAACATGATGAAGTCTGAGATGAAATCCGCCGGTCTCACTACGGCGCAAGTAAATGAAATAACTCTGAGAACCGGTTTAGTGAATAATCCTGACGCAATTTCGTATTTGGGGTTGCCACTCTCTAAACGGAATTGTATTTCTCAATAATGCAAACAGTACACGTTGGTCTTATTTATAATGTAAAACATTGGACTTTAGCCAAAACAGAAAATAGATGGGTCTTGGCCCATATGCACTACATAGTGGACGGGTATGAAGACAACTGTATTCTCCATACCCCCCGCAAACCCTATTTTCAGATCTAGAGTTTGAAAGCCAAAAAATGGTTGTTGCTCTAAATCGTCGTATCCTTGCTTCCGCCTTCGTCTTCCTCCATTTTAGCATCGTTTTTACTCTCTTCATGTCTTGGTCTCCATGCCGTAGTCTGCTTTTCATCCTTTGTGTTTGTAGTTGATGACTTCAAATTTCTGAAGTCGAATCCTCTCATGGTGATGGAATTTGAGGCGCTGTTGATCGATCTGTGCCAAGATTGAGATTTTGGTGCCGATTCACGCTTCAAGGTTGAAGATTTGCTGGAATTTGCTTCTAGGGTTTGAGATTTGCGTTCGCCACTTTGAAGTTGAGGGCTTTTGATTTCTGCAACACACAGCTTGTCTCGTAGGCCTTCAAATCGAGTTCTGGACAGAGGTTTGGTCAGTATGTCGGCTATCTGGTAAGTTGAAGGTACGTAATTCACTTGAAGCTTGTTTCCTTGCACAAGTTCTCTTACAAAATATATGTCAATTTCAAGATGTTTAGTTCTAGAATGCAATACTGGATTTGTTGTTAAGGCTATAGCACTCATGTTGTCACACCACACTGTTGCTTTGGTGCTTGAATTGATGTTTAGCTCACTTAATAGTGACTGTATCCACATTATTTCTGCTGTTGTACTTGCAACACTGCGATATTCTGCTTCTGTACTAGATCTAGACACAGTACTTTGCTTTTTAGCGCACCATGATACTGGATTCTTACCTAAATATATGCAGTAGCCACTTGTGGATTTTCTATCATCATGATCATTTGCCCAATCTGCATCTGAATAGGCATTAATATTTAAGTTACTGCTAGGTTTCAGTATTAGTCCATGATGGATTGTCCCTTTTAAATACCTTAAAATTCTTTTAACAGCTTTCCAATGATCACTCAGTGGTTTTTGCATAAATTGGTTTGCTTTGTTCACACTATAAGCTATGTCTGGTCTAGTTATAGTGACATATTGTAGGGCTCCTATTATGCTTCTGTATAACTTTTCATTGCAAGTGGGTTCACCTTTTTCCTTGCTTAAGTGTAGATTAGTTATCATAGGTGTAGGCAGGGAATTGGCTTTGTTCATGTCTAACCTTGCAAGAATTTCTGAAATGTATTTTCTTTGACTTAGCTGAAGTTCATTGTCTTTGCTTCTGCTGACTTCAATTCCTAGAAAGTATGATAGCTCACCCAGGTCTTTAATAGAAAATTCACTGTTCAATTGGTTAGTGATGCTTCTGATTTCATCATTGCAATTGCCTGTGATTATAAAGTCATCCACGTAGATTAGAACATAGGTCACAGTATTGGCTGAGAATTTTGTGAACAGTGAATTGTCTGATTTTGCTGAATTATATCCAATTTTTGATAGGGTTGTCTTTAGCTTGTTGAACCATACTCTGGGAGCCTGTTTTAATCCATAAATAGCCTTGTCAAGTTTGCACACTACATTGTTCCTTGAATTTTCTTTTAGTCCTGGTGGCAATTCCATATATACTTCTTCCTGCAAATCACCATTTAAAAAGGCATTATTAACATCAAGTTGCTTAATGGTCCAATTCCTATACAAGGCTATGGTTAAGATGATTCTAATTGTTGTTGGTTTCACAACAGGGGAGAATGTTTCACTAAAGTCAATACCCCACTGTTGTGTGTAGCCTTTTGCTACCAGTCTAGCCTTGTATTTAGAAATTGTACCATCAGCATTTCTTTTTATTCTATATGTCCATCTACACCCAATGATGTTTTTATTTTTGGGTGTTTGAACAAGATGCCAAGTTTTTTTCTTAGATAAAGCATCTAGTTCCTCCTGCATGGCTAGCCTCCACTTATCATTCAACTTGGCTTGTTGATAAGTGGATGGTTCAGTATCATCAAATTCAGTATGAAATATCTTTGGTTTGAATATACCACTTTTAGCTCTTGTCACCATGTGATGTTGATTTTGAGGTTGAGGAACTTCCCTGTTTTCTTCAGCTTGAGTGCTTTCAGTACCATTATTTTCTTCATTGCTCCCATCATCATGTTGTGAGTTATTGCTATTACTGTCACTGTCTGCATTTTCATGATCTGATGTACTACTAGGAGTCGAGTGTTGTGCAATTCTTGTAGTTTGTGTGTTTTGTGTTTGCTTGGTATTATAATCAGTTAGTGGCACATGCATAACTTCATCTGTTTGCTCAGCAAATTGTGGAACATGAATTCTTGGATTGTAAATCTTTTTTGTGGTTTTGCATGTGTTACTTCTGAATGGAAACACTTCCTCATTGAAAATGACATGTCTTGATATATAAATTTTTCCATTGCTATCCAAACACTTATAGCCTTTATAATTGCTTGCATAACCCAAGAATGTACATGCAGTAGATCTATAATCAAGTTTGTGTTGATTAAATGGTCTGATATGAGGAAAACATAGACATCCAAAAACTTTCAACTCATTATAATTTGGCTTGATTTGATTTAAAACTTCTATGGGACATTTCATGTCAAGTACCTTAGTGGGTAATCTATTTATTAGATGAACAGCTGTAGCAAATGCATCTGACCAGAATTTCAAAGGCAGTGATGCATGTGCTAACAGTGTTAGTCCTGTCTCAACAATATGTCTATGTTTTCTCTCAATCAGCCCATTATTCAGAAGTGTGAGGACAAGTTAATCTATGTGTGATACCCTTTTTGTTGAAATAATCTTTCAAGGGTAAAAATTCCTTGCCTCCATCACTTTGAATAGTTTTGACCTTATGACTTAACTGATTTTCAACATTAGCAATAAATTGCATAACTACATTGTATGTGTCAGATTTTGATTTCAGAAAATATATCCACACATATCTTGAATGAGCATCAATGAATGAAATGTAATACTTGTATCCATAGTCAGTGTTAATTGGTGCTGGACCCCATAAGTCAACAACAATTAATTCTAAAGGGTTCAAGTATTCAGTTTCAGAATTGGAAAATGGCAATTTGTGGCTCTTTCCCATTTGACAATAAGTGCACACATAGTGATTTGGAATAGCAACATAAGTGTCAATACTAGTTAGAATTTCTTTCATAATTTTTGTGCTTGGGTGGCCAAGCTTACAGTGCCACAATTCATATGTCATACAGTCATTCTCAGAATTTAATTCAGTCACATTGCAACACTTATTTTTTGACTTAGTTTTTCTGGGATTTCCAGAATCAAACTTGTATAAGCCATTTTGTTCCCTACCCTGCAATAAAATATTTCTAGTCAGCATGTCCCTAACTATACAGTGATTTGGGTAAAATTCAAATGACACTTTGTTATCTTTAGCACATTGTGACACACTGATTAAATTTTTCCTTATATGTGGTGCACATAGCAAATTATTTAAATAAATTTGTTTAGCACCATTAATTCTAGCATGTCCAGTGTGAGAGATGACTATAGAATTGCCATTACCCATAATTAGAGACTGCTTACCTTTGTATTCACGATAGCCAAGATTAAGATTGCTTAGGTTGTTTGTGACATGATGAGTGGCTCCTGAATCTGGATACCATGATTCATCTTGAATGTCTTCTGTAGTAGCAAGGGTTGAGACAGTTTCTTGACTGCTTTTAGCATCAGCTTGACTGTTGACCATATTAATATTAGGATTGTTGTTTCTGTTGTTGCTATTTCCTTGCTGATTTACATTGTAGTTGTTGTCAAACCTAAAGTAACATTTATTTGCTGTGTGGCCTACTTTTTCACAAATCTGGCATTTTGGCATGTTGTTGGAGTTCCATCTTCCAGCTCTTCCTCTTCCACGATTTGACTGTCCTCCTCTCTGGTAAGTATTTGGGTTTCTTGAATTACTTTGTTGATTTTTGTTTTTCCCTGTAGTAGTGTAGTTTATCGAGAGGTCAGTCACTTGATCTTTCTTTTGTGAAAGTCTGCCTTCATGAGACAACAACATAGAATGTACACTCTGTAATGAGGGTGTGGGTTCTATTGATGTTATAAATGCCACCACAACTTCATATTCATCTTCCAGTCCTCCAACTATGTATAATACTTGTTCTTTTTCTTCGATCCTGTTTCCAGTGCATGCTAATTGGTCACATAGGTTTTTAACTTTCATCAAATAGTCATTCATGCTTAGATTTTCCTTCTTTATATTTTGAAGTTGCTTCTTGTAGTTTAGCACTCTAGCTGATGATTGACTTGTGAAAGATCTTTCAAGTGCTGTCCAAATATCATGTGATGATTTAGTCCCAATTAGCTGAGGCATTATTGATGCACTAACAGTAGACATTAGCCATGCACTAACAAGATTATCTTGTCTTTGATATGATGCATGTTCTTGATTAGGAATTAGACTGTTGTCTGCACCTCTCGTGTACTTAGCTGGAATGATTTGTGATCCATAAAGATAATCTTCTAATCCATAACCTTTGGCTGCTGTTTCAACCTGCAGTTTCCACAAAAGATAGTTGGATTCGTCTAGTTGGATTGAGATGATACGGCTTTGTGGCTTTATGATGGATTTGATGAGTTCTTCAGTGCTTTCTGCGCTGGTCTGATTTGATCTTGCTGATGATCTTGGGGAATTTGGATTTGGCGGATTTGTTTCAACCATGATTCCCAGAATGTGATGTGAAGAATATCAGTTTCGGAAATTGCTGCACGAAAAAGGTAAATGTCTCTGAACTCTTCGTTTTTGAATTGAAATCTTCTGCAAGATTTCTTCAGACTGAATTTGCAAAGCAACCAGAATTGCTAAAATGAAGATTATTAAAATATTTTGATAAGCTTTGAGTCTGATTAGCAATTCTTGGACGGCTTTTAACTTCAGATGATTGATTTCTTTGGATGATTTTGATCGAAATTGAGTTCTTGAGACACTTTGCCGCCAAGCTGTGTTGTTTAAAGACTGATGCAGCAACTAATTGTATGCGAGGCACAGTCTTTGCACACACAGCCTCAACTCTCAAATGATGGGATGCAAATCTCTGATGAGAGGCACCCAAATGATGATAATTTCCTGATGGGTGATCTATCTTTTGATAGATTTGTAGTGATTTTTTTCCTTTTCTTTTGAATATGATCTTGATGCTGTTAGCACTCTTTTGGCTCTGATACCATAAACGGAATTGTATTTCTCAATAATGCAAACAATACACGTTGGTCTTATTTATAATGTAAAACATTGGACTTTAGCCAAAACAGAAAATAGATGGGCCTTGGCCCATATGCACTACATAGTGGACGGGTATGAAGACAACTGTATTCTCCATACTCTCCACTGCTAAGATCTCTGCTAATCAGTGTCTTCCACTTTACAGTAGGATTATCTCTCGTATAAACCATTGGACGAGCAGAACGTTGTCTCAAGTGGGTAGACTGACCTTAATCAAATCTGTTGTATTTTCTATGCAAGTCTACTGGGCTAGGATGTTTATTCTTCCTAGTAAGCTGATTAAAATGGTACGTTCTGCTTTCATGAAGTTTCTCTGAAAAGGAAAAACGGACGGTAAATATTTGGCGCCAATTGCATTTAGTTGTATTGAAAAACCGATGAGTAAGGGTGGCTTAAGTATCATTAGCATGCAGAACTGGAATAAAGCCGCATTTTTAAAACATCTGGATGATTTCCTCAACATCTCTCCTAGCATTTGGGTTCAGTGGTCCTAAGCACGTCATAAAAAGAAAGAACTAATGGTCGATGGCGCAACCTCAAAAACTTAGTTGGACTTGTCGTTGTCTATACAAGTTACAGGAGCAAATTCTGCCGAACTTCAGTTATAAAATAAAATGCAATTCTGTTGTTAGTGTTTTGCATGATCCGTGGCTTCAGAATGGTCTCATTTTGAATCGAGTGCTTTCTGATCTTGAAATCGTTTTGACTGGGATGAGTCAAAATGCTCGTGTGGACCAATACATTCAGCAAAATACTATAGTTCTACCTGTTACTTCAGTTTATAATATTAATGAGTTATGGGGACTGGCTAATGAAATTAAAGTGGAGAATAACGTGGATTGCGTTACACAATGGGGCGAAGGGAAAAAAGCATACAAGATCCGAAGTATGTATCACTTTCTGTCTTGTTTTGATACGATGCCGAAGTGTAAATGGAGAAAAAGGGTATGGCTTTTTGATAATGCGCATAAGGAGAATTTGTTGTTTTGGAAAGTGAGGAATAATGCAGTCAATACAAGGAAGAAGCTAAAATGAAAGGGGTATGTCTATTGACCCTAGATGTGTCATGTGTGGGATGAATAATGAAACGCTTGAGCATCTGTACTTTGATTGTCCTACTGTGCATGTTATATGGGAAGATATAATGCAACGTATTGGCAGAAGAGGAATAGGAAGAGTGAGTTCTGATGAATGGTCCAAGTTGGAGAAACAGACAAGTAGGAAGAAAAGTAGAGGTAAAATACTCTGTTATACATTGAAGAAATTTATATATGTCATATGGCGTGAGAGAAACAAAAGAATTTTTAACCCTGATGAGGCTAAAACCACTGAACAATTAATGGTGTGCGCAAGAATGGAAATAAGGAACGGATTACGGCTCTTAAACTTCACCTTCGATCCGAGAATTATGCAAAGTCTTAAATAATTTGTTGTTTTTGTCTGTATTGTGTTGTTTTCTAGTGTTTAATGTACCGTGTATCTCCATCATCTTGTGTGTGTTGTAACTGTTCTTTCCCCGGTACATTAATAAAAGTGGTAGGGATCCACTCAACTCCGTCGGTCTTGCCCAAAAAAAAAAAAAATCTGCATTGTCTTACTTCTTTGCATTTTGGTGATGATTAGAAAATGGAACTAAAGAGTGGTCGGTTAAAGGTTGGAGCAGCGTTTTTATGACCATACCCAACCATGATTCGATCACAATAATCCCGAACCAGAGATCCTTTCGTCTCGTAACTCAATCAAACCTCAATTATCTGCAATTCTCGATCGAACCTTTAAACCAACGGTTTAACAATTAATTTTAGATGGTTAAATCACAGTTCTTTTATTTTTCGCTTACTTTTCACCATGCAATTCTCAGACATTCCCATCATTTGTATTAATTAAAAGAAAATAAATAAATTTATATTACGAAAATCATCGTCGTCCTAAAATTTAGGCGGCATTCTTAACTTTTTGGCGGCCCATTGTAGTTTTAAAAGGCACACTTGTCAAGTGCGCCCCCGATTAATTTTTTTTATAACTACTGCCACCTCATTGCTGAGATGATAAAAATTAGCCTATTTCTGCTAATACTTTTTAAATTGGTCTATTTATGCTATATGTTTTAAAAATTAGCCTATTTCGAAAATTTGTCCTAAAATATAACAATTATACTAATTAACTTCAACTAAAAGTTGATTTTTGACTTAACATTTTTTTTTGTCGAACGCCTTATGCTCAGCTCAAACTATAAAACTTAATTCACAAAAAATTTGATACTACTACACTTAAAATTGTCAATGAATATCCATATACTATAAGAAATTAAATCAGCGATATGAAAATAGATTTTTTATTTGCTACAAAAAAAGTTAAGTACTTAATTAAATATGTTGATCGAACTTTTTAATCAAGGTAGAAGAAAGTATTTAGGTTTCTCGTGGATTTTTGGAAATTTCTCCATATTTTTTGCAGTTTTATATGAATTAAACCGTAAGATAGGAATTGTCTGAGTTAAGGATTTAGCTGAGGAAATACGTTAGTTACAGAGTTATCAAAGGAGAAAATATTGGTTCCTTTGTTAAAAAACATTCATTGGATTTGAAAGCAATAAATTGAAGCATGATATTTGTAATTACTTGGTCTAAGGTCATTACTTCTCAATATAATGAAATGTTATCACAGTCGTATTTGCGCGATTGTGGATTCAACTCGCGCGTTCCACAAAAAAACATGAGATCCGCTGCATTTTCATTTTTCTTTTGATTACTTCAAATTCCTTTTAGGGGTCTCGCGAGTGTGTTGCATAGTCGTTTAAGCGACTATGTATAGCACTCTTCCTTAAAATAATATATAGCGACTTTCGAATTTAGTCTCCTGACTTAAATAGCGGAATACTTTCAAAAGTTATACCGTTAGTTAGGGATGTTACGGTTATGACAACCGTCAATTTTACCGACAACCGTAACCGTAACTATTGTTGATGGTTAGCATAATTTATAACCGTCTAACCGCTAACGCAGCCATTATCGTAAATTTACATTGTTATCCATAAATAATTCATGTTCTAATTTTTTTCTTAAGAATAAGTTTGTTTATCTATGATATGAAACAAACCATTCATGTGCATGTTGTCCGTAAATAAAAACGCAAATAGTTCTTACATATGTTTTTTCTCTAGTTAAGTTATTAAAAAACATGGTTTTTTTTTTTAATGAAATACTACAAAAAGTCACGTGCAGTTGCCATGTTTTATCGCAGTTATCAAAATTCACAGCCATTACCGTTATCGAACCAAAGTATACGGTGATCGTGCAGACGATTAGTACAGTTTGGCGGCTGCACTTTTTAACCAGAACAGCCCTACCTTTAATATCATTTAATTTTATATCACTGGTAGCGTAACAGCTTATATCTATGGTATGTTACCTTGGATAACGTAAAAGTTTGTATTTTCGCTATACATAAGTCCACTGATAAAATGGCGTCCGATGTTTTGTGTTGATCGGGGCAAATTAAGTGACATAATAAGGTATATGTCATCATCTTGTACAAATTAAACCATTTGAATTAATTTTGAAAAAAACTAGTAATCTAATTATGTGGGTTTTGTGTTATACATTTATTATTGAAGTGATTAGAGATTTAGTGAAACTCAATTAGTATTTATATAAAAAAAAAAATTAGACACATGACAAAATTTGAGAAGAACTTAGATATAAGGATAAGAAACCAAAAATTTAACCATAATGACATTTTTTAGTGTAAATCAAGAAACTCAATGATTCACCATCATTTCCTATCTTACACTAAAAATTGTCCTTCAACCAAATTATTTGACCATTTATTCTTGTGTTTTAATTTTTTTTTCATTTTGTCCTTCACGCTGTTTTTTTGTTTTTGTTTTTTATAAAAAGGTCAAGAAATACTTATTTGACTATATGTATATGTATATCGGTATATGGTTAAGTACATATGCAGTCTGTTTGAAGATATGTAATAACCAACCTAATGTATGAGTTATAATTTGAATTACCACATCCCAGTATCCTAGAAACTGTTATATACACAATCTCTTCTTGAATTTCGTTCTTTTCTACCTTGCATGTTCCAAATTTAGGAACAACATTGAAAAACTGCATCGTCAAAGATTACGAGTTATTGATATATCCTAAGAGTATATGCTAATAGTAGTATGATTACCCAAATGCCTTTCAAATTTCATCAATTTTTCTGAAAATAGGATTGTATTTCATTAAAGAAGACTGCATTTGGTGCAATATACGATTTTTGACAGAGAACCTTATTTGCAAGGTCGTTTTTACGTGGTTATCATCACTAAATGAATTTGAAAGACTAATCCGAATTTTCACATGAATGTGCATATGTTTACATGTGTTGACGCACTTTTTTGTTAAAAGTTGAAATAGAAAGAAGCACATTAATGTTTTGATTGAATTTGAAGTTTTAAAAATACCCTTGTATATAAACAAAATGTTAGAAGATAACACATATTAATACCACTTTTCAACAATATTTACAATGTTTATATATATTTTGTTTTTTGTTTTTTGTTTTTTGTTTTTTAACAAAGGATTATAGAAATTTCAAATTCAATGATTGGTTCTTTATATTCATAGGCAAAAAAAAATCTCGCTTGTATTTATGAGCATATAATTTGGATAGCGATATCATCAAGTTATGTTTTCTTTTCTGACTGTACGTAGTTTATTAATTCAAGACTTTCAGCATGAATTGAATTGTAATACAACTTATCAACGTACATACGAAAACGTATCAAAACTTACTTATTCAAATGTGATTCACAGATAAAACAGGTAACTGAAATCTGAATTTCGTTCTCACTTCTTTCTCGCTGGCTTCATGACTTCCAAGAAATTAAACTCTTGTATTTTGAACAGTATAAAAGACCTTATGCTGCAAATAGCCCTACCTGTTGGAGTTTCGAAATTATAAACAATAACTGCATGGGACTCGTGTAAACCAGACTCAGCTTATCAACATGTATGTATGTATCATCTTTTTTACTTTATTGTTTCCAACGTGATTACTTTGAAAACCTGAAGAAGTTTCAACTTCCAAGGCATGCGTACTACCAATCACTACCTGAAGATATTTTCTCCATTGCTTGGCTTCCCAGCCATGTATGTTTTTACATTTATCCAAAATATGCGGTTCAATCACAAGATTAGCATTGTAGTCTACGGGAAAGCTTGCCAACACACCAATATCATTAAATGGGATAGCACATCCTAATCCACGAACATTTACACCACGTATTGGTATTGCGGATGAAAATAGAGTTCGTTTGCTTGCAGTTAGGAATGACAATTAGAACCGAGAAGCGAAAAACCCGAACCCACCCGACCCGAAAAGACCCGAACCCGATGAGTCTCGGGTCGGGTCTAGACGATGAAAAATACTATCAAGACCCTATCAAACCCGACCCGCATAAACCCGACCTGAAAGACCAGACAAAAAAATATTGGAATATATGTATTTTTAGTGTTATT
Organism: Allium sativum; assembly: GCA_030737875.1. Taxonomy (NCBI): domain Eukaryota; kingdom Viridiplantae; phylum Streptophyta; class Magnoliopsida; order Asparagales; family Amaryllidaceae; genus Allium; species Allium sativum. The sequence goes on from CM060925.1 coordinate 160,760,105, forward strand.
ATTCAATAAGAGCCGAACCGACCCGATCCAAACCGAAGCTCGGGTCGGGTCGAGTCTAGATTTTGAAATGTATAATTTAGACCCGACAAAACCCGACCTGTCTAGAACCGTGATCCGACGAGTCGGGCCTGAGTGCATCGGGTCGGGTCTAATTGTCACCCCTACGCGCAGTGATAACTGGTATTTAAACATAATAGATAGGAAGTGAAACAAGGTATGTGTTCACAACCTCAAAGACACATTTAAATAGAATATTTGATTTGGGGTCGGCTATTTAGACATAAAATTAGACACAATTTGAGAAACACAAGATCTCAGCCGTTCAATCATTTTGTCCTTATAGGAGAAGTGAAAATCAAAGAGCAATCCACTGGAGCAGATTCATTGTTTCATCAATTGCCTCTATTTTTTGTGTCTAAATAGACTTTCGAGCTTTGTTTTTGTGATTTTTAATTTAATCATTTTTTTATTGTGTAATAAATGGTTAAGTGAAATGAAATAACAATTCATAAATTGAAATACATGAACATTCGTTAAAGTACGAAAATAAATACACTGGTAAAATGCAGAAATAATACAATAGAAATACAATTAAAGTTACAATTATATTTGTTCATACCACCACCTAGGATCGGAAAAAATTCGTTGCTTGTAGAAACACGTCCGAGAATTGCCATATACGACAAACAATCCTTTGTGTCATGGTCGGTAAGAATATTGAACAAATTCGTATTATGCGCATATCTAAAATCTTACATGTATTAGATAAACATAGAATCACGCTCTAGCCACTTGAAAATAATTCTAGAGATGATCAGGACGTCATTAGTATCCATTTTCAAGTTTCGAAAGTGAGATAAATATATAATTCTAGTTGAGACGTCGAATAATACTTAAACCTGTTATGAAAATATTTAAGAAAAAAATAAGAAAAATTGATTTTGAGCATTGTATTGAAAATAAGAAAAATTTATTTTGAATCAATGATATAAAATACTAATGGGATACCTATAAGAGTGGATACATAACTATACAATTTTCCTTGCATGAATATAAAATCTAGGCTAATATTGTATGAAAATTTACATATTCTAAACTAATGGAATTTGATAGATTTTATAAGTGAAATAAAAGCAACCTATGCCTTATAAGGAAATTTAAACAAATGAATTTTATAAGATGATAACTTGCAATTGAATGATTTGAGAGATTTAGTCCAAAGGAAGAATTCAATGTTAAAATTTAAGTTGTTTAAACTAAGTAAATGGAAAGATTTGATTTTTTTCAACGACCATCTATTTCCAACTATTTAAGTCAATAATAAAACAACCAAAACCGTTCGAAATATCAAATTGTTATTACTATGAGGTGTAATAGGAATCAAATCACTAAATTGCAGACACAGAATAAATACAACATCTCACAACGAAATAAATTTATACAATATATCAGAGTTTTCATAAATAATTACAACAAAAATTTAATACATTTGATTTTCTAATACATATGGAGTTAACGGGAATAGAAATAAATTGTTGAGTCTTCAAAAATGTCCAATTTCAAAAGGTGAGATCTCAAAACGGTAACACTCAGTCTGACCAGAATATCATGCAAAACATAAAACACTCGAGTCAGGATTAATATTCTCATATAAGTGAATCATCTCAAGTGAAATGCGCAATGAAATGCATCAATAATTTAGAGGATGATTGAGATTTTCATCCTCTAAGGAACTGTGGAACTAGATAGATATAATATAGCACGCTATTATAATAGTGTCTACTCAGTAAAGTAAATATAAATAGAGTAACGTAAGCGGGATTATATTTTTATCCTTACGTCATTTACAGACATTGTCGTATATATTGCATATAAAAAATTAGTACGTCGGTAGATAGGGATGCGCCTCAATCCAGTAAAATCCTACTAATGGGTATTAGCATCGGTGTCTTGTCATATTATCCTGATTGAGTACCCCCACGATTTTGATTTGTAACAACGTATAATGCTTAAGCAAAATTAAAATTTGCTTCTTTCGTAAGGCGACGTTTGACGCACATAATAATAAGGAATTTTCTATTGCGCGTATGCTGTTTTTATTTGAAATATCGGAAGTCGAATTAGATTTTCTCATGTACCGATCATAGACGACGTCAACGATTTCAGCCATCTTATTGTCGATTTCATAGTCTCAAAATGATCTCAAAAATTACCAGTAGTACTTTTTGATGCGCAAAATTGGAACAATACCCAAAGATTTCCAAATTAACGAAAATAACATTTTGTGTAAGGAAAGTATGCAGAAAGTAATGAACACAATGTTTATAGTGCTTTGGTTCGAATTGAACCTACGTCCGCTTTGAAGGCTTTGCTAATTTTATTCACTCTTGTAGAAGTACAATGGTGAACATCATCATTACAAAGGTAATTGTGGTAATTAAGTTTGGTTAGATTCAAGTATTGAAGTTATAGTCCTTATTCTCGAGATTCCTTTGATGTCTAGGAGTTCAAAACCTTGAGAAGTGTACAATTTCTTCTTCCCGAGGCTTAAAGATGCTCTAATGGTTCCCAAGGTCAATAACTCCTTCACAAAGTGTTAAATCAACCAAATGGCAGTGAGTAGGTGGAAATAGGTGAGAAGTGGGAACCATAAGCCAATTTTTCGTACCCCAGGACGATACGTATCTTGGGATCTGACTTCTCTTGCTCCAAACTCTTGAATCCCTCGTTGCTGGCTTATCTCGAATCCAGTATTTCATATCTTCTCACACCGATCCGAGGACTTAAAATTTTCGGAGCCAGTTTGGAGATATGAAGGTGGGGAAGTTAGGTGATTTTGTATCCATGGTGTTCACAAAATGGCGATCCGACACAGGAGCTCTGGGTTTTTGGGATAAGTAAAACGTGGCTTGATCCGGGATACAAAATATTTGGGCAGAGCAGGATACAATGTGTGAGTTGGTGCGGTTTAGCATACGAAAATACACCATGTTCTTATACTGATCCCAAATGTTGAGTTGACTATTGAGCAGCTTCGACGAGTCGTGACGACCACACTTGGGCAACTTCCCATGGGCTTGATTCTTGAGTGTCTTGGCGATAGTTCAGACTGTTAGGCCACGCGATGGGCCGAGTCGTGTGGGCTCGAGTTACTTTTGGGAACCGGGCCAAAAGGACGGCTAACAGTAATCTCAAAACATAAGTATCGTTGTCTAATAGAAATATCATTACACATATTTCAAGACATTAGATTATATCAAAGGAATACCATTAAGAAACCCGAAAGCTAAATATACTGATAAAAAAAAAGATGAATAACGATAAAGGAGAGATCCGGCTAAGTTTCAAGACACAATATCTAACGATGCTGGTCACCTGGTACCCTATCCACTTGAAGTTGGAAAAAAATGAAAGAGGCTAAACTTAAGGCTGGTGGACAAGAATTAAATCCAAATATATGACCAGTCTTAAATTTACTCTATGTGTGATAGAGTTTACAATATCAATGCCTCCCTAACATCCAACTCCCTAAGGGAACTTATCAGCAACATGAGGTCTAATCTAAAGGTCAAATCAAATCAAATCATCACTCGAATAGTTATGATCTCCTGTCCATTTTCTACTCCATTATGCTTAACGAAGAAGAACATAAAATGTAAAATTGCAAAGTTACTCATCAAACATACTCATGCCTTCTTTCTGTAAGAATAACAAAGTTCTTCTTATTGCTATTTTGTCATTCATCTCAAACAAGCACTATCAGAACCGAATCACCCTTGTATTTACTTATTGCCTACTTCGAAGTTATCCACAAATAGTCAGGATCAAACACCTTTCCTATCTTCACAATGAGAACATAGAGTCTCTTACTACCTACTAAGGTGTTACATGTTCTATATCATTAGGACATGACTCCCTCCTACCTCGTATCTATGTTTGGCCTCTTATTTCTTGCTTTGGGGATGCATGCTCACTCATTGTTAGGACGGATCCCAATCAAATCTAGCACTTCCAAACTAATTCCCATAAATGGACTATCCAAATGTCCACATTATAGCCTACTGAGTTTCACCTATATTATCTGCACTGGACCAACCCATTAACTTATATCATGCCAACGGATCGTCCAAATGCCTGTTTTTGGCTAACAAACGCCTCCAATTTCCAATCTTGCAGACTTACCAAATCAATTTGCCTAACGGGGAAGTTAGAATCTCCTTGTCTCTCCACGGTTAAACGTACAATCCAATTTTCCAAACTAACACATCAAGCCTGCGCTTAATGCCTTAATATTTTCTTTTTCATTAAAAAGGAACACAATAGATCATCTCTACGTTAGGTTGGCTATCATGGTCGGCCATCTCTTGGAGCGGTACACTGTCACATAACAATAGCAAACAATCTCTTCTCCTTACCTCTACATGAGGTTTCATTCTAAATTAATTTTGGTCGTTTTTTATAGTGTTTATCCCTTTAGATTAGAATTCAGTCTTGTTTATCCATTTTGATTAAAGTTAGCTTTGGTATATATTCCAGATTAGGTTTGTAGATCTAATTATTTTAACCTAATCCACTATTTTACTAATTTAATTCAGATTTAAGGTTTATGAATTAACCATTAAACGATATCAATTTAAATTTATAAATCACAATTCCTCAATTATATGCAACATATTTCAATCCAATTTATAACTTATAAGTTTGTAAAATCCAAATCCATATCTTTATTAATTTAATAACTCAGAGGAAATCTAATACCAGTCAGTTTTACCTTTCTGATTCAAATTTAAATCTCATTCAACTGGTGGCCTAAGCTCTAACAATGTAAATTATTTTCAGTTATTTCCCCTTCGTGGATGTCCTCCTTAATTTGATTTGTTTTATTTTATTTGGAAGATAAAGGATTTTGAAAAACTTGAATACGTTAACTATAGGCTGTAAACGTTAGAAGAGATACCAAGATTTAAGGTTAGAGATTAAAGATATTTTCATAGAGTTTCTTAGGGCATCAGTATTGTCAGATTAACTCTAGATTCAATCCAAGCCATTTGAACACGTCTCAGTCACCATCCAACAATTCAAATAAGTTACTCTTATAATCTATTTATTAGAACATGTCATTGCTAAGAAAGTAGATCTTAGAAAGGATAGGACAGACGCTTTAGCTGACGATTGACTATCATAATCGATCACCCTTAGTTAGGGTTGATAGCCCCACTTAATTTTTCCTTTTTCTTCTTACGGCTCCTCTATACTAACTCGAATTATGATGAGTGATGTATGAAAATTGTGGGAATAATCGTACGAATGCAATGGAGAAGTCACTTGTTGACAACTTTTTGGCAAAAGCTATCGCGGCTCAATGGATCGATTAGAACATGTCATTCCTAAGAATCTTCCTATGTACCAGTTACACTATTATCCCTCAAAATTCAAATTTTCAACAGATTTCTTATTCGGTCTTAGTTGAGAGAAAAATATACTATCAAATGATAACAATTGTTAACTTATTTTATTGTATCAATCTAAAACGAATCATGTTTCAAAATAAAATAAAAAATAATGGCATGTTACTACGATCTAATGCATGATGGTCCTATATGAAAAGAAAAGGAAAAAATATTAAAACATAATAAAAGCATGTAATGCAGACTCCCCCCCATACTTGGACAAAACATTGTCCACACTGTAAACACGTCTCCTAAATTTGAAAGATAACACCCAAAGGTGGATTAAATGGATAATGATTTGTAAAATGAAATGCAATTTAGCAACTATATGCGAATGAAAATGGTATGCAGAATGAAATCTACGATGATGATGCGTGTCATGTGAAAAATGAGATTTCCTCCCCCTCCCCCCTACACTTGCCTCTATCGAAAATAAAGTATGATGATTTCGTATTTGAATTTCGAGGTACAAGAGGCATGTCAATAATTTCTGAATTCAAAATCTTCCCTATGCAAATTTGGCCGTGACAGTGATTTATACCATTTAGATGAAAATTATCATAATCCCGTAAATTTGAGTGTTTAACAACAATTTCTTTTGACGAATGGGCTTAAGGTTATCTTTGAGACGTTCCATATATTCATTCTCATCATTTGAAAGTTTGAGTTCGTCTTCGAAAGACATCATGGACAATTCTATTGAAGTATGAGAGGCTTTCTGAAATGGTAAATCTGTTGTGTCATCAACAACGGTTTCTATCATGTCGACTTGTCCTGTTTTAGAATCTTGGTCATTCAAAGAAGAAGGTGTTGACAAGGGAAGTGACGGAGGTAAATGTATAGAAGATAGAGTGTTGGGGTTGCCAACTGTAACACCCCACCTCCATTAAGGTCACTCACAAAGGGAATGCCTTAACTTTGATGGAGCATTTTAGTAGACAGAACAGAATATTACAAGAACAGATACATAAAGCAGTACTTGAAAATTTTATAACTTTATTTCAGCGGAAAACAGAAATCAGTTTGGTTACATCTTTCAAAATTACTTTACCAAAACTCAAGTACATATATATATATCAGCCTTATTCAAAAGCCCTCAGAGTACAAATCTTTAAAATCATAATCCACACAGAAGATACCATAAGAAGTCAAGCCACACTTTAAGCACTTCAAGCAAAAGAAATCCGGATCAAGCTAAAGTATTCCCTCCTTGGAAACCTGGGGGGGAACGGAAAGAAAAGGGGCGAAAAACAAACGAGGTCAGACATAAAGTCTGGCGAGTCCAGTGATTTCCAACATATGAACAGATAATAATAATCATGGCATGCAAATAAAACTGGATGCGAGATAACAGTAACAGAAGTAGCAGATATACTTAAGCTAAACAGAAGAAACAGAATGATGTAAGCTATTACTTTTCACTTCTCTGCACTAATACTAGTATAACAGGATTAGGTGTCACCCCAATGTCTAAACTGAAACAGAAACGGGAACAGAATAATTTCCACAGAAGAGAATGCTAGTAATGGGCCTTTACCACCCCAACAGAAACAGACAGAAACAGAATGCTCATAATGGGCCTTTACCACCCGAACAGAAGGTACAGAAACAGAAACAGATTAATCCCTACGGAAACAGAATGTAGAATTAGGTGTACACTAGTAAATGGGCCTTTACCACCCGAACAGATGGTACCACGCAGAAACAGGCAGGTGTTGCCACCCAACAGAAACAGACGGTACCAACAGAAACAGACAGAACTAAGTGTACCCTAAAACCCTACCCCAAGCGATCGGCTCCCTAATACATAAATACCCTGTGTCGGCCCCACAGTAGGGTGTATCACTCCCTAAAGTGACAACCAATTGGCACATACCTATTTACGGATGTCATGGCGTCTTACATCCTCAGAGGTAGATTGGGATCCATGCACGCACATGACCCAGTTGGAACGCACCATCAACACCCTTTTCCATTATCAGAATGAACCGCTTATAATTAGTTTAGTAAGCGTGCCCGGACCCTACCTACTGTTGGGTCAAAGTTTTGATACCAGAAAGGGTTACAGACTAATATGGGTCCCAAACAACAGATGACACAAGTAATTTCCCTCCTAACCTTGTATCCCCAGACTAACAGATTTCAGATTAACTTGTTTACAAGTTTTCAGACATACAGAGTTCAAGTCAACTAGTTCACAGATCAAAAAAATCAAGTTAACGGGTTTTCAGACTAACGGATCAGATATACAGTTCTTAACAGACTTACAGATTATCTAACATTGTATTGGGCCTACAGATTCACGAAACAGGTTTTATTAAATTCATCAGTCCGGTTGGTTTAAGCCTATTTACCCAAAATGTTTTAGACATCATATTTATCCCAGATTAGCATTAATTAAATATTAATGCACAGACCTCTCACATTAGGTCGGTAGCTTGTGGCCGCTGGATATGCCGGGCGGTTCCGGGCAGACTTCTGCAACAAGCCAGACCTAACCTCGTGTCTAAGCATATTTTAGTTATGCCTACGACCTCTCACATTAGACTGACAGTTTGCGGTCGCTGGTTAAGCCGGTTGGTTCCGGGCAGGCTTCTACCGCAAACAGAGCCTAACCTCGTGTCATAGCCAATTCATTCCAGTACAGATTTTTCAGATATCAGACTAATTCTGTTTATTTAACAGATTAAACTTCTTCATAGGATACAACAGATTAATCAAATTTCCATGTTTTACTAAATCTTAGGTCGAGCCTACGGATTTCCATACCCAGATTACCATTATCTAGTTTTCAACAGATCAGACAATTCAACAGGTAGCAGATCTAGCAGTTTAAGCGATTCAACAGATTTAGCAGATAACAGATTTAGCAGTTTAGGCAGTTCAACAGATTTAGCAGATAACGGATTAGGCAATTTAACGGATTTAGCAGATAACAGATTTAGTAGATATCTAAAACTCTATTTACATATCTTGCCTAATCATAAATTTAGCCTAAACTTATATGCCCAAATCAAGGTCATAATTCATAATACAATATATGCCCAAATCTTAGCCTTAATATTCCCATTTACAGTTCATGTCAAAACTAGATTTAATATTCTAGTTTACCATTTATGTCCAGGACTAATACACATGTAAATCATTCTCTATTATAGCCAATTCAGATTATGCCAACATATTTGCTATGCCAAATTAACTTAATTAAGCTATGCCCAATCCCCATATAACGTGTTTCCACAAGTTCTCTAAATACTCATGGAATGGCCCTAACAAAAGGAATAGGGGATAAGAACAAGAATTGATATCAAAGAATAGGCGTGCAATAATGAACCAAATACAATAACAATGGCCCCAATAGGCTCGATGTACATAACAGTGAATGGGAATAAACTAGCAAAGTTACATACTAAATACGAGATCTAACATCATTAAGGGAATAGGCATAAGAAACTAACTACAATGGTTATAGGCAACTAACCACAATAGTCATGGGCGAGTAATCACAATAGTTTCTTATTCAATGTCATAGGCAATAGTCTCATAGTCATGAATCATAGTCATAGGCAATAGTCTCATAGGCGTGAATCATAGTCATAGGCAATAGTCTCATAGACGTGAATCATAGTCATAGGCAATAGTCTCATAGACGTGAATCATAGTCATAGGCAATAGTCTCATAGACGTGAATCATAGTCATAGGCAACAGTTTCATGTCCAATTATCCATTATTCATTATTTGTCCCAAAATTTAGCGTTCGTGCGTTAATCTCTTATGAGATTCGGTGCAGGCTCGTAGTAGCCTGACTATAGAACAGAGAGAAGAAAGAGGTACAGAATAGTCACAGAAAAACAGATCTGACAGATAAGAATATACATAACCTCATATTCAGATTTATAACCACGTCAAGATCATAATTAAAGTTCATATATGAAAATAACTGTACTCACAATCAAAAAGGGAAGTCTTGATTTCTGGTTTCTGAGTTCTGACACTGAATAGCATTCCTTTGGCGTAGACTATCGATTAGATTAGAAAATAGTTGTTCCCTTTTTAACTTTATTCAGATTGGAAGAAGATCCTAGTTTTGATTCCAGCAGAGTAACGACGCCATTATTTTATTTCACAAGAACGGAGGCAGAATGAAATTATGCAGCATAAGGTTAGAGAAGAATGATGTAAAGAGAATGGGGCTAGGGGGCTGTTTATATAGGGTTTCAAACTAATTAGAGCCGTCGATGAAGCTAGGGTTAATCAAGGCCATCCATCTCAAGAGAAGCCAATCAGAAAGTGAGAAGTTAGCCCTAGTGACACAGCAGAGCTCAGAAATTCGACCAGAACCCGACCAGGCCAGCCAGGGTCAAACCAGAAAGCTGTGCAGGTTTTCTCTCGGCCTGGGCGCACGTGGTAAGTGCGCCAATGTAAATTTGTACTGGCGCACTTCCCAAGTGCGCTAGTGCAATCTCTTTTTTTTTCTATTTATCCACCAAACTTCGTTCGTCCATATCTTCTTCATACGGTATCCGTTTTACGCAAACTCGGACTCTATCTTAAGCAGAATTCCGAGACGAACGCAATGGAACAACCCATTTCCCTTAACTCCTACATTTGAAATTAAGTATTCTTAAATTTTGGTTAATCTGATTATTCGAAAATTCGGGGTGTTACACCAACATTAGAGGAAACTATATTGTTGGGGCTGCCGACATTAGAAGAAGATATGTTGGGATTACCAACCTTCGAAGAAGATGGAGATTTGGAAGCTTTGGAAGAATTGGCCTTAATTGCCATCAGAAGAGTGTCAAGCTTTTGATTTGAGGTTGGGATCGAAGGATTATCGAGATTGCCGACATTATTTTCAATCGTTTTCCGGACATAAGGATGGTGACCGAATTACGGCTTTCATCCTCACTAGAGTTTACACTACGAGAATTACATTTTGGATTCATCTCGGGTTGACTAGTCAGTTTCTCATTACTTTTCATTAATTCCATCATCATATTCATCATTTGTTTGAGTTTAGCATCTCAATTATTTATTAGTTTCTCTAATCGAACAATTTCATGTGAAGCTTCAAAAGATGAAGGAGTTTGAGTTGACGCTTCAAAGTTAGGCTGCCTATATGGTTGACTCGAAGGCTTAGACTAAGATGAAATTTGAGGATTGGAAACTGGAACTTGGTAATTCGAATTCGGTATCATGGCGACATTATTGAGATTAGACCATGAGAAGTTTGGATGATTTCTCCAGCTAAGGTTATATGTGGATGAGTAGGGACTATTTTGAGCTATGACGTTGACATGATCTTAAGGATAATAATAGGGTTGTCCATCTATGATTTGAGGAGGAGTTTGAGTTTCTAAGGGAAATTCGAAAGCATTTTCAAAACTAGTAAGTTGTGATACCCCTTGAATAAAAGAATGGTTAAGCTCAAAATTTCCTTCAATGGGTGTAAATGCAATGGCAGAAGGTTGAACAGTCCTAGTTAGGTAACATCGATCTCGAAGAGATAAGAATCTATCCATTTCAAAATAGATAATGTACTCAAGTATATCTTATTAGTTGATAATCTCGATTTGAAGGGAGAAGGGGCTCTTATGGCCGTTCACGTATAGTATAAATACTAAGGGATACAGCCAATGTTTTACGGGTAGTATGCAACCTCTTTTGTTAGAAGTTCAAAAAAAATTGAACTAATATATATTCGCAATCAAACCCTTGAGAAAATCAATTTAATAAAATACACTTTTGTAGTTAAATAATTTGCAACTCAAGTCAAGTTTTATAATAAAAAACAATGAGAGTGGTGATTTTAATTATGGAAATTCATTTCTAACAAACAGATTCAGAAATTTCAATCACAGAACAACCATAGAATAATAAATTGCAGAAATAAAAATTTTACAAGCAAGCCGCTGCCCCTGCAGGAATTTTTACAAGCAATGTCTATATATTTTTCTTTGTAGTAGAGCACCTGTAGAGTTCATAAAATTTTACGGTGGGGTATGGCTGTCTATCCAGTGCAATTGAGTAGCTTGAATGATCAAAATCCCAGTATTAGCAAATTGTTTAACCTTTGATTTCTTTGTTTGTTGCTCGAATTTTTGTTCTCTTTGGTCTTTGTTTAAATGATTGAATCTTCTTCTTCTTCTTCTTTGAAAAAGTAACAAAAATAAAACACTCGAAAAGGAGAAAAAATCCTAACAAAATGACTCGACTAAAAGTTATAAGCAAAACTACTTCGCTAAAAAACTAGACTCTCACTCAAAATCAAAACTCAGAAGAAGAAAAAATGAACTAGACTCACGCACTCGCGACCATTTTGTATAATACATGGTCTCTCAACCCAAAAAAGACAGTCAACAAAAGGATCACACGCCCATATGATTTTCCAAAAAATTCAATAAGTCCCAAAAAAAACACTTCTCCTTTTATTTCGAAAATCAGAATCGAACTCCTATGAAATTGACTCGGATATGGGAATTTTTTATGCCGCTGGTGATAGGTTCAAGCGTTTAGAGGTTGCAGATGCTGCGTTGGTTTGTGGTTGTTTGCAACTGGATTTTGATTTTGATTTTTATTGTGTATTGGATTTCAGTCTTCGAGTTGGTTACTGCGAAAACTTGTTTGATTTGCGAATTAGGTTTTGCTGTTGAACGAATTGGGTTTCTAGAGTTTTTCTTAGGCTTCGAGTTCCAATGTGGATTGGGTGAATTTGGTATGAGAAAGATAGTGGCGTGGGACGTTCAGAAGGATGGGTCGAAGCAGGAGTTTGCGTGATTTGTTAAGGGGATGGCTCAATGGTTTTGGATGATTTATGGCCAGGGGGTTGTTGCGTGAAAGAGTGAAATGATAGATTAAACAGTGTTTGTGGATGTGAATATTGGGTGTGGTAGCCGTGTAAACGGATACAGGCACTGGTGTTGATGCTTTGTAAGTATGGGTTTGGTTTCTTTTTTCTGCTTGATGAGGATTGAAAAAGCAAAGTACACTACTACAAATCAGGTCAGTTGCTTCGCCTTATTTGCTTCGGTTGTCTTTAAAACAGAGGCAAATAGTAACAGTTGCTTCTGTTCCTTCATCACATTGGAAGCAACTACTTCATAGGGAGCATTAAATATTTTACATATACGAAATTGCTTCCGTTGTTGTAGGAACCGAAGCAACTGTGTGAAGCCAATGTAGCTATTTGCTTCTAACCTTTGTAAAGCCGACGTTTTAAACCTGAGTTAGTGCACCAACCAAATTAAGTAACATCGGTTTCATACAGTCCGACGTTTTAAGATGGGCCAAAACTTTCAGACCCAGTTTACCGCCTTTTTTTGGGGCTCGCGCCACTCTCTTCCGTCTTTGACTAAATTAGATTTTTTATTTTTTTCCTTCCTTTTTCTAAATCGATAATCCATATTGCGTGTTTTCGAGTTAAGTTGTCAGATAATCCACGGCGTCTTCAATCCGCAACGAATCTTGCAAAAGCCCCTCGCTATTGGGTCTCTGATTCTTGACGCCCAATTTTAGATTGTCGAGCCACTTCTCAGATAATCCACTGGATCGCTATCGGTAAATTTAGTAAACCATTGTTTCTTTTGTTTTGGTGTGTTTTTGATCAGAAGTGGTCTTTCGATTACGTTAGCTTTCATCTTGTATGCCTCGATTGTTTCGAAAGCTTGAATTCCAAACTTTTAGAACTGCTATCTAGAAATCAGCTACTTTAATTTTTTCGGTTATTTAGCTGAGTTTAGTCTTGAATGAGATTATCTTTACTATGATGTCAGCTCTGATTATAATATACACAGTCTTTATTGTTCAGTGCTAACTAAGGCAACCTTGATCCTTAGTAAAGGACGAACCCTAACTTGTAATGACTAATGAGTCAAGAATGCCAACTGATCTTCATTCTATTTTTAATTTCTGTTAAAGGAAATTGACTGATTGGAATTTCAGTTAACGGTAATGTTAAAGAATGAAAAATATTTAAATGTGCTCTAACACCTTAAGACTGTGAAATTGACTTTGAATGCCTCCTTCAATTCAAACTATTTGTTTATGGTGCAAGGATAAAACTGATATTTACAATAATTTATTTTGCTTTTTAATGAATAAGTATGATTCTTAATGCATGCCATTCAGAAATACATTGACAATACACTTAAACCATAACTCCATCCCTGGATGTCATTATGTCCGCATTCAAAATCTGTTTTTCATATTCGTGTTTATGGATGTTAGATAATTATCACTGATAAATAAATAAATTTGGCTTAATATTATTTATCGCCAAATATATATGAAAATAAGTAAAAGTCGTCGTTCTATGTTTACTGTGTAATCATTGACCTGAATATAAGTAAAAGTCGTCGTTCTATGTTTACTGCGTAAACATTGTTTGTAAAGGTAGTGACTGACTGTGGTACAATTATTATTTCTTGGAATCTGTCAGAGATATATAATATACTGTGCATTGTGGGTTTGCATTCATGTCGCGTCAGGTCCGGTTTTGACGGAACATAAATCTGCCTTGATCAATATCTCAATAGCTAGACATGGCTTAAATGGAAATGGCGATTCCTTTGCAGCTTTTTCCTCAGTGAAATCCGTGACCACTGCTTTGACCCCGATTTACTCAGTTTATACATGTCCTTGAATCTTGATACACACAAAAGAATTTCTTGTCGTTCCATTTCATTTTGAAATTTGAACAACGCATAAAACCAAAAGGTTCCATTTCATTTTCTTTGTCTGAAAAGATGAAGTCGCAACGATGGCTCGTTTCCTAGTCGTAGATTCACGTCAAAATTTCATTATAATGATTTTCTTTATTATTTTGTAAGCAAACGAATTAGTATATTGGATAAATAGAGTAAAAAGCATGCATGCCGAAATGTAATATTGTTTTTCCATATTTTGACTTATACCAGTCATCCACTCCTTTTGCATTTTAATAGATACTACATTCAGGTTGTGTAACACCCCACCTCCGCCAGGGTGACTCTTGCAAGCACTCTGACTTTGGAGGGGCGTTTGAATCAGGTAAACATGCATAATGATATATCAAGGCAGAACAAGAACATATGTATATATGTAAACAGAGTAAATAAGGTAAGTAAAACAGCGGAAGATTTCAAACTATTTCAAAAACAAGTCTGGTACAACATAATGTCAACTTTCCAAATACACAAGTCTAGATAAAAACAACATTACTGAAAAACTGAAATACATAAGTACTATCCCCAAAATAAGTGATAACCATAGCTAGCTTCATGTCAAGACCGTACATGAGCTAAAATCCCACAAGCAAGCGATCAGAAATCCAGCTAAGCTCCAATATTCCCTCCCTGAGAACCTGGGGGGGGGGAAACGGAAGAAAAGAGGCGAAAGAAAACAGGTCAGTCAAAAAGACTGAGTAATCCCTACTACAATCAATGTAAACTGGTAAAGTTAACTGGCATGAGCAGCAGGGATGAACATAAGGATAACAACATACTAGCATGATGATTAACTAACAAGGTAGATAAAGGTGTCATCGCATAATCAGGTTTAAGGTTTTGCACCGCAGGTGTACTAGCAAACTAACATGACTTGAATAAACAAGTATTGATCACTTGGCCCAAGCTTTGGCCCAATAACATGAAATGACCCTAATACAAGGTCCAACCAAACGGTCTAGTCGATCGGCTCCCTAAGCCTAACTCGTCACGTGTTGGTGTCAATATGGCCCAAACATAATTGTAGTCGAACTGTGCCGGGTCCACCCTTCGGGTGTATCAAGCCCTAGGGTGCCAACCCCTGGACACCATAAACATGAGTGCACAGTCTCGATCTACTGGTAACCATGGGTGACTTCTCCAAATACGGACTACTTGCACGACCATAGTCCGTCCGGAACTACATCGGCGTACCACCCGGCCGTCGTTTATTGGTCGCTTACCTCCAGCCCAGTAATCGTGCCCCACACCCTAGCCTAGTCCCTAGGGCCATAATGATACAAACTTGGGATTACTGCTGGAGTGGGCCCCCATTGCTAGGATTTTTCTAGTGGGTTAAGTACGGTTTAACCCTCTTGCTAATCATGGATTAACTTGGTTAAGTGTAACGATGAGTTCACGACTTAACCCTGATTAATCTACCAAGCCCAATTTGGTTAAGTATTAAGTGGACCATGACTTAACCCTAATCACGAGGCATTAATTAATTTAATGCGCCTTAACCTCTCACATTAGACCTTGTTGTGGTTACTAGTTAAGCCGGGCGGGTCCGGGTAGCTTTACACCACAACTTGGTCTAACCTCGGGTTCAAGGTACAACATGGCCAACTTCTCACATTGGGTCCTATTGTTTGTAGCAACTAGTTAAGCCGGTCGGTTCCGGGTAGGTTTACGCTACAAACTCAACCCAACCTCGAGTTGGTCACACTTATCTTTTCTAAGTGTCATGTCCATTATGTTTCCAAAACATGTTACAAATTTTCAAGCAATTGGGTAGACCTAACTTAATAGGTAAATTCCCAATGGGTAGACCTAACTTAATAGGTAAATTCCCAAGCTTATGTTTTTATGTCTTTTAAGTTTACCCAACCCCAAACGCAATCCCATCGCTTACATATCGCAATAGCGCATAAAGGATAGAAAGAGGGAACTTGGCATAATCATGACATAAAAGTATTGAAGCCACAAGTTTAACATGGTGGCATATGAAATGTTCATGTGTTCATACCCTTGCATATTACATTTTTAGGCCCCAAAAGCATGCATAAAACCAAACTTGGCATATTGGTGATACATGGTGCTAAATGACATGTAGAAATGGCCATAAGTTCGCATTTAGCCTCACATGCAAGTTATCATAAGAGATATGATAACTTACATGTTGCCAAAATGCAACCTTTAGCATAAAGCTTGAAGCTTTATGTTCACATACTCAAGATAAGCTTGCATAACATGATAACATGAACAAGATGATCATCCCAAACTTGCATAACATACTTGCATATCATAACATGGCATACTTGCATAGCATAACATGGAAAACTTGCATAACATGACATGATGAACTTGCATATCATAGCATGACATACTTGCATATAAACTTGCATATCATAACATGACATACTTGCATATAAACTTGCATATTACAACATGATAAACTTGCATATCATAGCATAGTAAACTTGCATATAAACTTGCATATTACAACATGATAAACTTGCATATCATAGCATAGTAAACTTGCATATCATACATTTAACTTTAGAGTTTAAGTATGAAAGTAGAATAGGGCTTACAATGCTTAGGAAGTCACAAAAATATGACAAAGCCCTTATGAAATCAATTAAACCCAAAATGCAAGCAAAACCCTTGAGCCAAAATGATCAAAACTCTTCCTTTATGATGCAAATATAGAAACTTGACTTGAATGCAAGCTAATGATGCTCATACAAGCTTGAAAACACTTGTATGCATGGAAAATCTCTTAAAAATTTATTTAGGAATTTATGAAGAGAGTGGAGGCCATGAGAGGATTGATTTTGCCATAGTTTAGTTGTATGAATGAATAATGATGATTTAGGGCTAGCTTAGGGTCTTATTTATAGATTAGGCAAGTGTTTTAGGCCATAGGATTAAACCCTAGTTGCAATCTCAGCCCTTAAAACCGAATCTGGCCCCCAAGCTCAACACAATCTCAAAATGGTGCACCAGGCAGAATTGCCCGGCTGGACCAAGTCGACAGCCAAGTCGACAGGGCTGTCGACTTGGGTCCAACCAAGTCGACTCCCAAGTCGACAGGCCTGTCGACTTGGGTGCTCTGGCGGGAATTTTCCCGCCTGGCCCAAACTGGCCCAAATTTCCAAATTCAAACTTGAATTTGAAATCTGTTTTTACTTTGAAATTTTCTGAAAACTTCGTTGGGCCTTAATCGGGTCATACGGACTCCGATTTTCGAAAACTCGGACTCTATTTCGCGTATTTTTCCGAGACGAACGCAATGGCATAGCCCGTTTCCCTTGATTCAGATTTTAGAATTAAATTCTGCCTCGATTTATGTTATAACAGGTTATTGAAAATCCGAGTTGTTACATTCTCCCCTCCTTAAAGGATTTCGTCCCCGAAATCTTCAAGTTGGGAAGAACATATCCTACCATCCAACATCCATCTACTCAAAACATCATCCACGAGCAATCATTGTCCTTACAAGATTCTAAATGTTGTACGAACATATGCAAAGGTGTGTGTATATGTACTTATCTAATGCAAATATCATCAATGCAAATTATGTTAGTGAAATGAATCCATATGTATGCAATTCCTAACATAATGTATAACATCTATATGTGTGCACATAACATACATCCATATGCAACATTCATGTGATAACACAAAAATTTTCATCCATGAATAAGCATAAACACTCATGCATATGCAATATGAGGAGTGTGTGAGCCGATCTAGTGCCTAACGTGTATAATGCATCCACGAGTAACCACTTGCAAACACTTGCAACCACTTGCAACCATCAAGCATAACATGTTTCAAACACATGTTTCATCCAAAGGGTTTCTACCTAAGGTTCTCATGACAAGATTAACACGATAAACTAGATAGACATGGATAGCAAAGAGAAAGATATGCTAATAAAGAAAAGAGATTGAGAGTGTACCCTCAAAGAGGAATGGATAAAGCCCACGCATCTTCTCCTCGGTTTCCCAAGTTGCGTCTTCTTCGGCTTCACCCCATTGAACCTTCACCAACTTGACCTCTCGATTCCTTAGCTTCTTGGTCTCCGTCCCCAAGATACGAATCGGAGCTCTCCTCAAGGTAGCCTCTTTCTCCACTTCCACATCTTTCAGAACACTTGGCTCAACAACCTCTGCTGATTCATGTAAACATTTCCGGAGATGCGAGACATGAAAAACATCGTGTACTCCGGCAAGCTTCTCGGGCAACTTCACTCTATAAGCCATCTGCCCGATCCTCTATATAATAGGGAATGGTCCAACAAACCTCGGTGCTAACTTCCCAACGGCTCCAAATCGGACCACATTCCGCAAAGGAGAAACCTTCACGAAAACCATATACCCAACATAAAACTCCAAATCAGTTCTTCGCTTATCAGCATAGGATTTCTGTCGGTCTTGGGCCGCTTTCATCCGTCTCTGAATCAACTCGATCTTCTCGGATGTATCTTTGATCATATCAGGCCCAAGTATAAGCTCATCTGTAGTCTCCCACCAACATGTAGGCGACCTGCACGGCCTCCCATATAAAGCTTCGAATGGTGCCATCCCTATGCTTGCCTGATAACTGTTATTATATGCAAACTCAACAAGAGGAAGATGGTCTTCCCAAGTACCACCAAAATCCAGAATACAAAGCCTCAACAGATCCTCGAGTACCCTATTCACCCTTTCGGTTTGACCGTCCATCTGTGGGTGATAAGCCGTACTTAGATTCAACCTTGTGCCCATAGCTTCTTGCAAGCTATTCCAGAACTGACTTGTAAAGATTGGGTCACGGTCACTGACTATACTAGAAGGGACTCCATGTAGTCTCACAATCTCACGAAGATATACAGACGCTAGCCAAGATGCGGTCCTCTTGCTCTTCACCGGGATGAAATGAGCACTCTTCGTAAGTCTATCCACAATAACCCAAATGCTCGTATTCCCTTTCCTTGACCTTGGTAGCCCATCGACAAAATCCATGGAAATACTCTCCCACTTCCAAAGTGGAACGTCTAGAGGATGCAATAGCCCACCGGGCTTCTTCGACTCGGCCTTAACTTGCTGGCAAATGATACATCTAGAGACAAACTCTGCCACATCCTTTTTCATCCCAGGCCAAAAGAAAATACGCTTCATATCTTTATACATCTTATCTCCACCCGGATGTATAGTCAACTTAGAGCGATGCGCTTCCTCCATAACTTTTCTTACTAAATCTTCTACCATTGGAACACATAACCTTCCGTCTCTCCTAAGCCAACCCTTGTCATCAATAGAATATCGAGCGAGATGACTAGACGCCTCTCCTCGAATCAGCTTATCCATAATCTCAACTATCTGAGGGTCTTCTCTCTGCGAAGCCCCAACTTGATCAAGAAGGGTAGGTCTGAGTTCCAGAGATGCTAAAGAACCGGTCATCGACTCAATCGCCAAAGAGAAATCAAAGGTTGCCACATACTCTAAATTCTTCATCTCAACGAATAGAGGACTCAGAGTCAACCTTTTTCTACTCAATGCATCAGCTACCACATTCCCCTTGCCCCTGGTATAAGCTATCTCAAAATCGTAGGACGCCAAGAATTCCATCCATCTTTGTTGCCTCAGATTCAGATCCTTCTGAGAAAAGAGATACTTCAATGACTTGTGATCGGTATAAAGCTCAAATCTTTCGCCCAGAAGATAATGGCGCCAAGCCTTGAGTGCATATACTATTGCTGCCAACTCTAAGTCATGAGTGGGATAATTCTTCTCATGCACTTTGAGTTGTCTACCGCCAAAGCATATCACTCTTCCTTCTTGCATCAGAACAGCTCCTAACCCCGTGCCACATGCATCGGTGTATACTGTAAATAACTTCCCTCCATCGGGCAAAGCTAGAACAGGTGCTGATGTGAGAGCTCTCTTGAGCTTCTGAAAAGCAAGCTCGCATTCTATGCTCCAAGCAAAAACTAAATTCTTCTTCGTCAATTTAGTGAGAGGAGCGGAAATCTTCGCGAAGTCCTTGATGAACTTCCGGTAAAAGCCTGCAAGACCTAGAAAACTTCTCACTTCGGTTGCATTCCTTGGAGTCTTCCAATCCTGAACTGCAACTACCTTAGCGGGATCCACCGCTAAGCCTTGCTTAGATACTATATGCCCAAGGAATCTAACTTCCCTTCTCCAAAAGTGACACTTGGAGAACTTGGCCTTCAACTGATGCGCTCTAAGCGTATCCATCACCTCCACGAGATGCCTTGCGTGCTCTTCCTCATCCATAGAGAAGATCAGAATATCATCTACGAAGACCATGACAAACTTGTTCAAGAACTCCCTGAACACCCTACTCATCAAGTCCACGAAATATGCGGGTGCATTAGTCAAGCCGAACGGCATGACAAGCCATTCGAAGAATCCATCTGGAGTTCTGAACGCAGTCTTGTCTATACTATCTTCAGCTACCCTGAGCTGATGGAATCCAGTAGCAAGATCAAGCTGAGAGAAAACAGAAGCACCGACAAGCTGGTCAAAGAGATCATCGATCCTCGGTAACGGGTGTCTGTTCTTCTTAGTCAGCTTATTCAACCCTCGATAGTCAACACAAAGTCGGAGAGAACCATCTGCCTTGGTAGCAAATACCACAGGCGCTCCCCATTCAGATATACTTCGTCTAATGAAGTTCTTCTCAAGCAACTCCTTTACTTGCTTACTTAGCTCCCGCCTTTCACGCGGAGCCATGTGCCGAACGGGCAAAGAAACCGGCTTTGCATTATCCACCAGATAAATGCGGAAATCAATCTCTCGCTTAGGGGGCAACCCCCTAACTTCATCGAAAACATCCGGATACTCTCGAACCACTCTCACAGACTGAAGAGTTTCCATTGACGAGTCGAGTGATTCAAGATAGCACAACATGACGGGACCTCTCGAATTACAAGAAATTTCTAGGGTGTTCCCGTGGCGAGTCACGAGCCTCACAACCCAATGCTCACAATCAAGAATGGCTCCATATCTGGACAACCAATCCATGCCCAATATCAATCCGTATCCCCTGAAACCAAGAACATAAGCACTACACAAGAACTCTACACTCAGTATAGAGATCCTCAAATCCCCACATATCATAGACAAATGGGCGGAACCCCCAATAGGATTTGAGACACAGACGGGATCATCTACCAAGCTAGTACTAAGGTGCAAACTATCAACAAGATCAGATGAGATAAAGCTATGCGATGCACCAGAATCAAACAAGGTATGAACTGGAAAATCAGAAATATATACAAGGCTCTCAACAGAAATACTACCTCGATCGGGAACTGGAGCGGTATTGAGAGCATGAACTTGCCCTCCTGAAGGTCCAGCACGCTGAGTCTGACCCTGGCCTTGCCCTTGCTTCTTCGGGCAATCCTTACTGAAATGTCCAGTCTTACCGCAGAAAAAGCATTCACCATTCTTCCTTTTCCTCTTCTTACAATCCTTAATAAGATGCCCAACTGAACCGCAATAATGGCACTTCTCCTTGTTGTTCTTGCCCTTGTTGTTGTTCCCCTTATTGCCTTGACTCTTGTTCTTGTTCTGGTTGCCTTGACTGCTTTGACCACTTGGATTACCCTGATTTCCTTTTCCCTGGGAATCAGTCCTCTTGGCTTGAGTTTCATTCATCTTGGTCTCTTTCTTGACATCTCCCTGAAGTAACGCCATATCAACCAAACTCTCAAACGTGGCCCCATGGGGAATATGTGACATAGCCAATCCCTGCAACGGCTCATTCAATCCTCTAGCAAAACGAAGAGCCTTCTTCTGAGGAGTATTCACCGTATCCAAGCCAAAACGAGCTAACTGATTGAACTTGTTCACATATTCTTTGACATACATATCTCCTTGTTTCAGAGTTATGAACCTTTCCATTTGCAGATTCTCCTCAGCAGAAGATAGAAACTTAAGCATGAACCTTGCCCTGAAATCGGCCCAAGTCTCAACAGGCCTAGTACCATTGGTGACTTCCCACCAATAAGCGGCTTCATCCTTCATAAGCTAAACCGCCAACAAGATCTTCCTCTGATCGTCTAACCCAAAGATAGCAAATAAATCCTCGGTCTCTTTCAACCAATTTCTGGCCTCTACAAAAGTCTCAGTGCCTTGAAAATTCTTGCCACCCATTGCTTTGAAATATTTGCAAGTCTTTGCGAAGTCAGCTTGAGGATGCTGAGGGGGAGGAGGAAGAGGAACCTCAGCGACAGGAGGAGGAGGAACATTAGCGACAGGAGGAGGAACATTAACTACTGGAGGAGGAGGAGGAACATCTGCGGGGCCGGCTTCGGTCGCCCTAGCCTCCCAAAGTCTCCTATACCAAACAGGTACGTGTACTCCCTCCGGAATAGCAAAGTTATCGGCCATACTGAAAACGAAGAAAAAGACAGATTCAGAATGGAGAAAAATGAAGGAATTTTGCTAATGGCTTTTTGGGGAATAGCCTTTAAAATAAACTAGACTTTTCTTTGGAAAATACTTTATACTTGGTTTTGAAAATAGTTTTCCAAAAGTTTTTTAAAAACCTTTTTGTTCCTTCTCGTAAACCATATGCTCTGATACCAAATGTAACACCCCACCTCCGCCAGGGTGACTCTTGCAAGCACTCTGACTTTGGAGGGGCGTTTGAATCAGGTAAACATGCATAATGATATATCAAGGCAGAACAAGAACATATGTATATATGTAAACAGAGTAAATAAGATAAGTAAAACAGCGGAAGATTTCAAACTATTTCAAAAACAAGTCTGGTACAACATAATGTCAACTTTCCAAATACACAAGTCTAGATAAAAACAACATTACTGAAAAACTGAAATACATAAGTACTATCCCCAAAATAAGTGATAACCATAGCTAGCTTCATGTCAAGACCGTACATGAGCTAAAATCCCACAAGCAAGCGATCAGAAATCCAGCTAAGCTCCAATATTCCCTCCCTGAGAACCTGGGGGGGGGGGGAAACGGAAGAAAAGAGGCGAAAGAAAACAGGTCAGTCAAAAAGACTGAGTAAACCCTACTACAATCAATGTAAACTGGTAAAGTTAACTGGCATGAGCAGCAGGGATGAACATAAGGATAACAACATACTAGCATGATGATTAACTAACAAGGTAGATAAAGGTGTCATCGCATAATCAGGTTTAAGGTTTTGCACCGCAGGTGTACTAGCAAACTAACATGACTTGAATAAACAAGTATTGATCACTTGGCCCAAGCTTTGGCCCAATAACATGAAATGACCCTAATACAAGGTCCAACCAAACGGTCTAGTCGATCGGCTCCCTAAGCCTAACTCGTCACGTGTTGGTGTCAATATGGCCCAAACATAATTGTAGTCGAACTGTGCCGGGTCCACCCTTCGGGTGTATCAATCCCTAGGGTGCCAACCCCTGGACACCATAAACATGAGTGCACAGTCTCGATCTACTGGTAACCATGGGTGACTTCTCCAAATACGGACTACATGCACGACCATAGTCCGTCCGGAACTACATCGGCGTACCACCCGGCCGTCGTTTATTGGTCGCTTACCTCCAGCCCAGTAATCGTGCCCCACACCCTAGCCTAGTCCCTAGGGCCATAATGATACAAACTTGGGATTACTGCTGGAGTGGGCCCCCATTGCAAGGATTTTTCTAGTGGGTTAAGTACGGTTTAACCCTCTTGCTAATCATGGATTAACTTGGTTAAGTGTAACGATGAGTTCACGACTTAACCCTGATTAATCTACCAAGCCCAATTTGGTTAAGTATTAAGTGGACCATGACTTAACCCTAATCACGAGGCATTAATTAATTTAATGCGCCTTAACCTCTCACATTAGACCTTGTTGTGGTTACTAGTTAAGCCGGGCGGGTCCGGGTAGCTTTACACCACAACTTGGTCTAACCTCGGGTTCAAGGTACAACATGGCCAACTTCTCACATTGGGTCCTATTGTTTGTAGCAACTAGTTAAGCCGGTCGGTTCCGGGTAGGTTTACGCTACAAACTCAACCCAACCTCGAGTTGGTCACACTTATCTTTTCTAAGTGTCATGTCCATTATGTTTCCAAAACATGTTACAAATTTTCAAGCAATTGGGTAGACCTAACTTAATAGGTAAATTCCCAATGGGTAGACCTAACTTAATAGGTAAATTCCCAAGCTTATGTTTTTATGTCTTTTAAGTTTACCCAACCCCAAACGCAATCCCATCGCTTACATATCGCAATAGCGCATAAAGGATAGAAAGAGGGAACTTGGCATAATCATGACATAAAAGTATTGAAGCCACAAGTTTAACATGGTGGCATATGAAATGTTCATGTGTTCATACCCTTGCATATTACATTTTTAGGCCCCAAAAGCATGCATAAAACCAAACTTGGCATATTGGTGATACATGGTGCTAAATGACATGTAGAAATGGCCATAAGTTCGCATTTAGCCTCACATGCAAGTTATCATAAGAGATATAATAACTTACATGTTGCCAAAATGCAACCTTTAGCATAAAGCTTGAAGCTTTATGTTCACATACTCAAGATAAGCTTGCATAACATGATAACATGAACAAGATGATCATCCCAAACTTGCATAACATACTTGCATATCATAACATGGCATACTTGCATAGCATAACATGGAAAACTTGCATAACATGACATGATGAACTTGCATATCATAGCATGACATACTTGCATATAAACTTGCATATCATAACATGACATACTTGCATATAAACTTGCATATTACAACATGATAAACTTGCATATCATAGCATAGTAAACTTGCATATAAACTTGCATATTACAACATGATAAACTTGCATATCATAGCATAGTAAACTTGCATATCATACATTTAACTTTAGAGTTTAAGTATGAAAGTAGAATAGGGCTTACAATGCTTAGGAAGTCACAAAAATATGACAAAGCCCTTATGAAATCAATTAAACCCAAAATGCAAGCAAAACCCTTGAGCCAAAATGATCAAAACTCTTCCTTTATGATGCAAATATAGAAACTTGACTTGAATGCAAGCTAATGATGCTCATACAAGCTTGAAAACACTTGTATGCATGGAAAATCTCTTAAAAATTTATTTAGGAATTTATGAAGAGAGTGGAGGCCATGAGAGGATTGATTTTGCCATAGTTTAGTTGTATGAATGAATAATGATGATTTAGGGCTAGCTTAGGGTCTTATTTATAGATTAGGCAAGTGTTTTAGGCCATAGGATTAAACCCTAGTTGCAATCTCAGCCCTTAAAACCGAATCTGGCCCCCAAGCTCAACACAATCTCAAAATGGTGCACCAGGCAGAATTGCCCGGCTGGACCAAGTCGACAGCCAAGTCGACAGGGCTGTCGACTTGGGTCCAACCAAGTCGACTCCCAAGTCGACAGGCCTGTCGACTTGGGTGCTCTGGCGGGAATTTTCCCGCCTGGCCCAAACTGGCCCAAATTTCCAAATTCAAACTTGAATTTGAAATCTGTTTTTACTTTGAAATTTTCTGAAAACTTCGTTGGGCCTTAATCGGGTCATACGGACTCCGATTTTCGAAAACTCGGACTCTATTTCGCGTATTTTTCCGAGACGAACGCAATGGCATAGCCCGTTTCCCTTGATTCAGATTTTAGAATTAAATTCTGCCTCGATTTATGTTATAACAGGTTATTGAAAATCCGGGTTGTTACAGGTTGCATCCACTGGTAAACTGTGATTTTGAACAGACCTTGAATCGGTTTTGCTAGAGTGGTTAGATTCATAATTTATATGTGTGACTGTCACTGATATAGATGCAGATATGAGGCTGGTAATAAGTCTGTTCCTTGGCAAACATGCAAAGTTTGGTATTCCTTGGTCTGTTTAATAATGTAATTGTATTTTTTTGTTAAAAGGATGCTTACGGTGCCTTTTCTGTGGATATGCGGGAGCATATCAGCAAAAGATACAGCAAGAAGAAAATTGTTTGCATTCATTTGTTTTAAATTGTTTCTAGTGCTTTTGAACAAGTCAAAATCAATATTAAAGTGTGCATTAATGTAAAACTGCAAAACGGAAAAAAAAAATAGAGTATCCATAGAGGAAAAAAAATGATGCAACAAAAAATATATAAAAAAGTAAAGAAAAATAACAAAATCAGAAACAATTAGTAGTTTTTAAAAGAAGTATCCATCATTAGGCAGGTTTGTTGTCACGGGTAGTATGTTATGTGGATGTAAACCCCAACTTAAGGGTGCATGCGTGTAGATGCAACGCTCATATTTATGTGGATTGTTTTTTTGTTTCATATTTACGGGAAACCAATTAAATTTTATAGAAAATCAATTGTTGTATCATTCTTTTACTGTTCAAGTAATTAGTAAAATATTTCTCTTTTTTTTATAGCTTTGTGGTTTTTTGCCTCTTTAAATATACTGTTCTTATTCTATTTTTAAAGTAAACATTGATTGAAATTCATAAGTAACATGATTCTGTTAATAAAACAGGAACCATGGTTTTCTCAAATTTTTGGGCAAAATGTTAATTCTTTACCTTTATTATATACTTTGTAGGTTTATTGCTTATCCCAAGAAACAAGATTTGGAATTAATTTGATAAGTTTCAAGTTTTGTATTCGGATTTAACATAGAATGTTGCAATGCATTTGGTAAGAAGAATAAGGTATTTTTCTTAGCATTTCCAAGTTTCCACCTGACTTTGTAATTTGACTGTTTATTCATTTGCTTATAATAATTATGTCCTTAATATGTTTGCATGGTGACAATTAGATTAAAAAGCAGGTTATAGATATTTTTGGGTAAATTGTAACTTGTTAATGTTAAAGAAGAGGCACTTGAGACTCAGTACATCAAGATATTACATGGCAACAAAATAATAAACCCATAACCAACATTTCTTCTTAAATAATATTAATAATAGACCTGCCATCAACATATATTTTTTACTGAATAAAACAATGAAAATGATGCATATACCATTTAAATTCTAGACTTGACATATTTAGTCATGCCATATGTTTGACAATCCCATAAAATGCAAAACTACACTCACCATATTTGAATTTCCGTTTTGTATCATAATTTTATAAGGCTAAAATTTGAATTAATTCTACAATAAATGATTCATATGCTCTTATTTTCCAAATAAATGTGGTAGTATACTCTTATTTTGAATTTCAATCAACATTTTTTTTTAGATTTGAATAAAAAAATTATTAGTATATTTTTTTCTCAAAATTTTTAATGACCGGTAATTAGTACTAAAATGACATACCGTACTTTCTGGTTCTAATAGTACCAAAATAACTGCACTTTCTCACTAAGGCGCGCTTTTTTGAACCAGCGCTTTTCTGGGGCTTTGGCGCCTCGAGCACTTTTCTGACGCCTCAACCACAGTTGGCGCCTCGCCTAGGGAAAAAGCCCTAGGCTGGCGCCTAGGGCTTTTTGGCACCTAGGCGCGCCTAGGCGAGCACCTTGACTACACTAATCAAACATCAGTTATATAACTCAAATTACTGTGCACTTTATCTATAATATTTATTGATCACGCTGTGTTAAATTATCACTATGTTCATAAAAGGCAGTTATACATAGGTGCTCATGTCGGAGATGACAAACATTATAACAGTAAGAGTTCCTGCTAATTTCTAATATCATTTTTAAGTTGTCCAGTAATAAAGTTAGGAGTGATAGATTGACCGTTTTGATAGAGTAATCATCTTAGTATGTTTTTTTGAACTGTTGGAGGAGTAATAATCATGTCTTCAAATATTCTAATGGTTAGTGGTGTATGCACTTAGTGCTAATAATGTTTTTTTGGGTGGATAACCGGGAAATAAGATTCCCTTTCCATTAACCTAAATTTTGTGTTGATTTGCCAACTTCGTCGTCAAATTGACAAGGTATTCTACTTATTCTCTTAAGAGATGGTTTAGTTTAGGGTAGAATGTAGAAATATTATTAGAATTTTGAAAGATTGTGTTAACTTTATTTGGCATCATCTTTGCTACCGTTGATTTGCTTGACTAAAGTTTTCATCAAACTTTACAACTAGATGAAAATGGTGGGAAATTAGTTTATAGATTTGTTTATTTAATGCATTATGCATTTACTAATGATTAAAGGCACAAATAACCAATCCTTTTGAATCAAACATATGTATCTATAAAAATGATTGCTTTATTACGTAATGATCATGCGTGTATACATGTACACAAGTAGGTGTTGGTTGGACATATCCATTGATTAAGATTATTATCAGACTGTCATTTTTAAATAAAATTGTTTTCTTAAATATTAAAGTGGACATCTAATATGGAGATTCAGAATATCTGAATAATAGGTTGACCTCTCAATGTGTTTATTTTTCCTTTTTGAACTAATGACACTGTTTCAAGTACTGGGAAAAGCTGCAAATGTTTATGTCATAGTGAATGAGAAACATGTACAACTAAGGTGTTGGATATATGTTCTAATGTATAACTTTTGCCTTTTGTGCTCTGCATTGAAATTTCTAATAATTTTGTTTTATGGAGACCATCAGTGCGAATCTTCAATCCTAACAGTGCAAGCTTACCACGTTAAATAATTTTCCTCTGATCATTCTTTGTTGTTGCAGATTCAAGTTTGAAAAAAAGGAATTTTCACTTTATTTGAAAAGAAGCGTTTCCATGATGGTGATTGATCGGTCCAAATCTTATGGACAATCAAGCGATGATGAGAAACTGACCTGTTGAGTCTGTATGTACATTTGGACTCTTCCTATTCTTTCCATTTTTGCCTACTAATAATGCTTTTACTATTATTTTTGATAAAGCGTGTCATTAAAACAACATAGGTCAATAGCAGAAATATATATATCTTCACAGTAAGATGTTCAAATTCAATATAATTTAGTCTATAATCAAAGAGGAGGAAATCAATATCAAAGAATTACTGATGATGTTCTCTGCGTGAAACTGTTTCTTCTACTTTTCCTTTTTTCGTTTATTAATCTCCATTAAATCATTTTTTAAATTGTAGCTATATGACACTTCTTAATCAGATTTAAAATTAAACCTCATGTTTATGTACTTTTTCCCTATGTTTCCACGAAATGAAAATGTATGTTTCAATGACTGAAAAAATACCATGATCCCATGCATTTAGATACAACTTATTATATAATTATTTAAAATTAGATTTTAACATTGGATATTTAAATAAATTCAGGTGGATAGTGTCATTTATTATATATTCAAAAAATCATGTACTAGATGGTACTTCACGGCTAATATAGATTTAACTCGACATGTTCACTACGCAGTGCACTATAACACACAATAAGGTTTGAATATCTTCAAGAATTTTGAAGCCAGTTGGATCTAATACTATGAATTTGTTACTGAAGTTTTGCTTTTTTTACAGCCAAAAAAACTGCATTTAAACACATAATAGGGCTTTTTGGCGCCTTGAGCATCAGTTTTGCTGTTTTACAGCAAAAAAAAACTGCATTTAAAAAATTGTATAAAACTCAAATTTTGGCTTTTAAAACGTGCATATAAATGCAATATTCAGATTAAAACATTATAACATCATCATAAACCAAACAAAGGACTGCAGTTTTAATTTTATAAGCTGCATACTGGGAAAAAAACTGAATTTAAAAACAATGCACTAGTGTTAAGTTCTTCTTTAGTTGCTTTAACGTCCAAGATTAGATTTGTAAACGATGTCTTCTGTAGTAAATATTTTAATATTAGAAAAGCCCCAAATCGATATTTTGGCTTAACATTCATTTCAGTAACTTCAAATCACACACATGTATCCTTAATAACACTTTATTGTCGATGGTAAGCTTTATTGTCGATGATGATAATCGAGTTCATATAGTTTATAACCCAGTGATTGACCAATTTGCTATGAAAACTTTTTTTCTTTTATTTAATATCATTCCAACAATCACCATAGTGGTTCTTTTTTGAAATAAAATAATATTTCTTATTAATAGCCTAGATTTACAAGTAAAACATCTCTATAGCTAAACACACAAGGATCCGGTGAGATTCTTCTAAATTTTGCATTGGAAAGACACCATGCTTTGAATGCATGACATTAGAGGACGCAATTAGAGAATGCTTTTGTGTGATTTTTTTTAGTAAGTTGGTTCATTTTGGTTTTGTTTTTTTTCCTTTAATTTATTAGTCGAATATGATTTGTATTTTAATATTTAAATTTGTGTATTTGAAAATTGAACAAATTCAATTAAACCAAAAATAAAAATAAAAATTATCACTAGTAATGGTACATTTACAATAAAAAAAATCTATTAAGACATGAAATATAGTCACGATCGGTAATATAATGGATCTTCACCATTAGATTGTCATCTGATTTCTATCTCTCAAGTAAGAATAGAAAGATCTGACGAGCTAAATCTTTTTATATCATTAAGTGTGTCTAATTTTATGTTCAAATGGTATGAAGCTTGTGTCGATGGCATGGGTGTATCTTTCTTCTCTTATAATTTCTCTCAAATATAATTGTAGTGCAATTGGACATTACTTTTAAATTTTGGCGTACATTTTTACCTAACAAACAATGATGGTGAACTAATCTAGCAGAATGGATATACGTTCATGTCTGTACGAACACTTGTGCGCATGCAATTTTTAAGTATAAAATGTGCATATTAGGTTGTAAGGTTTTAAATATGTTACACTAAGATTTTAAATTAAATAGTTATGTACGAATCAACTATAAATTTTGAATTTATATTGTGCGGTCGTAAGTACCAACGAACTTGATATCCCAAATTAACTATCAAACATTGATAGAATAAGCTAAAATATGAATATACTTATGGGCAAGAGTTTGCTACAGATTTTCATAATAAGAAAATGTAAGCCCCAAGAAGCCCCAGGCTGGCGCATAGCGCTTTTTTGGCGCCTTGAGCATCAGTTTTGATGTTTTACAGCAAAAAAAAAACTGCATTTAAAAAATAGTATAAAACTCAAATTTTTGCTTTTGAAACGTGCATATAAATGCAATATTCAGATTAAAACATCATAACATCATCATAAACCAAACAAAGGACTGCAGTTTTAATATTATAAGCTGCATACTGGGAAAAAAACTGAAGTTAAAGACAATGCACTAGTGTTATGTTCTTCTTTGGTTGCTTTAACGTCCAAGATTAGACTTGTAAACGATGTCTTCTGTAGTAAATATTTTAATATTAGAAATGCCCCAAATCGATATTTTGGCTTAACATGACTTTTTAATAACTGCAGTTTTAAGATTAGATGTGAAGCCATGAACAAGTTATTAAAATGAATGTGATATTAACATATAAAATGAATTCTATTTTATTTTTTATGTATAGTGCTTTAAGAGTTGTAGTTTTGAGATTTTTTTATTTATCTTTTTGATACATAACCATAATCTTTCTTTTGGTTAATAAAAAAAATAGACTTCATTTCATTGATTATTAGTTATGAGGAAGAGAGAGCGGAGGGGGGGGGAGGGGGGTAACCTGTTCCTGTAACATGAACAAACAAAATGACCTTAAGAGCACATTAATATGTCTATCTCTTTTCTTTTATGCCTGATTTACCCAATAAATTATGTCATTCATTTTGCATTTGATATTTAAATTTTTCTATTTTGATAAAAAAAATGGATGTGATTCTCATAGCATATGGAAATATGTACTTTGGGAACAAGATAACTCAACCCATTACCAGTAATTCAGAATTATTTTTTACCTTCCTAATAAATCTTGGCATATAGATCATCGCATATTACTTGTACTAAATGATTGGCATGTTTTGTTATTTGGTTTTCATTTTTTTTGTGTAGCTTGTTTGTAGTATTCTCACATGGATCGTAGTTGGATGTACAACGTAAAACGTTGCGATGATGAGTTTCTCAATAAAATGGAAGAGTTCATCAATTGTGCATTAACCAATCAATCAAGAAGAGGGGATGAAAATATTTTTTGTCCTTGTAGACTCTGCAAAAATGCCAGAAGATTCCGTAACATAGATCAAATTAGAGATCATATAATTTGCAATGGGTTCAAGCAAAATTATATGCAGTGGATATGGCATGGTGAAAGTATACTTAGTAGACCTAGTTCTAGTGCTCATGAGACCGTTGAGAATGAACGGGAGAATAATGACGTGAATGAAGATAATGATTGTATGCATGAGATGTTTCGTGATGTCGAAGATCATCTGATGGAGGAGCCACAATTATGCGAAAAAATATTAATAGATGTCGAAAAGCCTTTGTTTAATAATAGTTCTTTTACGGTATTGTCTGCGGTGCACAAGCTTTTTAATTTGAAATCAAAGCATGGGTGGAGTGATACAAGTTTTACTTCTTTATTGAAACTTTTGAAAGACATGCTTCCAGAAGGTAATGAGCTCATCCGAGAATTCTTAATTGGCTAGTTTTCCTATTTCTAACTACGAGGCGAAGAAAATTATGTGCCCTATTGGTGTAGGGTAGAGAAAGATACATGCATGTCCAAATGATTGTATATTGTATCGAAATGAATACGAGGATTTAAATGAGTGTCCCAAGTGTGGATTATCCCGTTATAAGTCCCGGGGAAATGCTCATAACAATTCAAATAAGATACGACCTCCTACAAAGATCTTATAGTATTTGCCAATTATTCCAAGGTTTAAACGCTTGTTTGCAAATAAAGAAAACGCAAAAAACTTAAGATGGCATGCAGATGTGAGAAAAAATAATGAGTTGCTTAGGCATCCAGCAGATTCTCCACAGTGGAGAAATTTTGATGCAACATATCCTGATTTCGGTGAAGAAAGTAGGAATCTTAGACTTGGTCTTTGCACAGATGGCATAAACCCATTGGAAACCTAAGTAGTCAACATAGTACTTGGCCTGTTCTTTTGGTGATTTACAATCTGCCTCCTTACTTGAGTTTGAAGCGCAAGTATATCATGCTATCTCTTCTAATCTCTGGACCGCGACAACCAGGAAATGACATCGATGTTTACCTAGCTCCTCTTATTGATGATCTAAAACTTCTATGGGATAAAGGTATGCATGTGTTTGATGCATATAGTAAATGTGATTTCACATTGCGTGCCATGATTTTTTGCACTATAAATGATTTTCCTGCCCATGGTAACTTGTCTGGATATAGTACTAAAGGCGCCAAAGCATGTCCAATTTGTCAGGATGATATGGTTGTTGAGCGTTTGCATTTTTGCAAGAAGAATGTGTATATGCATCATCGTAGATTTCTTCCTATTAATCATCATTATCGTAGAAAAAAAATCCTTTTAATGGAGAAATAGAAAATGGAGTTGCTCGCTTACCATTAACGGGAAATGATGTTTATGAACGAGTCATGAATATTGAAAATTCATTTGGCAAATTCCTTCCTCTTCGTGAAGGCTCATGGAAGAAGAAATCTATATTTTGGGAGCTTCTATATTGGAAACATTTAGATGTTAGACATTGCTTAGATGTGATGCATATAGAAAAAAATGTTTGTGACAGTATAATTGGGACACTCTTGAATATACCCGGTAAGACAAAGGATGGTGAGAAAGCTAGACAAGATATGTTGAAAATGGGTATTCGGAAGGAGCTAGCACCGGTGCAGAGAGGTAAACGTACTTATTTGACCCCTGCATGTTATACATTGTCAAAAAAAGAGAAAACCAGTTTATGTGAGTGTCTTCGTGGTGTGAAGGTTCCAGCGGGCTATTCTTCAAATATTAGCAGTCGTGTATCAATAAAAGATTTGAAATTGACCGGCATGAAGTCTCATGATTGTCATGTGTTAATGCAACATTTGTTACCTGTTGCAATTCGAGGTATATTGCCTAAACATGTTAGACATGTTATTACGAAGCTGTGTATTTTTTTAATGCAATTTGTAGTAAGGTGATTGATCCTGATATGCTGGATGCTCAACAAGCTGATGTTATTGTCACTTTATGCCAATTTGAGATGTATTTTCCTCCTTCATTTTTTGATATTATGGTGCATTTGATTGTTCATCTTGTAAGAGAAATCAAAATTTGTGGTCCTGTCTTCATGAGATATATGTATCCATTTGAAATGCACATGGGAACTTTAAAAAGAAAAACAAGAAACAGATATAGACCCGAAGCTAGTATTGTAGAAGGTGTTGTGGCTGAGGAGGTTATTGAATTTGTCACTCAATACGTACCTAGCGTTGAACCTATTGGACTTCGAAAGTCTCGGCATGAAGACCGACTTGACGGTCAGGGCATAATTGGGTTTAAATTGACTTCTATTGGTGATGAAATGTTTCAGAAAGCTCAATTACTTGTTTTACAACACCTTAGTGAGGTTCACCCTTACTTGGAGCAGCACATGACACTTCTAAAGTCTAAGAATCCTTCAAAAAACGAAAGATGGTTGACAAATGGACATAATCGCACTTTTGTCGAATGGTTTAAAACCAAAGTAATAGATCAATTGACTGAAACAAATCATAATATTTCTGATACAATAAGAAGGTTAACATATGTGCCTCGATTTCAAGTTATTTCTTATGAAGGATATGATATTAATGGTTACGTCTTTTATACGAAATGCCAGGATGAGAAGAGTAAAATGCAAAATAGCGGAGTTAGTGTCGTGGCTTCTTCTCGAGAATTCCCTAGTGCTAAAGATAACAGACCAATAAATGCGACAATGTCATATTATGGGATTATTGAAGATATTTGGGAGCTTGATTATAAGGACTTTACAATTCCATTATTTCGATGTAGATGGGTTGACAATTATCGTGGTGTACAAGTAGATGAACATGGATTCACACTTAATGACTTTAGTCGAGCGAGTCATGATAATGAACCACTCATCTTGGCATCTCAAGGAAAACAAGTTTTTTATGTGACCGATCCAACTGACAATAAGTAGTCTGTTGTTCTTCCTAGCAAAAGTCGTATTGTTGGGATTAGTGATGTGGTAGACGAAGAAGAATATTATCAATTTGATGAGAACCCACCTTTCTCCATTGGCATAAGTCTACAAGAAGAGGAAGTTGAGTTAAATGTAAATTATGCACGTCCTGACCATAATGAAGGAGTTTGGCTAGCGGGGTATTTTCTTCTTCTATGTTTCATGCTTTTAATTTTCATTTGAAAGCGTGGATATGACATTTGACATTTTTTACAATACTTTTTTAAGAATAACCAGTAGAAGCTGAGTTAAATATGTAGCTTAAAGAAAAATTTGTTGCTGTCAAATTGGCGTGCTTCTTGTTTTTTTATTTCTTGGGCATGTTGTATGATAATAGAGTGCACATTCTTTTTATCTAGCGTCTCATAAAATAAAATTGCATCTGATATAAAATGTTAGTATGTTTGTGTCTTATTAGTTACATAATATTTGATTACGAAATAATTAACACTTTTGTGTTTGCAGAGATAGAGATAAGGATCTGTGATCTCAACCATCCATTGGCAATTTTAAAGGTAACCAATTCAATCGCAGAGTATTATCTTTTTATTGGTGGTTTAATTCCTTGATTTACACTGCAAAGTAGTTCCATTTAGCATGTTCGTTATTTTGATTCTGATTTTTGCGTTGTTGATTTAGGATTCTAATTCTAATTTTTTTTAAAGGTAACACATGCTTTCACATATGCCTATTTAGCATGTCCGTTATTTGACATTTCGAATTTTCTTTTATATATTCAAGTGGGGGATTGTTGGAATTTTTTTTGTTTATAAAGTGAATTGGCAAAAATATTAAATAAAAACAGGTTAATTGTTATATATTTATTAATCATTTTTATAATTGAGCCGCTGCAATTTTATAAGTGTAATATATATATGAATCATTATTATAATTGAGTCGTTACACATACATAACAGTAATATATTTATGTGACATTATTATTTAGCCGTTATAAAAATAAATGGCATTAAAATATTGTTTTAAATGAGAATAAATTAAGGCACCTTAATATTTTATTATTTTAGTAACTTATAAAGTTTCCATTCAGCCTGTTTCAGTGATAGATAAGCAGAAGTGAAATGACAAGAAAAACAAACATTTGCCCATTTCAATAAAAATGGATTGACATCTTTTTACATTAGAGAAACTGTTTTTCTTCTAAAGGCGGCAGTGTTTGTTTTTTGGGAACTGCTTTGCAACTTCGGGCAGAACACCGGAACGTTTTAAAGATAGTGACAACGTGCATGACTCTATCAAAGTTGTTTTTTCGCAACATATTTTGATTTTTATATTGTTAATTTCTTTTATTAAAATCCAAATGACACAAGAAAATAAATAAATAATAAACTATAAATCTGTTGAATTAAATACCATCAATTTAACTACCCTGATCAAGGAATCCCGTCGCAGCGCGTGTTCCATGTTTATTCTAGCTTCTCTAAGGAAAGAGAGAGAGAGAGAAACTAATCATAGCCAACAACGCCATTAAGTGGAAAAAAAGCTCCGTACAAAAGAAGGTACATTATCATCATCTGCAAGATCTTCCTACTTTCACATTACCAGCAATGACATGAACAAATTTTATCCTTTCCCATTTATTCAAATCCACAAACATGACCACTCCGACTGTCCAATGGACAATCCCGAGTGAGTGCTACAGACGGTGAAGACTATTTATTAGTAGTTAATATTTAAAATATACTTCTTCCATGCTGATTGTAGTAGAAACGTAGAACCATAATGCCCCATGTAATTAAATGCTACTGACTGTTTATTACTGAGGATGGTTTGATTGTAATTTAACAAATGTGATAAACTGAATACACTTGTAATAATAGTGTAAAAATGTAACATATTTACAATATTGTTTTGTTTCTCAACAATGCAAGACATTTGTATGTTATGCATAAACGACCAGGCAGCATATGTCACAAAAACGTAAAGATCTGTATGATTAAGCTTTTTTGACATATAACTGTATAGAAGTACAATACATCCACATTAACCACTATATTCTTAAAATTACTGCAGCGAAAAAAAAATTACAGTCATAAGAAACAAACACCGTACGTCTTGCCCTACCAAAAATGAAGTAAATGGGTTCTTACGAAACAATGAATAGGAACTAAGGAATTGGTTACAAATGTATACAAGTTGAATGTAAATAAACAATATTAACTACTAAATATTTGAGAAACACTTCTAAAATAATATAGTTGTTTTTGTAAACTTTTGCAAATTGAAAGCAATTTTGCAAGCATTCAATGAATAAAAACAAATAAAGTTATTTTAAATTTTCGAGAGAACGTTTTTTCATAATCATTGCAGAATGCTTCTACAACCATATTGCAAAACTAGTACTTAAACAAAAAGATGGCTCTGCATATGCATGCAAAGTAGTTCCATTTATATATTTTTTTACCTTGTTGTGTAACTTTGTTATGTCATTCGATTGCTTTCTAGTACGTCAAAATTCTTTAACAGCTTCCTTGCATGCACTATTCGAAATTTGAAATTTCCATTGATATAGCAATAATGGAAATGGAACTATACGGACACAATGAAGAGAAAAACGGTTCTTCTAACCAGTCTTCCTCTAAGAAGAGGCAAAGAGGTCCTACGACAGGAAAGAAATATAGTAGAACACAAGAGCCAAAATATGTTGAGTGGAGCGATAATGACAAACCCATTGGGAAGTGGGCGAAGTCTTACAAAGCGCATGTGGGCAACGCAGCTCGATCCAAAATTGATATCACTATTAAGAGTTGGAATGACGTTAGCCAAGGGCTTAAGGACACTATTTGGGTAGATGTTAAGGTATTATACTTTCATTTATATTTGCTTGTTCATCATAAGCTTGCCATGTAATTATTAGGTTTCTTTAATTAGCATTGACATCCACCTAACACGACGATTCAGGATAAATGAACAGAAGGCTTAAATTTAGAGATATTTCTGTTATAGAGACTATGTACCCAAGTCAGAAAATTATATTCAATAGTTTTCCTGATAGTCAGTGTAGTAGTAGTGTAAACAGCAAACCCTAAACAAATATGAGAGATTACCGTTTTCTATTCTAGAAATCAAAGTTAGAAGAAAAAAAATTAGCCTCTCGCATAATGGATCAATGTATGAAGTAACATATATTCATCAAACATTCAGTTTAGCTGGTGCCAGTAAAACAGTATTGCATTAGTGAAGATTTATACTACCACACGCATGCGCACAGGCGTGCAGGCACACACATTCAAAATTGATCTCACACCACACCATCCTTATGTAGATTTGCAGAGAATAATATGTGACAAGTAGTTAAAAACAAAATAAGCATTGCTCACAAGGTGTTTGCCTTCGTGTAATGACTTGTCCATTTAGTTTAGCACTAATGACTTGTCCATTCAACGATTCAGCACTATATTCATCGCTCATTAATTTTGGGAAAAAATTATGTCAACTTTGGGAAAAATAACAGTACATATGGGAGAAGCATATTTTTGTATAAACTTGTTCATTTTTAATTACTACAGACCGAATACCATATTGATGATAAAATGAAAGGCATTATGCTAAAGAATATTTGGGAACGATGGAAAGATTTCAAAACAAAATTGGTTAGTGGTTGGGTTACGAAGACAAGACAAGACAACTTTCATAGACGTAACTTTTGTCAATATTTTTTCCTTAATACTCACAGACGTAAAAAGTAATTTTTACCCTCTTATCAATATTTTTAATATGAAAGAATATTTGGGAGCGAGTCACTTAATAGTATTCATAGCAAATAATCTTAAAAATATTGATAAGAGGGTAAAAATTATTATCTCTTAATACAATCTGTGTTGTATACATTAATAGCAGTGAGTTTATATAAAGTGACTGATCTCTTAGCCAATTCTTTCATATTAAAACTTCAATCTCAAAAAAAGAAACCAACTCCACTATAATTCTTGGCCGATTATGAATAAAGGTGACAAAGCTTCCAGTTCTCGTCCACATCCTGACAATAGCGAGGCTGTGGCTAAAGCTATTAAATTGTTATTAAGTGAATCCGAGCAAGTATGTCCAGTACCATTAATCTTTCTTTTTGCAGTCTATTTAAATTTAAGGTAGTATTGTTATTTTGCACTCTATTTAGAGTAGTTCAATACAATTAATCTTTCTTTTTTCATAATTTTTTCATAAATGCAAAACCATAATTGTGTATGTATTTATGCTATTAAATAGCGAATAAGTGAGAAAGCTAGACAGAGTCAGATGTGCAATGTGCATCCTCACTATTTAGGGCAAGCCGGATATGCCGAAAAAAAAGCTAAATGGATATCCGAAGGCTATAATTCCTCGATGACAATACCAGTGGATCTGTCTTGGATCGAAGTATTAATTGGGTTTTGGCACGATCGAAAAAGGGAGTTGATGGAAATTATACAATCCCAAATGAGAAAACTAGGCAAGTTGCAGAAAAAGTGGTATGATTAGTTTTCGTCCATTCATTGTATCTCTTTATCTTAGTGCCTTGCAATACATAACAATACATTATTATAATGTAATTATGTTTTTGTTTATAGAATGACTTGGGAGAAAAAGCCATAGAAGGAGATCGGATTCCAAATAGACACGACGATGTGCTAAATCGTGCTCTTGAAAAAAGTGAGCATCCAGGCCGAGTAAAGAGAATTGGTGGATTGATTGGTATCAAAGACATATTCGGGGAGGCACAAAGAAATAAAGGTCCAAGTGGCGTAGTATCGGTAGATGACCTACATGTTATCACTTAGGATTTCGAAGCTAAAATGTCTCAAAAACTTGAATCTTTGGTGGATACAATGGTTGAGCAGAAGCTTACTAATATTTTGAACATGATGGGTGTGAAGCTGCCAAATG
This sequence comes from Allium sativum, assembly GCA_030737875.1. Classification (NCBI taxonomy): domain Eukaryota; kingdom Viridiplantae; phylum Streptophyta; class Magnoliopsida; order Asparagales; family Amaryllidaceae; genus Allium; species Allium sativum. Next base: position 160,800,112 of record CM060925.1, read on the forward strand.
ATATTGGGGTCGACAACACACCTTCAGTTGGTATTCGTAGTAGCTGTCAATCAGTACACCTAAACAAATTACAATCTATAAGCAAAACTCAAGTTACAGATCCTTTTGTAGAATTGCAGGTACTTCAAATATCAAAGTCAAAATATTAATGAATCTTTGCACTTCAGTGGTCTAGATTGTATTGGCAATTGCATGTTGTTGATACAAATGATTGAACCACAACAAATATAATGAAGGCACTTTAAATCAATTGCAGTTCTTTAAGTTCAGGTAGATCATATGCACCAATTTAGACGTTTGAGAATTAAGGAAATCTATTTAGAACTGTTAGAGTTAAACTGAAAGATAGGCTCCTTTAATTAAACAAATACCAGGTTTGAAGGAAATCTATCAACACAATCTTTTCGATTAGTTTATATTTTTATATGTTTCGTCATTGATGAATGATTGAAGGATCCGAAGCAAGAAGACCAGCGGTGAAAATTCGGAAAGCATACATTATAAGTTAGCATCAGTCCTCAAAAATAGAAAATAGGAAATAATAAATTTTATCAATTTTTATACTAAAATTGAAATAAAAAAATAAAACCACAACTACAGGGATGTTTAGTAACATGGCAAGCTATAAATTTGGCTTGTGTTAAAATTAACTTGAGATAGAAAATAAAAACCAAATCAGTTTATATATCAATCAACCTGAAGTGTAACTGACATAATCTAGATTATTGAGGGATGTTTAGTAACATGGCAAGCTATAAATTTGGCTTGTGTTAAAATTAACTTGAGATAGAAAATAAAAACCAAATCAGTTTATATATCAATCAACATGAAGTGTAACTGACATAATCTAGATTATTGAGGGACATTTTCACTAAAAATAGATTATAACCATTAAACCTTTTTACAAATTCAAACCACATGATATTAACAAATCATAGTATTACTTAAAAATAGGATATAACAAATAAACACTATTACAATATCATTCTTTATTAATTAGAAAAACAAATAAAATTAAAACTAATAAAACGTTAAATATTACTAGTAAAAAAAAAGATATTGCAATTATTACTAGTAGAAAAAATATTACTTAAAAATTCACATATGTTACGCATGATCTTAACGTAAATATATAACTAAGTATTTGTGTAAATCATTTTCTCTTGAATATGTTAAGCATATATAATTTCTAAAACACAATTCATACGCACATGTATCATGCTTACGCGAGAAAAGCATGTTGTAATGCTTATTTCTTATACATGTATGTATATCGAGGAACTAAAATAAGTATACAAAAGTTAGTTGAAATTATGCTTACAACTTACTTAAAAAATGCTTTAGTCGTAGACCAGTATTCGGTAATGCATTGACTAATGTAAGTAATAGAAATAGTTATATCACAGCAAAACTAAATGAAAATTAATATTACAACTTACCAGCCAAGAACTATATCATGAATCAAATATTGCACCAGAAATGAGACTGACCACGTTACCAATGGACTTAGAAAATGTTGCACCAGAAAACGTTACCAAATGGTTATAACGCACACAAATGATATTACAAATGATATTGCCAGTGGACTTGAACAGTGGTGATTTACATACATTAGAAAATGTTCCACCTCCTCTCCCGTATTACTGCCAATTCTGATTTAAGGAGCTATGCAGTGTTAAAGCATCCATAGATAGGATACCGTTGGTTTTATTTACTGTGTTTGGAAGGGGTCCAGTTATCTAACTTAAGAAACTGCTTGGAATCATTCTGCTAGATACCTCATTTGCTCCAAGCATTGAGGTCAATTATGTAGTGGAAGGGTCATGTGCGACCCTTATCAATTAGTACGTTATGAGAGGAGTAAATCTCTCATTACCGTATCATTACCATCGTTACCAATCTTTCGATACCGTATTTAAATGAAATCGATATGCCAGTTTGATCAGTAGGATAAAGACAAGTTTACAGTTTGCTTCGGTAGATCATAGGCAATATTTCTTTAAAACTAATAATAACGTTAATTTTACTAGTAAATTTGTAACCCGTGTGTTCGTATGAGATACTTTATCAAAGACATTAAAGCCCAAGCGAATGATTGAATTTAGTTCAATAATCAACTGAACTACTGCCAAATACTTTTTTTTTCTTTTATCGCTTATTTCTTTTATTAACACTACAAAATTCATAGCGAAGTAGCTTTACAATGTATAAACATTTTGCATACTGATTATTTAGATAAATGTTAATTTATCATCATCAGCATAATGATTACCAAATTATTCAAACATCAATCTATGTAGGACAGTAATTAAACCAATAAAATATGGTTTGATGACAGTAATTAATCTATGTATGACAGTAATTAAACCAATAAAATTTGGCTTATGCACTTGTGCACGTACACCACTCCTTCCTTTGCCGGAACCATGCTCTGATCATTTCCACAAACTACTCTACACCTCCTGAAACCACACCATCACCAAACACCCCCACAACTCCCTGTATCCAATTCTAACAATGGCAAACCCTGCTCGCCATTATAGTTTGATTCAATAAAATAGCTTGTTCTGCAGCCGCATTCACCCAGTTACCATCAGACTTTTTGATATACTTCAGTCCTTTTTAAACCGTTGAAATTTATCCAGGTTGGCTTCCTTATTGTTATTTTTAGTTAACAGTAAATTTTAGTCGCTAACAGCAATCTCACATTGACAGTGGTATATTCAATTTCGGCATGCATTAAAACACCTCTTCTCTTATGAAATGATACTATTTTAATTAAAAAAATATACATATAAAAGATACTTAAGCTGTTGAATCATTGATAGAGAAGTTGAAATATCAGGTTGGTTCTAATTAACCGAGTGCACCGACAAAGTGGATTTTTCTTAATTTGACCTCTTAGAAAGTAAATTGCAACAACCAGTAAATGACCAGATGCCTTTTTGTGCGAGTTAGAATATTATAGCCACAAACATTTAAATAATATTAATAATGATAATAATGCATGTCTTAATAGTAATGTGTGACAGCTTTTTAATAACGTTAAACTTAAATCTGAAATCGTTATGCCTCAATTCAAACGTTTACTTCTGTAAATATATATCATTTTATGCATCTAATATGCGAATGAAAAATGTTTGTTTTGTTATTGTCATCCTTAGGAACCAACTAAATGTCGTCTAGCTGTGGATTTCAACTTCCAAATCATCGTAGTGGGTCGTGGTAGGGTACATCCTGCTTCAAGATCCAACGATCGATGCCACAATCAACAACTCTTGGCTAATCATGTAAAGGTTGGGATTGATGCGATGGATCCTATTCATGCAGGATTCTCACTTCCAGTTCCAACTCAATATCACACCACAATAGGAGAAGCGGTTGGTAGTTTTGTTCAGTGACCTAAAAATCTTGTGCTTTTAGGAGAAAACGATGAGGTAAAATCTCTTGTGCATGTGCATTATTATGCTTATCAAATATATCATTATTGATTTGATTTTGTACATAAGCATGTTAATCATATAAATGAAGCTTTAGCAGAACAATAAATAACAGGTAATGATACTACTATTAGGGATCACGAATATTATAACTAGGATGTCTTCTACTATATAAACTCCTTTTCACTATGGTCCAATATAACATGTGCTTATAAATAATGCTCCAGCTCAGTTACATATTGGAAAAATTGTGTCGGTAATAACGAAAACACATTTCATTCAGGCACTTTATAGCCTTTTGGATAAACCAAGGCCATAATCACCTGCTACATTTTTAATTTTCAGCATGGTTATAGAACATAGATTAAAGTGTTTTGAGCTTTTGGGATATAGGACTGATTTTTAACTTTCAGCATGGTTATAGAACATAGATTAAAGTGAAATCTTGTGTTTTTGAATAGGTATGCTTATGTTTTGATCAGTTTTGTTTATTTCATTAATGGTCGGTGTATATTTATGTAATCGTTGCCAAAGTTTTGTTTGCCAAAATGGTTTATTACAAGGTTATTTTTTATAGATAAGGGATGATAGACATAAATAAGATGAAATGCTAAAAAATAAATCGACCTAAAATTTACAGAGAGGTTCAATATTGTAAGATAATCTAAATCCAGAGTATTTTAGTGGTTTGAATTTGCTGTGAGGTAGAAAATAAGGCTAAATGTCAGTTACTAAAACGATAGAAGTTAAAACCCTTTTTATTCCATTGTTGCTTATTTGCAAAGAATGTTAATTAGCAGATATCAAGACCATAACTAGATATAAGTTGAGTAGGTGATTCATGGTCATTCGATCTTTTTTGAACCCAACTCATTTTCAAATAGTGTCAAATGGATAATAAAAATGCAAGACATAATATTAAATTGTACTGCAGTAACACTGAGCCATATATCCATAATCTTTGATGTTACCTTCATCTATCAAACTGATTTTTTTATTGGCTAATTTCTACGCCATTATATAAGTTTTTGATATGTAGGAAATGGTAGAAAATGCAACATTTGAGAACGTATTATAACTTTATGTGCTGGCTACACCTATAGCGAGCACAAACAAAGTGAAACAATATGGTGCCACGGCCAAGAATAAGAACGAAATGGTCATGAATACTTTGTCCAATCAATGTGTGAAGCATAAGGCAATCGTGGGAGAAGATATTCTGAAAAATTTGACGGATGAGTGTAAATATGTCCACGACTTGATAGTTCAAATGCCAACCGATGATGGTTTTATCATTGCAATTCACGTGAATAAGGATTTATTTACATGTGACGAGGACTTTGAAATTCATATAAAGACGGATGACATTATCCAATTTCTTAGTATGGCATGGCTGAATGCATCATGACTACAGATTTGCATCATGTGAGTATTTACATATATTTTTATCAAATGTGTATGTACATGCTTGAATTTATTGGTTATTTATACGTTGATGCCTTGGGTATCAAAGAATTTAAGTTTAACAATGATTAAACAATAACATATTATTTAGGGTAGTTACTATGAAGTGACTGCGCATGGTTGTTTATAAGTTAATATAGAATAACATGTTTTCTCTTCCAGGTCTATGTGTATATCTTTCGTCCTGTTGTAATGAAAGTCCTTTTTTTCCCTGCTAAAAAAAAAAAATCAAAGATCCACGTGGTATGTTAATTGTATAGTGACATTTACAAATATAACAGCCTGTCCATTAAATCTATATAAAAAAAGAAGTAAAGCTGATTACTTTATTTCTCATTTGAGCGAATAGTAAAACTGATTTCAGTGGACAATTAATGAATAGGTACCAATCTAATACATGCTAAGAAGCTGTCAATGAAAACAAAAATTGTAACGCTTCCATTTTGAATCTTTTGATATAGAATTAAATATTTATTTACTTCACTTTTGAAAAATACTTTCTTTTTAACCTTTAACCCTTCTCAGGTTGAAGATTGCAATGTTTCTCATCACTTCCTTCTTCTATGAGTTCATAGACATTTTCTTGTGGTTGCATATATTTATTTCAGTATATTTCCATTTCGGTTACATTTATATAATTATATTTTTGTGCCCAGCCCAACTATATGTTTCTTATCTCCTGGAAGTTGATTATTTCATGCTCAGCCATTTTTTGGTGCTATAGGATTGCTTCAGTTGTCTATCCTTTTCTAGACATATATATATATATATATATATATATATGTGTGTGTGTGTGTGTGTGTGTGTGTGTGTGTGTGTGTGTGTGTTATTTTGTAAGTCAGATATCTTATTACAAACACAAAAGCTGTGTCACAATTAATTTATGTCGCGATAATTTGTTATTTTGTTTCGACTATTAGTCGACATTTATATTAACGTTGTAAGCTTGAGCAAAAAAGGTTCTTTTTGTTCTATCACATGCAATATTGAATTTAAAATTCTACGGTATAAATATGATTGTTTGTGCATGTTATTAACTATTAGATGGTTTGTTGCCTTTTTCACATATCATTTTTTAATTCCTTATTTTATATGCTTAATGGCTTTAAGGAGATTTCAGTGTAACCTAGAAGCTTAAAGTCTTGGTTCTTTAGCTTATGGCTACTACAAATTTAATAATCAGATCTCTTGGTCATTTTATCTACAGATATTGCTAACCGATCATATCCCCATTTGGTTTGAATTAAAAATGACTAAAAGTTAATTAAGAAGAGAATAAGCGTGGTATTATTTTATCGCATAAATTATAGATAATAGTGAAATGTATGAGCTTTCAAATTAAAAACAAATCCAATATGGTGATTAGTACTACAGCCACACCACTGTAACAACATAGCATAGATGGCCACTGAGATTGATTTATGTTTTTATTATCTGATTTGAATACTTATCGTTGTCACATTTTTTAGCATTTACCTTTTCTGCAATAAGTATGCTCAACTTCATTGCTGCACTTTATTTGTAGCTTGATCTGAAAGTTGGTTTAAATCTATTTAATAGATTGTTTTTTCTACCACATTTATATATTTTTTTATATGAAATATATACCATGCTAATTAATATGTTATGTGCTCAATTGTTTCACACTATAGTTTTGATAATATACCTTGGAAGCATTATAAGCTTATGTTTGACGAGGACTTTGAAATTCACGTGAATAAGGATTTATTTACGTGAATCATTGCAATTCACGTGAATAAGGATTTATCTATGTGTGACGAGGACTTTGAAATTCATATAAAGATGGATGACATTATCCAATTTCTTAGTATGGCATGGCTGAATGCATCGTGGCTACAGATTTGCATCATGTGAGTATTTACATATTTTTTTTTGCTGAACGAATAAGAGTAATGTTGATTACATGTTTAAATAATGTGTAGATGGTTAAATCATATGTGCAATAATCTCGAAGTGAAGAACATTGGGTTTTTGTGTCCTCAGAAGCTTTCCCAAGTACGGAAATATCCAGATGTGACAAATAGTTATATCTCAAACTCGTGGCATGCATCACAGTCTAAGTGCTTATTCTTAGCTCCATACTACGAAGGGTATGAATATTAGACTTTTAGTAAATAGTTACCAGTTTGTTGTAGATTTTAGTTTTTATAAACTTATATTGTAGGAAGCATTGCCTGCTGCTGGTTTTCCGTATCAAAAAAACGAGGTATATGTTTTTGATCCCCAGGCCGAACGCAAACGCAATCTAGAGATCAAGCCACAAGTAAATGTGTATGTTTTATTTGTTTGCCTTTTGTTTAGATATGTCTTTTGTTACATTATTTGTGTAGAGTTCACATGCACGTTGCATGACCATTCTTTAGATTAAGATTATGGGTTCATTGGTTGCATTTTCAGGGCCTTCAAAACTTACAAAGCAATAGGTGGCAAGTCATCTCGAGGAAGTAACTTGAAATGGAATTTCGTTACGGTAAATTGTTATGTGACAAATTTTTTTTTGTATGCTGTTTGGGATATAAATTCATTATAACTTGACTTTTTTTTTGAAATATTGCTAGTGTCCCCAACAATTAGGACCAACGGATTGTGTATATTATGTGATGAGGTATATGCATGATATAATAAAAAACCACCATCAAAGTATTGATTTTCATGAGGTACCACTTTCTTAGTTTTATTTTTTCCTTTCATATTCAATATAAATAATTGTATGATTAATTATTTTGAAAAAAATCTCTTTATTGTAGGATTTTCTACAAGCTGTTTCGTACGTTCAAAAAGAGATGGACGAGATCCGAGATAATATAGCTACTTATATCATGCATAATTGGATGTAGTCGTCGTATATGCTACAATATTGTGAGTTTATTCATGTCTCTTTTAGTTGCATCATATTAATATGAAAGTATGGGTTTCTAGAGTTAATATATGTTCAATTTATTTTTTCCTTTTCTTTTTCCCATGGAAAACACGACGCTTGAGACTTTCTACTGAACATGTGCTGATCTCATTTTGCTACTGAAGCAAAATGCAAGTCACATTTTGTGTGAAAAACATAACATAAACAATAAACAGTCAGGTTACATTTGTTAAAACAATAAAATCTACCTTACAACGTGAAAAGAACAAAATAATATTTGAACATACAATACAGGTGTCGACTTTTCATTCAGTTCCAAAGGTTCAAAAATTGTTTAAGAATATAAATATCATAATATACATGTAAAAAATTAAACTTAGATTTCATAATGCAGAATCCAACAAAGCCCGCTTTTACATAATGTAAAAAATATCATAATCCCGCATTCACTGCACACGTGAGCGCGCACATGTGCCAACAGGCAGAAGTGAAAGAGACCGGTTTGATTACATCGTTCTTTCCCATACAAATTTACATAACGATCGGTTTGATAACATCGTTCTTTCCCATACAAATTCTTACCATTTATTTTCTTATCCCTCGTGATGTCTCCTCTCCTCTATATGAATATCAAGTATGAATTTGTATATGAAAATATGGCTTTTGATATGGATGTGAATACAATATTTTTCTAGAATACAAAGGCATCAACTGTATGAAAAAACTCATAATGACTTCAACTTCAGATCGAACAATTGAGTTTGAGTGTGAAGATGTCATTAATATTGGTTTAAAGAAATCATAATCGACTTGGTTTAAACTTCTTGCACTGTGGAGAAAAATTGTCAAACCTTTCCAAAGTTATAGTATATGGTCTTATGTAAATGGAATTTGCTACAGTGCCCGCAAAATTATGTGCCAAAGTTAATCTTGCGGTTGTAATTCAGGGAGGGTATATGACTTGCACGCGTTGGATAGTTCCTACACCTTTCGGGCTTTCTAGCGTATTTGTATGTAAATTAACCGAGATATAAATAATTCCATCTAGTAACAGTTGGCAGCAGTGTTTTTTTTTTTGGAAGTGATTCCAAAAGGATTTAAGGAACAATAGTCTAATTTAATTATATGACATGCCATTTCTCCCAATCCATTTTTTTTTCAATTTTTTTTTGGTAGAATTGGCCAATGTTCCCTACAGGTAGATCAAGACACAGTCGTAGCATTATAGAGACCAAAACAACTACATCATGCACTAATCCATTTTCCGTCTCACGAATGCCTGCTATGACACTATGAAAATTTGAATACAGTTTCTTATTGAGTATAGGATCATAAAAATTTGGCAATTACACCCAATGCATCCAAATAGTTTTATGTTTTACATTGAATTAGTCCACAAATGCATAATTTGTTTCATTTCAAAATCTTTTATTCTTTCCAAAATATCTTTTTTTTGAACATTTTCAGTCTACCATTAGTTTTATGTGCGTGTGTGTGTATATATATATACATGTACGTATATATATATACATATATATATACATATATATGTATGTATGTATTTATTTGTGTGTACGTATATGATTGGGGTGCTGCACTATTTGGGGAGTCACTACACGGTCCTTGATATATAAACACACACGTGCACATACACACACACTTAAAATATATATACTGGACTCACACACAAATTCGAAAAGAATAGGGGTAGTGCTACTTAAAATGGAAAATCTATGCGCAGTTTTAATGATAGAAACAAATTCAATACAATTGTCCTTTAACAAATCTGATTTTTAAAATAATTCAAATGAATTAAAATGGAGAAAAAAAAGTATAGATAGATTGTTAAAATTAAATATTCATGGTAGTAATTAGAACATAACAAATTTGTGTCAACGGTTAATACCGATGAAGCAGTAAAATTGCAAACTGTAATATTAGATGATTTGGGATTAAATCTTCTTGACACCAATTATCAATTTGCAAAAAATTAAAGTAAAATAAAGGCACAAGCTTATTAGGAGAATAGTAATTTTTCTTAAAAGCGTTGTAAGCTGTCAGGAGTATATTTAGATTTATCTATTGCAAAATTATTGGACTTATTTTTTCATATTATATGGTTTTCTAAATCTTGAACTAAAAATGTAAATCTTTAGTCAAAACAGAGATTTAATTTGCTTCAAAATCATGATCGATTAATAACAGTATTCTGGCAAAACAAGAAAAAAAACGAACTGTCCGGAGAACATTTAAATTTATTGCAAAATTAAAGGACTTATATGCAAATAATATGTTTTTTAGATCTTAAACTAAAAATATGTAAAAGACTTATCAAGACAAAAATATAACTTGCTTCAAGATAACAAGGAAAATCACACTGATTAGTTTAATAATAGTCGTTTGGCAATTGATAACATGAAATTTCAGATCTACTAGAATTTCCCAAAAAAATTAGCAGTGTAGAAATAAAATAAAAACCGTCAAAATTGATAACTTGCCTGTTTCCAAATCAAAATTGCATAAAGTGAACTGTGTGCATCAAAAGTTGGAATTTTCACTAAACTAACATGGGATATTGACATAGTAATTAATCCCTAAGATACCATATTATTTAATATCTCTCCAATTTGATGTTATTACCTGAATTCTATGACAAGTGATATAAGCATTGATACCTTGATAACATCATTAAAATCAATATGCAAATTCAAAAACTGTAGAAGCCATAACATTTAGCATGCAATTTTTAGTTGAATGATGACTTCAGAAATGATATGGGTGTCGCTTGTTTTAGAAGTTCCATTATATCTATTATCTCCACTTTTTCCTCCCTCCCTACAAAAATTCTACAAGATTATACATTTTTTTCTGAGAAAATAATAGTACAAGGTTGTATATTTAACAGGAACTTAATACTTAACGGAGGTAATGTGAATGTTATCGATGATGTTTCCTATGTTTTTAACAGTATTTGAGTTGTTTTTAACAGTATTTGAGTTGTTTCATTCATACGTGACACATGCTGCATCTTCCTATGTTTGCATTTTTTCCTATGCTCATATCTTTCAGTTTGCAGCAGGTTGCATGTCCAGCTCAGTTCACTTTGTTTGCAAGAGGAATGCTCAATTCACTTTGTTTGCATCAGGACGCGGTTCGAGCAATAACACAAATGTTTTTGCTGTCTGTAAGGCATACTGTAATACTGCAGTTTGCAAAATAGTAGCAGTATTGCATCAGTAACCATTCGAAAAGAGTAGCAGTATAAATCCAACCACAGTATTACAGATATACGATCTGTAATACTGCAGTTTCGCATCTGTAATACTACATTATAGCTGCAGTATCGCATCTGTAATACTGCAGTATAGCTGCAGTATCGCATCTGTAATACTGCAGTATCGCATACTGTAGTATCGCATTTGTAATACTGCAGTAGCATACTGCAGTATCGCATACTGCAGTAGCATACTGCAGCAGCGCATACTGCAGTATCGCATACTGCAGTATAGCATACTGTAGTATCGCATACGCATACTGCAGTATCGCATACTGCAGTATAGCATACTGCAGTATCGCATACTGCAGTATCGCGTCTGTAATACTGCAGTATTACAAATCGCATATCTGTAATACTGCGGTTGGATTTATATTGTATTTTATGCTCAATTCACTTTTGTTTTCTTTTTAATACTACAGTTTATTGAAAGTTTGTTTTTGAAATTTTGCACGTAGATATATATTATTGCGTAGCAGATATTCGACGAGGCGATTGGTTTGTTTTTGTAAGTCGGGATTTAGCTAGTAAGACTGGATTATATATGTTGTATTTGGTTCTTTCTTGGAGTATGACTGAATTATATATGTTGTACGTATTTGGTTCTTTCTTGTAGTTAAGACCGAATTATTGACACTATCTATGAAATATTGTTTTCTTACTAATATGTTGTTGCTATTAAATGTAAGGATTATTAATATTATCAATGATATTATTACATTTATTCCTGTATTGTTCAATCTATATTGTTATAGAGTCTGACTGTCATTAATTATTTGTTTTGATATATTGATAATATTGGTGATGTATATAGGGGAGCAGGTTTCATCAAAGAGGATTTTTTGCTTCGTTTGTGATTACAACTAAAGCAACAAGGAAGTCTATTATATGCTCCCTCCTCTTTTATACGTCGGTTGTTGATGACCGAAGCAATAAATTATTTTTTGCTTCGGTTATCCATTCGAAGCTACAATCTTCCCTTTATTGCGCCTTCTTCAGTTGCTTCTGTTGTTAAACCGAAGCAACAATGGGAAATAACCGAAGCAATAGAATAATATTTGCTTCGGTTGCTTGTCTGAAGCAACAACTGTTTGGTCTGTTGCGTCTGCTGCAGTTGCTTCGGTTGCAGAACTGAAGCAACATGGGGTAAATAACCGAAGCAACTGACCTGTTTTGTAGTAGTGGTAGTTTAATGATGGGGAAGGTCTGAAGGATGGATGATGACCACTGGTGGTCCAGATGTTTTGGAACAGGACGCAGGTTTGGTGATGATTGAATTGAAGAAGCTCTGTGACTGGAGGATGTTTGTATTGTAGAGAAAGGAGGTTGTAGATGATGAATATGGTGTTATTGATGTAGTTTGTGAATTTCTGTTCGTGGTGGATATGAGGGCAGTGGACTGGGTTTGAATTGAGTGGTGGTTGGTATGTCGGGGTGGAGATGTGGCTATGATCTTCATGGCAGAGAAGAGAAATTTATAAAAGGAATTTTTTTCCAGAAAATTGTAAAAGAAGAAAGGATGTGAGATATTAGGAAGCAAACTTGTAATAGAAAGAAATCTAAGGAGAAAAATGCAGTTTTTATTTTTATTTTTATTTTACTTGTAAAAGAATAAATGTGAAGATTGGAAAGGGAATAAGAAGAAGAAAATAAATCTGACAAAAAGAAGCAAGCTTGTTTTTTTTATATATGAAACAAAATAAAACAAAATTAAAACAAAAAATAAAAATTAACTCGAATCAGAAAGTAAATAAATAATAAAAATTTAATTATTACCTCCTGGGCAACGGCGCCAAAAACTTGACCGATGCTTTCCTATGGAATAGGAAAACGCAAATTATGTAATAATAACTGCAAGCGGCATGTGTGTAGTATGTAGGACGAACACAAGATGGAAAATTAAATTTTATTATTTATATATTTCTTGGGCGAGTTAGATGAATTTTGATATTTTGGTTTGAAAACAATAAAAATTGAAACTGCAATTTGATTCAGAAAAAATCTAATTAAACCGACGATCAAATCACAATTATCAACTAAAACAGAAAAGCAATAAAACTGTTATTGAATTGAATAGAATCTAATCAAATCTATATTTAATCCAATATGACCTAGTAAAGCAAATAAAAAGCAGAAATTAAAATTGCAGAAGTAAAATAACAAATAGAGAATAAAATTAGGACTACCATTGAATCTAAACCGACAGTCAATCACTAATGAAAAATAAATGAAAAAGACAAATAGTGCTCTACCAAATCTAATTGTGTAGACAACACTAATTGCTAAGAAAAATAAAATTATAGAGAAATAAAAGAAAAACTTTATTAATGAAGAAGAAAAAAATACAGAATAATGAACTAGGCTTACAATGGATATCATGTGTATTTATAAAAGATGTAGGCTCCTCTTAATGTGAATATTGGGCCTAGAAAGTATCTCTTGAATATTTTTGTTTACAAATAAAAAAGATATGACATAATGGTTGACATATTCCATGCAGATTTCCTCTCTAGATTAGTGACATGTGGGTGGCAGATTGATTGGCTTTTCCTTGGCAATAATTCAATCAAATATTCTTCTAAGTGGCAGTTGAAAATGAATGATTTGAATTAAGAATAATATGCCTATTTCTTGAAATCTTCATTAATGCATACATTATATATGTACATACGAATATATATATATATATAACATATCACAATTCCATATATTCTGCAGAGCAAAGGAGGCGGCGTGTGTATAAATCCATGCACCCTTCTTCAGCAAAAATAGGGCTTGGCAAGGATCGAACACAGGCCACTCTATACAAATATTTATGCCTTTATCAATGAGCTACAACATCCTTTGTGATTAAAAATTTGTTGATATGAGAAAGTAGCTTTTTATTAATCAAGTGGTCTTTAATTGAATGAAGGAGACAAATATTGAACCTGTGAAAACACACGGAAAAAAATACCTAAAGTAATATTTATTTATTTACAAAAGATAAGATATAAGAGCATAAAATAAACACATTTTTGTGCTAATCTAGAGGCCTAACGAGGTTACAAAGAGAGGGGAAATACCGCGCAAATTGCAAGTTCAAGGTTCATCGAACACTTAGGTGGGGCCGCATAGAAACAATTGGCGATTTGGATTTGAGATTCGAGTATGGTGGATTGAGCGGAGATCCCCCACAAAGCAGCCAGGCGTGGCAAATACAATTTAGGAAATGATGAAGAAGGAGAAGCGGTAGGGAAGGAGCGTTAAGAAGTGGGGAAAAAGATTAATAAAAAAAGAGAGAGAAAGGAAAATGAATTGTCGCCATTTCCAGTGCTTTTGCCGAGAAAATATTGTTTTACATTCTTGTTCTTATATGAATTTATCAAGTGGTCTTAAATTTAAACACTTTAATAAATCTAATTAACAAATATCTATTTTTTGACTAATAAATCACAAAAAGACAATTCACTATGTTTACCCTGCATTCGTATGGACAAGAGTGGTTAAATCAAATTTTCATTCAAGCCCGCATACCTAAAATATATAAAAGGTTGTCTTTAACTATCATATACCGTTCAAGTTCAAGTTCATAAATTTTCCTTGTTAAATTTAGGATTTAATACATTTTTTATTTTACTTTAAACTTCGATACATATAAATACATAATATTTGATTTCTAAACCAATTTACCAATTAAAACATCAGGAAAATATTCATAAGGACAAAATTGAAGGCTTTTTTAACCATAAGAACAATCCACTAAAATTTTACTCAAAAGGACAATACACTAATTCTTTTCTTATTCACATGCGCTGATTTCTTCTTCCTCAACATTTCTCGATCTCATCACTGATTTATAACGCGATTTTTTTTCCTTTCATATTTCGATCTTCAGCAATCGTCTTCAAACATCCATATTAATCGCGACTTTCAAAAGGATAACTTCGATCTCGCGCGTAATCGTTTGGAAAATCGTTCATGAAATTAGGGTAAATTCGGTTTGAATTGAAATAATTTTATTAAAAATTATTTCGATTAGGTCAGTTTTGTTTCTATCGGTGATGTACATAGGTTTTGTATTACTTTTATTTTTTTACGTAAAAACATTACAGCAGTTTTTAGGTATCTGTTTTCTATGTTTTAAGGTATCAGTTTTCCTTTAATAACAGTGTTATGCTTTTGTGTTTATAATTTTGGTGCTATATTAGTTTTGTACTTGTACTGTTGCATTAGCTTTGCAACTCAGTCGAAATTATGTCATTTTAATCAATCAAACTGTGATGTAAACATTTTTTGTATTAATTTTTCTTTAAAATATCATAGCAGTTTTATATTTTTTTAGTTATCAGTTTTATAATTTCTAGTTGAATTTACATCATAGTAGTTTCTAGGTATCAATTATATTTTTTTAAGGTATCAGTTTTATATTTTCTAGTTGAATTTACATCATAGCAGTTTTTAGGTATCAGTTTATATTTTTTTAGGTATCAGTTTTATATTTTCTAGTTGGATTTACATTACTATGTTGGTATCAGGTTTGATTGTGTATGAAATACTTACAAATACTGCATCCTGCTGGAATTTACTTGAATTCAAGACTGGATTGCGTACAAGTAAAAGTAAATGCATGAATACATGCCTGGAATGGGGAACAGTGTTGTATGTACTTAGATTGTGTAGGAAAACAATGTATCCTACTATATCAGTTATGTATCATTGTAGGTATCATATGATAGAAGTGATTAAGTTATAGCAACATTCTATACTAGTGATGAATTAATATCAGTGAGAATTATTGAGAATAAATATCATTTTTGTGAGAATTAAACTGAATTGATTACTATTATTTTTTTAATCAGTGCGTATTATTGAGAATAAATATTATTTATGTGAGAATTGAATTGAGTTAATAAGCACTGCGGTATATAATACAATGGAAATGTGTCGAATCGTTTATAATTTCAATACAAATCCTTTGTATTGTGTTTTTTTCATTTTATCCTCAAATTATTGTGCTGCTATATAATATGATGTTAGGTTTTTACGATCACTGGTAGCATTATGTATGTTGCTTTTTAATTTTTTTTTGTTATGATGCTCTTTGAACATCCTTATGGGTATCAGTTTTACCACCCTGTAGGTATCAGTTTCTGTATTATTTATTAGATACAGGTACTGGGTGTCAGTATTATACCATTGCAGGTATCAGTTTTTGTTATTTTTTCCTTTATAGTTTTTGGGTATCAGTTTTATGGCACTGTAGGTATCAGTTTTTGTTATTTTCATTTTTTATCATTTTTCGACTGAGTTACAAAGTTTGATTGATTAAAATGAAATAAGTTCGACTAAGTTACAAAGTTGATGCAACAGTACAACTACAAAATCAACCCAGCAACAAAATCACATGAACAAAAACACAACACAGTTAATACTGTAAAACTGATACCTAAAATAATATAAAACTGATACCTAAAAACTGCTTTAATATTTTAACGACAAAAGTAATACAGAAAATGTTTGAATCACAATTTGATTGATTAAAATGAAATAAATTCGTTTAAGTAGCAAAACTAATGCATCAGTCTAAGAACAAAAGTAAAATAGCACCAAAACTATAAATAAAACATCATAACATAATTAATACAAGAAAATTGATACCTAAAAAAATAGCAAACTGATACCTAAAAACTGTTGCAACGTTTTAAAGAAATACTAATGCAAAAAACGTTTACATCACAGTTTGATTGTTTAAACCGAAATAAGTTTAGCTGAGTTACAAAGTTGATGCAACAATACAACTACAAAATGAACACCAACAAAATCACACGAAAAAACAACATAACATTGTTAAAATGAGAAAACTGATACCTAAAAAAATAGCAAAATGATACCTAAAAACTGAAATCATGAAAATGAAACAAAACTGAGGCGAAGAAAAATATTTAGTTCCGAGACGATTTTGATTGTCTTTCTCATGTCGTTTATCTTAATTTTCGATTTCTTTATCATGTTTTAGGGTTAGTATTTGGATTTTTTCACTTTAAATTGGAAATCGATTCGAGCGATTGCAGATTTTGAATAAAATTAATTTTGAGTTAATCGATTTAGTGTAGGAATTTAAGCATCGAAGTTTTTTTTAATAATGATGAAGAAGGAGAAAGAACGGAATGAGAGTTGGAGAAAGAACGGAAGGAGAAATTGGAGATGATGAACGACGAGAGGGATGAACGACGGAAGTTTCTAGGCTTATGTCCTTCTAAGTAAAATTTTAGGCGCGTGTCCTAATGAATAAAATTTTAATACTAATTGTCCTTCTAAATAAATTGCCCTTAAAACATATATAATTTTTTTTTTACAACATTGGTGCATAAAGTGGACTTTTTGTCATTAACAAAATTCATTCTAAATAAATGATAAGAGTTTCTATTTAATAATAATGGAAAATAAATAAAAGAATTTAATTATTATGTTTTTGAAAAAAGTGAAATTTTAGTTATTTATATTCGTAATCTTTGTTGACTAGTAGGCAAAATTATTTTATGTTCCGACTGAAAATATTTTACTTTTACATTTCAATGTCTTTTTAAGGCAAATGTTAAAAATATTTAAAAGGTTCTACTACAGATTAAAATTACTAAGTTTTAAACAAATAAATTAAAAATATCTTTTTACATAATTAAAATGACAACGCGATCCATATTCTTTTCTATCATTTTTTCACCAAGATACCTTTTACCTATTAAGCAAATATTTCATTTATCGGGTTGATAATATTATATAATCATTTCCGACATATGTGCTACAAAAAAAATTAATGCATATATATATCGATTTGTTATTACTACACTCAAATTTTTAGGTACTTTCCTTGTTATCTCAAGTGGCATTTTAAATTCAATATATGCATACTTTTCTTTTAGTACAATATACCAAAAGCTAAATGTTAGCTTGAAATTGATATACGTGAATATTTATCCATCATTTTACAAAAATATTGGTTTCAAAATTAATTAACAATGCTACTATTCATTTATTTTCATAGAAGAAATTGAATCCTGAAAAATAATAAATCAATATATGACATCTTTTATCAGAAATCCCAAAAAATAACAAGTCAATATGGAACTCATGTTTGCTAAATAAACAATAATATAGTTTTTATTCAAATGTTGAAATACACTATATACAATTGAATTTTATTTTTATCCAAGTATGAGAAAATTTCTAGAAATATCTAAACTCAATATCTAATTTATCCTAACAATTTCCCGATAAATTGCACAATAAATTATATTTCAAATAGATTTAAAACATTATTTTTATACGGTATATCATGTGCAATGCACGAGTTATGTGACAACCCGCCCCGCACCACCCGACATTTACTTCAAAAGTGCGTTGTACACATGTCTAGTTAGCACGGAATGGTCGTCAGAAGGAAAGGAAGAAGACGAAGAATCAACAAGGAACATGTAGAATGTCTCACAGCGCATGGAACAAAATATAATAATAATAACATACTTGACGTAAAACAGGTGAGACAGTGCATAAGCTGAAAACAAACTATCATAGCAGCGGAAAATCCAAAGTACAGCTTATGATCCAAAGCCAACATTATTACAACTTTTAAAACTATCTCAAAAAGCTAAACAAGAAAGGTACACTACTAATGCCCAAAGTAGTGACCAGCAACAACACAGGGAGAATATCTATACATATCATACGTGGAAGCCTCCTGCTCGCCTCCGAATCCGCTACTCGCGCATCACCAGCTAACCTGTCTCTAGTCTGCTCGTGTGAGCATCCAAAGTAATAAGAAGAGACATAAAACTTTGGGTCAGACAAAAAGTCTGGTATGAGCGATAA
Organism: Allium sativum; assembly: GCA_030737875.1. Taxonomy (NCBI): domain Eukaryota; kingdom Viridiplantae; phylum Streptophyta; class Magnoliopsida; order Asparagales; family Amaryllidaceae; genus Allium; species Allium sativum. The sequence goes on from CM060925.1 coordinate 160,819,019, forward strand.
GCAGCTAAACAGAACAATAACAGGTATACTAAGCCATACCTGAACCTGGACCTGCAACCAAAGAGTTAGCACTACATACTGTACAACACTCTAAGGTGCCACTAGCATATGGTGTACTAGCATACGGGGTGGGGGTGTGCATGTCATAGTGATGACAAACAAATCAAACATAGAAACCATCCTCACATCTCTCACTCAGTGCATGAAGCATACAATGTCCACCACTGTCAATCACTAGACCCATCGAAGTAGTGACGGAGTTCGACTTGTACAACTACTGCTACTACCAAGCTTACCACATGGAGTCATGACCAAATCTTTACAAATGACCCCACTTCATTGGTCTATAGACCTTTAGTCATACCTAGGCCACTATGGCCCTGAATCCGTTCACGTACTTCCTACACATAGTGATCCAAAGTTACGGGCATCGACAACCCCTTAGCACACGTCCCGCAGCAAAGCCCGACTCATGAAGCCCACTCTTTGGTTCCCAACTGGATCCTGAGTCAAAGCTCCTCATTTGGACTTCCTTTGCATCTCGGGTTTTGGTCGAATTGGAGTTGGTCTTCAGAAGAGTCGTCGCGTAGTAGTAATAGCATATGTACAGTTCGGTTCGGTGTTCCCCTTCTGGCCTGGTTCGGTTCGGTGTACCCTTACTCCATCGGTTCGGTTTGGATGCTTTGTGTCTGGTTCGGTGGTTGCTCCCTCCTAGATGTCATGATCCGATCCGGTGCTTCGCTCCAGCTCCACGCTAGGTCCTTCGATCCGATCCCTATGCTCTTGCCCCCGATCCGATCCCTATTAGTCTCTCCGATCCGATCCCCTGCCCAACTCCAATCCTAAGCAAATAGCCTTCCTTCTCGCCAACCCTCTTATGCTAAGTTCCAATCCGAATCGAGTCCTCTTTCCCAGTTCTCCTATCTGATCCGACCCAATTATCCGATCCAATCCGGTTCGGAACCCTGCATATTTCCTGTGACTTTCCAGCGATTGTTTTACGCCATACGACGGTGTTTTCGACTGATCTAACAGTTCTAATCAATCACAAAACATACCATACAGTCTTAGCAACATAGGGAATCAACCATAGACATCAAAACCACAACCATAGCATGTAATTTGGATCAAACCTACCCAAAATCCCATATTTTTCCCTTAAACATGTTTAGGCAAAACTAATGATATGATTAGCAAAACTTAACGAAATTAACCCAAATTCATATCAGAGGTCTAAAACATTATTTAAGAATTTATGAATATTTTTCCAGAATTTATTAATGTATAAATTCGCGAACCTTCACTAATTACCCTTAATTAGTGAGGAACTATGCAAATCACTCACCTTAGCCACAAATAAACCTTAGATCTGAAATAAATCTCTGTTTGGGCGCGAATAACAATGCAAATCAGCAGATCTAATCTTGATTTGGTGAAGATCACCCTTGATTTGATGTTGCTAAGTTTAATCCATGATTAGAAAGTGATTTGGGGTGATTTAGAGGTTGGAGGCCATTTTTAGGGTTTCTAAGAGGTAAGTGGAGGCTAGAAAACTGAAATGGAAAGAATCTCTAACTCTTTTCAGCCTCCCCATAACTCTAATCCCGAAATGGGTTATGGGCCCATTCACTAATCACCCTATTTGGCCCGATTAAGCAGTTTTTCACCTTCCAAACCTTATTTCAGCCATATCTCCTAAACGGTTAGTCCGTTTAGCTATTATGACCACTCTACGGAAAGGTAAACCATCAAACGAATCTAATGAAAGTGGTTTCAGGTCAAAATTCCTTTCCAGTCAAAAGTTATGGCCAAAACAGTATCAGCTAGGGGCAAAACGGTCATTTAAAAATCGGCAAAAATCATGAACATGGGGAATGACCCCAATAGTCGTTTCCCAAAGTTACATGACCATACACCTTCATATAAGAAAGAAAGAAATATTCTACGATCTTCCGATGCGTAGAATGCGGGTTGTTACATTCTTCCCCCCTTAAGAAATTTCGTCCCTTCCCTAACTAAAACACACAAAAGGGTCCCGCATGCCTATCAGCCATAAAACAACAATCAAACATGCAAAACAAGTCTATCCTAGCATGCGGAATAACTAAATTGCAAAGTAATACCAGGCAAAGAGTTCTGGATACGTTTTCCTAATGCTCTCCTCTGTCTCCCAAGTACAGTCATTCTCGTTCTCGCCCCACTGAACCTTTACTAGCTTCACCGCCTTCCTTCGAAGTCGCTTCGTATCGTGCTCGACAATACGAGTTGGCTTGCGGTTCCCAACCACCTCGGGTTCCACTTCGAAGTCCTCTAACTGATCAGGTGAAATAGTCATTATCTGGGTCGTGCACGAACTTCCTTAGCTGGGAAACATGAAATACGTTGTGAACTCCCGCCATCTTCTCTGGTAAGTCAACTCTATATGCCAAATTCCCAACTTGCTCGAGAACTGGGAATGGGCCAACAAATCTTGGTGCCAACTTGCCTCTCCTGCCAAATCGTATCACGCTCTTCAACGGAGAAACCTTGACAAACACCAAGTCACCAATGGAGAATTTTAAGTCTTTTCTCCTCTTGTCAGCATAACTCTTCTACCTATCCTGGACAGCCTTCATCCGTTGTTGGATGATCTTAATCTTATCTGAGGTTTCCCTCACCACATCTAGTCCAAGCACAAATTTCTCACCGGTCTCTATCCAACATGATGGTGAGTTGCACGGTCTTCCGTACAAAGCTTCATATGGAGCCATATCGATACTGGATTGGTAGCTATTATTATATGCAAACTCTACTACATGCAAATGGTCATCCCATGATCCACCAAAATCCAATATACAAGCTCTCAAGAGATCTTCCAATATATGATTCACCCTCTCTGTCTGACCGTCAGTTTGAGGATGATACGCGGTATTGAGATGTACTTCTGACCCTAGAACCTCTTGTAAGCTCTTCAAAAACCTACTAATAAACAACGGGTCTCGGTCACTCACAATGCTTTTAGGTACTCCATGAAATCTCACTACCCACTTCATATACAATTCTGCTAACTTAGTTGCCGTTCTGGTCGATTTGACTGGTATAAATCTTGCACTCTTAGTTAATTGATCCATAATTACCCAAATGCTATCATGTCCCGATCTAGTCCTTGGTAAACCATCAATGAAATCCATCGAGACTTGCTCCCATTTCCATTCAGGAATTTCTAATGGTTGGAACAAACCACTAGGCTTCTTTTGCTCGGCTTTAACTAGCTGGCAATTCATGCACTTGGATATAAACTTCCTAGCGTCTCTTTTCATCCCTTCCCAGTAGTAAGTCTGTTTCATGTCTTGATACATCTTATCACCACCGGGGTGTATAGTCAGTTTTGAGTGATGACATTCCCTAAGCACTTCATCTCTCAAACCATTCACGTTGGGTACAACTAGTCTTCCATTCTTTCGAAGCCATCCTTCTCGATCAAGTCCATACAAACTCATCTCCTCACCGACTATATTCATCTCTAACTTGGAGATGATTTCCAATAGATTAGGATTGTCCCTCTGACTGGAACCAATCCGCTCAATCAAGGTGGGTCTGATCGTCAAACTAGCTAATGTCACTGGATCCAATTCGCACTTTGGTCTGAAATCATACCCTGCGATATATTCCAGTTGCTTCCATTCAAGAAACATAGCCCCTAAACTGGCATGTCTCCTACTCAAGGCATCGGCGACCGCATTGCTTTTCCCAGGTGTATATGCGATATCAAAATCATACGAAGCCAAGAACTCTAACCATCTCTGTGTCGGAGATTTAGATCCTTCTGAGAGAAGAGATACTTTAACGATTTATGATCGGTAAACAACTCAAATCTTTCTCCCAAGAGATAATGTCTCCACATCTTCAACGCGAACACGATCGCTGCCAGTTCCAAATCATGGGTAGGATACTTTTTCTCATGCGGCTTTAACTGCCGACTAGAGTAAGCTACAACCATGCCTCCTTACATCAATACAGCACCTAGTACGGTACCACAAGCATCCGTGTATACCGTCATTTCTTCATTCCCTTTAGGAATGACTAACACTGGCGCACGCGTCAACTTTTCTTTTAGACTCTTGAATGCATTCTCACACACTCCGTCCCAGACGAAGGCTTGATTCTTCTTAGTCAACTGAGTCAACGGTGCTGCTATCTTGGAGAAGTCCTGAATAAACTTACGATAATATCCAGCTAACCCCAAGAAGCTTCTTACGTCTGTTGCATTCTTGGGCGTAGGCCAATCCTGTACCGTAGCCACCTTCGCAGGGTCCACGGCAATACCATTCTCTGAAACAACATGACCCAAGAATCTCACTTCCCTCCTCCAGAAGTGACACTTAGAAAACTTTGCTTTCAACTGGTGTTTTCTCAACACCTCCATCACTATTCTTAAATGTTCCTTGTGTTCTTCCTCTGTCCTCGAATAGACCAAAATGTCATCCACGAACACAAGGACAAACTTATTCAACTGATTTCTGAATACCCTATTCATAAGATCCACAAAATATGCTGGGGCATTGGTCAGCCCGAATGGCATGACCAACCACTCATAAAACCCAGACGGTGTCCGAAATGCCGTTTTAGCTATACTCCCAGCTTCCACTCTAAGCTGATGAAAGCCTGTCGCGAGATCCAACTGAGAAAATACTCTCGCGCCACTCAACTGATCAAACAAATCGTCTATCCGCGGTAGAGGATACTTGTTCTTCCTCGTCACTTTATTCAACTCGCGGTAGTCTACACACAAACGAAGGGAACCATCCGCCTTGGTAGCAAACACAACTGGTGCTCCCCACTCAGAAACACTCCTTCTGATAAATCCCTTCTTCAAAAGATTGCTGACTTGCACCCTGAGCTCTCGCTGCTCCCTTGGTGCCATACGACGAAGTGGCATAACTATAGGTCTAGCATCTTTAACTAAATCGATACGGAACTCAATCTCTCGGTGTGGTGGAAGCCAGGTCACTTCCTCGAAAACGTCCGGATACTGGCCAACCACGGGCAAACCTGACGACTCACTATGCGGGATGTCGAGGGAATTTAGAAAACTAGCCATTACCCCATCACTGGGTAGACCACCAGACACTACCCTCCGCCCATCATCCGCCCTAGCTGTCACCAAAAAGCCCTCACAGTCTACCACCACCCCGTACCTTTGGAGCTAATCGACTCCCCAAAATAATGCCAAACCCAGTAAAGCCCAAAACAAAGCAATCACAAACAAACATGCATCCATGACTCGATAAGACCACATTACGACAAATCATGCTAAGGCTAGTCGAACCACCAATCGGGTTCGTCACTAGTAAAGGTCTATCGACAATCTCGGGTTCCAATCCCAACCTATCTACCAGGTCACTAGATATGAAAGAACTGGAAGCCCTGGTATCAAACAAAACTCTTACAGGAACATCTTAAGCAGAAAGCATACCTTGAATGACGACATTCTTTCCCTTCTCTGCCGCGGTTGGGGCATTCGACGAAGAAGGAATAGCATTAAGGGCATATGCTTTCACCATCTGCTTTTATTTAGGGGGTTGCGGACACTTTTCCTTGTGATGTCCCACTTGGCCACAGTTGAAGCACTTCCTATCCGCTGGCTTGGCCCGACAATTCCTAGCATAATGGCCCTTCTTACCACAGCTGAAGCACTTAACATCTTTCTTATTCTTCTTCTGGCCATCCTTGCTCTGGTTCTGCTTCCTCTTATTCTGAGAACCACTCTTGCCTCCACCACTTGCTTGTGGTTTTGGCTCCTCTACAGATGCAACCTCAGTCTTTGACTTAGGGTAAAGACTTTCTGATCTCAAAGCTTTCCCAACAATCGATTCAAAAGTCTCATCGATGTGGTTAATGAGACTTTCCCCCAAGTACTGATCCAAACCAGTTATGAACTTCTCGTTCTTCTTCTCGGAAGTATCAATAAGAGATAACCCATATTTCGACAAAGTGTCGAATTCAGGAATATACTCCGAGATAGCTCTGCCATTCTGCTTGAGCTCCAAAAATTTCTTAAACAACACTGATTTCTGAGCAGCTGGAATGAACTTCTCACTAAAGCGAGCCTTAAACTGCTCCCAAGTAATCTGATCCTCTGGAGTGGCTGTCTTAATAGCATTCCACCAATTCATCACTCGCCCTTGCAGCTGATGAGACGCTAGCCTTCTCTTCATCGCATCCTCGATACCCAAGTCGTCGAAGATACGATCACAGCTATCCAACCAATCCTGAACATCCGTGGCCGACTCCGTTCCATGGAACGGCTTCCCACCAAGACTAGTGTAATTCTTGCATAGCTTGGCGAAATCGACCCTAGGCGCCTTAACTATTGGACCACCACCATTACTGGGATTGGGAGTTGCCCCTTGCACATCCCTAAGCATGTCTCTCATGAGGTCAGTAAACATCGCCCTCATATCAGCAGCATTCCCATTATTGGCTCCTCTACCAACACCTCTTGCGTATCGGCTCATCGTTCAATCTGTAAAGAGAAACGATTAACCATCTTCATAGTGGTGCTAGTGCAGTGCGACTTCATCCTATACTAATAATATATATAGCTTTTGAAAACCAAAATAATCACAAATACGCTCTCTCATATACGTACTATCTCTCCCTGATAACTTCCCTAGGTTAACTACGCAACCTAGAGCCCTGATACCAAATGTGACAACCCGCCCCGTACCAACCGACATTTACTCCAAAAATGCGTTGTACACATGTCCAGTTATCACGGAACGGTCGTCAGAAGGAAAGGAAGAAGACGAAGAATCAACAAGGAACCTGTAGAATGTCTCACAGCGCATGGAACAAAATATAATAATAATAACATACTTGACATAAAACAGGTGAGACAGTGCATAAGCTGAAAACAAACTATCATAGCAGCGGAAAATCCAAAGTACAGATTATGATCCAAAGCCAACATTATTACAACTTTTAAAACTGTCTCAAAAAGCTAAACAAGAAAGGTACACTACTAATGCCCAAAGTAGTGACCAACAACGACACAGGGAGAATATCTATACATATCATACGTGGAAGCCTCCTGCTCGCCTCCAAATCCGCTACTCGCGCATCACCAGCTAACCTGTCTCTAGTCTGCTTGTGTGAGCACCCGGAGTAATAAGAAGAGACATAAAACTCTGGGTCAGACAAAAAGTCTGGTATGAGCGATAAGCAGCTAAACAGAACAATAACAGGTATATTAAGCCATACCTGAACCTGGACCTGCAACCAAAGAGTTAGCACTACATACTGTACAACCACTACACCAAAACAGGTGATTCCCAACGATTATGACCGTCGCGAACAATTTCAGCAAAGCTTATTTGTGTTGCTATGAGGGCGTGACAATTTATTTCCAACGCATATAAGCGTTGGTAGATTTTCTCTCCCGACGCTTATAAGCGTTGGTATATTTTCATTCGCAACGCTTATAAGTTTAGATATAATTTCATTCGCAACGCTTATAAGTGTTGATAGATTTTCCTTTGCAACGCTTATAAGTGTTTGAAGATTTTTGTTTGCAACGCTTACACATGTTGCAATATTGTTATTTGCAACGCTTATACAAGTTGCAAAATTTTAATTCACAACAAATATAAATTTTAATAGTAACAAAAATATGTATTAGCAACTCACATATTCTAATATTAATAGTCAATTAACAATTAACATGATGATAATATAGACAATATTTAATATGAATCAAAAACTAATTTTATTCTCAATTTAAACTCAATGCATATCAATAGACAACATTCACAATCACGTAACAACATAGAATACCAGTTAACAATACTCAAGTACAATACATAATTATGTTGTCAAATTCAATACATGATTAAGTTGTTAAATTCAATACATAATTAGGTTGGAGTAACGGTTACATTATTATTTATATCAGGATCCCCTAAATTAGAAGCACCTTCTACATGTGGAGTCGTAGGACTTGCAACAAGTTTTTCTTGCAAATTATGTATAAATTTCATAAAAGTTGAAGTAATTGAATTGATGGTGTTATTAACTTGAGTAGCTACTTGCCTTTCTATCTCCATTTTCCAAACGGACAAATCCATGGCTTGTTTTTTTTTCAATTACAACTTTTACAGCTCGAGCCACCTTTACTTGTTTTATAGAAGAAGTAGAACTAACCACTTCATAATAATTTTTCTTCGTGTCGGAACCAAAAACTTCTGCAATTGGATCATTATCAAGATCATCTACTGCACCAGTAGAACTACCATCCAAATTTCTCTTTTCTTCCTCTGCCCCCAGAAGTGCCTGCAGTCATTGAATATCACATTAAATTGAAATTTCAGTTCCTTGTTAAAAACAGAAAAACATGAGTATGCATTAAAAATATATATATATAAATTGTAGGCTCCGAGTGACTTAGTTTTACTGAGCTGAACGAGCCTGTAAAACTGAGTCATTATGCTCATTTTTATTGAGCCTAAGGCTTTGGTTTAACTGCACCGAACGGCTCAGTAAAACTGCGCCGAACGGCTCAGTAAAACTGCGCTGAGTCTAATATTATTGTATCATATAAGGAAATTAATTTCTTTCTACAATAAATTCAAATTTAGTCATAGCTTTTACTTTACAAAAATATTGGTAAGTATTTCACACCTACTCTGGTTTCTTTGTTTTCTCCTTTGTTTGGATTCAAATAAAGATAATTTGAAATATGTAATAGGATCGGTAAAAAATGGGACTATTGTTTTCATCTATATTGAATACTTAAATATTGTGACATAGATGATAAAGAGGAATGCATGGACGAACTTTTTATTATTAAATCATAATTTTTTAACTAATCATCCAATAATATGAGTTATAAATTTATATTATGAAAATATCAGTTTTACCATTTAATGCTAAGTTTATAATGTTCTAACCATATTTGGAGTACATGTTGTGCTTTGTTTTTACAGTTCAGACCTAATAGGTGGCAGATAAGAAATTGTATGGAAACTTTTTGTTGAATTATTGAAGTTTTCTATGGAAAATGAGGTAGAAACTGAATTTATGCATAGTTCATTAAATCAAAAGCTGAATAATATTATGGTAATGTTGATTTCGGTCCGGTGAGGGTCGAAATCAAATATTCAACATGCACAGGTAAATAGTTTTTTGGTTGCACAGGTTAGAAGATAGGGACTTGCGTCTTCTGTTTTCCCCTGTAGTGGAATGTAAAAGAAGTTTCCCATATTTTATCCACTTATATTCCTACGCAAAAGCAAGTACAGCATAAACAGCAGAACATTTTTCATAGTAACTGAAAAAGAAACTACTTCTTATCTAGGAGAAGTCATCAATCTTTTGTTTGCAATATTGCATGCGCTTTTATTCTGTGTATACTCATATGTAGTTTAGGAAGTGAAAAAGGTGCTACAAGATAGAATGTGACTAATGCCTATTGTATTGTTAAAAGGAATATATTATATAGAATGAATGTTTGACAGTGTCTTTAGTTCGCCTTTCATCACTATTTTTGTAAACATTCTTTACAATATATAACTTATTTATTAGCTGCATATTTTATACATTGCTTCAATTGTTTACCTTATTTAATGATCACCAATCAAATATAAATTTTATATTAATACTTTTTTCTTTCAATTTCTTATATCTTGGTTTTCCAATCATGCCATTTAGATGGTGAAAATAAGTATAACCAAATCATCTACAATTCGACATAGAGTACCATGGATATGATGCTTTGTTTCACTTTTCGATGGATTTATTTGTGTTTACTTATCATAAATTAAACTTGATCTTGAATTCGATATATTTATTTTATACCGTTTTCACCTTCTATAAAGATAACATAATTGTTTCTTTCTTCTTATGCAATTGCGCAAGTGCTTTCTTAAAAAGTAGCTCATAAACTTTAAATATTTATAATGATTTACTGCTTTATAGCAAAATTCTATTAAACTTTGAATAATTATTTAGAAAATAAATTATACCCTGACCAATAAGAATATGACATTCAAACTGAAATATCGTTTTATGCTCAATGCATTATCAGCTAAAAGGGTTTTCCTTAAACATGCGAGGAAAGACAAAACGAGTTATTCCTAACTCAACCCGAGCAGTTTCTTGAGGATAGGCTATAAATTCATTGATAATTCTATATGTTTTTGTGTGAAATCATTGTTTTAGTTTGTTGCAACTAATTACACGATTATTATAAAGTGTATATGAGTTTGGATCATATTTCAGAACTTAATATAAATATAAATCAATTTTTACAACATTGTTAATACCTGGCTTATTTCCAGTGGGTACACTCTAACAAAGAAACACATCAAACTAAAATTAATGGAGTCATAACAAGATTAGTTGTTTGATTTAGCATGCTGCGTTTTTGTTTTCTCGTTTACAATATAAATGTCATTATGCAATGAAAACACATCTTCGTTTTCTTTTTTTTCTGGTTAATGTTTTTTTGTCGTGTTAGAGTTTGTGTTCGTTGCATGATTAAGACCAGAACTAGCCAGCACAATTTCAACCTATGACTCGATTATTGTCTCCATGAATTTCATTTGTTGTGTACTTTGTTAATCGTTGGTTTTCTTTTTATGAAATTCATGTCAAAATGAGAAAACAAGTTCTCCATTTGATGCTAATTTTTGCCTTAGTTAGAAAATTATATCAATATTTGGAATTCAAAGTTTAACTCTAATTCGGAAAGCCTAAGGTAAAATGAATTTAAGTTTTTCAAAGAGAGAATTTTCATGTTTATATTAAATCTTTACTTTCAAATTTTGATGGTTTTTTTGACTATGCTCATTGGAAGAATGATAACTTACATTCTAAATATTTTGAAATTTGCAATTCTTATCAAAGTTGTCGAAGTTTAAATAACAGCGGTGAATTTTGAAATACACAATATGAATAAAAAGTTCATTATATGCTAATTTTTTGTCCGTCCTTTTTAAGTCTAGATATTTTTTCCATAAATGAACGAATACTTTGTGGATATGGTAATGCAAGATTTATTATTGGTCAATGAATGAATGGTCTGTACTTCTATCTAATAAGTCTGTCTACCAATTTCTCACCACAAATAAATCTCACGCCTCAAACACATTCAAGTTACGTATTTTTCCTTCATTATGGAATTGATGTTAGATACACATTAATGTACCTTTAACATCACCATTTATTCTGTTTACGTTTTTGGTCTGAAATACTAAATTTAAAATGTTATACACATGTCTATTCTCTGCATTTATAATGTTAAATTGTTTTCACCATATCTTAGGTTTACTCAAGAGGATTTACTGATGTTTTTCTAGTAACTATTGAATTGAAATAGCATAAACTTACCATTCTTTTAAAATGACCTGATTGGTTTTCATCGATTACACGAAAGCCTTGTGAAATTGCAATATTATTTTAGCGTAAATGTAAGCCTCATATCCGGTGCATGTTGAGAATGCATATTTACATGAACAATCTTTATGCGTCGTTTATTCTTAAGTCATTAATAAAGGTAGTTGAGTTTGTCACTATTAACTTTCTAAAATAAAATTTTGTTCTGTAGTTGGTCACTTGTGGCTGTTAACACTTAACATGTAACCAGTGAGCACAAGTTCACATAACCTGATAACCGTTATTTTATATGGGAAAATTTTAACATTTACTTCATTTTCCTATTTCAAATGTAAATAATTAATTTTAACTGCAAAGACAAATTCATTTTTAACATTATTTTTTTTCTTATGTGGTAAAAAATAAATATAAATGCATTTACAAGCTAACACAAGCCTATTGTACATTTATATAACCAGAACTAGCCAAGTGATTTAAAGATATTAGTAAGCGTAATAAGGAAAATGATATAATTACCAGCAGCAATTGTTGCATCATGAACTACAGCATGAATTCCATCAGTGGTAACGCCTGGTCGGATCATATGTGCACCTGCATCCAGAACTTCCCTTCTAATCTGAGCGTCAAGAATTATCGTTCTACGTTAGAAATGAATTTGAATCGCTTATTCAACAATAATATGTGAGCCTCATTATCAAATCTCACCCGGCATGTTCCTCTCATTCGTTCAATTTGCTCTGGGGTTTTGATCTTTACATAGGAAAAAATGAATCGTTAGAAAAGTACTTTAACATGATTGCGCCGACTAAGCAAACAATATCATTAATTTCATGCAATTTACAACCTCCACTCCATTCTGTAAATCATCGTTGCGCTCAATTCTTGGATCTCCCTGTCAGCGATTATTTTAGACAAATAACAAATTTAAAATTTTAAAACATACTGGTTATAAAATTTATGTAAGGATCAGCAGCCCTCTCTATTCCACCCCGAATGTAGCCCTCTATTCAGCCACTCATTCCGATTTAAATGGTGTAGCAAGAGAGAGAAAATACTATTATTTAAAATCGTATGAGTTGCTGAAATTAAGAGGCTACGTTTGACGGCTACTGATCCTTCCCCTACACACACTGTGTGATGGTTACAAATATGCAAACATTTGACCATAGTAATAAGTATCATGACTTACATTATAAGCCCAATCTAATTTTTCGATTGAATCAGGAACCAATCGTTTTGGTGATATTGGATAAGATCTTAATGTTCTGCAAAATATGATCAAGCCAAAAATTTAAGGAACTATTAGTATTTACATGATTCCTACTTGGTAACATGGTAATATTTTGCTGCACGTTGTTACAGGTGCTATTCGGATGATAAGCCTATGAGAATATTCACATCAAAGCATTACATGAATAAGTGGGGAAACTATGATGCATAATGGTGATAACAATTCTAAAGCTATTTGATAATAAGATTGAAGTTTAGAATTGAAAAGGTTATAAGCTTAAAACATACCCAGTCCAGTCAAAATGAGCAAGTACAGGAGTCCAAGACTTCCCTTTCTTTATGCAATATAACCAACCCATTTTTGAAAGCTCAGTTGAATCACTACCATTAACAGCTGCAGTGTTTGGCTTGACATGCACCGACTTATGTGAGCTCCAAGATGCCTTAAAACAATCCTGTGAACTGCAGGTGAAGGAAGCTGGTAAAAGACCAATTACGTAGACCCTTTTAACTATTTATAACAGCAAAAAAAAGCACATTGTTAGATCCAAAATTGGGTCTAACACCCAAGATGTTCTGATCTACGATGAATTATAACTACAATATGAAGAAAAAGCAGGAAAACACACGAAATTTATAGTGGTTCGGCGTTAACGAGCCTACGTCCACTTTATATGTAGTTGATTATATGCTGAATGCAAGTACAATCAAATGGTTTCACTCAATCTCGCTCTAACAATTATGATTCTCTCAATAATTTCAGAGTAACTCTAAGTAGAAACAATGGAGATATGATAACGGTGGAGTCAGATCTCTCAATTGCCAAAAGATCCTTAAAATGTCAAGTTCTGGGCTATTTATAGTTGATTTCTTCAGATGGATCGCGGTCATATGTGGCACACATCCCGAGGACCTCGTACTGGTTCGTATCTTCATGGAGAATTGGTCAATATGACAGTTGTGGACAGGTGTCGCAAGATCCTGTATTATCGGATCGTGGAAGAGTTGGTCATAGCCTTCATTTTCTGGCTCCTGGAGCTCAGATCAGATCGAGCTAGCAAGTATGGATCGGATCGAGTAGGGGCGAGGCGACCCGATAGGGCGCTGCGATCCGATAGGATGAAATGACCACGATCTGGTTTTCATGGACTAGAGGCGTGAAGCTTCATACTTTCTTCTTGTGTGTGAACCTTGGTGGCTTGGTCAAAAAGATAGCCAACATTTTGCCCCCCTTGAAGTATGTTTTATCGAGGATGGAACATGCTTCGAAACCGTAGAGTTGTATTTTCATTGGGAGATGCAAATCAATGGTCGCGTCTGTCTGAAACGTCGCGTTATTTCGGAAAGTTGCATCTTTTGATTAGTATAAATATCTAGTTGAATCTTCGATCATTTCCTTGGTTGTCCAGAATTTCTCTTTTGGAGGTGTCATTGCGAAATTGTCAGGTAAACTCTTTAATTTCCATGAATATTTCTGAAATTTCATTTTAACGAGTGTTTGTTGGATCGGATCACCCAGGTCCTTCACGGTCCACGGTTCACGATCTGAGGCGCTCATTCTGCACCGATCCTCGTGTGGGCTCGAGGTATGATGGGCCTGTTTCTATCGTGGGTCGATCCAGGGATCGGCCTCCTCTTTTTCTGATGGGCTCGGATCCGCGGCCCGCTAGCCCCCCACGGGTCGAATAAAACAAAAAACGGAATGCCAAAGGCCACAGATCCGCTTATATAAGCCCGACCTCTCTTCCTTCTTCTCTTCTTCTTCTTTCTTTGCCCAGCCGCTTGAAGCTTTGACCGAACCCATACCTTTTTCAATTTCAAAAGAGAAAAAAAAAATCACATTTCTTCACTTTTTAAGAAAGGTAATCATATCATAAACACATCCTCATGTTCCTATTCTCGTTTTACTCGAGTTCTCGTCGATTTGAGCAGTGAATTGGAGAAATTTTGTGAAAATGGTGGCTTTTGGGAGGACAGTAGCGATGGGTTTAGGCACCCGAGTTCGCGAGTAAAGAGGAGGAGAAGAAAGGAAGGTGTCGGATCGTTTCGTGGATGGGGGACTTTGGTTCGGGTCGCAAGGAGGGGAAGACAAGAAAGTGGGAGCAGGCGGATCGGGTCGTGGCAGCAGCAGTGGATCGAGTCGAGGAGGATAAAATGGATGTTCCCACGTTTGGGTCATCGGATCGGATCGTGGCGTGCGGGGCGGATCGTGAGAGGTTAACGCGATCCGTTCTGATTTCCACGATCCGACGCTCCTTCACGAGTTGACACTTCTACTACAAGCCTTGCTTCACGATTCGATGGCGCTCCGTGATCCAATCCTCAACTCACGATCCGAAGAGACGTGCGATCCAATGAGACATGCGATCCGATCAGACATGCGACCCGATTTACTTGTTAAATAAACAATACAACTTGAACTTAATACACCGATGGACGGTTAGGTTTAGGGCCTTAAAGACGAACTTTCTGGACTGATCAACAGCATAACTTAACAACGGACAACTACTAATATCTCGATGATCTTGTTAACTTTTATGCTTTCTTCCTATGCATGCACAAACACACACTTTCACTTGCACACACGGGGGACGGGTAATTATATTCTTATTTCTCATGTTTACTCGCCTAAACAGTAATGTCGGATAATCGTTCTCCTTCAAGATCTGAAACAGAGATGGACCCCGAGATGCCTGAGCACCATAGCCCCGAGGTTCTTCCAATTAATCCAGAGGGTGAGGACTCTGAATCCGAATATGAGGCAGAAACAGAATCAGATTCATCTGAGAGTACCTCGCTTGATTAGGAGTCCGAAGTGGATGACCGAGCTCCCGATGAGATCCCTGGTGCACTAGAAATTGATAAATTCAATGATTGTTTAGCTTCCAAACTAGACGACATAAAACTTAAGAAAATATGCTTGAAACACGGGATCCTCTGGGATGATGTGAGAACACCTGGTAGCGAAGATAGACCTCATCTGGCTCCGGAGGGGTATATGACAGTTAGCCGACTCATGTGCTGGGTAGGCGCTATTCCCCCTTTCCTCCAATCGTCATTGAAACCTTAAAACGATTGGGTATTGCTCCGATGCAGCTTCATCCCAATGCCTACGCAGCCCTATACACTTTATACATCGCATATGCGGAAATCCTGCAAACTGAGCTCACGTTTAAAGACTTGAAATTCTATTACCTTTTCAAGCATCGTTCTACCGCAACTCCAAATATTTCTTTCTTCGAATCGGTAGTAAATAGGAAGGTCTTGTCTGATGGTTACAGCAGCATAGGGGATCCCAAGGCCGATTGGTTCTATATAAAGAGACAGGCTGCGTGTGCAAGAAGATGGCTTAAATCGAGTAAATTTTAAACCTTTGAATGAATAGCCTGTTTAAGAAATCGAAGCGCTGACATGCTTCTTTTCTCTTTGCAGATCACACCTTTCCAAAGACGGAAGGCTCGGTGTATAGTAATCGACTATCTCTTCTTCTGAAAAGCAAATCCGACTTCCTAAAGATCAAGAAATGTATTACTGACGAGAATCTTCACAAGCACCGCCTTCTGGATATAAGATTTGGACTTGGCGCGGGTGGCAAACCCTACAAATATGTGCCCCCGGCCAAGGGAGAAGGAACGTCACAGGCAACAGAGACAACTAAACTTCATAAGAGTCCTTCGCCGATAATTAATCAGGACGATGAAGATTTAAATGTATATAAAGGAGATGAGGCCCGTGCTGACGAGTCTAAGGAAATCCCAGCCTCTCCGAGGGGTTCCCCCTCAAGGGCCTCTCTATCGGACGATCAGGGGATCAGGTATTTAAAGAATTGAGCAAGATTCCTATACCCGACGATGTATATACACAGGAAGACTTCGAAGGGGAGCCATTTTTTCTTATCTCTGAGGAAACAACTGTTCCAGTTGAAGAACGAGAGACTACCCAGACGAGCCTAACTTCGGGCCCTGGTCTGTTAGGGGGAATTATATGGGATGCACAAATCACATGCACTATCTGACCCCACACTTTTATACCAACAGTATTCAAGGTTTTAGTATGTACTTGTTTCTTTTGCAGGAAAGATGTCTCGCAAACGATCTTATTCTTATCGCTCTCTTCGTGAAGGCACACCTAGTCTTCATCCAAATCCTGCTCGCAGCGATAGTCAGGGAAGGGACAGTTATCGGCCTCACGACCCTCCTCAAGCTTATCCTACACGATCTCGATCTCCTTCCAGGTATGGTCCCAGGAAACCTCACAGTCGTCCATTGCCACCGGCTGGGGGTAAGCAACTTCATAGGGACTTAACCCCTCCAAAAAGTATGCCCTCTCACATCCAATCTTCCAAGTAACATCGCGAGTCAGAAGACAAAAATAAAGACGAGGACAAGATTGCGAAGAAAGGAAAAGAAACTCTGGTCTCTCCTGACGATCACGACTCCGACAGTCTCGTTGCGCGAGATGCTACCCATAGTCCCAAGAATCAGGTTAGATTGGCGCGCTTGCGCAAAGAATTCCCCGACATTTTCTTTGAGAGGATGATGTTTGTACCGGATCTTGAGCCGGTTCCCAGGGACTGGGATACTGAGGTGATAGGATATGTGTGCCATGTAGCCAAATAGTATGAGGTAATGAAAAAACACGCTGTTAACCTTTCGAATGCCATCCGTCAGCTAGAAACGAACGCGGCCAGATCCAAAGTGAGAATTGAGAATAATGAAAGAGCCAGGAGCAAAATGGAAAAGGAACTGGAGGATGCACAGGCTCAACTGGCTTTAGCTCAGCGAGACGCAGGGACAGAATTAGAGGAAGCCAGGAAGCGTTTTCGTAGCGAGCTGGATTCTAACAGCCAAGAACGATTATCTTTGAAAAAGGAAATAGAGGATCTTAGAGTGGCCAATGCTGATTTGAGGACAGCGCAGAGTCATTTTGATGCTGAGAAGGCTGCTTGGGAGAAGGAAAGAGCGGATTTGAAAAACAGTCTTGCGGCTGCCGAGAAAGAAAAAGAGGTTTTGAGTGACCAACTCGTTCAAGCGGAGGGGCAAGCGGTTCTTGCCGAGACTAATGCTAACAGCATTCTTGAATCGTCTTCCACCACTGCTGACAAGCTTGCCGAAGCCGAAAAAGAAATAGAAGGTTTCGGGGAGCTGATATTCGACTTCTTAGGCCAAGTCATCAAAACTCGAGACATTTCTTGGATCCCAGACTATCACGTTACTCTCACCAACATATGGGATGCAATTGTCAAGGATGAGAAGCAGCGATTGAAGGTCAGTGAGATTGATGAAGGCCAGCTAATGCAGAGACTCCCCAAAGGAAAAGAACCCGAGGATTTGGGGGAGGGGAGACGCCTAATCCGAGAAGAGGTGGAAAGGGAGAAGACTGAGGCCAAAGGCAAGAGCAAACTTGATGAGGGCTCGAGTTCAGCGACGGAACTCAAGGCCCCCGAAGTCGAGGAATATAATCCTGACGATCCGTTAATTCCCTTATGCCCAACTCCTCTGGCTGTCGGAGTTTCTGCTGCAAATTTAGATGAAATATCAGCTGAAGGTATATCCATATTTTCCCCGCAATTTGCCAAAGCAGTTATGACTTTTCGCCGTTCTGCGGAGCAGCCCATTGAGTTACTAACATGTGCCTCTTGTAATACAGGTGATACATTGACCGAGAAAAGGGGAAAAAGAAAGCAGAGGCAAAGAAAGTTGATATCCCCTTAGGCACTGATGTTGAAATTTATTAGACTTAAAAGCGAACTGAGGGTGGTGAAAAAGTAACCATGGCATCTATGGTACCCAACACTGATGTTCCTGTAGATGCCGAGGTCATTGCTGCTTTGAAGGACACGGAAGGTGGTCACGGGGATGAAGAGGATGATGTTGTTATTACAGACGAAATCAAGGGTGGTGGTGAAACCTTGGCTGATCAACAGGCTGAGGAGGAGAGGCAGTTGCTCCTTATGAAAGGGGAACATGATCCAGTATATGTGCCCCCTATTTCTGAAATCGATCGCAAAACTGGGTTGGTCATAAGATTTTCCTCTCGATCAATAACTTCACAACTAGCCTCTCAATCCTCTAGTTCTTCGCCAGAGCCTCTTGTTGATAAGAGGAACAGGAAAAAAGGTGATCGTTCGGATGTTGACAAGGAGGAGTCGGGGAAGCAGAAGAAGAGCAAGAAGCCAAAATAACCCCCAAGCATGAGTAGGATGCAGATATTAGTTCATATTTTGTTCTTAGGATTTTAGACTTTCCACTGGCCAGAAAATGTAGTTGTGAGAATGGCCCTCACTTTTGTTTAGCTATCATATCTTGTATCCCTGCATCTTAGTAAATAAAAATTGATTTTTGTTGCCTTTAAATTAATATGCAATGCAGTGATTCCAAGTTCCTTGCATCTCTGTGCAACTTCCTGAGTAGCCAACATAACGGCATGGGGGATGATTCGTCCTGGTCGACCTTGGCTTTCATCCTTGTCGTGATACGAATAAAAGTTTCCCTTCAGGACAAATTAGTCACATAAAAAGGAGAACTAGACCTGCGAACCTGCAATTTTAATTTACTACATTAGCCACGAATATTTAAACCATAACTAATCGAAAATTAATTCATGAATCGCATTAGCAAAATTTTAAAATTTCTATGTAGAGATGTGATGTGCGTGTATATGCTCCCAATCAATCATTTAATATGATGCCTGGCCAGGGCTTATTAATGATTGATTAGAGTCATGTGTGTTGCCCCCTATGAAAGGTGGGGGGTAAAGATTCTTTTAGCGCTAAATTTCTAACAATTTTATACTCTCCCGATCCTTCAGCGGGTTAGAGTTCGAGCTCGTTCTAGGTCTGCTCTCCGATCCTTCAGCGGGGCAGAAATTCTGGGGGCACTAAATCTATGGCGCCTTTATACTCTCCCGATCCTTCAACGGGTTAGAGTGGTGGCAAGGCGGTTTTATCATGGTGCACCTTCACGCCTTGCGGACGTCATCTTCGCGTCCTTTATACTCTCTCCCGATTCTGGGGAGTTAGAGTTTGGTCATGGAGTGATTTACTTTGCCGCACCTTATGGTCCTCGATTATGGTTCCTCTTTCAACTCGTGGGAAAATGCATTGGATGTTCCAATGTTGCTGCATAATCTGTGACAGACTCAAAAAATAACAATAATTTATATTAATCGAGATAAGGCAAATAGGTAATGGTGCAATAAAGGTAAATGACACATGATATTTTATAGTGGTTCGGTCGAATCATGACCTACATCCACTTTATAATCTTTTGTTCAAGTAAACAGACTATTCTAGGCAAGTCGTGCCTTTTTACATGGTCCTAAAAACAAAAGAATGAAACTGACGATTTTACGTCAGGTAAGGCCGCAAATGCTGGGCATTCCACACTCTGGGGATTTCATCTCCATCTATGGTTGCTAGCTTGAAGGTTCCATTATCAAGTCTTCGCAGGATGGAATATGGTCCTTCCCATTTCGGACCCATATGCTCTGAGCATGGGAAGATACATTTTAGAACCAAGTCTCCGGGTTCAAAGGTTCATGCTCGGACTTTCTTGTTGTAATATTGAGCTATCTACTGCTTATGTCTTAAGGCACGTAAATCGGCTTCGTCCCTCTTCTCTTCGATCATGTCCAAGGATTCAAGGAGCAACTCATTGTTGGTCATCGGGTCATAATAGGTGACTCGGTGAGAAGGTACTTCTAACTCGACCGGGATGATCGCTTCAGTTCCAAAGGCAAGGGAAAACGGCGTATGGCCTGTTGCCGATTTATAGGTCGTTCTATAAGCCCATAGTGCCAAAGGCAATTCATCGACCCACATGGCCTTGTCCCGCTTCAATCTCTTCTTCAGGATAGATTTAATCGTTTTATTTGCGGCCTCCACTTGGACGTTTGCCTACGGATATGCCACGGAGGTGTACCTTTTCTCGATGTGGTATTTCTGGCAAAAATCTCTGAACTCGGTGCTGTCAAACTGAGTTCCATTATCCGTTATGATGATTCTTGGGATTCCAAATCGGCATATGATGTTTCTAACAACGAAGCTGATTACTCGCTTGGTTGTTATTGTGGTTAATGGTTCTGCTTCTACCCATTTGGTAAAATAATCCACGGCTACGATAGCGAATTTTGCTCCACCCTTCGCTATGGGGAGGCTTCCAATGATATCGATAACCCACATAGTGGAAGGACAAGGACTCGTCACCATCTTCAGCTGGCTTGATGGGGCCCTATGGATCCTAGAAAATCTCTGGCAGGCGTCACAACGTCGCGTGTATTTGGTCGTATCCTTATTTACGGTTGGCCAGAAATAACCATATCGTATTATTTTCTTTGCCAATGTTTGGCCTCCCGTGTGATCTCCACAATCGCAGTCATGTACTTCTTGCAATACGCATTGAATATCACTGTGGGAAATACACCAGAGGAGGGGCATCGAAAATCCTTGTCTATACAAGACTCCCTCTTGCAACACATACTGAGAGGCCTTCTGAATTATTGCACGCCTCTCACTTTTCTTCGCATGGAGCATTCCATACATTAGGAAATTCTTCAAAGGGGTCATCCACGACTCCCTTTTAGGTTCAACATCTAGTACCAGATCAACTTCCATCTGATCTATACTAGGTGACTGTAAGACCTCCATCGGGACCAATTCTGTATTTTCAGGACTATCAGAACTGGCCATTTTAGCCAATTTATCTGCTTTTTGGTTCTCTGTTCGAGGAATGTGGGATATGGTGTGATGGTCAAAACTACCCAGCAACTTTTTCACTTTTTCTAAATATGATATCAGCCTAGGGCTTTTGGCCTGGAATTTTCCTATGACCTGGCTCACAACTATTTTGGAGTCGCAAAAGATGTCTAACTTCGTAATCTTCAACTCCTTTGCTAGTTTCAAACCAGCAATCAGGGCTTCGTATTCTGAATCGTTGTTAGTGGCGCGGAACTCCAATCTGAGAGCATAGTATATCGGCCGTTGTTCTGGAGTTTCGAGCACCACTCCGGCACCAGATCGTCTACCGTTCTTTGCTCCGTCAGTGAACAACTTCCTGGCACTGGGGTCGAGGAGTAACCTTGGCGGATCGACTTCTTCGCTCATTGTGTCATATTCTGGGATGGTAAACTCTGCTATGAAGTCTGCCAGCACCTGCCCCCTTATTGATCGCCGGGGTTGAAAATTCAAATCGAACTTACTTAGTTCAATGTTCCACTTAAGTAATCGTCCCGAAGCCTCTGGCCTTTGAAGAACTTGTCTTAACGGGTGATCAGTGTATATAGTAACCGGGTGAGCTTGAAAATAGTGGCGAAGCTTCCTCGATGTAATCAACAAACTGTATGCAAGCTTTTCTATCCTTGGATAATTTTGTTCAGTTGCCGCCAACTTCTTACTAACATAATATACGGGTCTTTGCACCTTATCCTCTTCTCTAACCAAAGCCGAACTGACCACATTGGATGACACTGCCAAATATACGAATAATTCTTCATGATCTACGGGTTTAGACAAAATCGGGGGTTTTTCTAAATGATTCAAGAGATTCTGGAATGCTTCAACACAATCAGGGGTCCATTCGAAGTTGCGCTTTCTTCGCTTTATTAATTCAAAAAACGGGATACATTTATCTGTAGCTTTGGAGATAAATCTACTCAATGCTGCTACTTTCCCTGCGAGGCTTTGAACATCTTTAATCTGTCTAGGTTTCTGAATATTCCGGATTGCTGCGATCTGATCTGGGCTAATCTCGATCCCACGCGAATTGACGATAAACCCTAAAAAATTTCCCGATGCTACCCCAAATGAACATTTCAAAGGGTTCAATTTCATTCCATACTTGCGGAGAATTTCAAACATTTCTGCTAAATCGGTAGTATGGTTGGATGATCGTTTGGATTTCACTAACATGTCATCGACATACACCTCCATCGTCTTCCCAATCTGGTTAAAAAACATCCTATTAACCAATCGCTGATATGTAGCACCGGCGTTTTTCAAGCCAAATGGCATCATTACATAGCAATACAAGCCTCAATCTGTAATGAAGCTTGTATGTTCTTGATCGGGGACGTGCATAGGGATCTGATTGTACCCTGAGTAAGCATCCATGAAAGTGAGGAGTTCATGGCCAGCTGTCGAATCCACCAGCTGGTCAATTCTTGGCAACGGAAAACTGTCCTTTGGGCAAGCTTTATTCAGGTCCGAGAAATCAATATAGGTACGCCACTTTCCATTAGCCTTTTTTACCTAGACTGTATTGGAAATCCAATCTGGATATGTTGAGTCTCTGATGAACCCATTACTTATCAATTTCTCAACTTCCTCTTTCAAAGCGGCCGACCTCTCCGGGCCAAGCATTCGCCTTTTCTGTTTGACAGGAGGATGCTTCGGGTTGATGCTCAGCGAATGACTCATGATCGAAGGAGATATCCCACACATGTCCGAGTGGGTCCAAGCGAATACATCTAAATTGGCTTTCAAAAAATCCGTTAGCTCTCCGGCTCGAATAGGGTCTAACTGGGATCCAATCTTCAGGACCTTCTCTGGGTCTCCATCATCGATTGGAATATCCACAGTTGTCTCATTGGGAGTCGCCATTCTGCCCCCAGGCTCTTCGTCCTCTCTGGGATCTATGTCTTCGGGCAGTTCTCTGGGCGACTCTCCCATGGTTATTTTCTTTAGTTGCTATAACGTTTCCTCCCTTGCCGGGGAGGAAGCGTCTTTGGTTTCTACATCTTTTCCTTTGCGGAGCATCTTCAACTCTGCAATGTAGCATGCTCGAGCCACAACTTGATCTCCTCTTATTGTACCTATACCAGCTTCAGTTGGGAATTTCATTAATAAACACCAAGGGGCTATACAAGCTCTGAACTTTGCTAAGGCCGGTCGGTCTAGAAATGCGTTACATGGGGATTCGATGTGCAGAACCACAAAAGGAAGGATTCTTACTCTCTGGCGCTCCCCCTCCCCAAGGGTTACCGACAACTCTACATATCCCATTGGAGCAGTGGATGCTCCATTGAATCCACGTATCCACCCTTCGCATGGTTTTAAGTCCTTCGGCTCAAGTTTCATTTGGTCGAACGTTTTCTTGAACAAAATGTTGACCGAGCTTCCGTTATCTACCAGAACTTTATGGACTATGGGTGGACCAATTGCGGCTGTGATTACTAATGGGTCTTCGGTCGGGGAGTGAACGCCGACGCTATCCCTGTCATGAAATATGATGTCATCGGTCATTGTCTTCTGTTGTTTGGCTGGAGAAATGTCCTCAGGGTTACTGCCTTCTCCTGCCATGAGGGGTTGTTTAGCTGCGTTGACATACTGGTCCATTGCCCTAAAGCTATGCCCGGCCAGATGATGCCCTCCTACTATGGTGTTGATGACAATGTTCTTCCCCTTTTGCTGAGCAGTCAGCCGGGGAGTAGGCTGGCTCTGATTCTGGTTTTAGTTTTGATTTTGGTTTGGGGCAGATGCAGCTTGCCCTCTGTCTCTAGGCGTGACCCTGTACTCATCGAGTTTTCCTTCTCAGAGAAGCCTCTCGACCAGGTCTCTCAAATGGCGGCATTCATTTGTGGAATGACCATGGATTTGGCGAAACAGACAGAACTTTCCGGTTTCACGCTCTTTGTCTGTCGACTCTCTCGGAGGAGGCCTTTTATATGGAAGGACGTTATAGGTGTCCAGGAAGATGTTTTCCAATGTATCATTTAACGGTGTGAAACTCTCAAATGGCCTGGGTCGAGATCTTCTCTGGGAATCATTTCCTCAGTTTCTCTTCCGATTATTGCTATTATTGTTTCCCGGTTGACGACCATTTCCTTGATTTTTATTCCCAACATTGACTTCAACCTTTCCTGAGCTATCTCCTGTCTGCTTGATGGCCACATTGCTCTGAATATCTTCCTTATCAGTAGCCTTCCTCTTTCGATTAGCATATATCTCTTCCTGTCGTAAACGGACATTAGCTTTTTCATAAAATATTTCTCTGGTCGTAGGTGGTTTGCCGGCTAAATATCTTCCAAACTCGGTATCCTTATCGACACCATCAATTAAGGCCATTAACACAGTTTGCTCATGCAGATCTTTAACTTCTGTGACTGCTAAATTAAAACGATCCAAGTACGATCTCAAGCTTTCGTCCGGCCGTTGCTTAATAAGAGACATCTCAATTACATTCTTAGATCTCTGAGCGTGAAGGCGGAATTGGTTCACGGACTTCTCACTCAATTCCCTGAAACTGGATATTGACCGGGTTGGCAAGCGGGTAAACCACACTAATGCCATATCTTCCAGAAATATAGGGAATGCCTTACACTTTATCTCGTCTGTTGCTGCGGTGGCATTCATGGACCAGGAGTATCGCATCAGATGCTGGATTGGGTCAGATTTGCCCGCATAGCGATTCATTGTCGGCATATTAAAACGTCTCGGGACTGTGACCTCCAATATATCATCGGTAAAAGGCGTATGACTACGATCTATGCCCCAATCTTCATCCCTATACCCTCGGCTAGCTATTATGTTTTCCCTGATCATTGCTTCAACATCTGCCCGGGTCAAGGTGGACTCAGGATCGGCACTTCTTGCCCAATGGGCTTCTTCAGCATTTCTTTGACGTGCAGCTACAAAGTCTGGGATTCAGGCGGAGCTTCCTTGCCCCCTGTTGCCGAGGTCAACTACGCGACGAGCGGGG
Source organism: Allium sativum (assembly GCA_030737875.1). Taxonomy (NCBI): domain Eukaryota; kingdom Viridiplantae; phylum Streptophyta; class Magnoliopsida; order Asparagales; family Amaryllidaceae; genus Allium; species Allium sativum. The sequence continues at coordinate 160,844,317 of CM060925.1, forward strand.
GGATTGGGTCGATTCTGAGCAGGGTCAACCACGTTTTCATTCCTTAGCGGTAAAGCAGGTTCATTCAAGTTACGATTGCTAGTCCCCTGCTTAAGCACTTCTTCTCCCCGGGATCGAAGTTGCTCTATGTTCTCAGCTCTTTCTAACGGAGGCCAACGTCGGTTTCTCCGGGGCTCCTCAGATGAGGATGTGTGTTCTGGGGAAGGAAGATGGGTTGGTGAGGAAACCCTCTGCCTTATGAGGTCGTCAATTCGCCTGTCCATAGCAGTCAGATTCGGTCGCAATACTGAGCTCTCTTGCCGCTGAGCAGCTAACTCGTCAAATAATCTCTCCCATATGTCAATAATGCGAGAGAGATCCCCTTCAGTAGCCGGGGCAGAAGGGTCAAATTGGTCGTCAACATTCTCTCTTATACGTAAAGAGCTTGTGCCAGGTCGAGCAGATGTGCCAGCGTGAGCAGAGCGGGACATAGGTTCCTTCCCGGGTCGAGTGGTGGTTCGCTTATCGGATCGGTTCGCCCCCTGCTGTCGATGGCTCGTTGCGCCCACCTGGGATCGGGTCGTGGTGATAGGTGCAGGTGGGTTCGTGGCGAGGTCACGCGATCTAGTGGTCACCCCTTCAGTGGATTGGTTCGTGGCTCCTCCATCGATCGTGATCGCCCCCTGCGCAACGCGATCCGTGGGCTCTTACTCGAACTGCTCGTGCACACTCTCTTCAATCGCCTCGTTTGTAGCCTCTTCGGCCTTCGATGCTCGTGCATCTTTAGACTTCTTTCCAGCCATGATATCTGAATTTCACTGAAATCTTCAAAAACTGAGATAGTGGGGTTTTGGACTGTCTTCTTCGGACTTGAGTATCCAAACAACGGAACAACAATCCAATGTGCTAAAAATTCGTTCTCAGTGAAAGCACCAAAATGTTAGATCCAAAATTGGGTCTAACACCCAAGCTGTTCGGATCTACGAAGAATTATAACTACAATATGAAGAAAAAGCAGGAAAACACACGAAATTTATAGTGGTTCGGCGTTAACGAGCCTACGTCCACTTTATATATAGTTGATTATATGCTGAATGCAAGTACAATCAAATGGTTTCACTCAATCTTGCTCTAACAATTATGATTCTTTCAATAATTTCAGAGTAACTCTAAGTAGAAACAATGGAGATATGATAATGGTGGAGTCAGATCTCTCAATTTCCAAAAGATCCTTAAAAATGTCAAGTTCTGGGCTATTTATAGCTGATTTCTTCAGACGGATCGCGGTCATACGTGGCACACATCCCGAGGACCTCGTACTGGTTCGTATCTTGATGGAGAATTGGTCAATATGACAGTAGTAGACAGGTGTCGCGAGATCCTGTATTATCGGATCGTGGAAGAGTTGGTCATAGCCTTCATTTTCTGGTTCCTGGAGCTCGGATCGGATCGAGCTAGCAAGTATGGATCGGATCGAGTAGGGGCGAGGCGACCCGATAGGGCGCTGCGATCCGATAGGATGAAATGACCACGATCTGGTTTTCATGGACTAGAGGCATGAAGCTTCATACTTTCTTCTTGTGTGTGAACCTTGGTGGCTTGGTCAAAAAGCTAGCCAACACACATGTTTCATGAAGCCCATTTCCCAAACATATCCACCCATGTAGGACCTCGATTGCATTTAATGATGCACAAGAGGTACCATCATTTCACATAGACAGTAACACATACAGAGTTATAATAATCCGTAAGGTGAAGATTCTTAGCGCTAACCAAAGAACTGAAACGAAATCGACAAAGATAAATTACGACAAAGCACAAATCGAACAAAATTTCTTATGAAATCAACAAAGACCAGATAAATGAAATCGAGAAAGCAAAAATGAACGAAATTTACACCAGAAGTGATGCGATTGAATGCGAGCACAAATTGAACAAAGATCCCAAAATCCGATTAGAGAGGAACGGATTTGAAGTTTTTGATCTTCTCCATGCTCTGCGATTTTATTTTATTTTGGTTTCCTTCTGACATCGTGGGATCTAAAGTATTGATTTAGTCGGCCGATTTTTGTAAAAGCGTTGGAGAAGGGAATGAGAATTGGGAAATAGGGTTACAGATGTTAGTTTACATTTTTACCCTTGGCAACCAGCCTTACCAACACAAATAAGCATTGACAATAAAAAAAATTATAATTATGTATTTTTGGTAACACTTTTTTAACATAGCAACGCTTATTATTGTTACTACCCTGCAACCCAAATAAGTGTCGGCAACTGAAAAAAAGGGTTACCAAATGGCCATTATGGTGTAGTGAACACTCTAAGGTGCCACTAACATATGGTGTACTAGCATACGGGGGTGGGGGTGTGCATGTCATAGTGATGGCAAATAAATCAAACATAGAAACCATCCTCACATCTCTCACTCAGTGCATGAAGCATACAATGTCCACCACTGTCAATCACTAGACCCATCGAAGTAGTGACGGAGTTCGACTTGTACAACTACTGCTACTACCAAGCTTACCACATGGAGTCATGACCAAATCTTTACAAAAGACCCCACTTCATTGGTCTATAGCCCTTTAGTCATGCCTAGGCCACTATGGCCCTGAATCCGTTCACGTACTTCCTACACATAGTGATCCAAAGTCACGGACATCGACAACCCCTTAGCACACGTCCCGCAGCAAAGCCCGACTCATGAAGCCCACTCATTGGTTCCCAACTGGATCCTGAGTCAAAGCTCCTCATTTGGACTTCCTTTGCATCTCGGGTTTTGGTCGAATTGGAGTTGGTCTTCAGAAGAGTCGTCGCGTAGTAGTAATAGCATATGTACAGTTCGGTTCGGTGTTCCCCTTCTGGCCTGGTTCGGTTCGGTGTACCCTTACTCCATCGGTTCGGTTCAGATGCTTTGTGTCTGATTCAGTGGTTGCTCCCTCCTAGATGTCCCGATCCGATCCGGTGCTTCGCTCCAACTCCAGCTCCACGCTAGGTCCTCCGATCCGATCCCTATGCTCTTGCCCCAGATCCGACCCCTATTAGTCTCTTCGATCCGATCCCCTTTGGTTTCTGCCCGATCCGATCCCCTTTAGCTTCTCTCCGATCCGATCCCCTACCCAACTCCAATCCTAAGCAAATAGCCTTCCTTCTCGCAAAACCTCTTATGCTAAGTTCCAATCCGAATCGAATCCTCTTGCCCAGTTCTCCTATCCGATCCGAGCCCAATTATCCGATCCGATCCGGTTCGGAACCCTGCATATTTCCTGTGACTTTCCAGCGATTGTTTTACGCCATATGACGGCGTTTTCGACCGATCTAACAGTTCTAATCAATCACAAAACATACCATACAGTCATAGCAACATAGGGAATCAACCATAGACATCAAAACAACAACCATATCATGTAATTTGGATCAAACCTACCTAAAATCCCATATTTTTCCCTTAAGCATGTTTAGGAAAAACTAATGATATGATTAGCAAAACTAAATGAAATTAACCCAAATTCATATCAGAGGTCTAAAACATTATTTAAGAATTTATGAATATTTTTTCAGAATTTATTAATGTATAAATTCGCTAATCTTCACTAATTATCCTTAATTAACCTTAATTAGCGAGGAACTATGCAAATCACTCACCTTAGCCACAAATAAACCTTAGATCTGAAATAAATCTCTATTTGGGCACGAATAACAATGCAAATAAGCAGCTCTAATCTTGATTTGGTGAAGATCTCCCTTGATTTGATGTTGCTAAGCTTAATCCTTGATTAGAAAGTGATTTGGGGTGATTTAGAGGTTGGAGGCCATTTTTAGGGTTTCTAAGAGGTAAGTGGAGGCTAGAAAACTGAAGTGGAATAAATCTCTAACTCTTTTCAGCTTCCCCATAACCCTAATCCCGAAATGGGTTATGGGCACATTCACTAATCACCCTATTTGGCCCGGTTAAGCAGTTTTTCAGCTTCCAAACCTTATTTCAGTCATATCTCCTAAACGGTAAGTCCGTTTAGCTATTATGACCACTCTACGGAAATGTAAACCATCAAACGAATCTAATGGATGTGGTTTCAGGTCAAAATTCCTTTCCAGTCAAAAGTTATGGCCAAAACAGTATCAGCTAGGGGCAAAACGGTCATTTAAAAATCGGCAAAAATCATGAACATGGGGAATGACCCCAATAGTCGTTTTCCAAAGTTACATGACCATATGCCTTCATATAAGAAAGAAATAAATATTCTACGATCTTCCGAGGCGTAGAATGCGGGTTGTTACAAGTTACACGCTAAATATATGTTATAACGACTGATTTCTTCTCCGTTGCACTGTCAAACAGGCTTTTAGCGAAGTTTAGTAGGATTAGAAATTTTTTTGGAAATCCTATTTTAAGTCATAAACCACAATGATATATCAAAACAAATCAAAGAATACACGGTTTTTTTCGATCAATGTTGATAGTTTTTAGATGTAACATTTAGTCATTGGAAGAATAAAAAAATGCGCAAAAAAACGAATATATTTTCATTTTAGCCTTGTTTTAACATTTTATTTCACCTATAGCCGTGTTTTTCGAAATATAACGAATATAGCTCACTTCTGACCAACTCAACGCTGAGTTGGCCAGAACGTACTATCGCAATTTGAGATTACGCCAGTATATGTGTATATTGGCACAATCCCCAATTGCGCCCGTACCAAGAAATAAAAAAAACACACATTCTTCCTTATTTTCAGAATTTTCTTTAATTTTCAGTTCTTCATTTGTAGATCCGTGCATTTTGACAAAAAAATATCAGGTCTTTTGGTTGTTTCAAAAAATAAGGCTAAGTGAAATAAGAGATTAAACAAGGCTAAAACGAAAGAAAAAAAATCCAAAAAAAAAAAACACCTGCCGCATATAAACCCACGTGTCAGTCTCAACAGCAGTCAACGTACTAAGAGAGCCTCCTAAAACGCGGCCAACTATTCCCTAACCATCCACCACGTGTTCCTTTTAAATCACCAATTTAACATCACGTGGGCCCCGTTTCCAAATTCCAATTCCACGCGAACAGATCCACCTCCACGTGTCCTTTTCGCCGAACCACGCGTCGCATCATCTCCAAATCAACGCCCCAGATCTCTGCATCTCACTACACCTGCCCGTCCTTTTTAAACCTGTATAAATAAACATATCAAAAAGCGGGTGCTTTTATCATCTCTCTTTCCTTTAAAAATCATTTCTCCTCTTCCTTCCTCTAATTTTCCATTTCATTCTTTTCTTCCTACCGTTCAAATTTTCGAATTTCAAACTTTTAAAAAATCAATGGCGGATATTTGCTTAGAAAGGGCGGTAAGCGGAGTCAGCTCACCCACCGACGCTGCCGTATGCAAACCCCTACAGCGGGCCACGCGCCGGCGTCAGAAGCTGGTCGGGGGTGACGCTGCCTTGAAGAAGCGTAGGTTTGAAATACGCCCGCCGTCTGCTTGTGATTCCACCGGCCTAAGCGGCGTGGCTTCCGTTAACGGGAATCGTCCGAAAATTTCCTACGGATCGACGTCCGTCGTCGGTAGACGGAGAGACATGGAGGACGCCGTCTCGACCTGTACCGATTTCGTTAGAAACGGCGTCAGCGAGTTCCACTTTTTCGGTGTTTTCGACGGGCATGGCTGCTCACATGTAGGGTTTTGATATTTATTTAGATCTGGATTAAAAAATTGTCGAAAACCTCCGTGTGGGGTTCACGATTATTTTGCTACAACCAACTTTTTACTTACTCAACGCAGGTGGCCGTTTTATGCAAGGACCGAATGCACGAGATAGTATCGTCGGAAATGAGCAGTAGCCATCTAAGATCCGACGCCGGCGACCTCAACTGGGACGATATAATGCACAAAAGCTTTTACCGTATGGACGAGGAAGCGGTGACAAGCCCTGGAGGCGAGAAGAACGTGAGCTGCAAGTGTGAGTTGCGAACTCCTAAATGTAACCATGTCGGATCCACGGCTGTGGTTTCCGTGGTGTCCGATAGTAAGATTGTTGTAGCTAACTGCGGTGATTCTAGGGCTGTGCTATGTAGGCGCGGAGGAGCCCCGATTGCACTTTCAGTTGATCACAAGGTGTTTGTTATTCTACGAACTATTTCAGCATTGATCTCATAGCGGTGACGTTGTCGGTTGACTAACTAGCCCTTATTCTGTTTGCTATGCAGCCTGATCGACCAGACGAGCTGAAAAGGATAGAAGAGTCGGGAGGAAGAGTCATATACTGGGATGGAGCGAGAGTTCTAGGCGTGCTTGCCATGTCTCGTGCCATAGGTGTGTTAACTGTTCGGAACAAGTTCACGATACAATCTTATACATAAAATTTACACTAGTTGTTAACGCCGTTACAGGTGATGGCTATTTGAAGCCATATGTGATAGCAGTACCGGAAGTTACGATAACAGAGAGGACTGTAAACGATGAATGCTTAATTCTGGCCAGTGACGGTCTATGGGATGTGGTCAGCAACGAGATGGCTTCTGACATTGCGAAGATGTGCTTACATGGCAGCAGATCTGAAAGAGACGCTGATGATGCGGCGTCGAGATCTGCAAGGTCGAAGAAGGCCTGTTCTGATGCGGCCATGTTGCTGACTAAGTTAGCTCTGGCTCGGAATAGTTCTGATAATGTCAGTGTAGTTGTGGTTGATCTGAGAAAGATTTTGTAGCGTAAATTTTATTTTCGACTTTATTTGGTTTGGGTGGTTTGATTCGTAGATGAAATTGTGTAAATTTTGATGGTCATCTATGAATTGTGTTCTTGAGGAGAAGAAAAATGTATAGAAGTAGAGCCGTCAATGTTATTGGAATCAATGTTAATTTGTGTTCATGATTTGCACCTAAATTATATTGGATTTTTTCTCATTTCTCATTTTTATTTTGAAACAATGTAAAAAGAGTACACAACTATGATAAGCTCAAAAACTCCTTATGCGATGTTCAATTTTGGTGAACAGTGGACCGACGTTCAAGTTCTTCAACGATGAACGATCGCCGTACAATACAAAATGTTGCGAGTTGTTGTTCGACGATGAACGGCTGTATTCAAATCGGAACATAAGTAGTAGTGCACTAAAAAGAAAATGTGTTGCGGGTATTCGCTTTTCTTCTTAACATTATTACTAAAAGAATACTATGGAATTTTATGTTAATACTCTATTTGACACCAGGGACTATTAAATATGTTATTTTTATTTTTACTTTTATTTTGCTCGATGAGCCACTGTCGGTTTACATCGTTTGGTACGGCAATGAACTATGAAATAACAGTGATTCCATGATTAATTATTATGGAAATGTGTTGGTTGACGGTTGTCCACTGTACAAAATAATTTTATCAAACAATTTGAAACATACATATTCATTAGGTATATTTTATTACGTACATTTGAAATCAAATAAATGATTAAATTTAGTATAATAATCTAGTAGTATAATTCAAATTTTTTTATTCCCATGTATGTCATTTATTAACTAGTAGTCTAATACTGTATAAAGAAGCTAGATGCATTATAGCATAAAAAACATGTCAAAATACCTATTTCGATGATCAACTGATAATTTATTATTATCAGTTTACAAAATTACTGGTATACCAGTCTTCGGTATACTAGTCGATCAGTAACAGTAATGATGAGCAGTTTTAGCTTATTAGTCAAAATTGCATGATATAATAGTCTTTGTGAAATGGCACGGTAACCATTACCATTGTCGTCCATGGTATTCAAATCAGGGAAAGTTGGTGTGGATCACACAAAAAGAAAATGTGATACATTGTATATCCATGAAATGTTTGGAAGAACAGTAAAATTGTACCAATTTTCTGTTCATGTAAATATGTAATGTATGTTCCTTTGGTGATGGCAGCCAGCTATGTAGATATTTAGCTTTTAGGACAACGTATAAACAAAGTTAGGTCAACCAGCTGGAACATAGATTGCTCGAAACATCAAATTTTGTTTTGGTATCATGACAACGATATTTTTGCATATTTTTGTCATTTTTTATTTGTCTTGTTAGGCATGACTCATCATGGCGTCTCACGTGAAAAAGGTTAATGAATGAATCACCAAACAAAGGACGGAAAAGGAAGGGGGGGAGTGTTAATTATATTCATATATTCATATTATTATTTAGGGTCGCATGGGTTCGGCTAATTACGTGTTAGTTTGTTATGACAATGACATAGTTGGTGGACGCTTTTCATTGGTCCACGTCCATTTTTCTTCATTACAATTTCTATGGAAGTACCAGGTCCCAATTTTTTTTTCTTCATATGTCATCTTTCGTGGTACTTCATATTGAATTCCTTTCTTTTCATGCACTAGGAAAATTTCTTAGTATATCTACTTCTCTATCATTGTAGGTCATAAGCCAAAACAAATGATGGTGATGCAAATTTTTGTTTGGATTAAACAACCTTTACTGCCAACTAATTTGAATATACATACATACATGCATACTTGTACATATATATGTATGTATGAAACACTATATGACACTTCTATTTTCGAGAATTTGATAGAGACAAAGGGAGCTACCGAAAAGAAAAAACGAGAATGTGTCGTGGAAATCAAAAGTCATAGAGGTGATGTAGTAGTATTAGGGCTCTTAATGAGTTTTTGTAACCTTTAGGAAACTTAATTACTGGCTGAAAATCTGCTATATTCAAATTTTAAATGTATTTCTTCGACTATATTCTATTGTAGTGTTAAAATATCAGAGAACTTTGAAGGCATTTGTCAGGTTTTGCACAGATGGGTCATGTCCATTGCTACATTTTGCAGCAAGACATATACTGAATTTAAAGGTGTGGGTCTAAAAGATTGGCAAAATGCAGCAAAACTCTCCACTGTACATTCATCCATGTGTGAAGCTCAAGCTGCATCCTCTCTGGGGTCAACAAGTGGCAAACAATAGGCTCTGGGGTAATTGAATAAAATCAAATTTTGAAGATTTGAAAGCGATCTGCTCCAATTCCTATCTTGATGAAGCAATAATGCATATGCTTGCAATTATGTCATAAAAAATCGAATTTCTTGTATTATACTTGATCCATACTGTATCATACTGATATCGGGATATGGAATCATATGTCAATGTCTTTGTATTTAATATTGATTTTGTTTCTATGTCGCTTATATATTAAAGATCATTTTTTGGGTTACTGCCATAATAACAAATGATATAATAAGATTTCAGTTTCTGAAAATATCACTATATCAGCAAACACAACCTAAAAAATCACATGTACACAGAAAAAAAAACATATGTAGAAACAATTTTTATGAATGGGAGTCAAGTAATGGTAAACATGCTTTAAGAATAAAATCATATATTTCAAAAGAAATCATATGTGCCGACCATTATAACTTCTGGATAATGGCAGAAGAATATAATTATAAATGGTGCTGGTTTTTCAGAGAACATGTCTATTAAATACTGGGATGCATGGTTCCACGTTTTTCCTGAAGTTCCTTCAGCTTCACTGTTGGTATGGGTAAATTAAGCCGACCACAGATTTCATCATGGATATATTCTTTGACATTCCATTTTTTGTGATATGCATGTACATGCAAAGAAATATTCTAAGTTGAAAAGTGAAGTTAATGTTGATAATGGAAGCTGGTGATGCTGCTTACTTCATTGTAGAATATTATTGTGATAAATGAAAACATTATTATCGAATATATGTTTAGTCAGTAAAACCAAAGCATTCAAAAGGTATATTTATATGGATCACCTTTTTCTCGTATACAAATTGGATACATACTATTGTTGGGAATTGGAGAATTTCTATAAAATTCTAGATCTTTCTATAGAAGTATAGTAATTTTTAGAACATTCCGGAGAACTCTAGAAAAGTGCATGGAACTATCTAAAAGCTTATGGAAGAGTGTGAAACACTCTGCAATATCCTGAAGATGTGCGGAACCTTACGGAAGAGTCTGGAAGATGTAGAAGGGAATGGAAGAATGTAGAGATTCCTAGAGAGAGAGCATTCTAGAAAATCAATCTTCACCCTTGGATGCAAAATCTTCACTATTCACTGTGGAGTATAAATAGAGGAAGGAGCCTTCATTTCTACTCATCCAAAAATCCAAGAATCAAGAGAGAAACCACTTCTTAAAGTAAGAAAAACTTGAGAGCTAGAAAGCCTCTTTGAGAGAAAAAAGAGACGGCTTCGAAAATCTTTATCCTCAAGTTTGAGTGAGCCACCGAGTGTGAGTTATTTTTTGTAATCATATTCTTGTAATCTCACTATTCTTTTGTATAGTGAAAGAATCTCCATATTTGGGAACTATAAATTCTTGTACTCTCTTTAGTACTTTTAATCTTAAAAGTGTCTATCTTAACTTCACGAAGCGGGAAAGACCGAGATTTCCCAATAGTGGTATCAAAGCAAGTTTCATATGTACTCATAATCAAGTTCGTGTGAGTTCAAGATGGAGGATAATGTCGCTCATGATGGAGACATGTTCAAGCTCACAGCCAACAACTATTCTATTGGAAGCCAACGAAGGAGGACCACTTGTATCGCAAGGATTTGCATGAGCCCATCATCTACAAAGTTAAAGTAGAAGGAAAGAATGATGCTTAGTGGGAACTAATAAACCGAAAGGCTGTTGCTATGATCTGTAAGTACATTGACAAAACTCTCTTCGAGCATGTTTCTACTTATACAAATGCCTATGAATTATGGACAAAAATTGATATGAAGATTGATGATGAGTTATAAGCCCTTCTACTCCTTAGTTCCTTACTGGAAAGTTAGGACACACTCGTAGTTACACTTAGTAACTCAACTCCGTAAGGAAAGTTAATCATGGAAACCGTCAGTGACATTCTTCTTGGTGAAGAAGCAAGGAGAATGAGCGAGGTGAGTCTATACAACCCGAACCTAATGTTGTTGAGAATCAGAGTAGGAATGAAACCCGTGGTCATAGTAAGAGTGGAAATCCACATCAATCTCGAGGTAGATCCAAGCCACGCTCGAAGATTGCATGCTATTACTATGGATGGATGGGTCACAAGAAAATGGAATGTCGATCCTTCAAAAGAGACCAAATGGCCGGTAATGTTAAGCCAGACCAAATAAGCCCAATGGAGAAGCAAGAACAAAAAAGTACTACTATCATAGTATCAAAGGAAGATCTGCTATATCTCGTTGGTAAAGGTAACATTCTAAAGATTGCTTACTATGAGAGTTCTTGGATTGTTAATTCTGGTGCTTCCTTCCGTGTTACATGAAAGCTTCTTCTCATCCTACCAAAGCAATGACTGTGGCACGCTGCAAATGGGAAATCAAAATAGAAGCAAGATTGTTGGGATATGAGATATCATTCTAACAACAAGCACCTAGTGCAAGCTTGTTTTGAAAGATGTGAGGTATGTCCCGGCCATGCGCCTCAACCTTTTCTCCGTTGTAAAGCTAGATGATGATGATCCAATGAATTACTTTGGGGAAGGGAAGTGGAAGCTCACCAAAGGAAGTTTAATACTGGCTCGAGGAAAGAAGGTAGGATCATTGTACGTAATGCAAGCTAAGTTCTGCAAAGGAGTGGTAAACATCTCTATTGATGATATGGACACATGGCATAAACGAATTGGCCACATTAGTGAGAAGGGTCTTTACATACCTACTTAAAAAAGAATAAACCTCAATTTCAAGAAATTGTATCTTCTACCAAGACATTTACCGAGGATGAGGAAACCTTTTTGAAGGAAGCTACGCACTCGGAAACAAGTCCTCCCCGATGTGAAAGGTAAACCACTTGACCCTTGTGCTCATTGTTTAGTTTAAAAACAACACAGAGTTGATTTCCAAAGACCTTCTTCGCCCACAAAGAGAGAGAACATTCTAGACCTCATGCACATTGACGTATGTTCGATGTCTGAGAGATCCATTGGTGGTGCTCTACATTTTGTCACCTTCATTGATGATCGTTCAAGGAAAGTATGGTTGCACCTGTTGAAATCAAAGGATCAAGTGCTTGATGCCTTCAAAGAATTTCGTGCTTCAGTGGAGCGTGAGACTAGATGGAAGATCAAGTGTGTACGATCAGATGACGGAGGTGAGTATAGTGGTCCTTTTGAAGCCTATTGCAAGAAATATGGCATTAGGCTAGAGAAGACTCCACCCAAGGCACCACAATTGAATAGGCTAGCTGAGAGAGTGAACCGAACCATTGAATAAAGAGTTCGTTGTGTGCACTCTCATGCCAAGTTACCCAAATCAATTTGGGGAGAAGCTATAATGGCCATGGTTGACATTGCCAACCTCACACCCTCGGTTCCTTTGGATGGGGCCGTCCCGGAGGAAGTTTGGATGGGCAAGAAGGCTTCATACAATCACCTCAAGGTGTTCGGGTGCAGGACATTCGTTCGCATCCCAAAATATGAGAGAGCTAAGCTTGATACAAAGACAAAGTACTGTTTTTACCTTTGTTCACCCAAGGATGATTTTGGGTACCGGCTCAATGATCCAATTAACAACAAGGTTGTTCGCAGTAGAGATGTTGTACTCTTCGAAGACCAAACAATCGAAGATATCAAGAATTCAGAGAGGCCAAGATTGAGAAGCAGTAAGAATACTGAACCTACTCTGGTTCGACATGAAGATAATAACACATAAGAAAGTAGTGATGCCGAGGATCATGAAATTCATGATGAACCTGTTTAGGAAGAACTTCAATCTAGCACTCCAACCGCAAAAAGCCGAGACGATCCTCAAGGAATAGAAAACCATCCACTCGATACAACACAGAGGAGTACGTTATGCTTATTGATGAGGGGAGCCTCAAAGTTATAAAGAAGCAATGAGTGATTATCATAAGGACGGATGGAGAATAACCGTGCAAGAAGAAATGCAATCCTTGCATGGGAATAACACATATGAACTAGTGGAGATACCAAAAGGGAGAAGAGCTTTGAAGAATAAGTGGGTGTATAGAATCAAGACCGAAGAGAACTGTTCAAAGCCTACAAAGCTCGGTTAGTCGTCAAAGGATTCAGACAAGAAAAAGGTATTGACTTTGAAGAGATATTCTCGTCCGTGGTAAAGATGTCATCAATCCGAGTTGTCCTTGGCCTAGCAGCCGTGCAAGATTTAGAGATTGAACAACTCAGGGATTCAAAGTTCCAAGCAATCTCAGGGATATTCTCTCCCGTGGTAAAGTTGTCATCAATCCGAGTTGTCCATGACCTAAAGGAAGAGATCTACATGGAGCAACCTCAAAGATTCAAAGTTCCAGCAAAGAAAATTTAGTGTGCCGCCTCACAAAGAGTCTATACGGACTTAAGCTAGCACCCGGGCAATGGTACAAGAAGTTCGACGCTTTCATGGCAGAACATGATTTCAAAAGGACGAAAAGAGGTCATTGTACAAAGAGGTACGTAAGTGGTGACTTTCTCATACTACTGCTCTATGTAGATGATACGTTAATTATTAGTCAAGATCGCATAAAGATAGTTGCTTTAAAAAAAGATTTAAGCTGAAACTTAAAACAATGGTTCTTCCCAAACTGTTGAACTAAATCCTTTATGTGACCACTTTATGGAATCGTAATTAACCATTTCGATCCAATGGAATTGATCTTAGTACCTGATTCGATCTGTATCAAAAGTTATGGCCCAAACAGTAAACTCAATGGCAAAATGGTCATAATTAGGTTCAGTAAAATTAAGGACATGTCTCACATCCCCATGAACAACATATTAAAACCTAATAATGATCTGACCACTAGGGAATAAATATAATTATTTTACAATCGGTCGATATATAAAATACAGGTTGTTACATTCTACCCTCCCCCCTTCAGGAATTTCGTCCCCGAAATCCCAAGCAAACACGAGCAAACACAACATCCCGCATGCCTACCATCCACGAGTAGCTAATCGACCATCCAATCTAGCATTCAACAATCCATGCAATCAAAATCTATCCTAGCATGCGAAAATTTAATAGCATAAGACACAATGGTACAAGTAAGATTCGATATATGAGACATACCACTCGAAGAGCTCCAGATGGATCAACTTCATTCTCTCTTCTGTTTCCCACATGCAATCGTCATTGTTTTCGCTCCATTGTACCATGACTAGCCTAATAACCTTCCTCCTAAGCTATTTCGTGTCATTCCCAATGATGCGAAGTTTCTTACGAGGTCTAGAAACTTCGGGCTCGACTTCAAAATCTTCAAGCTAATCCGGAGATACCGTAACATTCAAGTCGTACATGAACTTCTGTAGAAACGATATATGAAACATATTATGCATACTCGCCATCTTTTAGGTAATTCCAATCTATAAGCATGCTTTCTAATACGTTCGATAATCGGAAACGACCCAACGAACCTTGGCGCTAACTTGCTATTCTTCCCAAAACGAACGGTATTCCTTAGAGGTGAAATCTTAACAAACACATATATTCATCCGTAATTACATGAATGTGATCCAAAGATTTATTTACCTTAACCGTCCCATGGAAGTAATTTGTATTCCTGTCACCTTCAGTCACTCGTCGAGTAGTTATTCAGAATGGGTTGAAACCTGATTTTTCCGAATAACTAGCACATCTTTACAATCAATTGATATATAAACATATCATGAGTCTCATTCCACTTTGGAACATTCTTTTACTCGAATCATTCTTTATATAAGGGTATACCTATTTAAATATTATCAAAGATTTACATTCTTTAAACTCTTGTTTATATCTTTCCTTGGAAATCATCTCAAAAGATTGTAAAATCTCATTTCACAAATTTAACTCAAATCACGTTTTCTACGCTTTGTTGAGATTATTAAATCACATGAAAAAGGTAATTTCTCGAATCATTATCCCATTCCCATCCTAATCATCCCATGGAGTAAAACTACCAGTACTCCATATCTAATTGTCCTCGTATTTTGGTATGTTTGATTACCTTCATTCATTTCAAATCTGATTAAAGACTTCAATTGTCTTTGAGGGGAACATATTTATCCAAAACCAAACCCATCCATTGACCATAGATTAGGGTTCGTTACTTTACCTTTCTTTGATATATATCTAGCACAAAACCGTACTTACGATTTCTTATTCTTAACGAAGTTCATATTTGAAAACTTGTTAATCCAAAATCCATTTCTTTAAATATTCCTGTTAGGGGAAAAATCTTACATTAAAACTTTATATTCAAATTTGGTAAAGATTTCATTTCTACTAATCTTGAGAAATTATCTTCTCCTTTAAATGGGTTAAAGAACCAATGGTATTTAAAAAATCATTCATGATAAACCCAAAATCATACTTTCATTTTAAATGAAATCTTTGCGGAAATCATATCAGCTCATAATTGACATGAATTCCCGTATCGAACTAATACTATAAGTGAAATAACGACAAAGCCTTTTAAATTACTTAAATAGTAAAGGTCTTCATCCATGGAGATCCATCTCAATTATCACTAAATCGATTCCCATTCAATTCTAATTTAATTCATTAATTGGAAAACTCAATTTTGGAAAACTCATTAAATCTTAATTAAAAGATTTTTCTATTCCAAATCATCTCTTAGTCATAGTTGGGTTAAAGAATAACGTTATTTAAGACGCCATTTACAACAAACCCCAAATCATTTGATATTGAATATAAGATTTGAACAGAATTTATATACACTTATATTCAGTATCAATTCTCATAATCAACGAGTACTATAAGTGGAATAACGATATAAACATCTTTCAAATTCCTCAAATAGCAAACGTCTACATAACGGTAATTAATACCAAATATCCGAAGATCATTTGTGACGATCCCAAAACCCCATGTCACGGAATTAAGGATAATCATTGGAATATAACACATTAATCATCATTAGCAGAGTACAGATAATAGCATAAACATAAAACAGAATAATTTACATTAATATGACAACGGAATCATAAAATGTAATAAACATCGGAGTAGCACAGTCATAGAATACAACTTAGTGCAGAAAGGAAATGATCAGTCTACATCAAGATCACTGGGACATATACATCAGATAATACATATTAGTAATAAATCAATCTACATCGCGATCAACGGTACATATACATATGATAATGCTGGCGGTAATGTCAATAGCCAAAATACAGATAAAGCAAGTCCTCGCCATCATCAAAAAATGCACTCCATGCTGAAGTGGCCAAAATATCACCTGCAACCTATCACTAGGCTGCCCGTGTAGAAATAAGGGCACCCGAGTTTGCAAAGTGAAACAAACTACGAGTCAGTCATGAGACTGGTATAAGAAATCTACTTAACTGATTAAACAATAATAATAAGGCAAATCATAAGACCACGCCGCAAACGCGAAACGAGTTTCCTCCAGTGATTGCCAGTGCATGAAATAAAGTAAATCTTTTGAACAGCGCAATGCTTTTTATAAAAATGGAGCCATTATAAGACCCAAGTCCCATCACATAATGCAACGCAAACTGGAGGATAGAGTTTTACCTTATAATGTCCAAAATATGCTTGATACGTATAAAACAAAATCATCTTGTATTATCACTAGTGCATATATGTTTCAAAAGCAATTTCAATCATAATGTATCAATCATAGGCGGCATGGGTACCATATATCATGTCGCCATATATAGGTTTACAATCAAAACCGTAATGTCATTGGAAATTGGATTTTCATCATGAGTCGACGCAAGGGATGTACTCCTCTCCGGCTTCGAGACACTCTAGCCAATGCCTCAGGATTCCCCGCAGAGAACCCTTGGATCCTCCAAGGCCGGTCCACACTTACGTTAGTGGATTAATTACTCCTGAACACACGTTTTCCGGTCCTATCGGACCTATCCACCGGCTCCGTAGAGACTGATATAACCGAGGCGCCTCGCATTCCAACAACCACAAAGGTAAAAATAATATAAATGTCAGGGCTTGTAAAACCCCAGCACCACCCATAGCTAAAAAGAAACGTCATGTCCTCCTTGGGTTCCCTTATCCCGTTTTTAACTCATACTGAGGTGTGAGGCTCGTGAATCAACGCTATACTAAAGTCGTTCTTTGATTATCAACCACAAGACTTTGCTTTTCAACAAAAGCCTTGATCATTTGCATCTTTGCATGCCATGCTGTCAATCCACGCCATACCACTGATGTCTACCGATATACAACCTCTAAGCTTGTACGTCTCAGAGAAGGGCGTTAAGAAAGAGAATAAATTCTCCGCCGCCAAACAGATGTATATTTAGTAGAGATCAACGAATACAACATAGAATACACGTCAGATACACATCCATTTACAAGTCCGTTCTTGCTCTGAATGAAACCGGAGGCACCTTATTCCTCGTTCCATATGTTCAATATGGAAGAAAGGTCCTTGCACTTCTGGACGATTAACAAGTCGTCCAGACCACTACCACTGTAACCTAGTCAAGGGAGCTACCCATATCTAAGGCATCAGTAGCAATCCATACGATGTGAAGATCACCGATCTTGCACCGTCTTCATATCTTTGACTTTTTTATCGTCGATCAATTATTTGAAATGAGAATTAACTCGACCTTTTCAAATAATTCACGTGTATATAGAATTCAAATCAATTCTTTCTATGGTTAAATTATTTGACATCCACATTTCAGTTCATTAATATAATTTTCATGTCAAACACATCCAACCATCAAATATCAAGCAAACTGAGTAAAATCGGTTTATTTCCATTCCATATCGCTTATAATATTTTATAATGATATATCACTATTTTTATTTATTTAAAAATATCTCCATTTAATTAAACGACGTTTCAGGCCATAACGTGGCACTGGCACTGTTTTTCTCCAAATTTGATTTACACATTTCTCAAAATCTAACCGTCGGATCTTAACGAAGTTAATTCCATTGGAAATATCTCTCCAAAGCGAACCCAACGGTTCTGGTTTCAGGAAAACCCGATGGTTGGATCTCTTGATATAATCTTTTAAAGTTACGGTTTCAAAACACGAGCTGCAGTGTCATTATTCGTTTTATTTAGTATATATATATATATATAATTCATTCTGGCGCTGTTTTGTTTCAGATTTGAATTAAATATTTCACACAATCTAACCATTGGATCTTAACAAAATTTATATCGTTGGAAAAATATTTCCAAAGCGAAGCCAACGGTTCCGGTTTCGGGAAAATCCGATGGTCGGATCTCTCGATATAATCGTTTAAAGTTACGATTTCAAAACGCGAAATGCTGGGGCTCGATTCGGTTTATTTAACACACACACACACACACACACACACATATATATATATATAATTCATTCGACGATTTTTAAATCGTTTCTACTTCAAAAATATGGCTAACGCCTTGAAATTTCCGAAAATTTCGCCATAACCTCTTTTGTACGGGAAGGGGTTTGGAAATATATTGGGTCGTATTAGGCACCCAATAAATCCTAAGAAGCGTACACATATTTTTAGTGATATAACTTTGTGTCCACAGGGGAGTGTGTATAGATCATAACTCCAGAGAATAAATTCTCATCACCCTATAAATAGTTTTTATGCCTTAATGACTAGAGAGACGTGATTATTGTAAACTCCAGACTCGTGTGGGGTTTTTATTAATCTGACAATTTACCGTTACATTTTATATAGTCCGTATCAGTCTTCGGTTCAACCTGAAATATAGTCATCGCCATACAAGCCTCTCGCTTGTATGGTAAATCTTCAACCTCGTCACATAAGCTCCAAATGCTTATGTGGTATATGATAGAGCATGTTGTCTTCACGCAATATGCCATGCAGTGTAGTTCAAAATTAATTGTTACTATTCTATGGCGACGTTTATAATCTCACACAGAATAACCAGCACTCCGAATCCAATGGCATTCACAGGAGTTTATATAATAATAAAGTTGCGCAGCCAATTCATTAAGGCTTACCTCTTTGTCGGGCATGCAAATAAATTCTTTACTCAATAGCTAATCTATTTTCCTGTTCAGCCTATATATATATGCATAACTAAGCTAAAAATAATATTTTTAGCGAACAAATATTTATTTCAACCATTCGTTATTTTTAACACTTCAAATACATGTTAAAAAATACTATTTTCAATCAACAAATATTTATTTCAACCATTCGTTATTTTTAACACTTCAAATACATGTTAAAAATAGTATTTTCAATCAAAAAATATTTATTTCAACCGTTCGTTATTTTTAACACTTCAAATACATGTTAAAAATATTATTTTCAATCAACAAATATTTATTTCAACCATTCTTTATTTTTAACACTTCAAATACATGTTAAAAATATTATTTTCAATCAAAAAATATTTATTTCAACCATTCGTTATTTTTGACACTTCAAATACATGTTAAAAATATTATTTTCAATCAACAAATATTTATTTCAACCATTCGTTATTTTTAACACTTCAAATACATGTTAAAAATATTATTTTCAATCAACAAATATTTATTTCAACCATTCGTTATTTTTAATAGTTCATACTTACAATAAAAGTATGATTTTTATTGTTAAAACATTTTATTTCAAACATGAACCTTTTTAGCGATTCATATACACAATAAAAATGTGATTTTTATTGTTTCAACAATTTATTCCTAACATGAATATTTTACATTCTTCACATGCATAATAAAAATGTAAATTTTATTATCTAAGCAATTTACTTCAATCATGAATAAATTATCAATGCATGAATATATTTCAACATATGAATATAATTCTAACACAAGAATATTTCAGAAAATTTCGGCATCTTAACGGTACGGGGTTTAAAACCAACACCGTCCCAAGTACGACTCCTCGCACTACCTTAGGCCTCGCGGCGTTCCCTAAGGGGCTTATTCCAATAATCTAAACATTTCGACCATTTTTCATATCATAATGAATTTTTCCATAAACTAATCCAATTTTATTTCAACCACAAACAATCATAATCAACCATTCGCAATATCAACCAATTTCCACGCCAATCACAGTCAATTCATATCGTCTATAGTTTGTGGATGAGGGGAGTATATATATACGTATATAAATATTTTTATTTCCGTTTCAATTTCATTTCAACTCCATTCAACGCACACATGATTTATACAACGCATATATAACTTATACATCGCACATATAATTTATACAATGTATGTGAGATATACAATGCTTATATAACTTATACATCGTTTATATAATTTATACATCGCTATTTCATTCGCATTTGAATTTAGAAATCTCACATTGGTTTTTAATCCTTTTGAAATTGTAGCAAGCTCGGAATGCGTTCTAGCTTCTTCTAGAATGTAGATGACGTCGCTACGAGTCCGATGTCTCTGGTTTCACTGGATTTCGACAACATAACAAAAAGATATGATTTTTATTTGGAAATCATGATTTGCAACACTTGAAAGTGTTATTAATAGTTAAAAACTTCACTGCTGTTTAACTTTCAGTTAGATTCAAACTAGGGTTTTCAAATAACTTTCAATCCGCGAAGCTAGACGAAGATCGGTCTATACCACCTCGAAGAGCATGGAATGGAGCGCAGATCGATGGGTGCAACGTCCAGTTCGGTGGCGGATCTGATCATTGGCGGTGAATTGAAGTCGTTGACTTCGAATGCGTGAAACTCGATGATGGAGTGACGAGGGGAGGTGAGGTCGATCTTGAATTGAAGAGGGAGGGAGTACTTCAAAAAGTTCAACAGGGGCAGGGGCTAATTCGGCTTGGAATCGCCGGAATCTGGTCGGGAAGAGATGAATACCTTCCGCCGTCGAGATAAGGGGAGTTACGGGTTTTTTGATTTTTAATTGGAAAATAAAATAATGAAAGGAATTTTTTAATTGGTCCATATTTATATTAACTTGAAAATTAGGGTTTTCTTATACAAACTCCAATTCAAACCCAACGAGTGTCGCCCCTAGCTAAATACCCCTATCCCGGACACAATGGAATATGTTTTGTAAGCCTATTCGACTGTTACAGTTAGTTATTCTTCAAATTAAAATATAAAACATTCAATTTTAGATTTGAACGTACATTTTAATTTGTCGGGGCCACATACTGATCATAAAAATTCCCGAAAAATAAATCTGGCTATGTTGGGACGATACGGTCCCAACAAAATTAATTTCGTCGAATTTGGAGACCGTTTGAAAAATGGATCTTTTCTGGTCGATCCAATTCAAATTGAAATTATCAAACGTGTTTGCCTTTGCGACGCTCACATATTAATTCCAAAAATTATGGAATTTTAAACCTAGCAATAAATTGACATACCAGATCCAACCAAAGTGGTTTCGTCGAAAATGGAGGTCGTTTGCAAAATTACTATTTTTACGTGCTATATTTATATTAAATTTCATAGCGACTACTCTGAATATTCAACTGGCCATAACTTTTGATTCCCGCTATGGAATTTCGATTTTTCGGATTTGTTATAAAGATATTTTCAAGCATATTTAAATATTTTTAGTTTCACATAAATCCGGTTTATTTTGAATCCTGTACATTCATACAAAGTTCAAGGTAAATTTTCAAACTGTCACGCCATTTCAGGCTCGCTATATAATTAAAATAAATTTATTCATTCTAACTTCGATTTTAATAAATTTTTAGTCGTTATCATTTAAAATAAATCATTTTAAATATTCCAAATTCATTAAAATAGCCAAATTAAAAAATTTAAATTGGTTCTGATTTTTCGGGTTGTTACATCATTTCTATCCAAATCCAACTTATTCAAATTGGAAAACTTTTCTGAATCAAAAGATTTACTAAAAAATATCTTTTGAAATGACCTTTATATTTGATGAACCAAATAACTTAAGTTCATTTAACGTAAACTCACAAAACGTTGTTTTACCGTATTCGATAAGTTAGGCAGAAAGCACAAAAATCGAAATATAGTTCAAAACTTCATATTTCTTCCACGAATCACTTTGAAATCATTTATTACGATTTATCATAATCTTTTCATATTTTTAATAATTTTTATATGGCCATTGCAAACGATTTCCAATTACGGTCATCGAACTCCATTTACCGCAACCTTTTCAGAAATAGATTTAAACAGAACTTGAAATCTATAAGTTGAAATCCAAAATTTCCACTTTTATTGAAAGCTATCATTAATAGAGAGCAAACATTTTTGTTTCGCTAAAATCCGATTTAAATTGCATTAGTTATGCTCGTTTGAAGTTCTTGGTCGAAATTTGTGAACTGTCGGTGCGTGACATGTCCTATTCAGACCATATTATTATTTAAAATAAACTCGTTCGATTCAGTTCCAATATATTTTATAAAATGTTTATAAAATCATATAAAAATGATTCCAAATTCAAATTCATTTATGAATTAAATTGAATATTCTATATTAGTATAATATTAAAAGAATAATATTTCTCAAAATTAAATCTTTTGAAAACTAAATTTTCCTGAAATCCATTATAAAAATAAACAAGATCATTGGAACAATCATTTTGAGTTAAAAATGTCGTTTATATATCTAACTCAAATTCACTTTTGAATTTATCTATCCAAAATATATTTTTAAATATAACAAGTCATTTCTAAATCAAAATTCTTTCAAATACATTTCAACCTTTTTAGTAGTTGTCTGAAATCATTTCAACTTCATTTCCAAATCATTTCGAATATAAAAATCCAATTTCCCTTTTCACGCCTTATTTCATTTAAATGAATATATTTTTCATTTAATATTCCAACGGGACTCGACTCAATAAATTCCAAAGTATTTTCATATTAGTGATGTGAATTACGTGAACAATTGTGATAATAACCACAATAGTTATCATCCATCAATCAACAGTTATAATATAAGTGTTGTAACTGTTAACGCTTATATGTACATAAACAATAAACATAAAACTATAATAAACATCCATCATTCATGAAGCAAACATAACAACCACAAGCAATCAATATATAATTAGTTGACGATTATAATAACTGTTCAAGTTAAAAAGAGTTCTCACAGTGATTTTTGATCATTTCAACAATGACCACTTTTGAATTATATTAAATGTGGATTTAATTTAGTGAATATTATGGAAACATCCCTATTTTCAAACTTAATTAGTCTCACGTCCCTCCCATGTTTTCCGTGCAAACCTACCCCTTATTTTTCCAACTTCCGTGTTTTACGTTTTTTGCCCAAAAAAAACGTGTTGTACACTAAAAAAAATAAAATAAAAAAAATCTGAACTCTAGAAATGTTCTTAGAAGTCCACACAAATTTTAAGGGAAAAAAGTTGCATACATGTATGCAACTTTTGCCAATAGTTGCAAACATGTATGCAACTATTGTAGAAGATTTTTCCGTTGATAATCTGAACCGAAACTTGCATGCGATTGTGAAACTATTTGAAATATTGCACACTTGTATGCAAGTATTTCATGAAGAATACTTAATTGAAATTGTGCTTCCTGATTGTTGCATACAAGCGTGCTATTTTTCAGTTTTACTGCACACTTGAATGCAAATAAACGTGAACTGATTTGCACACTTGTATGCTATAATTATGTAAACTTGCACAGATCTATGCAAGAAAATCAACATCACTGAAATACTTGCACAGACGTATGCAATAAAATACGAATACGTGCATACTATTATGCATTTTCGCTGTTTTTCAGTTTTTTTGTTTTTGACATCCATTTTGATGGGTTTTTTATTTGATTTTTTTTTTTTAACATTTACGTTTTTATTTAAATATGAATTTACGTGATTTTTTTTAAATTTTTTATTTACTGGATTTTAAAAAAATAAGGACTAAATTTACAGTAAGTTTTGGACCGGACCTGAGCCTAATTTTGAAACTTAATTGGGACCTATGCCAAACGAACCCTTTAATTTAAGTGGAAATTTGTGAGAAGGGCTTAATAGTCCGGTCCAATTTTCTTTAAGGATGCGGGTTTAAAAAAATTATTTTTCAGGACAAAATCGTTAGTTCTCTAATTAAATCTATTTTGCTTTTGGTTTTTTCAAATCAAACGCAATTATTTCTTTTCAAATCATATCGGCTTTGAATTAATCTTCTAAGGCGATCTTCTCAAGCAGTCTTTTTGGGAAAGCATTGGCTTCGAGTGTGTGACTGATGTAGAAAGGCTACAAGGTGTTGAGGTGAAGCTCATGTCAAATCTAAAATGTATGCTTAAGTAAAATGGCGATTTCGGTTAATGTCAAATTTGAAATAAAATGGCGATTCTTCATGGGAAAAAGACATATGACCTTTGAATAATTTGTATCAAAAAATAGGTTGCTCTGTTTGATTCTATTTAAGGTTTGTAATAGCCCGCCAATCTGTACTATCTGAGTTGACTACATACATCACACGTCCAACCCAAATATCACATAAATACGAATCATTTTTTTAGAAGAAAAAGGTAGAAGAAGAACAGAAATAGCAACACAGAATCTCACATCGCAGCGGAATAAAACATAATATATCATAACTTTTGAAATACAAAATTTTAACTGTATAACATACACTTATCAGAGTACGACACTTACAAGACAGCGAAAAAAAAACACTATATATCTAACACTGAAGCCTCCTGCTCCAAGCTCCTTTAGATTGATCTGTAAATCCTGAACTATTGGACTGCACATACAAATTTGGGCACCCAAGAGTTTAGGGAAACATAGAAAAATAAACGCTGGGTCAGTCATGGGACTAGTGTGAGTAAATGGTTTTAAAACAACTTGATTAACGAAGGATATCTCATAAGACACGCCGTGAAAACGGAACGGATTTTTCTCTTATGAGAATCACAAGTAATCGGTTTAACTTTCAAAAACGGTTGGAAAGAAAAGATAATCGTAAGACCGATCCACATAAACACGGATGGTTTTTACCTTACGATAACCCAAAACATTTGGAATCAAATATATCTTCTGATATTATAATAGTGTCTAAATACAAATAAATAGTAATCTAGCGGAACGCTTGCATCTCACGCTCCATATATATAGTATACAATCAAAACCGCGGACACTTATTGGAGATTGGGTTCTAACAATGACAAGGTATGGAACCACCTGCTGATAGTGTATCTCTAGTGGGGAATACACTGGGTTCAACAAGAACATCTTGCAACCCGGCCCATACATGACCGACCACTCATTTCACTTGAGTGTATCGAATGTATATCACCAACGGTTAGGATCAGCAACCGTTTTCCCGAATGGGACATCATTGAATAGAATAAGGAATTAAATGAATTTCTCTAGATAGGTGATAATACACCCTAATGGGAGTGACCCACATAGCCATGCTGCCTGCCCGATTTTTGTCATTTCCCGGTTGTTAAGGCCTGAGGCTACGATTTCTTATCATCAATTGATAGCACAATCACTTTGAATGCCACATTGTCAGATCCATAAATCATTAATTGATTTGTACAAATATATTCTCGATATTATGCTAAGAGAATAAATTCTCCGCCACCATTTATATCTATACAGACCAACATATTCAATCACTGGAAATACTTTGTCAGACATTCGTCCATATACTTCGTTCTGGGACCGAAAGAAACCGAAGGCACAATTTCTATTAATAGAAAAAGTCCTTGCACTTTACTCCGTCTTCGATTATCTTCATATAGTCTGATTCGCAACGCTACTGCCAATAAGGAGTGGTTCACGGATAATAATCCAACCAGTCTCTCCATATTGACAATGATTATTGGCAAATACTTCGATAGTCAGTTATTTAACTATCGAAGAAAAACAAATATTCAACCAAAGCATCAAACAAATCACTGATCCCTTTAATTAATATTTCATTAATTAAAACACTTCTCCATTTCCTTATCAATATTCGTTAACACAATGTTTTCGACAATCATCATGGCCTCTGACGCTATTTGGAAAAAATTTCCATATATCCCTTTCTTTTATTTTCTATACTTAGAAAATATCTTCTATTTATAATTGGAGAACATTCCACTTACTTATCTCTTTTACGACCATTCATTTTTAATCTTTGGAAATATTTATTATTATATTTCCAAAATTCCACTTATTGGGTTAAAACGAATGTTGTATAAAACATCGTTACAACAACCCAAAATACCGCATTCAACTACACTCTTTAAACATCTCTCTTTAAGATTGAATCTTGTTGTTTATCAGTTAATAATGAAATCAATCAAGTTGAGGTATAATTACCTCTTAGACCTTGACTGAATAACATCTTTAACTTCATAACAGACAAGACCACTTATCTCAAATCATCAACACCATAAAAACACTTATTCATTTTTAAAACGTATATATATTTCTCTTTCTATTACCAGATTTCGATTTTCTTTTTGTTTATAATATTCTATTTTTAAGTTCGTTCCCTTACCAGATTCTATATATATTAATATATAGATTTCGAATTATCAAATTATCTTAAAAATATTCTAACTCCTTAAATTTCCGGAAAATTTCGCCATAACCTCCTTGTACTGGTCGATAGTTCAAACCTCAACTCGCCTCTCTAGGCCCTTTCCATTCAAAAAGAAAATCAAAAAGCCAAGTGGCTTGCCGATTCAGCGCATAAAACCTCATACGGAATTTAAACATGTACCTTTTTGTCAGGCACTAAATTTATAAACTTCATTCTCTTTATTCCATACCTGTTAACACATATGCACCCATTTCTAATTTATTTCAACTTAGTCTAGTCATTTTAACTCGATTCGTTAAACTATTCTTTAATCAGCTCTTTTGCCCATTTCATCTTTTAATTGAACATATCACTTCCGGATATGTTTTTTTTATTTACTTCAAACAAAATCTAACTCCATTTTCAACTCTAGTTTCATATTCAATTTCGTATATAAATTCTTAAACCTCATTTACTTATCCAACGCCCAGTTTGGATTAAAAATTCTATTTACTAATTATTCTTCAAATTAGTCAATTCTATTCAATAATTAAAAATCTGATTTTTGTTTAAAAAATCAGATTCATTTACAGAACTTGAGTTCGTATTTATTTTACAACTCTTATTTGGATTTTTCTAATGGAAATTCAGATTTTATTTACTTAAAATCCCTTTATTTATTTAAATAAACCACTATGGTTTTATAATGGTTATGGCGTTGTTTTTCTAAAAATTTGATTTTGACATAACTCAAAATCTATACGACGAAATCCAGATTTTTCTCTTTCATTAGAAAACTATACGACGAAATTGAGTTTCATCTACTTAATTGAAGTTCGAAACGCCAATTTACGAACTACCGCGCTGCGGCGAGTTCATTTTAATTATATTTTATATATATATATATAAACATTTAAACTTCGTTTATAATCATTTCAACTCCATTCAGATATATTTCAAATTAATTTTCCCAATTCAACTTAATATTTTCGATTATCAATAATCATCGATTTTTCCTTACTCGGTAATAATTTATCTATACTTTGATCTTCTATATTTAATTCCAATTCCTTTTATAAATAAATTATTTATAAAATTTGATATAATCGAATTTCAATTATAAATCCGTTGGATTTTTCTCACTTCGATTTATATTCCAAGTTCCGGAATAAAATTTATTGTTCTATTTCAAACCGTTTTCCAATTCACTTTTCAAACCATACTTGAATTATAAAATCCTAAATTATCCAATGATAATTTAATTCCCAATTTTTATAATATTGTTTAAAAATAAATTTTCTTGTTTTAAAAATTAAAACAAGCTTTCCTTTCAAATACCTATTTGAAACCCAATCTCTTTTATATTCCGAATTTCAGAATAAAACCTATCATTTCCTTCTTCGAAATGATTTTAAATTATACTTTTAAATTCATACTTGAATCAAATATTTAAATTATCCAAACGATAATTTTGCACCTATCTTTATAAACATCGTTTATATTACTTGTTTATATATTTAAACAAGTCTCCTTTCAAATCCATTTGAAATAATAATTTCTACTTTGGAAAAATAAATTTCC
Organism: Allium sativum; assembly: GCA_030737875.1. Taxonomy (NCBI): domain Eukaryota; kingdom Viridiplantae; phylum Streptophyta; class Magnoliopsida; order Asparagales; family Amaryllidaceae; genus Allium; species Allium sativum. The sequence goes on from CM060925.1 coordinate 160,872,306, forward strand.
TTTTTTTTTAAATTCACACTTTTATATTTTCCCTATTTTCCAATGATAATTCATTTCACTTCATTTATAACATCGTTTATAAATTCACTTCAGTTCCATTTATTATTCAATTTATAAACATCGTTTACAAATTCAATACTTGTTTTATTTATTCAAACAAGTTAATATCTTTAGTTCATTCGAAATTCGATTTCTATTTTAGAAAATAGTTTTTCCCTTTTTAAATCTCAAAACCCTATTTACGATATTTTTATAAATTACCGTCTAGGCCCAGTGATATTTTAAACATCCAAACCAACCAATTATCAATCAAAGATTTCCTAACACATCATAAATGATAATATATGAAAGCAAACAATTAATAATATTTTTGAGGAATCTAGTTGGATCCCTCCAACCTGGTTTCCCTGCATCCACATACGTTAGCCAACATAAATAATACCCATCCTACTTCGAGGCAGGATATCGCGGTATAGAAGGTCATCCACTATCATTTCGTGAGGCGTATAGGGTCATCCGCTAATGATACTGCGGGCATCCGCTAATGGTACTGCGGGAATCCAATCACCAATATATATATATATATATATAATAACCATAAACTAATCCTAAATAACTAATATATATTTTATAGCCACAATAATATTTTAATGCAACTAAACAACCAACAGACAAATAACTTTAACACATAAAAATAATTCTAAATAAAAACGGATTGAGATTTACTTACCGTGATTTTATTTGCGATGAATACCCAATGAAGCCTATTATGTAGATTTTTCAGCGATTCCTCCATATGTCTGTTTTCCAAGGTAAACAATATAATTAAAATTTTAGTTGTCGAGTTTATACGAATTTAATTTGTTAATTACCCTTGAAAACTAAATTCCAAAATTTAAACCTAATTTCATGTTCCAATGATAAGGTTACAATTTAATTTCTTTAACGACTAAATTCTTTAATACAAACCAATTATATAAACTAATTTGCTTGCAATTAAATTAAAACTATTTCACCCTAAAATATATTTAAATTGATCACTTATCTTGAAATAAATGCATAACTTAATCATCTATAAATAAACTAATTTTATTTATTTAATTAATTCTATTTACCTCAACCACCATCAGCAAGTATACTTCACAAAAACTGCCTCAAGCCTACCCACTGCCATAGCCATTTTCCTCTGACAGACTTTCGTTAAGTTCAAACACGCACCATTCTTCCTTGTATCCACAGAACCCTCCTCCATTTCCTACTGTCGATCCTCTTCAATCACCATCAGCAAACCAAAAAAATTATCGCGAGATCCTCCAACCGGTATGAATGCTTCCATAATTTGGATACTCCTCCTTTCCACTAAACATCGCAAATGCCATGTTTGAACAGTCTTCTGATACCACGCCTTTATCACGCCAATGCTCTGACCCCTTTTTGTTTGTAGATTCGAACTTCAGAAACAGGCATCGCATTCCCATATCATCATGAACGAGATCCATGACTCTCCCAATACCCATCGTGAACTTTATCACCTGACTTCCCTCTTCCTTCTGACCCTGTTTCGAACTCCTAAACTCGAATGCTCCAACTCGTCGCTTCCATCAACGCACCTCTCGACGCTCCAACTCCTAACGCAAGCGCTCATCGACGATGTCGAGCTTCAGATCCCCCCCGACAATTCCATAAAAACCCTCACGATCCTCAGTTGCAGTTTGATTTTGATTTATTAAAGAAGAGGAAAAATATTGCGATTTCTAATTGGGGTGAGAAATAAAAGGAAGGGATTCGAAGATTTAAAGAGGTTGAGGGATGAAATGGTATTGAAAAAGGAGAGTGCGGTTTCTCCTTGATTTTTGCTGAGAGTAACGAAATGGAAGGACTAATAGGGGAAGTTCATCGCGTTACATAAATGAAGATACTTCAACATGAAGTAATTTAGTCTGCGCTGAAGTACAAATGTCTTTACTTCTGATTTGATTTAAATGGATTTGTACTCTTTTTAAATAGATTCTGATTTGATTCCGTGCTTATCCACTAAAATATCTCAGGGTTCACACATGAACTGCTATTTTAACGTATTGACCGATGTTTCAATATTATTGCGTTATTTTGAACTGAACAGAATATATTTTGATATTAATTTGAATATATATATATAATAACTATATTAAATCGATATAATATAAATTCAAAAAATTTATTCCTTGAAAATAAATTGATATTATCGTCAATTCTATTCAAATAGAATTTACACTGATTCATCATCTTGATTTATTTTTTTAAAATTCTGGATTCAATTATATTTTGTTTTAAATTCAAATAAAATTCATATTAATCATTTGAATTATTTTAAATCCATTTTAAAATTCGAATTGAAATATTTCAAATTCTCATATTTCGATAATTATAAATATTCGAAATAAATTGTATTTCGATTATAAAATCTATAACTCAATATAAATATTAATTTATATTGTCAATGCAATATTTAAAACCATATTAAATATTTAAAATAATTTATTCGAAAATCCGGGTCGTTACATTCTTTCCCCCTTAAAAGAATTTCGTCCCCGAAATTACTAAGGTAAGAAAAATATTACAAACTCGTTAACTCTCCAAAACATTCTTATGTTGAAACTCAACTCTTTACATTTCAACGACTTTCAGTTCTACCAAAACTTTTGGTTTCCATTTATATTACACATCATATATGCTCACATTCAATTAATTCGAATGATTTTCAATCACCACATTCACATCTGATTCAAATTCTGATTAAATCTATTCAAATTGATTCTAGTCAATTTATTCACTTTGATCCATTTAACTTGCTTAAGTTAAATTTAAATTCCAGAATTTTAATTCCCAGGTTTTCATTTCAAATTCTGGTTTGAAATCCCATAAATATATACATATATTTATTTCCATCCCAAATTCAAAACATTTAAATTTTCCAAAGCAACTTGTTTTTTTCAAACAAATTTCCACCAAAAACTTTTCTAAGGTAGCAATTAATCACTTAGAAATTCGAAAATGAACACTGATGATGCTGCAGTCATTATCGGAATTATTTTCCAGTCACTGAAGTGAGTTCAGTGCTTTAACACTTTCAAAATCCATTTTAAACGATTTTCATTTTAAAAATCCTTATAAAACAAAGCTATATTATTTTAATACACTTTAGAAAATATTTCCAAACTTCCCAGGATTTAAATTCCAAATTCTGGTGGAATTCAATTTTAATTCATCTCATTTGTATATTTAATTCATATACAAATTCTATTTTGGTTATATATAACCTTTGCAATTTTTATAATTTAATTTGATTATAATATTAACATCCAACACATCCATAAATTATAATAATTTCAGAAATTTATTCTTTTTCTATCAAAAATAGAATTTTTGGGTAAAATTATTTCATTTACCCACTTTAAAACAATATTGTGTTAAATTTTTCTGTTCAAGTTTTTATAAATTCCTTCCGACTTCGTGCCGTCCCACGATTCGATCAGAATTCATAAACTACTAACCAGACTAGCCAACACAATATAAAACAACTTTTATACTAAATAGCAAATACGCGCTCTCATATATACAATCAACTCATTCTAGGCTACTACTAACCCTATCTCTAATGAGCACAACCCCACCAAAGCCTAGGTGTTCGCTCAACCTAAGCTCTGATACCAACTGTAATGGCCCGCAAATCCGTACTATCTGAGTTGACTACATACATCACACGTCTAATCCAAATATAACAGAAATACGAATCATTTTTTTAGAAGAAAAAGGTAGAAGAAGAACAGAAATAACAACACAGAATCTCACATCGCAGCGGAATAAAATATAATATATCATAACTTTTGAAATACAAAATTTTAACTGTATAACATACACTTATCAGAGTACAACACTTACAACACAGCGGAAAAAAACACTATATATCTAACACTGAAGCCTCCTGCTCTAAGCTCCTTTAGATAGATCTGTAAAATCTTGAACTATTGGATTGTCCGTACAAATTTGGGCACCCAAGAGTTTAGGGAAACATAGAAAAATAAACTCTGGGTCAGTCATGGGACTGGTGTGAGTAAACGATTTTAAAACAACTTGATTAACGAAGGATATCTCATAAGACCACGCCGTGAAAGCAGAACGGGTTTTTCTCTTATGAGAATAACAAGTACTCGGTTTAACTTTCAAAAACGGTCGGAAAGAAAAGATAATCGTAAGACCGATCCACACATAAACACAGATGGTTTTTACCTTACGATAACCCAAAACATTTGGAATCAAATATATCTTCTTGGTATTATAATAGTGTCTAAATACAAATAAATAACAATCTGGTGGAACGCTTGCATATCACGCTCCACATATATAATATACAATCAAAACCGCGGGCACTTATTGGAGATTGGGTTCTAACTATGATAAGGTATGGAACCACCTGCCGATAGTGTATACCTAGAGGGGAATACTGTAACGACCCGTATTTTCAGTGATATATAACTAATTTATCTAATTATTTAAATCAAGATTTAGATAATATAATAGTTGTTTAATTAAATAATAGTGAATATTTAATTTATATAATAATTAAATAATATATTTAATTCTGAAATAAGCAGAATTAGTTGGAATGGCAATGTTGTGTGAATTGGACAATTCAATATATATATATATATATATTCAGTTTGGAATTGAATTCGAATAACGCATATATTATTTAAATGAAGTTTGAACGTATAATTATAATCGAGCTCAAAATGGTGCGACAGTTCGCTTTTTGGCGATTCGAACTTCAATTGAATTGAAAATATGGAATCCGTTTTAAATCGGATTTCTGTGAAACAAGAAACGTTCGGAGCTGGGGAAGTATATTTTTCTAATGGAAGAGAAAAATCAGGATTTCATTGTGTAGATTTTGATTTATGTCCAAATAAAATTTTCAAAAAGTCACTATGGAATTCCTTTATAATTTATAACGTTTTATTTATATTATAAAAGGATTTTTCAATATAAATTGAATATCGATTTAACCGGGATTTGAATATCGAGTTATAAATCCAATTGGAGCTGTACGATATTCTGTTTGAATATATATACGATAATATATATTTAATTTAATTGTTTTTAAATATATTTATATATTTAAATGGGTTATTTAAAGCTTTAAAAATAGCCAGTTTTACAAACGACCTCCATTTTCGACGAAACTAATTTTGTTGGATCCGCAATATTAATTTATTGTTAGATTTCAAGGTTCATGATTTTTAGAGGTAGTGTGTGACCATACGGATTTTTAATGTGAAAAACTGTCAGTATTTTGATGGTTAAAAATACGCTGTATGAGCAAATGGAATCGGAATTCGACAAAACCAGTTTCGTTGGTTCCGTGATGTCGAACTGTAGCTGCATGTCCATTTTCATCAAAATTGTATACTGTATGTAATCATAGTGATTTTTAACAATGAATGTAGACAACACTATGGAAAATATTAATATAAAATTCAAATATTAAAATATTTCTATAAATAAACCTTAACTCCTTCTAAACCCTAAACTTCTCATTCACAGTCAAACTCTTTTTCCGCCGTTGTTTTTTTCTTACAACAAAAGAAAAAGGAGATTTGAAAATCAAAATAAAAAGAAATCAAATGCCATAAATACCGGCATAAGCATTTTTGAAGTCCCAGCGTGTTCCTCTCCATTCTAGCATAAGTTTTGAGAGGTTCGAACTCCTTCTATTTCACTGGAAATCAGCGGGCGCAACTAGGGTTCAAAACAGTGGAGTGTTGAAGCATCGATTCGAAGTTCTGGGATTTCATATGAGCTCGTGATGCAATTTAACGTAAGTCGTTATGATTTTGTGGGATTCGGTGTAGAATGATGTCGCTCGAATTAAAGGGTTATGGATTTTATTGAAAACCGCAGCGAGATCGAAGTGGTCACGGATGTTTGGGAGGCATACTTGAGGGCGAAGGTGCATCTGGAAATGGTGAAGCCGGTGGTAGCGATGACCGGAGGTCCGACGATGTGAAGTGGCGGAAGTTGGAGAGTTGGGTTGTTCGTTCTGGAAGTCAGATCGATCACTGTAGGGAAGAAGATAATCATGTATAACGTTGATTTATGGTTAAATGCTATGGATTAGTGATTTTAGAGGTTAATCTCGTGATGGTTTGAATTAAAGCGAAGGAGCCACTGGAGACTCGTTCGATGAAATGGAATTGGTAAGGAAACTCGTAATCTGGAAGTAACAAAGAAAGAGAGGGTTTGAAGCATTGGAAAAGAAAGATGCGGTTTGGGCTTTAATGGTGTGGGTGGGCCAATGTTAGAGTGGTGAGGCCCAATATCGAAGATTGTTTAATTTAAAACTATTTAAATAACTATTTAACTTGTAAAATACACATCTCTTTCATACGATTGCAGAATTGTGCAAAAATGGGTCCGTTGTGATCGTACGAACGACGACTAAGAAATGGAACTGACTGAGAGTGAATCAGAGCTCGTTGCGATTTATAGCAAAATAAATTGTCTGTCTGAATCAAGCGATAGTTATCGTTATTAACGATGATCGTCCAATGTGAGTAAAACTCACCAACTCTATCAGTTCATATTTTTGTAACGTATTTTTAGAACTGATAAATATTGGTTGATTGCTGTGTGTTGACTGTTTGGATGAACTGTTAGTCAGTTGGTTGAAATAATATATATAAATATATATATATATAAATCGTTAATTTTATATTGATTCTGTTTATCTGCATAGTTCATATTGTAATGAAGTTGATGTTAATTATATTGTTTAACATCTGTGATGCATGGAAACAGGTTGGAGGAATCCAACTGGATTCCTCAATATTTATAATACTGTTCTTTTCATATATTGTAATATATGATGTGATATATAATCTGTTGTTGATTATATGTGTTGAATGATATCGATCAGTGTTATTTGGGTATTTTAAATACCATAAGAAATACTGGAATGTAGAAAAGGGGATTTTCAAAGTGTATTTTGAAAATAAAGTATTTATGTAAAATCAATGGATTTTATATATAAAAGGAAAAGGATTTTATAAAAGAAAATATTTTTTATAAAATCAAAGAACAAATATAAAAGGAAAATATTTGTGAAACAAATAGGAAAGGAAATATTTGTGAAACAAATAGAAAAGGGAATATTTGTAAACCATTTACAAATAGAATTGAAAAGGAAGTATTTGTAAAACATTTACAAATAGAAGTGAAAAGGAAAAATTTGTAAAACATTTACAAATAGATTATAAACGGAATATTTATTTATGAAATAGGTAGAGTTATAAAAATAAATATTTATTTAGAAAATAAATAGAACTGTAAAGGAAATATTTATTTAGAAAATAAATAGATTAAAAAAGGAAATACGTGAAAAATGAATAGAATTGTATAAAAAGAGAATTTTACATTTGAAAGGTTTAGACCCGTGCTTTGCACACGGATATAACATGATATGGATTTAAAGCAAAGATTTTAAATAGAATCTGTTCTAACCAATAGAGTAAGAAGATTAATTTATAAATAAGGTTTTATAAATTAAGTAAAATATTTATCATTGGATAAATATAATATATAAACCAGGACTTATATAGAGAAGTAAGAATCGATTTCAACATCGATATTTGAAACTGAATATGGACGAAGAGTAAATTGGATAGGGTTAATCAGTTAGAGTTAATCGAATAGAGTTAAACCGAATTAGAGTTATTAAGATAGAGTTAATCGAACAAGAGTAAATTGAATATAGTTTATTCGAAAGGAGTATTGAATATAGTTTATTCGAATAGAGTTAAAGGAGTATCGAATATAATTTATTCGAATAGAGTTAAAGGAGTATCGAATATATTTTATTCGAATAGAGTTAAAGGAGTTATCGAATATAGTTTATTCGAAAGGAGTAAATTGATAGGAGTTAATCGATTAGAGTTAATCGAAATAGAGTTAATCCAATAAGTTAATCGAATTAGAGTTAATCAAATGAGAGTTAATCGAAATAAAGTGATCGAATATTAGTTATTCGAAAGAAGTTATTGAATATTTGTTATTCGAAAGGAGTTATCGAGTGTTAGTTATTCGAAAGGAGTTAACGAATATTAGTTATTCGAAAGGAGTTATCGAATATTTGTTGTTCGAAAGGATTACCGAATATAGTTTATTCGAAAGGAGATAAATTGAATATAGTTTATTCGAAAGAAGATGATCGAATATAGTTATTCGAAAGACGATTATCGAATATAGTTTATTCGAAAGGAGTTAATCGAATATAGTTTATTCGAAAAGGAGTTATTGAATAGAGATTTTTCGAAAGAGAGTTATACGTTGAAATACGATTATATCGAATTCGGGAAAGTACACTTTCCGTTTTTAACCAAGATTCGATGATTTATTTATAAATTGCCTATTTAGTTATTTAGTTAAATTAAGGAATAAAAGTTATATTTTTGAAGTAAGATATTTCAGAAGTAGGAATTATAACGCTATAGTTATAATCAGTGTTTCAATAAAGAAGTGGATTCGTAAATAGAATCCGAGAGTTACGTAAGGAAGTTTGTTAAAGATTTAAAGGTCAACTTTGTCTATTTTGAGGTTAGAAATGTTGTTCAGTTAAGGTCTGAGAGGTAGTTATACCCCAACTTGATTGACTCCATTTTTAACTAAGGAATGGTTAAGGTTCGATAGTGAAGGTCGATTAAGTGAATTTAGTTAATGAAGGTAATGGTTTGAATTGGCATGGCAATGTTTTATTTAAACATCTGTTTAAATCCAAATGAAGGAGCTTTGGAAATGTTTTCCAAATAAGAATCAGAAATGTTTTCCAATGAGTAATAACGTATATTTTCAAAAATTAGAAAATAAGAAATGTTGAATATATGGAAACAGGAATTAGAAAATGATAAATTAATGATAAACGAACTAAAGAGATAAAAAGATGAATGCTGATTGATCGATGGAATTTCCATCTGGAAATAATATCGTTGTTTGCACATGTGTTTTCCTTTGATAGTTAACTCACCGACTATCGAAGTTTTTGACCATTTTTCCGTCGTCAGTACGGAGAGACCGGGATCAGATATATTATCTGTAAACCACTCTGTATGGGCATTAGTGTTGCAATCAAATATGATGAAGATAATTGAAGACAGAGTTATGCAAGGGCTGTCCTGTTTACAGAATAGTGCCTTCGGTTTGTCCAGTCCTAGGACGACCTGTATGGAAGAATGTCTGACGGAGTATATTTACTAGATCGCGTAAGTTGAGCTCTTCAAACGTATGTACGTTTGGTGGCAGAGGAATTCGTTTCTCTTAGCTGTATACCCGTTGTATTTTTGGGGAAATCAATTTTTGATTTGGTGGGTATGACGATGTGACATTCAAAGTGAATAACTGTGTGATCTGTCAGAGATAAGCGTGGCCTCTAGCCTCACAACCGGGAAATGACAAAAATCGGGCGGGTAGCATGGCTAAGTGGTTTGCTGCCAATTAGGGTGTTGTAACAACCCGGAAAATACGAGCCAATTTAAAAATTTTTAATTGGTTATTTCAAAGGAATTTGAACAATTGAAATAGAATATTTCAATAAAATAGTTAATTAGAAATAGTGAGTCAGTTTGAAAATTTGAATTCAAACTTTGTCTGACTGTGCCGGGTGGAAAATATTACGGATTTTAGTGAAACTAAAAATATTTAAATCTGTTTATCAATACCTTTCTAACGAATCTGAAAAATCGACGTTTCATAGCGGGAATCAAAAGTTATGGCCGAATGAATTTTCAGAAAGGTCGCTATATAGAATATATAGCCCTGGAAAATATATATTTTGCAAACGACCACAGAATTCGACGAAACCACTTTTGTTGGGTTCGGGATGTCAAACTATTGCTAGGTTTCAAATTTCATAATTTTTTAGGCTAGTATGTGAGCGTGGCAAAAGAAAATGTGTTTGGTCAATTTCTGTTAAATTGGGTCGACCAGAAAATGGCCATTTTTCAAACGATCTCAGAATTCGACGAAACTAGTTTTGTTGGGACCATAGCATCAAAACATAGCTAGATTTATTTTTCTGGAATTTTTTGAATCAGTTTGTGGCCCTGGAAAATTGAAATGTACGTTCAAAGTTAAAATTAAATGTTTTATACTTTAATTTGAAGAATAACCGACTGTAACAGTCGAATTGGCCAACGAAACATATCCCACTGTGTCCGGGATGAGGGTAATTAGCTAGGGACGACAGTCTTTGGGTTTGAATTGGTGTCCGTGCGGAGAAACACTATTTAAAAATTTAATAAAGTCCTTGGCCAATCAAAATTTTTCTTTCATTATTTTTAAAAATAAAAAAACCCCAAAAACCCTCGTTTTCTCTCTCCCACCGACGATCCACGTTTTCGATCCTTCCCTGGCCAATCACCGCCGCCTCGGCCATCTCCAGCCTCCGCCACCACCAGCCGTCGAAGCGCCTCCCTCTCCTCTTCAAATCCCACCCCACCTCGACACTTCCCATCACCACATCGACGAGATCCACGGCCACGAACTTCGACACTTCCCAGCGCCGCCCCGATCGCCAGAGACCACCGAACCACCTCCGACCACCACCGATCGACTCCCCTTTCCTCCCTCTTCCACGTTGTACCCTATGATCATCCTATTGTGCCTCGGTTCTCGCGAAAAGTGCAACCCTAGTTTTGAACCATCGTGAAAGGTGAGTCCTTTTTGATGTTTGAACTTTGAAAAATCATATCTTTATGGTGTGTTGACGAAACTCGATGAAACAGGAAACATCGGGACCGCAAGGAGGCTCTCTACCACATAGAAGAGACCGCGGATTTTTCTGAGTCATCTACGATTTTTAGCACTCCAAAAACCAATGTGAGAAATCTAAATTAAATGAATTTGAATGGAAAATGTCGTGTATAAGTTATATAAGCGAAATATAAATTACACACGTGTTGTACACCTCATGTACATGCGTTGTGTAAGCTATATAAGCGAAGTATGAATTATACATGCATAGTATAATTGATATATGTGTTGAAATGCAAGTGAAATATAGAAATTATATATATATACACTCCCCTCGTCCACAAACCATGGACGATATTTATTGTTGTGAATTGGTGTGAAATATTGGATGAAAAATGCGAATGGTTGAATAATTGTTTGTGGTTGATATTGATTGGTTGTGGTTGAAAAATAACCATTGGTGATTGAAATGAATTGGAAATAATTGTGGAAATAAAAATAAAACATGCCGCCTGCGTGCGAATTAGATGCATGAATCCCCATTGTCAAAAACCGCGAGGTTTTAAGGTAGAGCGAGGAGCCGTACTAGGGACGGTGCTGGTTTTAACTACCCTGCCGTTATGCTGCCGAAATTTTGAATAATATTCATATGTTAGAATTATTTTCATATGTTGAAATTATCTTCATGCGTTGAAATTAAAGTCATGTGTTGAAACTATATCCATGTGTGGAAATGCTCATGTGTTGAGAAGTGATGTGTGAAAATTAAATTCATGTGTGAATGAATAAAGTGTTTAAACAATAAAAATCACATTTTTATAATATATATGAAGTATGTAAAATATTCGCCTTATATATAAATAGTTTCAACAATAAAAATTTCAACTTTCTTATATGAACAACATATATAAATTATCCATGTGTGGAGATGCTCATGTGTTGAGAAGTGTGTGTATTGGAAAAGTTCATGTGTTGAATAAAAAGATCGAACAATAAAAACTATATTTTTATTGAAATTATGAAGTGTTAAAAACATTCATGTGTTGAATAAATATTTTAAATGATAAAAATATCATTTTTATCATATATGTGATATGCTAAAGATATGCGAGCGTTGAAATAAAAATTTGTGAAAGTAATATTATTTTTAACATGCATAGGAACTAGATAAAATAGTCATGTGTTGAAATATATTTTAGTTCGCCAAAATTATCAATTTTGAAATGTGAAGTGTTAAAAATAGCCACTTGTTCAAATAAATATGCATGAGTTGGAATATTCATTAATTAGCTAATGATATGATTTTTGCCTATGCATGCAACCTTAGAATGAATGGTGTTTTTAAACCAAAGTGAATCAAATATGAAGTTGAATGGAAAATGAGAAGTGATAAGAATTGTATATATGTACATGCATATTTATTGAACAGGTTATAGCAAAGAGGCTTGAGAAGAGGAATAAAATTTTGTGCCCAACAAATAGGTACACGTTTACTGTTTTGTTTGGCTGATGATTTTATGAGCCTGTTGGCTAGCTGCTTGGCTTTTTCTTTTTCTTTTTGAGATGAGACGCCCATGTGGCTATTTGGGAATTTTCCCAGCCCCTCTCGTACAAAGGAGGTTATGGCGAAATTTTCCAAAATTTAATGGCGTTAGTGAAATATTTGAAGTGAAAACGATATAGGAATTTTTGAATAAACTATATTTATATAAATATATATATATATATATATATATATAATTAAAACGAATCGTGGCCGTGCAGTTCGTGTTTTGAAACCGTGATTTCAAACGACTAGTGCGGGAAATCCGACCATTGGATTTTCCCGAAACCGCAACCGTTGGGTTCGCCTTGGAAATATCTTTTCAACGGCACCAACTTTGTGAAGATCCGACGGTTGGATTGTCTGGAATGTTTAATTCAAATCTGAAGAAAAACAGCGCCAGAAACGATTATATTTATATATATATATATATATATATATATAATTGAATTAAATCGAATAACGACGCTGCAGTTCGTAATTTGAAATCGTAACTTCAAACGACTAGTGTGGACCCGAAACTGAAACCGTTGGATTCGTTTTGAAATGATCTTTCTAATGATATAAAATTTGTGAAGATCCAACGGTTAGATTTTCAGATATGTGTAAAACAAATTTAGTGAAAAACAGCGCCAGTTCCTCGGCACGACCTGAAACGTCGTTTAATTAAATATGGCCGTTTTAAATAAATAAAAATGGCGATATATCGTTATAAAATACTATAGACGATATAGAGTGGAAATAAACCAAATTTGTTGTGTTTGCTTGATATGTGATGGTTGAATGTATTTAACATGAAAATTATAACTAAAGAACTGAAATGTGAATGTTGAATAGTCTAACCATGTGATAAATTGATTTGAAAATCTAAATATACGTGGGTTATTTGAAAAGGCCGAGTTCATCTCATTTCAAATAATCGATCGACGTTGAGAAGTCGAAGAGTCGAAGACGGTTGAAGACCGACGATCTTCACATTGGATGGATGGGCACTACTGATGCTCGTGATCGGAGTAGCTACCTTGAAGGAGCTGAAGTAGTAGCCGTCCAGACATACTGTTCATTGTACGGATATACGAGGAAATTGGTGCCTCCGGTTTCGTTCAAACCTAGAACGAACTTGTAAATGGACTGTGTGTCTGACATTGGATTTTGTTCTGTGCTGATTGATCTCTGTTAAATATATATCTGTTTGGCGGCGGAGAATTTATTCTCTTGCTTAACGCCCTTCTCTGAGACGTACGAGCTCAGAGGTTATGTATTGATAGAAATCGGTCGCATGGAGTGGATTGCCTGTGTGGCACGCCTAAGTGGCATATGATCAAGGCTTCTGTTGCAAAGCAAAGTCTTGTGGTTGATGATCAAAGCATGGTCTGTGTGACGTAGCTATGTGTATAACGTGAATTCGCGAGCTTCACACCTCGGTATGAGCCAAAAACGGGATAGTGACTGCAGGGAGAGCACGGCGTTTCTTTCTAGCTAAGGTGGTGTCAGTGACCTACCAGCCCTGACATTATATATACTTTTCACCTGTGTGGTTGTTGGAATACGAGGCGCCTCGATTATAGGTCTGTAAGGAACCGGGAAACGTGTGTTGAGGAATAACTAATCCTCAAAAGTAAGAGAGGACTGGCCCTGAAGATCCAAGGATCATAGTGGGGTCCTGAGACATTTTCTAGGGTGTCTCGAATCAGAGAGGAGCTTGCCCCTTGCCTCGACTCATGAAGGAATCCAATTTCCAATAAGAAATATGCGGATGTGATTGTATTACTAGTATGGCGACATAGTAGATGGTAGCTATGCCGCCTAGGATTGATATTTATGATTGAATTTGCTTTCGAAAACATATATGCACTAGTAATAATATCGAACACTTTTGTTTATACGTATGAAGCATTTTTGGCCATTATAAAGTAAAACTCTATCCTCCGGCTTGCGTTGCATTGTGTGATGGGACCTGAGTCTTATAATGGCTTCATTTTATAAAAAGCATTGCGATGATTTAATCATTTACTTTATTTCATGCACTAGCACTCATTGGAGTAAACCCGTTCCGCGAAAGTGGCATGGTCCTTTGATTTGCCTTATTATTGTTGTTAATAAGTTAAGTAGATTTCTCATACCAGTCCCATGACTGACTCGTAGTTTGTTTCGCCTTGCAAACTCGGGTGCCCTCATTTTCACACGGGCAGCCTAGTTACAGGTATCTGGTGCACTTTTGGCTCATGGCGAGGCTTGACTACATCGTGCTAACTTTGACTCTTTCCGCCATTGTAGTATATGTATTATGATTCGCCATTGGCGATGTAGACTGATATTTATTTTGTGTACTCTTTATGTATGATTCCGCCTCTGGCGATGGTGACTGACTATGTATTATTATGCACTAAGTTGTATCCTGCACTGTGCTCTCTGGTGTGGTGATATCTATATGATTCCGCTGTCATATGTGTGTAAATTATTCTATTTTATGTTTATGCTATTATCTGTGATCTGCTAATGATGATTAATGTGTTATATTCCAATGATTATCCTTAACACCGTGTCACGGGGTTTTGGGATCGTCACAGGTGTATTATCACCTATCTAGAGATATTCATTTCATTCTTTAATCTATTCGATGCTGTCCCATCCAGGAACGGTTGCTGAACCCAACCATTGTTGATATACATTCGATACACTCAAGCGAAATGAGTGGTCGGTCATGTATGGCCGGGTTGCAAGATGTTCTTGTTGAACCCAGTGTATTCCTCTCTAGAGGTACACTATCGGAAGGTGGTTTCATACCTTGTCATAGTTGGTAATCCATTATGCAATAAGTGCTCGTGGTTTTGATTGTATACTATATATGTGGAACGTGAGATGAAAGCGTTCTGCAAGATGATTATTATATTGTAGTTGATAGACACTATTTGTAACGACCCTCATTTTTTTCAGTGATATAATTAATTTATTTAATTATTTAAATAATGTTTTGGTTATTTAAAATGAGCAGAATTAAATAATATTGAATATTTAATTAAAATAAATAATATATTTAATTTCTGAAATAGTCATAAATAGTGGAATTCACAATATGGTGTGAACCGGATCATCTGTGATATTGAATTCAGTTTAGAATTTAATTAGAATAACGAATATATTATTTGAACGACAGTTTGAACGTATAATTATATTATAATTAAAATCGAGCTTGAAATGGCGCGGCAGTTCGTTATTTGGCGATTCGAACTTTAAACGTGTGTACAGAAGCCGTTTTAAGTCGGATTTCTATGAAACAAGAAACGTTGGGGGCTGGTGAAGTATATTTTTCTAGTGGAAGAGGAAAATCGGGATTTCGTCGTGTAGATTTTGATTTACGTCCAAATCAAATTTTAGAAAAGTCGCTGTGGAATTACTTTATAATTTATAACGTTTTATTTATATTATAAAAGGATTTTTAATATAAATCGAATATCGATATAACTGGGAATTTTGAAATATCGAGTTATGAATCCCAGTGGATCTGTATGGTATTCCACTACGAATTTATATGATAATATTTATTTTTAAATATTTAATTTAATTATTTTTAAATATATTTATATATTTAAATGGTTTATTTTGAGCTTTAAAAATAGCCACTTTTCAAACGAACTCTGTTTTCGACGAAGCCAATTTTGTTGGATTCATAATGTCAAATTATTGCTAGATTTCAATTTGTGTGATTTTTGAACTCAGTATGTGGCCGTACGGGATTTTAATGTGGAAAACAATCAATTTTCTAACTTTAAAAATATGCTGTGTGAGCAAACAAAGTCGGAATTCGACGAAACCAGTTTCGTTGGGTCCGCAATGTCAAACTGTAGCTGCATGTCCATTTTTGTGATTTTTGGTTATTGTATGTGATCACAGAGATTTTTAAACAAGATTTTCATATAGCGATTGTTTAAAATAAAATATAATAATCGAATAAAAAAATGTTTTACCTTTCGTATAAATACATCTCAACACTTACTAACCCTAAATCGTTTCTCAGTCTTCAACAAACCCGCCGCCATGAAATTTTCTTTACAGTAAAACAAATCGGAGGTTAGAAAATCCCAAACAAATCTTATAAAATCCTGAAAATCATCACATATACATGATTCGATTCGTCTATTGTTCCTCTTCACTTGGGTATACCTTTTCCTGAACTCGACGCAGCATCCGTTCAACCCAAAATATACAGCGAGTTTTAGGGCTTAGATTTTTGGGGGATTCTCGTATTAATTCGCGATTTCGAGTTTTGTTTTGAAGTTAGAAGTAGAAATAGCACCGATTGGGATTTTGTGGGATTTTTTGGAGAAAAATAAGTTCGATCCTTGTATTGTAGTTGCTCGGAGATGCTGGAGGACGCAAGGGTCCTGGTGCGTGTGAGTTCATCCAGAATGGTACCATGTGGAAGAGGAGAGCGTGACGAGGTTGTTGTATTTTTTGTGAGATTTTAAATGAAAGGAGGAGCGGAGTAAATGGTGGTGGAAGTTTGGTAATGGCAACGTCGGTTTTGAACTAGGATTGGGGAAGAAAGACTTAAAGGGGTGCGGATCTGGTAACTTAGGGGTTAATGTGCCAAAAATGAGAGGTGAAGCCCAACTAAATATATATATATATATATATATATATTAAGTTTATTTTAATTTAAAACAGAATACGATCTTGTAACTTTAATATCTTGTACCCACGTGATCCGAATTTGACGAAACAAAATCCGTCAAGATCGTATGGACGTTGGCTACACCATGGAACTGACCAGAAGCGAATTGGGGCTCGTTTGGATTTATGGTGAAATTAAACGCCCGAATCAAATCAATGACCAATTATCGTTATTTAAAGATAAACCAATCAAGGTGAGTAAATCTCACTAACTCTGTTCAACTTATATTTTATAACTTATTTTTAGAATCTAAAATGATGGTTGTTTGCTGTGTATTGGCTGTTTGGTTGAACTGCTAGTTAATTGGTTGAAAATCGATAACGATATATATAAATCGTTAATCGAATATTGATTCTGTTTATCAGGATATTTCATACTAGTGTTATTTATGTTGGTTAACATCTGTGGATGCAGGGAAACAGGTCGGAGGGACCCAACTGGGTTCCTCAACATTTATTTTACTGTTTTTCATATGTTGTGATATATGATGTGATTTATAATCCGTTGTTAATTATGTGTGTTGAACATCATTATTTGGTACTTTTAAATAGCAAAGAAAACACTGGAATGTGGAAAGAGAATTTCAAACTAAAATTTGAAATAAATATTTATATAAAATCAAAGGATTATATATAAGATGGAAATTTCAAAATGCATATTGAAGGGAAAAAATATTCGTATAAAATCAAAGTATTTTATAAAAAGGAACAATAAGGGAATTATTTGTAAAAAAAATTACAAATAAAATAGAAGGCAAAACTTTGTAAAACATTTACGAATGGTATTGGAAAGAGGAATATTTGTAAAACATTTTAAAAAAAATGTAAAGGGGAATATTTGTAAAATATTTACAAATAGATTTAATAGGAATAATTATTTGGAAAATAAATAAAGTTTGAAAGGGAATATTTAATTAGATAATAAATGGAATTATATAAGTATTTATATGAAATAAATATTGAAAATAGAAAAGGAAGTATTTGTAATTAATTAGAGATAATCGAATATTAGTTATTCGAATAAAGAGTTGACCAGATAGAGTTAATTGAACATAGTGAATCGAATTAGGATTTAACTGAATATTTGTTATTCAATTAGAGTAGATCGAATATAGTTATTTGAGATAGAGTTAGTCAAACATAGTTATTCAGGAAGAGTTTCTATTTCGTACAACTGTTAGCGAAATTCGCAGGGCTGCAGATAGCCTACGGCGGTCGGATGTTTCCTGAGGGAATCAGGCGTAACCATTGTGATCGCTGCGATCTAGAGTCAAGCGAATGGTGTTAAATCAAATAGTAGTTAGTCGAGTATTAGTAAATTAAGTAGATTTAGTCAAAAGGAATTAATCAAATATCACTTATTCGAAGTAGAGTTATCAAATAAAATTTATTCGAGAAGAGTAATCGAATATAGTTCATTCGAAGTGCGTTAAATCGAATATAGTTATTCAAAGGAGAGAATTATCGAATATGGTTTATTCGAAGAGAGACTTTCGAATATAGTTATTCGAAGAAAAGGATTATCGAATATTGGTTATTCGAACAGAGGAATCAAATATAGTTTATTCGAAAGAGAGTTATCGGATAGTGATTATTTGAGAGTGAATTATACATGGGAATTCGATTATATCAAATCAAGGGAAGTAATGTTTACTTTCCGTTTCAAATCAAGTTTTACTTATTTGTTAATAAATTAGTTGTTTCTTTATTTATCCAAATTAAGATATAAAAATATATTTAAGTTAACATATTTCGAAAGCATGGAATTATAACATTTATAGTTATAATCAAATGATTTTGTAAAGGAAGTGGATTCGTAAATAGAATCTGAGAGTTTCGCAAGAAAGTTTCTTAAAGATTTAAAGTTTGAACCTTGTCTATTTCGAGGTTAGAAACGTCGTTCAGTTAAGGTCTGAGAGGTAATTATACCCCAACTTGATTGACTTCAGTTTTAACTAAGAAGTGGATAAGGTCGATAGTGAAAGTTGGTTAAGTAAATTGAGTTAATGACTGTAATGGGTTGGGTTGGCAGAACGATGTTTTAATTAAACATCTGTTTAAATACAATAAAGGATATTTGGAAATGTTTTCCAAATAGGGATCAGAAATGTTTTCCAATATAGGAAATAAGAAATGGAAGGGAATATGGTGACGTCTTCCAAATGATGTATAAAGTATATTTTCTAGATTTAGGAAAAATAAAAATTTACGAATATATAGAAATGGGAAAACGAGTAAATGTATGATAAATTAAATCAAAAGAAATCAATATTGAATGATGATTGATCGATAGGATTTCCATCTGGAAATAATATCATTGTTTGCACACCTGTTTTTCTTTGATAGTTAAATCACCGACTATCGAAGTTTTTGACCATTTTTCCGTCGTCAATACAGAGTGATCGGGATTAGATTCATTATCAGAAAACCACTCTGTATCGACGTTAGCGTTACGATCAAATATTGAAGACGAAGTTATGCAAGGGCTATCCTGTTCACAGAATAGTGCCTTCGGTTTGTCCAGTCTCAGGACGAACGTGAATGGACGAATGTCTGACAGGGTATATCTAACGGATCGCGTAAGTTGATCTCTTCAAACGTACTTACGTTTGGTGGCGGAGGAATTCGTTTCTCTTAGTTTTATACTCGTGGTATTTTTAGGGAAATAAATTTGTGATTTGGCGGGTATGACGATGTGGCATTCAAAGTGAATGGTGGTCAAGTGTTTCAAAAGATACGTGATGACCTCAAGCCTCATCAGCCAGGAATTGACAGAAATCGGGCAGGAAGCATGGCTATGTAGGTCGCTCCCATTAGGGTGTATATCACCTATCTAGAGAAAATCCATTTCATTCTTTATCTTTGTTCGATGCTGTCCCTTTTCGGGAAGACGGTGGGTAGCTCCCAACCGTTGGTGATATACATTTGGTACACTCAAGCGAAATGAGTGGCCGGTCATGTGTGGGCCGGGTTGCAAGATGTTCTTGTTGAACCCAGTGTATTTGCCTCTAGAGATACACTATCGGTAGGTGGTCCCATACCTTGTCAAGGTCAGAATCCAAGTTCCAATAAGAGCCCGCGGTTTTTGTTTTTATACTATATACGTGGAACGTGAGATGCAAGCGTTCTGCTAGATTGTTATTTACTTGAGATTAGACATTATTACAATATCAGAAAAGTATTGCTTTCAAAAACTGTTTTGGGTTATCGTAAGGTAAAAACCATCTGTGTTTATGTGTGGATCGGTCTTACGATTATATTTTCTTTTGGAAAGGTTTTTGAAAAGTTAAACCGAAGATTTGAGTTTACTCACACCAGTCTCATGACTGACCCAGAGTTTATTTTTGTTTTGTTTTCCCTAAACTCTTGGGTGCCCAAATTTGTACGGGCAGTCAAGTAGTTCAGGTCTTTACAGATATACTTGGAGGAGCTTGAAGCTGGAGGCTTCAGGATTATATAGCCATTGTTATTTCCATTGTGTGTAAGTGTTGTGCTCTGATAATGTTGTTGTATATATATATATGCCGTTTTATTTCAAAGTTATGTTATATATTATATTTTATTCGATCTGCTGTGAGATTCGTATTACTCTGATTTTGTTCTGTGGTGATCTTCTCCTTCTTCTATTCTAATTTTCTATCTTATCTTTTCTCACCCTCTAACTTCTTTCTATTGATGATTAGGTATTTTCGATGTTCGAATAGTCAACATGACAGTTTTGTGTTGACTTTCGGAGTCGAAAATCCTCGGGTCGTTACACTATTATAATATCAATGAGTTTTGATATAAAGATTATCGTTTTCTTTCAAAATGATTTGAAAGTTAAATTAAATTGATTTGGATTCTCATAAGGGAAAAACCCGTTCCGTTATACGGCGTGGTCTTATGAGATATCGTTTTATTGCTCAAACTGTTTTAAATTGTTTTACTCATACAAGTCCCATGACTAACCCGGAGTTTGTTTTGTTTTGTTTTCCCTAAACTCTTGGGTGCTCAAGTTTGTACGAGCAGTCAAGTAGTCTGGATTTACAGATACATTGGATGGAGCTTGGAGCAGGAGGCTTCAACAGTATTTTTTAGCTATTATTTATTTCCGCTGTGATGTAAGTGTTGTACTCTAATATACAAATAGACATTTGTGTTTCGAAGTTATTTTGTGTGCTATATTTTATTCATTCCGCTGTGAGATTCGTGTTTACTCTGATGTTGTGTGTTCTTCTTCTTCTATTCTAAGTTTCTATCTTATCTATTCTCACCCACTGTTTACTTTTTATTAGTTTTCTGGTTTCCAATATAATTGGGGTTGGACTTGTGTAATTTTGTCAGCTCAAATTGTATCGGAACTTCGGGACACTACAAATACACTGGGTTCAACAAGAACATCTTGCAACCCGGCCCACACATGACCGGCCACTCATTTCACTTGAGTGTATCAAATGTATATCACCAACGGTTGGGATTGACAACCGTTTCCCGAATGGGACAACATCGAATAGAATAAGGAATTAAATGAATTTCTCTAGATAGGTGATAATACACCCTAATGGGAGCGACCCACATAGCCATGCTACCTGCCCAATGTTTGTTATTTCCCGGTTGTTGAGGCCTGAGGTTACGATTTCTTATCATTTATTGATAGCACAATCACTTTGAATGCCACATTGTCAGATCCGTAAATCATTAATTGATTTGCACAAATATATTCTGGATATTATGCTAAGAGAATAAATTCTCCACCACTATATATATATCCATACAGACCAACATATTCGATCATTGGAAATACTTTGTCAGACATTCGTCTATATACTTCGTTCTGGGATAGAACGAAACCGAAGGCACAATTTCTATTAATAGAAAAATTCCTTGCACTTTACTCCATCTTCGATTATCTTCATATAATCTGATTCGCAACGCTACTGCCAATACGGAGTGGTTCACGGATAATTATCCAACCGGTCTCTCCATATTGACAACGATTATTTGCAAATACTTCGATAGTCGGTTATTTAACTATCGAAGAAAAAACAAACATTCAACCAAAGCATCAAACAAATCACTGATCCCTTTAATTAATATTTCATTAATTAAAACACTTCTCCATTTCCTTATCAATATTCGTTAACAAAATATTTTCGACAATCATCATGGCCTCTGACGCTATTTGGAAAACATTTCCATATATCGCTTTCTTTTATTTTCTATACTTAGAAAATATCTTCTATTTATAATTGGAGAACATTCCACTTACTTATCTCTTTCACGACCATTCATTTTTAGTTTTTGGAAATATTTATTTTTATATTTCCAAAATTCCACTTATTGGGTTAAAACGAATGTTGTATAAAACATCGTTACAACAACCCAAAATACTGCATTCAACTAAACTCTTTAGATATCTCTCTTTGAGATTGAATCTTGCTGTTTATTAGTTAATAATGAAATCAATCAAGTTGGGGTATAATTACCTCTTAGACCTTGACTGAATAACATCTTTAACTTCACAACAGACAAGACCACTTATCTCAAATCATCAACACCATAAAAACACTTATTCATTTTTAAAACTTATATATATTTCTCTTTCTATTACCAGATTTTTGAATTCCTTTTTGTTTATAATATTCTATTTTTATGTTTGTTCCCTTACCGGATTCTATATATATTAATATATATATTTCTAATTATCAAATTATCTAAAAAATATTCTAACTCCTTAAATTTCCGGAAAATTTCGCCATAACCTCCTTTGTACCGGTCGATAGTTCAAACCTCAACTCACCTCTCTAGGCCCTTTCCATTCAAAAAGAAAATAAAAAAGCCAAGTAGCTTGCCGATTCAGCACATAGAACCTCATATGGAATTTAAACATGTACCTTTTTGTCGGACACTAAATTTATAGACTTCATTCTCTTCATTCCATACCTGTTAACACAAATGCGTCCATTTCTAATTTATTCAACTGTGTCTGGTCATTTTAACTCGATTCGTTAAACTATTATTTAATCAGCTCTTTTTCCAATTTCATCTTTTTAATTGAACATATCACTTCCGGATATGTTTTTTTATTTACTTAAAACAAAATCTGATTGCATTTTCAACTCGAGTTTCATATTCAATTTCGTATATAAATTCTTAAACCTCATTTACTTATCCAACACCCAATTTTGATTCAAAATTCCATTTACTAATTATTCTTCAAATTAGTCAATTCTATTCAATAATTAAAAATCTGATTTTTGTTTCAAAAATCAGATTCATTTACACAACTTGAGTTCATATTTATTTTACAACTCATGTCTGGATTTTTCTAATGGAAATTCGGATTTTATTTACTTAAAATCCCTTTATTTATTTAAATGAACCGTTATGGTTTTATAATGGTTGTGGCGTTGTTTTTCTAAAAATTTGATTTTGACATGACTCAAAATCTATACGACAAAATCCAAATTTTTCTCTTTCATTAGAAAACTAATATCAAATTCGTCCTGATGATTCTTGTTTTAAAGAATTCCGACTTGAATTGAGTTCTATCTACTTAATTGAAGTTCGAAATGCCAATCTACGAACTGCCGCGCTGCGGCGAGTTTGTTTTAGTTATATTTTTTATTATATATATAAACATTTAAACTTCGTTTATAATAATTTCAACTCCATTCTGATATATTTCAAATTAATTTTCCCAATTCAACTTAATATTTCCGATTATCAATAATCGTCGATTTTTCCTTACTTAGTAATAAATTTATCTATACTTTGATCTTCTATATTTAATTCCAATTCCTTCTTCGAAATGATTTTTAATTATATTTTAAATTCATACTTGAATTAAATATTTAAATTATCCAAACGATAATTTTGCACCTATCTTTATAAACATCGTTTATATTACTTGTTTATATATTTAAACAAGTCTCCTTTCAAATCCATTTGAAATTATAATGTCTACTTTGGAAAAATAAAATTCCCTTTTTTTTTAAAATTCACACTTTTATATTTTCCAATGATAATTCTTTCACTTCATTTATAACATCGTTTATAAATTCACTTCAGTTCCCTTTTTTATTTAATTTAAAACATCGTTTATAAATTCAATACTTGTTTTATTTATTCAAACATGTTAATATCTCTAGCCCATTCGAAATTCAATTTCTATTTTAGAAAATAGTTTATCCCGTTTTAAATCTCAAAACCCTATTTACGATATTTTTATAAATTACCGTTTAAGCCCAGTGATATTTTAAACATCCAAACCAACCAATTATCAATCATAGATTTCCTAACACATCATATATGATAATATATGAAAACAAACAATTAATAATATTTTTGAGGAATCCACTTGGATCCCTCCAACCTGGTTTCCCTGCATCCACAGACGTTAGCCAACATAAATAATACCCATCCTGCTTCGAGGCAGGATATCACGGTATAGAAGGTCATCCACTATCATAGCGTGCGGCGTATAGGGTCATCCGCTAATGATACTGCGGGCATCCGCTAATGGTACTGTAGGAATCCAATCACCAATATATATATATATATATATAATAACCACAAACTAATCCTAAATAACTAATATATATTTTATAGCCACAATAATATTTTAATACGACTAAACAACCAATAGACAAATATTTTTAACACATAAAAATAATTCTAAATAAAAACGGTGTGAGACTTATTCGCCGTGATTTTAGTTGCGCTGAATACCCAATGAAGCCTATTATGTAGATTTTTCAGCGATTCCTCCATACTTCTATTTTCCAAGGTAAACAATATAATTAAAATTTCAGTTGTCGAGTTTATATGAATTTAATTTGTTAATTACCCGTATAAACTAAAGTGAATATTAGGCTCACATCCCTAAAAGCAAACTTAATTAGGCTCACATCCAGTGATAAACTTATTATAAATTAGGTCCCTATTTTTCAAAAGTTGTGAAATAAAAAAAAAGTAAAAAAAATATTAAAAATATTATTTAGATAAATTATTCATTCGACCTTAAATTCACTGTAAAAAAATCAAAAAATAAAATCAAACAGGATAAAAACAGCGTAAAATGCAGTTAAATGCATTTTGTTATGCAAGAATTTCAATTTATTGCGTATATGCATGCAAATTTTCATAGTATTGTAACTCAGTTGAATTTTATTTGCATCCAAGTATGCATTTAAATCCAAAAAATGCATATAAGTGTGCAACATATATGCAGACCAAAATATAGCATAATTTACGTTGTGCAATAATTGCATACATGTATGCAAGTATTGGCAATACTTGCATGCATATATGCAAGTTTTTTTTTCTTCTTAGCATGGACTTCTGGAATTATTTCCAGATTTTAGGAATTTTTTTTTAAGGGTTGCCGCACATTTTTTTTTTTTTTGTAAAAAGCGAACGTGAGAAGGAAGCGAAGAGGGCATGCTGGACGTGAAAGGAGGAGCCGATCCAAGATTCTAGGAGGCGGGTTTTTAAAAATAGGGGGCGGATTTGTATGTGAAACTATGAGCGGATGTGAGGCTAATTTTAAAACTTAACAGGGACCTCTAAAAAACGCACCCTAAACTAAATTCCAAATTTCAAACCTAATTTCATGTTCCAATGATAAGGTTGCAATTTAATTTCTTTACCGACTAAATTCTTTAATACAAACCAATTATATAAACTAATTTGCTTGCAATTAAATTAAAACTATTTCACCCTAAAATATATTTAAATTGATCACTTATCTTGAAATAAATGCATACCTTAATCATCTATAACTAAACTAATTTTATTTATTTAATTAATTCAATTTACCTCAAACACCATCTGTAAGTATACTTCACAAAAGCTGCCTCAAGCCTACCCACTGCCATACCCATCTTCCTCTGACAGACTTCCGATAAGTTCAAACATGCACCATTCTTCCTTATATCCACAGAACCGTCCTCCATTTCCTACTGTCGATCCTCTTAAATCACCATCATCAAACCAAAAAAAATTATCGCGAGATCCTCCAACCGGTTTGAATGCTTCCATAATTTGGATACTCCTCCTTTCCACTAGACATCGCAAAGGCCATGTTTGAAGTCTTCGGACACCACGCCTTTATCACGCCAGTGCTCTGACCCCTTTTTGTTTGAAGATTCGAACTTCAGAAACAGGCATCGCACCCCCATATCATCACGAACGAGATTCATGACTCCCCCAATACCCATCATGAACTTTATCACCTGACTTCCCTCTTCCTTCTGACCCTGTTTCGAACTCCCAAACTCGACTGCCCCAGCTCGTCGCTTCCATCAACGCACCTCTCGACACTCCAACTCCTAACGCAAGCGCTCATCGACGATGTCGGGCTTCAGATCCCCCTGGCCATTCCATAAGAACGCTCGCGATCCTCAATCGCGGTTTGATTTTGATTTACTGAAGAAAAGGAAAAATATCGTGGTTTCTAATTGAGGTGAGAAATAAAAGGAAGGGATTCGAAGATTTAAAGAGGTTGAGGAATGAAATGGTATTGAAAAAGGAGAGTGCGGTTTCTCCTTGATTTTTGCTGAGAGTAACGAAATGGAAAGATTAGCAGGGGAAGTTCATCGCGTTATATAAATGAAGATACTTCAACATAAAGTAATTTAGTCTACGCTGAAGTACAAGTGTCTTTACTTATGATTTGATTTAAATAGATTTTTACTGTTTTTAAATAGATTCTGATTTGATTCCGTGCTTATCCACTAAAATATCTCAGTGTTAACCGCTATTTTAACGTATTGACCGACGTTTCAATATTATTGCGTTATTCTGAACTGAATATATTTTGATATTTAATTTGAACATATATATATATATAATAACTATATTAAATCGATATAATATAAATTAAATTCAAAACAATTTATTCCTTGAAAATAAATTGATATTATCGTCAATTCTATTCAAATAGAATTTATATTGATTCATCGTCTTGATTTATCTTTTTAAAATTCTGGATTCAATAATATTTTGTTTTAAATTAATAAAATTCATATTAATCATTTGAATTATTTTAACTCCGTTTTAAAATTCGAATTGAATTATTTCAAATTCTCATATTTCGATAATTATAAATATTCGAAATATATTGTATTTCGATTATAAAATCTATAACTCAATATAAATATTAATTTATACTGTCAATGAAATATTTAAAACTATATTAAATATTTAAAATAATTTATTCAAAAATCCGGGTCGTTACAAGGTTGGAGCGTGTTGTCCCTTCCATCAGTTCGATTCAAATTAACTTCATTTTTTGTAAGTTACATGAATTGCGTAATTACTTTAATATGCTCCTGGAAGTGAATCAACTCTTGAATATAATATCATTTTTATCTTAGTTGATTTATGTTTGTGTGTTTATTCAAATTCGAAAAGTTTTCTGGCACATGAAATTGTTAAATTTTGCTGTTTATTTCTTTTACTTGGTTAGATGTGAAATCCATTCATGTAGGTAAAGTTCTAGCTAAAATTTGTGAATGACAATGTGAATAGCATAGTTATAATTATATTTCATTAAATGATAAAACTTGTATATTATATTACATGAAAACATTTAACTTCTGCAAAAAGATAAATGTATTTATCTTTTTGAAATAATTAACATATCCAAATCATATGAATGTCTGAGTTTTATAGTTGCAGCATATGGTAAATACACTTACTCATAATCATATAAAAACATATAATGTATATATTATATTGTGTGAAAACATGTAAATTGTTTGAAAAGATAAATTCTGCTTTCACAGAAAAAGATAAATAATTTTATCTTTTTGTTTTGAAAATAAATAGTTCATTTTTTCTGTTGGATTGTTTGTTCTTTGGTGAGTGTTTTTTTATTTGGTATTTTTCACATGATTATTTTTGCGAGCACCTGATTCATAGATACGAGCACCTGATTTCCACGAATACCTTATTCAACATACGACGAAGGTTTGTTTGCTGTAGTTGGAATAATGGGCTCTGAAAGGTATTATTTTATTTTGATAAAACAAGCATTGTGTATTTTCCCTAGTTGCATGATTCACTTTAGTTTATGATATCAGTTTTTAGACTATCACTTCAGATTTGGTTTGAGCAATCAAAGCAGTTATTTATGTCATTCAAATATGTTTGTCCGTGTAAACCTTTTATCTTTTGCATGTGTAAAACATTTGTCTATGTAAATTATAAGCGCAACTTTAATATAAAATTTTAATGATCATCTGCATGATCAATTAATTCGAATCAAAAAGAAAAATAATATTTATTTTGAAACATAAATTGCTTAAAAAGATAAATATACTTATCTTTTGGTCTACACAGTTTTTAAATGGAAAAATAAGTTATTTTATGAAGTATTTAAAATAATAAACATATTTCATAAAGTATAATAGATTTTCAATCTTATTGGAAATATTAATATGTATAAATTTTATGGGAAAAACATAAATTGTTACAAAAGATAAATATATTTATCTTTTGTCTATATTATTACATAAATAATGTTGAAAATGAATACATTAAAAAAATAAATTTTTTTTTGAAAAAAACCTTATAATTATATACAAAAATATAATTTCACAATTTTTGTTGAAAAACTAACATGTATATTATTATTTTTTAAAACATAAAATTTATTTAAGAAGATAATTTTGTTTATCTTAATAAAATAGTTTAAACATTAAAAAGATATACACATTTACCTTTTAAAAACCATACATCAACTTTATATTGATTTTGTAGTAAATAACATAAATACATTTATCTTTATAAACAAGTAATATTATTTACATTCACCAACATTAAGTAGAATATCTTATTTCATTTCAGATTTAAAAAAGATAGTTACTTCTACCTTTTCAAAACTGAACTTCAGATTTAAAAAAGATAATTGTATATATATGCCATGTTATAATTGTTAGTTGCAAATATACAATGTTTTTTTAGAGAAGACGGATATGTTATTTTAGCATAAGCATAATATATATCCGATCAACAACCTTGATCGGCAGCCAAAAAATATATTTAGGGATTAAAGTACCATCCCAAAAGTTTTAAGCATCATTGTAGCAGCAAAAATATTTACAAAACAAAAAAAAACCACAAATCTCCATCATCAAGCATGTCAGAAGTGTCCACCAGCATTCCATCCAACATTAGTGCTTCCTTGATCCTCCTCCTGTTGAGCTTTACTGCGAATGGTCAATCTGAATGGATTAGAGTGAGCCATACTTGATGCTCCTAGGAATGAATTGGCTCTTTTGTTCCTAGCACTGCATCTAACCAGTGTCTTCGTTAGTCTGGGCTCCGATGATCTGGCTACTAGAGTGACTGGTGAGTCAGGCTGCGACGGCAACATGTATTCTTCCTGAAAATCGTAATCATGCATAAGTTGCTGTGGAGATTCCGGCCATTCTCTCCAACCTACCTCCGGACCAATGACTTCAATGGACTTATCTCTTAAGGCTTCCCACAGTCTGGATGAGTGAGATTTTGGCTCATAACCCACCATATCAAATCGGTCACTCGTGTTGACGTCTTGCAGGTCCTCACTGTATACCCTCTGATCAAGAAAATTCAACTCGTTCTCTTAAAAGCCTATTAGGATTTCTTGTGGTTATCTATTATGATGAGAATGATCCCCGTGTTTCACTCTCAAAAAATATTCAGAATTATTGATGTGAGCAACAAAATCCGTTTGACAACCCACTCCCGTGTAAAAATGCATTTTCAGGATTAGAAAGCGATGACCAATATGTGAATGTTCACAAGAGTCTAACTCAATTCCTCTACCCACAGTCTTTAAAGCTTCACTTACTGCTTCGAAATTATCTCTAAAAAACTCCGGAAAGCCCTCAATCCTAGCCCATGAAACAGGATTAAGATTGGGTCTAAGATCGTTCTCATAATCTTCCCAAGGGCGTAAGACTATTTTCCCACCAAAGCAATGTGCTGATTTAGACCGTGTATGTAATAACCCGGAAAATCTGGGCCAGTTTAAAATTTTTATTTTAGCAATTACCGCGAATTTTCTATATTTAAAATGAATTATTTTAAATAAAATCGACGTAAAATTTATTTTGAATAGAATTCGAACGTATATATTATACGCGTCGTCGTTAGAATATAAATATTTATATATAATTATAAATAGAATTGAAAATGGCGCGGTAGTTCGATAATTCGATTTCAAACTTCAATTGAATGTACCGGGTGCAAAACAATCCGGATTTTAGTGAAACCAAAAACATTAGGATCTGATTGATAATATCTTTCTAACGGATGTAAGAAACTGAGATTTCACTTTAAAAATTGAGAGATATGTCCAGTTGAAAATTCTGAATAGTCGCTATGGAATTCAGGCCCTTAAAAATGGACATTTTGCAAATGACCTCGGATTTCGACGAAACCAGTTTTGTTGGGTCCGTGATGTCGAATTATTGCTAGGTTTCAAATTTCATAATTTTCTGAATCAATATGTGAGCGTGGCAAAGGAAAACGTGTTTTGACCATTCCAGTTGAATTTAATCGACTGGAAATTGGCCATTTTTCTAACGGTCTCAGAATTCGGCGAAACTAGTTTTGTTAAGACCGTATCGTCAATACGAAGCTAGAAAATATTTTTCTGGAATTTTTCTAGTTAGTATGTGACCCCAATAATTTGAAATGTACGTTTAAAATTCAATATAATGATTTAAATGTAAATTCAACGGAAGCTAATCAAATCGATCAAATCAGCTTGCGATACATATCCCATTGTGTTCGGAATGGGGGTTAAACGCTAGGGACGACAGGCGGTGGACCTCGTTTAGAGGTCGTTTGAAAAAGTTGACTTTTTGAAACATAAAATAAAATAATAATAAAATAAAATTTACACTTAAACACCCCTGTATCCCTTTCTTCTCAAATCAGAAGGTTGAACCCTAAATCAAAAATGGCGGGCCTCTAACGCGCCTACACCCTGTCGCTCCCCCATCGCCACCGTCGTGGGTACGCCACCACCCTCCCTTCTCTAGCTTCTGCCCCATCTTCCTTCTTCCTCAGCCATCTCGAGCTCAGGAACCCGCCACGCCGCAAATCGAAGGAGCCGCCATCCCTCCACCTTGTCCTTCGTTTCTCGATCCGCATCACCCCCCCCCTCTGAAGACTGCGAGCACCAATGACGGGCCACTGCCCCTTGTTCTGACCGACGCCGCCCTACCTAGCACTTCGTCAAAGTCAGCGCCACGCGGAGATGGAGCTTCCCTTTCCCCCTTCCTCCAGTGACAGGGAGCGCCATTTCGTGAGAATTGGTGAGTTTTTTTTTGTTTAGTTAGTTAAATTATTAGGTAAATAAAATCTGATTTATTTATAAATAATAACATGAAAAGATTTGAATTTTTATAGTAAAGATTCGATTTTTCTTATGAAGACGAAGAAAGGTTTGATTTTATATAAAGTTAAAAACTGATTTTATTTTATTTTTTTAAAAAAAAAACTGAAAACTTTATTTTTATAGAGATGAAAACTTTATTTTTATAAAGGCGAAATCTATATTTTTGAAATGGGATTTTTATATATTGAATAGCATAGTAAAAATTCGATTTTTAAATATATGAAGTGATTATAAAAATATGATTTTTGTATTTTTTAAAGTATTAAAAATATAATCTTTACTATATAGAAAAATTAAAAATATGGTTTTTATATTTTTAAAGTATTAAAAATATAATCTTTATAGGATAGAGAATATAAAAATAGCATCTTTGAATATGTAGCGAAATAAAAATCTGATTTTTATTTTATATACGTTGAGATAAAGTGGTAATGGTTATAAAGGCGAAAACTTTATAGTTATAAAGGCGAAAACTTTATTTTTATAAAGGCGAAGACTTCATATTAGAAAAGGCGAAATATATATTTTTATAAGGGCGAAATCTATATTTTGAAATGGAATTTTTATCTATATAGTAGTAATGTAGAAATAGAATTTTTATCCATAGAGCGTGATAGTAAAAATATGATTTTTATATATTGAATAGCATAATAAAAATTCGATTTTTATATATTGAACTTCGAAATAAAAATATGATTTTTATATATGGAATAGCGAAGTAAAAATTCGATTTTTACATAGGTAGTGAAAGCGAGCAACGAAGATGAAAAAGGATGCGATGACGACGAAGACTTCTCTAAAAGGAGTGCCGTGGAGCTAGGATAGCTATAAGTGAGAACTTCTCACCTTTCAATTTAATTTTTCTAGTTATATATATACTAGGATGCAGACGGTGCTTAGTAGCACCCGACACAATCGTCCACAGACCATGGACTTGTTTGTTTGACTGTTTGGTGATTGTTTGCGATATTGGTTTGAATGTGGTTTGAGGTGTGAAGAATCGAATCGATAAATGGATTAGGATTAGACGTGCGCCGTTATAAGGCGAAGGAGTAAGGCTAGGTTAGACCCTTACTCCAAATTTTGTGGTTTGCATAACGAAAGTGAATTTGATTGATGTGTGAATGGCGTGGGCCTTCACTAGACCGGGGATTAGGCTAGGCCTTGTCCCGTTTCTGGTATCGTGCCGTTATGCCGCCGAAATTTTCTAAAAATATGTTAGAAAAATAAAAATAACATTTTATTTAAAGAATGAACTGAATAGATATTCATATGTCGAAATAAAATATTTTATCGTTAAAAATATAATTTTTAACGTGAATATGAATATAGTGAATGCGAATAAAATAAAATATTCATTTACAAGCCAGATGGTTTGTTTATGTACACCTATTTGAATGACATTGATTGGGTCGATAAATTTTACACATCGCCCAACTGCACGAATAAAATCTATGTTTGATTGTTTGAAACCCCACACGGGTGTTGGGGTGAAATTTAAAAGTTCACTCATCCTGACTGATTAAATATGTCGATCGATTGATTGACAGGCTGTTATAAGCGTTAGATATCTATATTTGATGCTTATACAGTGTAGTGCACTTTGGTTGATGGTTGATTATCTTCAATGCTATCTTATACATGTGTTGTATGAAAATCCATATAATTGACTTTATATGGTAATTGATTGGGCCTCATTCCAATTTGAAAAATAAAGAATATTATAAAATAAAGGTTCATGTGTTGACGGTACTCATTCGTTGAGATTAGTCATGTGTTGGACGAAATATTTTTATAATAAAATTTATATCTTTATCAATATAAAATAACGGTTCATGTGTTGACTATATTCATCCGTTGATATTAGTCATGTGTTGAACGAAATATTTTAACAAAAATAGTCATACACGGACGGTACTCATTCGTTGAGATTAGTCGTGTGTTGACAAAAAGAAATATTTGAAATAGGATATATAAAGCCGTGTTGAATAGTGATGCGCCATTTTGACGCGAACGAAATATATAACGATTTCGAAATGAATTGAATATATAACGATTTCGAAATGAATTGAATATATAACGATTTCGAAATGAATTGAATATATAACGATTTCGAAATGAATTGAATATATAACGATTTCGAAATGAATTGAATATATAACGATTTCGAAATGAATTGAATATATAACGATTTCGAAATGAATTGAATATATAACGATTTCGAAATGAATTGAATATATAACGATTTCGAAATGAATTGAATATATAACGATTTCGAAATGAATTGAATATATAACGATTTCGAAATGAATTGAATATAAAACGATTTCGAATTGAATGGAATAGAAAACCAATTTGATTTCAAATTGAATATATAATGAACTTGATTCAAATAGAAAACGAAACGAATTTAATTTGGATAGAAAATGAATTTGAATCGAATAGAAAATCAATTTGAATTGAATTGAATTGAATTGAATTGAGAAACGAATTCGAATTGAATTTAAAATGAAGTGAAATGAATTCAAATTAAATTGAAATTTTGATTTGAATTGAAATAGAAGTTGACATTGTTTTTGAAACGAATTCAAAACTAAATATATAATTCGTTTTAAAAAGAAATCGACGAAATATATATTATATATATTATATATATATATATAATATAATGGCCTGAATAGAACGCGCCGCGCCGCGGCAGTTCGTAAATTTCGACCATTTATTTCAAACGGACATTACGGGAGATTCGACCGTCGGATTCTCCTAAAACCGGAACCGTTGGGTTCGTATCGAAAAGAGCTTTCTAAAGAATATTAGAAATTCAAAATCTAACGGTTGGATTTGGAGATACGTCCAAATCAAATTCGAAAAAGGTCGCTATAAGTGCAGTTCGATGGCCATTGTTGGAAATCGACTGTACGGGCCTCGATAAAATTATTAAAAATAGTAATAATTTGTATAAAATCATAAGAAATGATTTGGGAAAATTTGGGATGAAAAAACTCCACATTTGAAAAGATAAAAATGGTTTTTATCGAAATGCACTAGTTTGAACTAAATTTGAAACCCAATTGATTCTAATAAATAAATTAGATTTAAAAGGGGTTTTAAATAATCGGGATTTCTAATATATTTGATTGGATTTGAAATGGGTTTATCGTGAACTGTGTTTTAAATAACACTAGTTCTTTAACCCGATAACAAATAGAATGTGATTTGGGTTTGTCGTGAACTGTGTTTTAAATAACACCTAGTTCTTTAACCCAGTAAAAGGAGTTTAACAAATCTGCAATTAGATTGAAATGCGAATGGATAATCTAAATTATCAAATTTAGAAAATGAGCGAGAATGGAGTATCACCAGTTTTGCTCCAAAGCGATAGTTAAATCTTTAATTAGATTTGAACGGGAAATGGTAATTAATTTTACCGATAACACCACGGTGTTAGATATGGAGTATTACCAGTTTTGCTTCATGGGATGAATAGGTTAGGATTGGGAAATAAAATAAATAATTACTTCGTTGTGGTTCGCTAATCTCGACTAGTTGGAAAACCATAATTTGGTTTTAAATGACCTCCAAAGGAAGATTACAGGATAAATTTTAAAGAATTTATCTTGGATAAAATTAATGGGAACTTTTCCCTAAGAATGTGGAATTTAGAAACTAGCTGTAGGTTGGCTAAGAAGAGTGGTTTCCTGGGTATTGATCTGATGTTGGTTTCGGCCTTCGGGGTTAATGTTTGGGAAATTGTTCTCTTGTTAATTTACGGTTAGTGACTAATGAATTGGAATGAGGCGTATGTGTGTTTGTGTAACATTTGTTTTAATATACGCGGGTTGTTCGGAAAGTCCGGGTTTACACCCATTCTGAATAACCGATTCGACGATATGTCGAAGATGAAGACGGTGGTTGAAGACCGGAAGTCTTCACATCGTAGGGATAATTACTGACGATCCTGATTGGGCTGTACACCCAAGAGGATGGAAATAGTTGGTGGTTGTCCAGACGTACTTGGAGATGGATGGATATGCGAGGAAAGTGCCTCCGGTTTCGTTCAGACCCAGAACGGACTTGTAAATGGATTGTGTGTCTGACATTGGATTTTATTCTGTGTTGATTGATTTCTATTAAATATATATCTGCTTGGCGGCGGAGAATTTATTCTCTTGCTTAACGCCCTTCTCTGAGACGTACGAGCTTAGAGGTTATATATCGATAGATATCAATCGCATGGCATGAATTGCCTGTGTGGCATGCTGAGTTGCATGGATCAAGGCTTCTGTTGAAAAGCAAAGTCTTGTGGTTGATGATCAAAGCACGCCTACGTGGCAGCTTTGTGTATAGCGTGTATTCGCGAGCCTCACACCTCGGTATGAGTTAAAAACGGGATACGGACTGCAGGGAGAGCGCACGTTTCTTTCTAGCTTTGGTGGTGTCAGTGACTTACCAGCCCTGACATATATATACTTTTCACCTTTGTGGTTGTTGGATGAGGCGCCTCGATTATAGGTCTGTAAGGACCGGGAAACGTGTGTTCAGGAATTGCCAATCCTCTAACGTAAGTGAGGACCGGCCCTGAAGATCCAGGGGTTACCCAGTGTGCGTAATCCCGGGGACATTTGCTAGAGTGTCTCGAACGCGGAGAGGAGCTTGCCCCTTGCCTCGACTCATGACGGAAATCCAATTTCCAATACGTGTATCGCGGTTTTAATTGTAGAACTAGTATGGCGACATGATATATGGTACCCATGCCGTCTATGATTTATATTTATGATTGAAATGTTTTGACACTATACACTTATTATAGTATCAAATGATTTGTTTTAAGCGTACCAAGCATGTTTGGCTATTATAAGGGAAAACCCTATCCCCCGGCTTGCGTTGCATTGTATGATAGGACCTGGGTCTTATAATAGCTTCATTTTTCGAAAAGCATTGCGTTGTTTATTCTATGCACTGGTATTCTTGGGAGGAAACCCGTTCCGTGTTATACGGCGTGGTCCCTGGAATTACTCTCTTTTAAAATAAAGTTTTAAATATCTGTTTTAGTTCTCACACCAGTCACATGACTGACCTGGAGTTTATTGTTTTAACCTAAACTCTGGGTGCCCCTATTTTCCGCACGGGCAGCTAGTAGTTTTGGTTTTGCAGATTTATATTCACAGGATCCTGGTTTACAGCTGGAATGATATCCGGAAAGCTCTGTATCCGTATATCACCTTCAGTTGTGCTTTGTATTATTTTCCGCTGCTATGTATTTAAATGTAATTTAAATCTCTGATATTTCTGTGTAATATTTATTCATTTATACTCTGTATATTCTTGTAATCTGATGCATTGTTGTAATATACAATGAAATGTTCTTCTGTTTGTGTTCTGGTTTGTCCTGTTCTCAACGTTCAGGGGTTTCGAACGGTCTAGATCGGTTTAACGACTGATTCAGATCGAGCGAAATTCCAGGCCGTCACATTTGGTATCGGAGCTTTGGTTTACAGAGCTCGAGAACAAGACACATTAGAACCATACGAAAGAATTCATCAGATATTGGATTAGTAATATCCAATTAGAATGACTCGTTAGAGATAGGATCAGTAGTATCCTAGAACGAGTGTGAAGAGTATATTTTTCAAATGAAAACAAATTTGTTTTGAAAATTTAAATCAATCATTCGTATTTGTTTATTTATTTATTTTGAATATGGACAATCGAGTATATATAGATTTTGCATATACGCGTCATGAACGTATATTCGAAGTTTTAATATACTGGATAGATATGGAATCATACTCTAGTGGCCCGAAAATGATTATGATGATTGACTAGTCGTCATTAGTATTCATGCTCGAGTAACGAAGGTGTGATATCGATATATTTCCATTAGACTGGTGTGAGAACCAAAACTTATGTAGTTAGAACACATTGTTGTGAATTGGCATCAAAAACAAGATTTTCTGTTTATATATCAAATTCTATAGATTTGAAATTCTAAACCACCAATTGATTGATGTTTGAGTTGCGTGTTTAATTGTTTGCTAATTTTTAACCATTATGCCAAATTGAACTGTATTGAAAATTGGTCGCATTTGCTTGCATATACATGTATACATTGAACAGGTCATAGCAAGGAGGCTAGAGCAGAGAATAAAATTTGTTTGCCCGACAAATAGGTACATGTTTACTACATAATTTCCTGTTTTGTTTGGGTGATGATGATTTTGTGAGCCTATTGGCTAGCCGCTTGGCTTTTTCTTTTTCTTTTTGAGATCTGAAGGACCGGGGAAGCTATTTGAAATTCCCCGATGCTCCCATCGCAGGGGAGGTTATGGCGAAATTTTTCAAAAATTTAGGGTGTTAGCCAAATTTTTGAAGTTTTGAAAATTCTCAGAAACTAAAGAGTTGGAGAATGGAAGCCAGATCGAACATAGTGTTGAATAATCAAACCACTTTCGACTTTGTTCCTTTTCGGGGACGAAAAGTTTTAAGTGGGGGAGATTGTAATAACCCGGAAAATCTGGGCCAGTTTAAAATTTTTATTTTAGCAATTACCGCGAATTTTCTATATTTAAAATGAATTATTTTAAATAAAATCGACGTAAAATTTATTTTGAATAGAATTCGAACGTATATATTATACGCGTCGTCGTTAGAATATAAATATTTATATATAATTATAAATAGAATTGAAAATGGCGCGGTAGTTCGATAATTCGATTTCAAACTTCAATTGAATGTACCGGGTGCAAAACAATCCGGATTTTAGTGAAACCAAAAACATTAGGATCTGATTGATAATATCTTTCTAACGGATGTAAGAAACTGAGATTTCACTTTAAAAATTGAGAGATATGTCCAGTTGAAAATTCTGAATAGTCGCTATGGAATTCAGGCCCTTAAAAATGGACATTTTGCAAATGACCTCGGATTTCGACGAAACCAGTTTTGTTGGGTCCGTGATGTCGAATTATTGCTAGGTTTCAAATTTCATAATTTTCTGAATCAATATGTGAGCGTGGCAAAGGAAAACGTGTTTTGACCATTCCAGTTGAATTTAATCGACTGGAAATTGGCCATTTTTCTAACGGTCTCAGAATTCGGCGAAACTAGTTTTGTTAAGACCGTATCGTCAATACGAAGCTAGAAAATATTTTTCTGGAATTTTTCTAGTTAGTATGTGACCCCAATAATTTGAAATGTACGTTTAAAATTCAATATAATGATTTAAATGTAAATTCAACGGAAGCTAATCAAATCGATCAAATCAGCTTGCGATACATATCCCATTGTGTTCGGAATGGGGGTTAAACGCTAGGGACGACAGGCGGTGGACCTCGTTTAGAGGTCGTTTGAAAAAGTTGACTTTTTGAAACATAAAATAAAATAATAATAAAATAAAATTTACACTTAAACACCCCTGTATCCCTTTCTTCTCAAATCAGAAGGTTGAACCCTAAATCAAAAATGGCGGGCCTCTAACGCGCCTACACCCTGTCGCTCCCCCATCGCCACCGTCGTGGGTACGCCACCACCCTCCCTTCTCTAGCTTCTGCCCCATCTTCCTTCTTCCTCAGCCATCTCGAGCTCAGGAACCCGCCACGCCGCAAATCGAAGGAGCCGCCATCCCTCCACCTTGTCCTTCGTTTCTCGATCCGCATCACCCCCCCCCTCTGAAGACTGCGAGCACCAATGACGGGCCACTGCCCCTTGTTCTGACCGACGCCGCCCTACCTAGCACTTCGTCAAAGTCAGCGCCACGCGGAGATGGAGCTTCCCTTTCCCCCTTCCTCCAGTGACAGGGAGCGCCATTTCGTGAGAATTGGTGAGTTTTTTTTGTTTAGTTAGTTAAATTATTAGGTAAATAAAATCTGATTTATTTATAAATAATAACATGAAAAGATTTGAATTTTTATAGTAAAGATTCGATTTTTCTTATGAAGACGAAGAAAGGTTTGATTTTATATAAAGTTAAAAACTGATTTTATTTTATTTTTTTAAAAAAAAAACTGAAAACTTTATTTTTATAGAGATGAAAACTTTATTTTTATAAAGGCGAAATCTATATTTTTGAAATGGGATTTTTATATATTGAATAGCATAGTAAAAATTCGATTTTTAAATATATGAAGTGATTATAAAAATATGATTTTTGTATTTTTTAAAGTATTAAAAATATAATCTTTACTATATAGAAAAATTAAAAATATGGTTTTTATATTTTTAAAGTATTAAAAATATAATCTTTATAGGATAGAGAATATAAAAATAGCATCTTTGAATATGTAGCGAAATAAAAATCTGATTTTTATTTTATATACGTTGAGATAAAGTGGTAATGGTTATAAAGGCGAAAACTTTATAGTTATAAAGGCGAAAACTTTATTTTTATAAAGGCGAAGACTTCATATTAGAAAAGGCGAAATATATATTTTTATAAGGGCGAAATCTATATTTTGAAATGGAATTTTTATCTATATAGTAGTAATGTAGAAATAGAATTTTTATCCATAGAGCGTGATAGTAAAAATATGATTTTTATATATTGAATAGCATAATAAAAATTCGATTTTTATATATTGAACTTCGAAATAAAAATATGATTTTTATATATGGAATAGCGAAGTAAAAATTCGATTTTTACATAGGTAGTGAAAGCGAGCAACGAAGATGAAAAAGGATGCGATGACGACGAAGACTTCTCTAAAAGGAGTGCCGTGGAGCTAGGATAGCTATAAGTGAGAACTTCTCACCTTTCAATTTAATTTTTCTAGTTATATATATACTAGGATGCAGACGGTGCTTAGTAGCACCCGACACAATCGTCCACAGACCATGGACTTGTTTGTTTGACTGTTTGGTGATTGTTTGCGATATTGGTTTGAATGTGGTTTGAGGTGTGAAGAATCGAATCGATAAATGGATTAGGATTAGACGTGCGCCGTTATAAGGCGAAGGAGTAAGGCTAGGTTAGACCCTTACTCCAAATTTTGTGGTTTGCATAACGAAAGTGAATTTGATTGATGTGTGAATGGCGTGGGCCTTCACTAGACCGGGGATTAGGCTAGGCCTTGTCCCGTTTCTGGTATCGTGCCGTTATGCCGCCGAAATTTTCTAAAAATATGTTAGAAAAATAAAAATAACATTTTATTTAAAGAATGAACTGAATAGATATTCATATGTCGAAATAAAATATTTTATCGTTAAAAATATAATTTTTAACGTGAATATGAATATAGTGAATGCGAATAAAATAAAATATTCATTTACAAGCCAGATGGTTTGTTTATGTACACCTATTTGAATGACATTGATTGGGTCGATAAATTTTACACATCGCCCAACTGCACGAATAAAATCTATGTTTGATTGTTTGAAACCCCACACGGGTGTTGGGGTGAAATTTAAAAGTTCACTCATCCTGACTGATTAAATATGTCGATCGATTGATTGACAGGCTGTTATAAGCGTTAGATATCTATATTTGATGCTTATACAGTGTAGTGCACTTTGGTTGATGGTTGATTATCTTCAATGCTATCTTATACATGTGTTGTATGAAAATCCATATAATTGACTTTATATGGTAATTGATTGGGCCTCATTCCAATTTGAAAAATAAAGAATATTATAAAATAAAGGTTCATGTGTTGACGGTACTCATTCGTTGAGATTAGTCATGTGTTGGACGAAATATTTTTATAATAAAATTTATATCTTTATCAATATAAAATAACGGTTCATGTGTTGACTATATTCATCCGTTGATATTAGTCATGTGTTGAACGAAATATTTTAACAAAAATAGTCATACACGGACGGTACTCATTCGTTGAGATTAGTCGTGTGTTGACAAAAAGAAATATTTGAAATAGGATATATAAAGCCGTGTTGAATAGTGATGCGCCATTTTGACGCGAACGAAATATATAACGATTTCGAAATGAATTGAATATATAACGATTTCGAAATGAATTGAATATATAACGATTTCGAAATGAATTGAATATATAACGATTTCGAAATGAATTGAATATATAACGATTTCGAAATGAATTGAATATATAACGATTTCGAAATGAATTGAATATATAACGATTTCGAAATGAATTGAATATATAACGATTTCGAAATGAATTGAATATATAACGATTTCGAAATGAATTGAATATATAACGATTTCGAAATGAATTGAATATATAACGATTTCGAAATGAATTGAATATAAAACGATTTCGAATTGAATGGAATAGAAAACCAATTTGATTTCAAATTGAATATATAATGAACTTGATTCAAATAGAAAACGAAACGAATTTAATTTGGATAGAAAATGAATTTGAATCGAATAGAAAATCAATTTGAATTGAATTGAATTGAATTGAATTGAGAAACGAATTCGAATTGAATTTAAAATGAAGTGAAATGAATTCAAATTAAATTGAAATTTTGATTTGAATTGAAATAGAAGTTGACATTGTTTTTGAAACGAATTCAAAACTAAATATATAATTCGTTTTAAAAAGAAATCGACGAAATATATATTATATATATTATATATATATAATATAATGGCCTGAATAGAACGCGCCGCGCCGCGGCAGTTCGTAAATTTCGACCATTTATTTCAAACGGACATTACGGGAGATTCGACCGTCGGATTCTCCTAAAACCGGAACCGTTGGGTTCGTATCGAAAAGAGCTTTCTAAAGAATATTAGAAATTCAAAATCTAACGGTTGGATTTGGAGATACGTCCAAATCAAATTCGAAAAAGGTCGCTATAAGTGCAGTTCGATGGCCATTGTTGGAAATCGACTGTACGGGCCTCGATAAAATTATTAAAAATAGTAATAATTTGTATAAAATCATAAGAAATGATTTGGGAAAATTTGGGATGAAAAAACTCCACATTTGAAAAGATAAAAATGGTTTTTATCGAAATGCACTAGTTTGAACTAAATTTGAAACCCAATTGATTCTAATAAATAAATTAGATTTAAAAGGGGTTTTAAATAATCGGGATTTCTAATATATTTGATTGGATTTGAAATGGGTTTATCGTGAACTGTGTTTTAAATAACACTAGTTCTTTAACCCGATAACAAATAGAATGTGATTTGGGTTTGTCGTGAACTGTGTTTTAAATAACACCTAGTTCTTTAACCCAGTAAAAGGAGTTTAACAAATCTGCAATTAGATTGAAATGCGAATGGATAATCTAAATTATCAAATTTAGAAAATGAGCGAGAATGGAGTATCACCAGTTTTGCTCCAAAGCGATAGTTAAATCTTTAATTAGATTTGAACGGGAAATGGTAATTAATTTTACCGATAACACCACGGTGTTAGATATGGAGTATTACCAGTTTTGCTTCATGGGATGAATAGGTTGGGATTGGGAAATAAAATAAATAATTACTTCGTTGTGGTTCGCTAATCTCGACTAGTTGGAAAACCATAATTTGGTTTTAAATGACCTCCAAAGGAAGATTACAGGATAAATTTTAAAGAATTTATCTTGGATAAAATTAATGGGAACTTTTCCCTAAGAATGTGGAATTTAGAAACTAGCTGTAGGTTGGCTAAGAAGAGTGGTTTCCTGGGTATTGATCTGATGTTGGTTTCGGCCTTCGGGGTTAATGTTTGGGAAATTGTTCTCTTGTTAATTTACGGTTAGTGACTAATGAATTGGAATGAGGCGTATGTGTGTTTGTGTAACATTTGTTTTAATATACGCGGGTTGTTCGGAAAGTCCGGGTTTACACCCATTCTGAATAACCGATTCGACGATATGTCGAAGATGAAGACGGTGGTTGAAGACCGGAAGTCTTCACATCGTAGGGATAATTACTGACGATCCTGATTGGGCTGTACACCCAAGAGGATGGAAATAGTTGGTGGTTGTCCAGACGTACTTGGAGATGGATGGATATGCGAGGAAAGTGCCTCCGGTTTCGTTCAGACCCAGAACGGACTTGTAAATGGATTGTGTGTCTGACATTGGATTTTATTCTGTGTTGATTGATTTCTATTAAATATATATCTGCTTGGCGGCGGAGAATTTATTCTCTTGCTTAACGCCCTTCTCTGAGACGTACGAGCTTAGAGGTTATATATCGATAGATATCAATCGCATGGCATGAATTGCCTGTGTGGCATGCTGAGTTGCATGGATCAAGGCTTCTGTTGAAAAGCAAAGTCTTGTGGTTGATGATCAAAGCACGCCTACGTGGCAGCTTTGTGTATAGCGTGTATTCGCGAGCCTCACACCTCGGTATGAGTTAAAAACGGGATACGGACTGCAGGGAGAGCGCACGTTTCTTTCTAGCTTTGGTGGTGTCAGTGACTTACCAGCCCTGACATATATATACTTTTCACCTTTGTGGTTGTTGGATGAGGCGCCTCGATTATA
Source organism: Allium sativum (assembly GCA_030737875.1). Lineage (NCBI taxonomy): Eukaryota > Viridiplantae > Streptophyta > Magnoliopsida > Asparagales > Amaryllidaceae > Allium > Allium sativum. The sequence goes on from CM060925.1 coordinate 160,916,093, forward strand.
GGTCTGTAAGGACCGGGAAACGTGTGTTCAGGAATTGCCAATCCTCTAACGTAAGTGAGGACCGGCCCTGAAGATCCAGGGGTTACCCAGTGTGCGTAATCCCGGGGACATTTGCTAGAGTGTCTCGAACGCGGAGAGGAGCTTGCCCCTTGCCTCGACTCATGACGGAAATCCAATTTCCAATACGTGTATCGCGGTTTTAATTGTAGAACTAGTATGGCGACATGATATATGGTACCCATGCCGTCTATGATTTATATTTATGATTGAAATGTTTTGACACTATACACTTATTATAGTATCAAATGATTTGTTTTAAGCGTACCAAGCATGTTTGGCTATTATAAGGGAAAACCCTATCCCCCGGCTTGCGTTGCATTGTATGATAGGACCTGGGTCTTATAATAGCTTCATTTTTCGAAAAGCATTGCGTTGTTTATTCTATGCACTGGTATTCTTGGGAGGAAACCCGTTCCGTGTTATACGGCGTGGTCCCTGGAATTACTCTCTTTTAAAATAAAGTTTTAAATATCTGTTTTAGTTCTCACACCAGTCACATGACTGACCTGGAGTTTATTGTTTTAACCTAAACTCTGGGTGCCCCTATTTTCCGCACGGGCAGCTAGTAGTTTTGGTTTTGCAGATTTATATTCACAGGATCCTGGTTTACAGCTGGAATGATATCCGGAAAGCTCTGTATCCGTATATCACCTTCAGTTGTGCTTTGTATTATTTTCCGCTGCTATGTATTTAAATGTAATTTAAATCTCTGATATTTCTGTGTAATATTTATTCATTTATACTCTGTATATTCTTGTAATCTGATGCATTGTTGTAATATACAATGAAATGTTCTTCTGTTTGTGTTCTGGTTTGTCCTGTTCTCAACGTTCAGGGGTTTCGAACGGTCTAGATCGGTTTAACGACTGATTCAGATCGAGCGAAATTCCAGGCCGTCACAGTGTACCCAACTGCTTGGCCTGGATGCATGCTGCATGAGTTGGGGCGCAAAATAAAAAGCATTTGTTATTGATGAGCTAACCTGCCCAATCATCTCTCTCAAGTTGGCGAGTGAGTGTAGATTGTAGTTGGTTAAAAGTCCAGTGCCCAAAGACTATGTTTGCTGTGAAGTAAGCCATTTTGTATTTTTTAGAAGGAAAAGGTATTGTTTTGGGTTTGGGAGAATGATGTGTAGGTGATATGGTTGGTGTAATCTTTGTTTTGGCAGAAGGATGGGGTGACGTGTTATTCGTGTTGATTTGATTGAGAATTTTAACGACACACAATGCATCATTTCGATTGGAAGATAAACGGGTGTTTTAATTTTGTTGGGTATTATTAAATACTTTCTTGGGACACTGAGTATTTGTGTCGCCCAAGATATTGTAATAATAGCATATTTTTAGGTTTTTACAATTTCTTGCGATGTGTTTTCGATATGCGCAGTTGATTACAATTGGAGGTGATGGATTGTGTTTTAGTATCTGAGATAGGATTGGCTTCGATGGTAGTGGTGGATGGGACAAAATAGGTTTATTTGGTTGTGGTGCAGATGAGGGTTGGGATCAGAATTTTAAATGAGATGGGTAACAGGGTGGAATGAAAGAGAAGGAAATGGATGGTGGAGGCGGAGAGTGTAGCAAGGCCGCTATGGTTTCTTAGGTGTTATGAAGGAAATTATAAATGAGATTATAAATGATTGAATAGGAATGAGATTTTGATTAAAAAATTGCATTTCTATAATTAACAATTTTTAAATGTTTATTATAATGTTTTATTTTATTTCACATATTAAAAGATAGTTGCATTTATCTGTTCAAAATTGAACTTCAAGTTTAAAAAAGATAGTTGAGTAAATACGTCATGTGTTAATTGTTAGTTGCAAATATTCAATATTAATGATAAAAATTAATTTTTGATTACATTATTTAATTTTTGTAATTAACGATTTTTTAAAATTTAGTGGAATATCTTATTTTAATTCAGATTTAAAAAAGATAGTTGCATCTATCTTTCCAAAATTGAACTTTAGATTTAAAAAAGATAGTTGAATATATGTGTCATGTGTTAATTGTTATTTGCAAATATGCAATATTAATGATAAAAATTAAGTTTTAATTACAAAATTGCATTTTTGTAATTAACAATTATTAAATGTTTAGTAGAATATCTTATTTTATTTCAAATTTTAAAAAAATAGTTCCATCTATCTTTTCAAAATTAAACTTCATATTTAAAAAACATAATTGAATATATCTGTCATGTGTTAATTGTTAGTTGCAAATATGCAGTGTTAATGATAAAATTGAGCTTTTGATTACAAAACTGTATTTTTTAAATAACAATTTTTAAATGTTTATTAGAATATCTTATTTTATTTCACTTTTAAAAAATATAATTGCATATATCTTGTACTAAAAGATAAAAGATAAGTTAAATCAAATATCTTATTTTATTTCAGATTTAGAAAAGATAATTGTATCTATTTTTTAGATTTAAAAATGTTTACAAATGTTCCTTTAATTTACTATTTTAACATGTTGTTTCATAAACTCATAAAGGTATGCCATGATACCTGTTGTATATGATACTAGTGGTGAGAAATATGACTGTATAAATAGCAAATGTCACTGAAAAGATAAATGTATGCATCTTTATTCTATTCTATTGTATTGTTTAGCCAATACATATCAGTAGTTTCATTGTATATACTATACTTTTGTTTTAAACAAATTAACAAAGATAAAAGAACTTATCTTTTATATTATAAACATTTTTTGAGTTCTTATTTGCCGATCTATGTTGTTTTTGCTAAATTTTATTTTGGGGGTCTAAAAAGATAAAGCGTTTTATCACTTTAAATATATTTTATCACTGATAATGACTCGTAGATTCACAAGCCGGATCTTTGCTACTGACACCTTGCAAGGAAGATGATTTGACATCAATGCAGCTAGTAGCAATACTCATGTGATTAGTTCATTTTACTGCAGATGAGATAAACGTGCAAAAAGATTGCTATTGTAAATCAAATTTAATGTTGTCATTCATTATAATTTTTCCTTTTGTATCTTTTGTTTCTTTACTACGATTTTTGAAGATTGGGTTGTATATGCACATATGTATTAGTTATTGTATTTACTTTATCTTTTGAACCACCTTGTACTGCTCTTCGAATCCGCTTTTTTGTGCTGAAATATAACAATGTTGACTCTGTTATAGCCTTACAATGTACTTACGTTGCATGCTTCCGGTTGGTACTTATGCCGACACCTTCAATCAATTCGTGTAAAATCGCACAAGATAAGTGATTTAACTGTGGTATGCCTGCTCATGTATATATTTTTTATACAATGTAATACTAGCTTTAAGTGTCTGTCATGTATATATTTTTATCTTTTTTAGATAAAGATAAATACTTTTTATCTTTTTTATAATAGTAATAACAACTTGCAATAATGATCTAAATCATATTGGCATAGTTTAACCTTTTTTGTATACTGTGTACTACAATACAATTAAAATTGCTAATAATGTAGAAACCGTAGTAGGGAAGATCTTACCGATAGAGGGACTGAATTAAGAGGAACATGTATATTTTTTACGTTTTTAAGATAAAGATAAATACTTTTATCTTTTTAATACTGAAGAATAATTTGTTAATTAAATCAATTATCGATTATGTCATTTTTTTTACAGTCTCAACATGTATTTATAAACTACAATAACAACATACATGAAACAAAATAGATACAAAAAGAGTCATAAGAAAGGCAGAACCATAATTCAATATCAAATTATCATATGCAACCCTGTGTTTGTATTTGGGAAATAAAATATAAAAATCTGCATGTTTATTTGTTTATATTGTATTGATTGGTGAAATAGTATATTAGCATACAAGCTAACAAGAAATGTGGTTTTGAATCAAACAATATCCATATAAAAGATACACATATTTATCTTTTTTAATTCAAAGACATTATTTAAAGACAAAAACATATTGTCAATTTAAATACAATCTTTCGACTAAATCCTTCACAAGCTCATTGGCCATCTCACTTTTACTCTTCAAGTTGCACCATCAGAATTAAAAATTAACCACCTGAGTTAATTTCGACATGCCTCGTCTTCAAATTAAAACACATAAACCAAACAGTAGGCTATCGATGAACCATGTCCCCAAAGTAGCAAACAACATCCAACCTACGTGAAATTTAGAGAAAATGGCCTACCATCAACAACCACACCCATGAATATGAAAATGAAATGGAAGCATCCGAAGTTGGGAGTTTCAAAATCTGGAATTTATCTGTAGGTGCTGATTTGCTGCTATCGAATTGATTTGACAGAAAATTTTTGAATTGAGATTTGAGAATGAAAATTTTGGATTTAGAAATTCTGGTGGATTAAGGTATACGAACTTTTTTTGTTGCAAAAGTGAACAAGAGAGAGCGAGGAGAATAAGCGGCATATTGTCCTTAAAAATATTTTTTTTAAACTCATGTCCTGGAATTTAATAGTTTGATGTAAGGAGTCCCTTATGGAAAAATTGCCCTTAATTTAACCCAAAATTCCAACTAGCTCCAATCTCATCCAAGTCAGTTCCGTCGCGTAGCCTGCGTCCATACGATCCCAACAGATCTTGTTTCGCTAGATTCTAATAACGTATGAGATAGTTATCAATTTTACAAGTTATTAAACACATGCCGGTCATTACTTAAATAATTAAACTAACTTAATTACATCTTAATCACCTACTCATCCCATCCCCTTCTTCCTCACGAAATGTCGCACCAAGTATTTCACTATTGTCGTTCCTTGGCTTCCACTAACCTTCGTTTCCACTTTATTTAAATCAAACAAAATTCACCATAAATCACCTCATCAAAAACTCAATCAACCGATACTATTCACCACGAACTCGCACCATTTCTTCCTCCTGCGTCGTTCATCCCTTACGCACGCAAAAATACCAATATCAACATTTTTTATTTTTAAAAATTCCCAAAATTTGCCAACATATGCTATTTCATCCCCTAAATCAAAAAATGATAACTAAAATATGATTCATTGCTTCAATCACCCAATTTCCTCAATCATAGGTGATGCCTAAAAGTGGACATCGAACGAGATGGGTTTCGAACCGTACGAAACCGATATAAAATTAAATAGCACCCCCTTCAAGAATCCAAATATATATGTATATTTTGTGATTTTTAGGATTTTATTTCATTTGATATTGATTTTAAACTCACATTTCTCTTTGGTTTACAAATGAAACATACGGCATGAAATTAGAAAGAAGCGAGAGAAGAGATGGTAAAGCTAAATAAGTGTGTAAGGGTTTGTTTGTTCTTATTTATACCATATTTTATTATTTTAAATAATGTTGGTTCTAATCTAAGCTAACCAAACAAATCAAGTAAAGTAAAATTTCCACTCCACCATCACATCACCATCTAATCAAGACATAGTTAAAATTTTGAATTATGATTTGATAAAATAAATAGGGCTATATATCAGACATGACGGTCCGTTGTCCGGCTCGATCCGAGGCTATATGGTGTCCAGTCCATGTTCGTACAATTCTCTTATAAGATAGGACTAGGACACACCAGTGTTCGGTCCGATCCAAAACGTTCAAGTTTTTCTATTATCCAAGGCTATATCGGACATGACGATCCGTTGTCCGGCTCGGTCCGAGGCTATATAGTGTCTGATCCATATCCGCCTGATTCCCTTATAGGACAGGAGTAGGACACACCTCTGTCCGATCCGACCCATTTACACCCTTAGGAATTATAAAAGATTTAAAACCCATTTATATTAATTTAATTTACACAATTCAATTCTATACGTTTTGAGCTTATACGACCACACAACAACTCCGATGGACATGAAATTTGAAGTCTTACAATAATTTGACATTCTAGATCCGATGGAATTGGTTTCCCCGAAATCTGAGATCATTCGCAAAATGGCTATTTTCCAATATTAAATTGAATCGATACAATATAATTTAAATTCAAAAACGATTCAATTTAGTAATAATAAAGTAATATTATCGTATATATCCAAATTGAATATCATATAGCTCCAATATAAACATACTAGGGTTCATAGTTTGATTTTTCAAAATCCAAGTTAAATCGATATTCAATTTACATAAAAATTCTTTTATTATATAATTAAATCGTTATGGTTTATAAATGATTCCATAAAGACTTTATGAAAATTTATTTGGATATAACTTAAAATTTGTAATACGAAATCTCAATTTTTCTTTTTCATTAGAACACTACGGTTCAATAGATTCAAACGTTTATTGTTTCAACGAATTCTGACTTATATTAGATCCTATACATTCATTTAAAGTTCAAAACGTAATATTACGAACTATCACGCTATTGCGAGCTCGTTTTTAATTATATTATAAATAACCTTGAATTACATAAATTCTAAGTCATTAATTCTTAAAATAAATCATTTTAAAATATTTAAATTAATTAAATATTCCTTAATAAAATCTGGGTTGTTACAATCTCCCCCACTTAAAATGATTTCGTCCTCAAAATCGAAGACGGAACCGAAGGTCTTTAGTTAACCAACATAGATTTTATTTTAACTAACTTAAGTTCTTCAGCTTTTAAGTTTCCTACAAATTTCCCAATTCTTGAATTTTGCTAATGCCTTAATTTTTTCTAATGCCTTAAATTTTCAAAAAAAATCGCCATAACCTACTTTGTATGGCTTAATCGGTACAACTCGCCGCTTTAGGCCCTCATCAACCGAAAAAGAAAATCCAAAAGCCAAGCGGCTCATAAAATCATCAAACTCAATTAATACAGTAGATATGTACCTTTGTGTAGAGCATTCAATTTTATTCCTCATCTTAGCTTCCATTCAATAACCTTTCCAATATATATACCATTCCAATTCCACTCTAAATAAATCCAATCCAATTTTATTTAACTTAAGTTAAATTCTAATTCGTTTGATTCACTTTTACCTTTTCAATTTATTCATCTTAATCTTTTCTCAAATTACAAACATTAAATTTTAACCAAGATAGCTTAAGACTATTCTTTCCTTTATCTTAGCTTTTCAAATACCTATCCAAATGGGTTTAAGTATATATTGACATTTCGATTGGAATCATATAGTTATCTCACTTTCAAACTCGAAAATAAACACAATCACTAGAATCATCTCCAAGCGAGTAGAGTGTGACTATATATCTATCTAATATATTTGAGACTTTGTATATACGTCAGCCAGACATATATTCAACATGTTCTTATACTTGATAGTCCAACCTCAACGTCAAATAAAATACAAAAATTCTTATTATAAGATAATCATGTAGGTTAACCATATGTACTTTCACAATCTTCTTTTCAAGAATAAAACCTTTCGAAACCAAATTCATTTTTATAAACACGCAAATTCATTCTCTTTTTATGTAATACTCTTCAAAATCATTCTAGGGCATTACTAACACTATCTCTAATGAGTCACTCTTCTAGGATATTACTAATCCTACCTCTGATTGGTCCTTTCCTTTTTTTCAAACGAGTCGTACCCCAAAACTTTGTATAAAACAAAGCTCTGATACCACTCAGTAACATCCCACTTTTGGGCCCGGTTTAAATCGGTAATCATACTGAGCTAAACCGTTCTCTAAGGCGGATTGTTAGTGGTACTTACACATTATCACAAAAACAAAAGAACACATCAGAGTACAACTTATATCAGAGTATAATAACAAATACATGCACAATGGAAATAACTATATTAGAGTGTAATATGTACACAGCGGAAAACATAAACTCTGAGCAGAAGAAATAAAATGCTCTGGACACAACTCTAGCTTCAATCCAGCACCTGGTCTACGAAATATCTACAAACCAAAACTACTAGTGAAACACCCCACCTCCGTTAGGGTCACTCTCAAAGGGAATGCCCTAATTTTGGTGGAGGTTTATAAGTATAAATCACAGATACACAAGACAGATATAAATACACAACTTTTTTGAACAGCGGAAAACAACAGCAATTTTTATTTCAATGAAATACGTGTTACACAAACCATGTCATAATTGTCTTACAATACTTCCAAAAACCATTACATTCTCATAACTGTCTTGATTTCATAACTTAAAGAAGCATAAAAACAAAAGTAAACTGCATAAGTCCCCATAGTTGCAATCCAAAGCCATAGTCCAAAACAAAAGAGATCCAAGCAATACATTCTTTCTCTTCAAGCTGGATGTGAAAACTGGTCAAGCTGCGGTATTCCCTCCCTGTGGACCTGGGGGGGGGGGGGGAACGAAAGAAAAGTAGAGTCAGACATAAAGCCTGAGTAAGTCTAGGACTATTCAGTCTATGAATAAAGAATTGGGCATGATAAGTATAAACTGGAAATGGGAAAGCACCATAAACTAAGTTAAGTTGTCTAGAGTCGAATATACTTATCGTACCCCATATTAATCTCTACATCCACATAAACCAGTTCCCAACAGGCACCCCATAATCAGGGTGAAGTGATCCGTTTCTAATGATCGGCTCCTACTCGCATAGTTACATGTGTCTTACGACCCCCGATGTTGTAGTTACCTATGCTGGTCCCACCATGGGGTGTATCAAGTCCCATGGTGGCGGCCCGACACAATTCTAGAATGCACAGGTATACTACTGGTGCCCAGTGCTTTATTTTTCTGCGCCGGAGTGTGTGCACGCCCGCACCCCGTTAGAACCTACACTGCCGCACCACCGCCGTCGATTTGACCTCTTACAGTCAGCCCAGTAATCGTGCCCCACCCTGCCTAGTTCAGGGTATCCTGATACACCTTGTAGGGTTACTGCTGAAAAGGGTCCCCCCGCTACTAGGTTTTCTATTTCTAGCCAACATGCTAAGTTGGTTAAGTGTTTTGTAAACCTAACCCCCAATCAGTCTGTATAGTTTAGCATGTTCCATTTTGATTAAGTATTAATTCAATTTACTTAATCCTATCAATCCTGACTCAGCCTTAATTGTCTTATTAAAGCCTCGACCTCTCACATTAGACAGATATTGTTGTGGCTGCCTGTTGCCGGTTGGCTCCGGGCAATCTTACGCCACAACTCAGTCTAATCTCGGGTCTTTCTTGGGCTCCGTGTTTAACCACCCACATTGGATAGGTATTGTTGTGACTACTGGACAGCCGGGCGGTTCCGGGCAGGTTTATATCACAACTCAATCCAACCTCGGGTTAAACACATCGTATTTTCTAAATTTACAAATTTTGTCTCTTTTCTTTTTATATGTAAATATTTGTGGCCCATTATTCAAATTCATCTTTATTGGGTAAAATTAATTTACACCACTTAATTGTTTTTCAAGGTCGTTGGCATGCGTCAAACATGCCAACACATATGTTTTATATTTTAACCCAAACGTCACTGCCCTCGTTTTATACGTTCGCTACAATTTAACATATGTTGGGTTTAACATTTAAACCCAACTTAGCCACATGAAAAAGGGGAGGCTTAGAACATGGTGTTTATATATTCTAAGTAACATAAAAAGGGGAGTGTAAACGCATGAACTTGCAACATAGCGAACTAATTAACATAAATTTGGCACTTGTGAACTTGCATTGTAATAACATATAGTCATGGCATAAACATACCTAAACATGAAATCATGGTTTTTGATCTATTAATATAATCATGGCATAAACCTACCTAAACATGAAATCATGGTTTTTGATCTATTCATATAATCATGGCATAAATATACCTAAACATGAAATCATGGTTTTTAATCTATTCATATAATCATGGCATAAATATACCTAAACATGAAATCATGGTTTTTAATATATTCATATAATCATGGCATAAATATACCTAAACATGAAATCATGGTTTTTAATCTATTCATATAATCATGGCATAAATATACCTAAACATGAAATCATGGTTTTTAATCTATTCATGCAAACTTACAATTGGAATGTAAATCTAACTTAGCTATGTGTCACATATATTATCATATGATTTTTGATAACAATATAGGCCTAAAACATGTTTCCCAATTAGGCATTACACCAAACATAGTCTAGTCATGTTCATAGAGTCAACACAAGTTCACAAAGATGTTTACTTTTGTCTCTAATACAAAAGTATGGTTTTACACTTGAATCATGATGCCAATTCCAACATAAATTCACATAAGTCATAATACCCAAATGGATCCAACTACACTAAAAGTGATTATAATATATATTATGTTGGCATAATAGTGAATCATATACTTGCATGAATCTCAAATAAACTACCACAAACATGTAGTTGTTAACTTTCAACATGAATCACATACTTGCAAATATCCAATCGTTATACCACAACATCCCAAATCGTTTAGAATCAAAGCAACATTCAAATATGAATTATTATCACCACAAATCAAATACAATTCTATTTCGCATTTTACACAAATCAAAACACAATTATTTATTCACATCGGAATAGCACTCTACTTACAACGTATGACGAATCTTCAATTCAGGAATCTGAATTCTGAATTTGGAGATGCTATCCTTTGTTGTAGGCGTTGTTTTGATTTAGTTGTCGATGCTTTAAGCTTTTGAATTGTCTCTTAGGCTTGTTGGCTTGTCTCTAGGGTTTCTAATTGACGGCCATTCCTAGTTCCTCTCCAGCAGCATGACGGCTATTGTATTCTATTATTTGTGTGAGTTTAGGGTTAGGTTTGAGTTGTATTTATAGAATTTTAAATTGTTTTGAGCCGTCGGATGAAGATAGGAGGAATCTAGACCATACAAAGTTCAAAGTGCCACTCAAAAGGTGACACGTAAGCCCTAGTGACTCAGCCAAGCATCAGAATTCGACCAGACCCTGATCAGGCCAGCCAAGACCTGACCAGCAGGCCATTCTGACCTGGGCGCACTTGGCAGGTGCGCCAGGCTAAAAATGTACTGGCGCACTTCCCAAGTGCGCCAGTTCATTTCTGTTCTGGCGCACTTCCCAAGTGCGCCAGTGCATTCTGACCCGTTTTCTGGTTTTTCGTCCAACTTCGTTCGTCTATATCTTCTTCATACAATATCCGTTTTACGCAAACTTGAGCTCTATCTCAAGCAGAATTTCGAGACGAACGCAATGGAGTAACCCATTTCCCTAGATTTCATCATTTATAATTAATTATACTTTAATTCGTGAAGCTTAACGTTATACAATTCACGGGGTGTTACGTTCTCCCCGACTTAAAAGGATTTCGTCCCCGAAATCTTCAAGTTAGGAAGAATGTATATCTTAACATCCAAACATCCATCTACTCATCCATCAAACACGAGCATCCATTGTCCTTAAAAGACTTCTAATGCTTCATGATCATATGCGAAGTGTGTGTACATGTACTTATCTAATGCAAAATCAGTCGGTCTACTGATTCAGTTGACCTCCTTAATGCAAATTATGTAAGTGTCATGAATCCATTATGTATGCAAATTTTCCTATTCATGATTTTACATGGGTGCACAATCATTCACATATAAATGCAACATTCATATGGCAACACATTAAACTTCAACCATATACAAATATAAATACATATATGCACATGCAACATGAAGTGCTGAGCCGATCTAAAACCTAAATTGTGTGTGTATATGCAACCACGAGCAACCACTAGCAATCACTTGCAACCATCATCCATAACATGTTTCAATTACATGTTTTCATCCAAAGAGTTTCTACCTAAAAGATAAGGTCGATGAGATATACCTAAAAAGATAGATAAAAGCGCAACTTAAGGAAAAAGAAAGATCAAAGATGTACCCTCGAAAAGAAAAGGGTAGGCAGCGCGTATTCTAGCTTCAGTTTCCCAAGTTGCGTCTCCCTCGGCGTCGCTCCACTGAACTTTGACGAGCTTGACTTCGCGGTTGCGTAGCTTCTTCACTTCCGTTCCTAATATGCGGGTTGGAACTTTCCTCACGGTTGCTTCGCGTTCCACTTCAGCTTCTTCTAGGATATTTGGCTCTACCACTTCAGCAGATTCATGTAGACATTTTCGGAGGTGCGAAACGTGAAAGACGTTGTGAATTCCGGCCAGCTTTTCGGGTAGCTCTAATCTATAGGACATTTTCCCAATTTTCTCGATGATAGGAAATGGCCCTACGAACCTTGGTGCTAGCTTCCCGGTGGTTCCAAAACGAACAACGTTCCTTAGCGGAGATACCTTAAGAAAAACTCTGTCCCCAACCTCAAATTCGAGGTCGGTCCTCCTCTTGTCGGCGTAGTATTTTTGTCTGTCTTGGGTTGTCTTCATTCTTCTCCGTATTAAGTCTACTTTTTCTGAAGTCTCTCGGATCATATCTGGGCCAAGTATGAGTTTATCAGTAGACTCCCACCAACAAGTAGGCGATCGACACGGTCTTCCATATAAAGCTTCGAAGGGCGCCATTCCGATGGTGGCTTGGTAGCTGTTGTTGTAGGCAAATTCCACCAAAGGAAGATGGTCTTCCCACGTCCCTCCGAAGTCAAGGACGCACAATCTTAAAAGGTCCTCCAAAACTCTGTTCACTCTTTCCGTCTGGCCGTCGGTTTGGGGGTGATAGGTTGTGCTCAAGCATAACTGTGTGCCTACCGCTTCTTGCAGACTCCGCCAAAACTCACTTGTGAAGATAGGGTCTCGGTCGCTAACAATGCTGGAGGCTATTCCATGGAGTCGAACAATTTCCTTGAGGTAAAGAGATGCTAGGGATGAGGCAGTTCTTTTACTTTTGACAGGTAAAAAGTGGGCGCTTTTAGTAAGCCTATCCACTATTACCCAAATGCTAGTGTTGCCTCTTCTAGACCTAGGCATCCCATCAATGAAGTCCATTGAGATGCTATCCCACTTCCACTGCGGGACCTCTAGAGGATGGAGCAGACCCTCAGGCTTTTTCTGTTCCGCTTTAACCTGTTGGCACACCATACACTTAGAAACGAAATCTGCCACGTCCTTCTTTATGCCGTTCCAAAAGAAAGTTCTCTTTATGTCCTTGTACATTTTATCTCCGCCTGGGTGTATCGTCATCTTGGAGTGATGTGCTTCCTCGAGAACTGTCTTTACCAAATCCCTTATCTGTGGGACGCATAGTCTTCCGTCTTGCCTTAGCCAACCCTTATCGTCGATGGAGTATCTGCTGAGGTGACTTGAAGTCTCACCCCTAATTAGCCTATCAATCGTCTCCACAAGCTGAGGGTCTTCGCGTTGTGCTGTCCCTATTGAGTCCACTAAAGTCGGGCGTACTTCGAGAGATGCTAGCAAGCCCGGTACAAAATCGGAGGAGGGCCTAAAGGCAAAGCTGGCTATAAACTCTAGGCTTTGTCTTTCAACAAACAGCGGGCTTAGGGTTAGTTTCTTTCGGTTCAACGCGTCTGCCACTACGTTGCCTTTGCCCGGAGTGTAGGAGATCTCGAAATCGTACGAGGCAAGAAACTCCATCCATCTCTGTTGCCTCAAGTTAAGATCTTTCTGCGAGAAAAGATATTTCAACGATTTATGGTCAGTGTAAAGTTCAAACTTCTCACCTAGGAGATAGTGTCACCAAGACTTGAGTGCAAAGACGATGGCGGCTAACTCAAGATCGTGGGTCGGGTAGTTCTTTTCATGAACTTTCAATTGTCTTCCGCCATAAGCTACTACCCTTCCTTCTTGCATTAAGACAGCGCCTAGCCCTGTCCCACATGCATCTGTATAAACTGTGAACATCTTGCTTCCATCTGGCAACGTCAAAACTGGGGCTGTTGTAAGAGCCCTTTTTAGTTGTTGGAAAGCAAACTCGCAATCCAAGTCCCAATTGAAAACTAGATTCTTCTTGGTCAGCCTTGTGAGCGGAGCTGAGATTTTCGCAAAATCCCTTATGAATTTTCGGTAGAAACCTGCTAGCCCTAGAAAACTTCGGACCTCAGTTGCGTTTCTTGGTGTCTTCCAATCCTGCTCCGCTACTACTTTAGCAGGGTCCACAGCTAACCCATTTTTGGATACTATGTGCCCAAGAAACCTTACTTCCTCTCTCCAAAAGTGGCATTTGGAGAATTTGTCTTTTAACTGATGGACTCGCAGAGTTTCCATGATTGCCCTTAGGTGCTGGGCATGCTCCTCTTCACTCTTTGAGAAGATCAAGATATCGTCTACGAAAACCACTACGAACTTGTTGAGGAAATCTCTGAACACCCTACTCATTAGGTCCATGAAGTAAGCGGGTGCGTTTGTCAAGCCAAAAGGCATGACAAGCCATTCAAAGAAGCCGTCTGGGGTTCTGAGTGCTGTCTTATCGATGCTATCTTCAGCCACCCTTAGCTGATGAAAACCGGTCGCCAAATCGAGTTGGGAGAAAACAGACGCTCCTACAAGCTGATCAAACAGATCGTCAATTCTGGGGAGAGGGTGCCTATTCTTTTTCGTTAGCTTGTTGAGCTCCCTATAATCAACGCACAGACGGAGTGAACCATCCGCCTTTGTAGCGAACACCACTGGAGCGCCCCATTCTGAAATGCTCCTTCTAATGAACCCCTTCTCTAGAAGCTCTTTAATCTGTTTACTGAGCTCCTTCCTTTCCCGTGGAGCCATGTTTCTAACGGGCAACGCAACGGGCTTTGCACTATCTACAAGATATATGCGGAAGTCTATCTCCCGCTTCGGAGGCAAGCCCTTCACCTCTTCGAAGACATCCGGGTACTCCCGGACCACTCTAACCGATTGCAAACTTTCAACAGAGGCATCTAGCGATTCAAGATAACTAAGCATAACCGCATACGAGGGATTACAAGTAATTTCCAGAGTGTTACCGAGTTGGGTCAGAAGCCTAACCACCTATTTCTCACAATCAAGGATGGCACCATTACTGGATAGCCAATCCATGCCCAAAATCAAACCATATCCCGAGAAGCCCAAAACAAGGGCACTACATCTAAATTCTACGCTTAGAATAGAAATTTTCAATCCCACACAGATCATAGACAGATGAGCTGGGCCCCCAATTGGATTTGAAACAATTAAGGGGTCTTCTACCATACTAGTTTCTAGGTGCAGAGATTCTACTAAAGCAGATGAAATAAAGGAGTGTGATGCCAGAATCAAATAAAGTGCGAACTGGGTGATCATAAAGATAAACTACACTTTCTACAGAAGTATTTATACCTCGATGTTGCAGAGGTGGCGCTTCTAGCACTTGAACCTGTGCCCCTGAGGTGGATCCAACCCTCTGCCCCTGCCCTCGTTTCTTTAGGCAATCCTTAGCCATGTGGCCTGTCTCACCGCAAGAAAAGCACCCACCATTCATCTTGGCCTTCTTTTTCCGGCAATCTTTCACTAAGTGCCCCACTTTGCCACAGAAATTACACTTCCTCTTCTCTTTGTTGTCTTTCCCACCCTTCTTAAAGTTTGTTTTCTTAGGCTGTAAACCCTCTTTCTTCCCTTGAGAGCTTTCTGCCTTTGTCTCCTTCTTGCCCTTATCCTCTTCGTTCAGCAATGCCATCTGCACCAACCTTTCATACGTAGCTCCCATGGGTATATGGGTCATGGCCAAACTGTGTAATGGCTCATTCAATCCTTTGACAAAGCGGAGAGCCTTCTTGTGCGGAGTGTTGACTAGGTCCAGTCCGAACCTAGCCAGCTGATCGAACTGATTAACATACTCTTTGACTGTCATATTCCCTTGCTTAAGAAATAAGAATTTTTCCAACTGACGACTCCTTTCAGCTTCTGAGAGAAATTTAGCCTCAAACCTTGCCCTAAAGTCCTCCCATGTTTCCACTGGTCTTTCTGCATTGGTGACTTCCCACCAGTAGGAAGCCTCGCCTTTAAGTAGCCATACTGCCAGTTGTACCTTCTGCCTATCTTCTACCTCAAAGATGACGAATAAGTCCTCGGTTTCCTTCAGCCAATTCCTGGCTGCCACGAAGGACTCGGTTCCATGAAAGTCCTTTCCTCCCATAGCTTTGAAATCTTTACATATCTTAGCAAAAGTATTACCCCGCGGAGGAGGTGGAGGAAGAGGTGCTGCTGCAGCCGGATGATTTCCCGCAGCTGGGGGAGGGGGAACGGTAGGACCTGGCTGAGTGGCCCTCGCTTCTAAGAATCGTCTAAACCAACCAGGTATTGGTACACCCTCTGGCAAGTTAAGTTCTTCGGAAATGCTGAAACAAAAAGGATAGATTAAAAATGAAGGATAAAAGATAGTACCTATGGCTTTGGGGGAACTTTGCCTTTTTTAAATAAAATAACGTTTTATCTTTAAAAATGCTTCTTTAAAATTTTCTTTTTGGAAATGAATTTTTCAAAACTTTTTATCTTATCTGGTAAACCAATGCTCTGATACCAAGTGAAACACCCCACCTCCGTTAGGGTCACTCTCAAAGGGAATGCCCTAATTTTGGTGGAGGTTTATAAGTATAAGTCACAGATACACAAGACAGATATAAATACACAGCTTTTTTGAACAGCGGAAAACAACAGCAATTTTTATTTCAACGAAATACGTGTTACACAAACTATGTCATAATTGTCTTACAATACTTCCAAAAACCATTACATTCTCATAACTGTCTTGATTTCATAACTTAAAGAAGCATAAAAACAAAAGTAAACTGCATAAGTCCCCATAGTTGCAATCCAAATCCATAGTCCAAAACGAAAGAGATCCAAGCAATACATTCTTTCTCTTCAAGCTGGATGTGAAAACTGGTCAAGCTGCGGTATTCCCTCCCTGTGGACCTGGGGGGGGGGGGACGAAAGAAAAGTAGCGTCAGACAAAAAGCCTGAGTAAGTCTAGGACTATTCAGTCTATGAATAAAGAATTGGGCATGATAAGTATAAACTGGAAATGGGAAAGCACCATAAACTAAGTTAAGTTGTCTAGAGTCGAATATACTTATCGTACCCCATATTAATCTCTGCATCCACATAAACCAGTTCCCAACAGGCACCCCATAATCAGGGTGAAGTGATCCGTTTCTAATGATCGGCTCCTACTCGCATAGTTACATGTGTCTTACGACCCCCGATGTTGTAGTTACCTATGCTGGTCCCACCATGGGGTGTATCAAGTCCCATGGTGGTGGCCCGACACAATTCTAGAATGCACAGGTATACTACTGGTGCCCAGTGCCTTATTTTTCTGCGCCGGAGTGTGTGCACGCCCGCACCCCGTTAGAACCTACACTGCCGCACCACCGCTGTCGATTTGACCTCTTACAGTCAGCCCAGTAATCGTGCCCCACCCTGCCTAGTTCAGGGTATCCTGATACACCTTGTAGGGTTACTGCTGAAAAGGGTCCCCCCGCTACTAGGTTTTCTATTTCTAGCCAACATGCTAAGTTGGTTAAGTGTTTTGTAAACCTAACCCCCAATTAGTCTGTATAGTTTAGCATGTTCCATTTTGATTAAGTATTAATTCAATTTACTTAATCCTATCAATCCTGACTCAGCCTTAATTGTCTTATTAAAGCCTCGACCTCTCACATTAGACAGATATTGTTGTGGCTGCCTGTTGCCGGTTGGGTCCGGGCAGTCTTACGCCACAACTCAGTCTAACCTCGGGTCTTTCTTGGGCTCCGTGTTTAACCACCCACATTGGATAGGTATTGTTGTGACTACTGGACAGCCGGGCGGTTCCGGGCAGGTTTATATCACAACTCAATCCAACCTCGGGTTAAAGACATCGTATTTTCTAAATTTACATATTTTGTCTCTTTTCTTTTTATATGTAAATATTTGCGGCCCATTATTCAAATTCATCTTTATTGGGTAAAATTAATTTACACCACTTAATTGTTTTTCAAGGTCGTTGGCATGCGTCAAACATGCCAACACATATGTTTTATATTTTAACCCAAACGTCACTACCCCCGTTATATACGTTCGCTACAATATAACATATGTTGGGTTTAACATTTAAACCCAACTTAGCCACATGAAAAAGGGGAGGCTTAGAACATGGCGTTTATATATTCTAAGTAACATAAAAAGGGGAAAGTGAACGCATGAACTTGCAACATAGCGAACTAATTAACATAAATTTGCCACTTGTGAACTTGCATTGTAATAGCATATAGTCATGGCATAAACATACCTAAACATGAAATCATGGTTTTTGATCTATTCATATAATCATGGCATAAACCTACCTAAACATGAAATCATGGTTTTTGATCTATTCATATAATCATGGCATAAATATACCTAAACATGAAATCATGGTTTTTAATCTATTCATATAATCATGGCATAAATATACCTAAACATGAAATCATGGTTTTTAATCTATTCATATAATCATGGCATAAATATACCTAAACATGAAATCATGATTTTTAATCTATTCATGCAAACTTGCAATTGGAATGTAAATCTAACTTAGCTATGTGTCGCATATATTATCATATGATTTTTGATAACAATATAGGCCTAAAACATGTTTCCCAATTAGGCATAACACCAAACATAGTCTAGTCATGTTCATAGAGTCAACACAAGTTCACAAAGATGTTTACTTTTGTCTCTAATACAAAAGTATGGTTTTACACTTGAATCATGATGCCAATTCCAACATAAATTCACATAAGTCATAATACCCAAATGGATCCAACTACACTAAAAGTGATTATAATATATGTTATGTTGGCATAATAGTGAATCATATACTTGCATGAATCTCAAATAAACTGCCACAAACATGTAGTTGTTAACTTTCAACATGAATCACATACTTGCAAATATCCAATCGTTATACCACAACGTCCCAAATCGTTTAGAATCAAAGCAACATTCAAATATGAATTATTATCACCACAAATCAAATACAATTCTATTTCGCGTTTTACACAAATCAAAACATAATTATTTATTCACATCGGAATAGCACTCTACTTACAACGTATGACGAATCTTTAATTCAGGAATCTGAATTCTGAATTTGGAGATGCTATCCTTTGTTGTAGGCGTTGTTTTGATATAGTTGTCGATGCTTTAAGCTTTTTAATTGTCTCTTAGGCTTGTTGGCTTGTCTCTAGGGTTTCTAATTGACGGCCATTCCTAGTTCCTCTCCAGCAGCATGACGGCTATTGTATTCTATTATTTGTGTGAGTTTAGGGTTAGGTTTGAGTTGTATTTATAGAATTTTAAATTGTTTTGAGCCGTCAGATGAAGATAGGGGGAATCTAGACCATACAAAGTTCAAAGAGCCACTCAAAAGGTGACACGTAAGCCCTAGTGACTCAGCCAAGCATCAGAATTCGACCAGACCCTGATCAGGCCAGCCAAGACCTGACCAGCAGGTCATTCTGACCTGGGCGCACTTGGCAGGTGCGCCAGGCTAAAAATGTACTGGCGCACTTCCCAAGTGCGCCAGTTCATTTCTGTTCTGGCGCACTTCCCAAGTGCGCCAGTGCATTCTGACCCGTTTTCTGGTTTTTCGTCCAACTTCGTTCGTCCATATCTTCTTCATACGATATCCGTTTTACGCAAACTTGAGCTCTATCTCAAGCAGAATTTCGAGACGAACGCAATGGCGTAACCCATTTCCCTAGATTTCATCATTTATAATTAATTATACTTTAATTCGTGAAGCTTAACGTTATACAATTCACGGGGTGTTACAACTATCCTAGCCGTGTGGAAAATATGGGAACCCAGAGTTTAGGTGGAAGAACAAAAACTCGGATTCAGTCATGAGGCTGGTGTGAGAACTAAAATAGTTATTCACTTTAGTTTAAAAGTTGGGAAAAATCACAAGACCATGCCGTATAACATGGAACGGGTTTGTAACAACCCCGAAAATTAGAACCAATTTAAAATTTTTATTTTAGCTATTTTATTGAATTTTGCATATTTAAAATGATTTATTTTAAATAATAACGATTTAAAATTTATTTAAATCTAAGTTAGAATGAATATATTTATTTTAATTATAAAAGGAGTTAGAAATAGCGAGGTAGTTTGAAAATTTTAATTTAAATTTTGACTGAATGTACAGGATTCAAAATAAATCGGTTTTCAGTAAAACCAAAAATATTTAAATTTGTTTAAGAATATCGTTCTAACGAATGTGAAAAATACCGATTTCATAATAGGAATAAAAAGTAATGTCCATTTTAAAATTTGAAATAGTAGCTATGAAATAATAGCCCTTAGAAATAGCCATTTTACAAATGACCTCCGTTTTTGACGAAACCACTTTGGTTGGATCCGGAATGTCAAATTATTGCAAGATTCCAAATTCCATAATTTTTGGAATTAATATGTGAGCGTGGTAAATCAAAACGTGTTTTGTCAATTTCAGTCAAATTGGATAGACCAGAAAATGGCCATTTTTCAAACGGCCTCCAAATTCGACGAAGTTAATTTTTCTTAGGACCGTATCGTCAAAACAAAGCTAGATTTATTTTTTAGGAATTTTTGGAGTCAGTATGTGGCTCCGGTAAATTAAAATTTACAATTAAATTAAATAATTAAATGTTTTATATTTTAATTTAAAGAAAAATGGGCTAAAACAATCAAGTAGGCTGATGAGACCTAGTCCATTATGTCCGGAATAGGGGTATTTAGCTAGGGTGATATTCGCTAGGCTGGATTTGGAGCTAGCAGGAACTAACGGGCCTTTATAGAATTAAATGGATTAAATAATTATATATAAAAAAATGGACCAATAGGAATTCATCTTCCCATTCTGAGAAATCCGATCCTTTCAGATATCAATGGCGGCTATCTCTCAAACTTTCCCTCCTCAATAAATCATGATTCTTGTAATAAAATTCAAAGGATCCTTTTGAAGATTTTGTAGAGAATCCCTTGATCTTCGGTTCCATATAAATTTCATCTCCTATCGTTCATTGTAGCTCGAAATCCAACGCCCCAAAGTTGGGGGTTTTAAATCGCTGCCGCGCCACCAAATCAGCACCGAAGTGGGCTCCACCACTGTCGATCTGCGCGCGCCTCCTCCCTCTTCCATGTGGCGTATTCTGATCGTCACGAAGTCGAGCGGTTTGATCGATAATTCAAACCATAATTTTGAACAAACCTGGAAAGGTAACGGCTTATATTATTTAAACATTTTTCAACATATAAAAGCGTAGCAAAGTTGAATTAAATTATAAAAATCATATCTTTCTCATACGGTGATGAAATTTGATGAGACATGAGACATTGGACTCACGGCATCGTACGTGACATTCTAAAAGAGACTGGAGAATTTTTGGAGCTTTCTACAATTTTAGAAGGAATTAGAAGCAATGTGAGATTTCTAAATTCAAAAATAATTGAATAAAATTATATTAGGTTGCAGACGGAGTTTAGTAACTCCCGACACCGTCGTCCACAGACCATGGACGACTTGTTTGTATTGTGGCGTGAAATTGATTGCTATTGTGTGTGATTGATTGCGATTGAAACAAAATTGGTTATGATTGTGAATAATTCACAGTATTGTGAAAATACATTGTATTATGAAAATAAAACCCTTGTATCGCCGCGAGTCCTAGGATAGCAGAGGAGCCGTACTAGGGACATTGCCAGTTTTAATTACCCTACCGTTATAATGCCGAAATTTTCTGAAATATTCATGTGTTGAAATATTCATGTTTTGAAAATAAATTGGTTAAACAATAAAAATCACATTTTTATCGAATGTACAAAATATGAAAAATATTTGTATATGAAATTAAAAGTGTTTAAAACAATAAAAATCACATTTTTTGAATGTACAAATTATGAAAAATATTCATATATGAAATGAAAAGTGTTTGAAGCAATAAAAATCACATTTTTATTGAATGTACAAAATATGAAAAATATTCATATAAGAAATGAAATTTGTTTGAAGCAATAAATACTTTTATTTTATGTACAAAATATTCATTGTTTGTATAAAATTTGTTAACAATAAAAATTCATATTTTTACTATATATAAGAGATATGTAAAATGATCATTATTTGAAATAGAACAGTCTAACAATAAAAATTCACGTTTTTATTGTATATAGGAAATATGTTAAAATATTCATGTATGAAATATGCTAAAAATAAAAATCACATTTTTATTATATAAACAGAATATGAAAAATGTTCATTGTTTAAATTAGAAAAGTTTAACAATAAAAATTCACATTTTTATTGCATAGAAGAAATGATGAAAAATGTTCATTGTTTAAATTAGAAAATTTTAACAATAAAAATTCACATTTTTATTGCATAGAAGAAATGATGAAAAATAAACATTGTTTTAACATAGAAAAGTTTAACATTAAAAGAGATTCATTGTTTGAAAAATGATTTTACATTAAAATTTACATTGTTAATGTATAAATAATTCATTAAAAAAGATTCATTGTTTGAAAAATGTTTTTACATTAAAATTTGATTTGTTAATGTATAAATGATTCATTAAAAAAGATTCATTGTTTGAAAAATGTTTTTTCACTAAAATTTACATTGTTAATGTATAAATGATTCATTAAAAAAGATTCATTGTTTGAAAAATGATTTTACATTAAAATTTACATTGTTAATGTATAAATGATTAATTAAAAAAGATTCATTGTTTGAAAAATATTTTTTTACATTAAAATTTACATTGTTAATGTAAAAATGAATTATTAAAAAGATTCATTGTTTGAAAAATGTGTTTACATTAAAATTTGCATTGTTAATGTTAAAATGATTCATTAAAAATAGAATTGATTGATAAAAATGTTTTTACATTAAAAATCACATTTTTAATGTAAGAAAGAATGACTTATTAAAAATAGAGTTGTTTGATAAAAATGTTTTACATTAAAAATCACATTTTTAATGTAAGTATGAATCATTAAAGATGTTCATTGTTTTATGAAAATAGTTTAACATTAAAAAAATACATTTTTAATGTAAAGATTGAATCATTAAAAAGATTCAAGTTTGGTAAAAATAATTTAACATTAAAAATTACATTTCTAATGAAAGTATGATTCATTTAAAATATTCATAGTTTGATAAAAATGTTGAAATATTAAAAATTACATTTTTAATGTAAGTATGATTCGTTAAGATAATTTTAACTATATGTTAGGGAATAAATGGTGTTGAAATCGCCGAACGAATTAATTTATATATATAAAAATATAAATTAAAATAAAACGAATCGCGCGTGGTAGTTCGCGATTTGGAATCGTAACTTTAAACGATTGTATCGAAAGATCCGACCGTCGAATTTTCCCAAAACTGGAACCTTGGGTTCGCTTTGGAAAGATCTTTCCAACGATATAAAATTTGCTAAGATCCAACGGTTAGATTTTGAGAAATATGTAATTCAAATTTTGATAAAAACAGTGCCAGGGTCGTGTAATGACCTGAAGCGTTGTCTAATTAAAAGTGGTTATTTTTATATAAATAAAAATAGAGATAAATCGTTATAAAATAGTATAAATGATATGGAATGAGAAGAAATGATTTGAATTATATATATATATATATATATATATATTCGCGAATTATTTGAAAAGGCCGAGTTATTTCTCATTTCAAATAATTGATCGACGATTAGAAGTTGAAGATTTGAAGATGGTGGTTGAAGACCGGCGATCTTCACATCGAATGGACGACTACTGATGCCTTAGATTGGAGTTGCTGCCTTGAAAGGGTTACAGTGCTAGTTGTCCGGACGTATTTGTTGATTGTCCGGATATGCGAGAGCCTCTCTTCCGTATTGGACATATGGAACGAGGAATAAGGTGTCTCCGGTTTCGTTCAGACCAAAAACGATCTAGTAAATGGATGTGTGTCTGACATTGGATTTTATTCTGTGTTGATTGATTTCTATTAAATATATATCTGCTTGGTGGCGGAGAATTTATTCTCTTGCTTAACACCCTTCTCTGAGATGTACGAGTTCAGAGGTTATATATTGATAGACATCAATCACATGGTGTGAATTGTCAGTGTGGCATGCCAAGATGCAAATGATCAAGGCTTTTTGTTGAAAAGCAGAGCCTTGTGGTTGATGATCAAAGCACAGCTTTAATTAGCATAGCTTTGTGTATAGCGTTATTTCGCGAGCCTCACACCCCGGTATGAACCAGAAACGGGAGAAGGATCCTGGGAGAACAAGCGCTCTTTCTAGCTAGGAGTGGTGTCATGGTATGGAGCCCAGACATTATTACTTATGTGGATGATGGAAAGCGAGGTACCTTGGATTTGAGTCCCTAGTGGCCCTTGATTTACGCCTCATAAGGAGGGGAAACGTATTGTTCAGGAATTATATATAATCCACTAACGTAAGTTGTGGATCGGCCCTGTGGCTCCTAAGTGCAGTTGCGGCTGTACCCTGAGACATTGGCTAGATTGTCTCGAATTCGGTAAGGACGGTCCCTTGCCCTTGTTCATGATGGAAATCAAACTTCCAATACGACATCGTACGGTTTTGATTATAAAACTAGTATGGCGACATAGTATATGGTAGTATGCCGTCTGTGATTGATACATTATGATTGAAATTGTTTTTGAAACATATATACACTAATAATAGTATCAAATTTGTTTTATACATATCAAGCATATTTTGGCCATTATAAGGTAAAACTCTATCCTCCAGTTTGCGTTGCATTATGTGATGGGACTTGAGTCTTATAATGGCTTCATTTTTCTAAAAAGCATTGCGTTGTTTAATGATTTACTTTATGTATGCACTCGCAATCCAATGGAGTAAACCCGTTCCGCGTTAGCGGCATGGTCCTGTGATTAGCCTTGTTATTAATTAGGTTAAGTAAGATTCTCATCCCATTCCCATGACTGACTCGTAGTTTGATTCACTTTGCAAACTCGGGTGCCCTCTTTTCCACACGAGCAGCCTTGTATTTAGGTTTTAGCAGACTCATTCTGGATAGCTATGGAGCTGAAGATGGATTCTATCACTTCTATTTTGCTGTTCCGACTTCATTTAGTATATTATGTTTAATTCCGCTGCAGACATTTTATATTAAGCTGAAACTGTATGATGTACTAAGTATGATCCTGTTATGCTGTGTAACTCTGATGTTAATATTATTTCCAGTGTAACTTTGATGTACTTTATCTGGTGTAATTCTATGATTTTGTTCTGTTGTTATTGTTTATGTGTTATATTCCAATGATTATCCTTGCTTCCGTGGCATGGGGGTTTGGGGTTATCACAGGGTTTCCTCTCATGAATACCAGTCATAAAACTATTCGTAATGCTTTCTGAAAATGAAGCTACCATAAGACTCGCGTCCCATCACACAATGCAATACACACCCGTGGAGCAAGTTTTGCCTTATGATAACCAAATATGCTTGATACACGAAAGTCTCTTTTATTATTACTAGTGCATAGTGTAGAAATCACTTTCGAAAATAAATGTATTAATCTTAGAAGATGTAGGTACCCATATATTAACGTCTGCATACATAGAGTACAACTAAAACTGTAAAAGCTTGTATTGGAAGTTGAGTTCCATCAATGACCAAGGCAAAGGATCTTCCGTTTTCCACGAGTAGGTACACATTTAGAGGGATGTCCCTGGGGGCTAACCACCCCCGTACTCACAAAACCAATCCACCCCTTAACTGGGTGGAGTTCAGGTTACTTATGAGGATAACGTTCCCGGTCGTTGTCGGCCTTTATCTGAGGCGCTTCGATCTATCATCTACTAAATAAATTGCCTGGGCTCCATACCATAACATCACTTTCTATCTAGAAGAAACGTTACGGTCATAATCATGCCACACAATCCTGTTTCGATCATTCCCGAGTGGTGAGGCTTCGAAGTCACGATTCCACACAAAGCTCTTCTTTTCAACAAAAGCTTTGATCATCAATAGCTCATCACTTAGCATGTCACATAGTCAAATTACAACATATAATCGATTCTCACTAACAATATAACCTTTGATCTCATACGTCTCAAAGAAGGGTGTTACGTTGAGATAACCTCTCAACTACCAACAGAAATATGTTTAGTGAAGATCAATCACAAACTATAAAATACAATGTCAGACACACATCCATACAAGTCCGTTCTGCGTCTGAAAGAAACCAAAGGCACCTTATTCCTCGTCCAATTAAGGAGAGAGGCCCTTGCAAATTCGAACAATCTCCAAGTACATAACGATGACTGCCACTTATAACCTCATCTTGGGTGTGCATCCCAATTAAGACATTAATAATAAATCCGAACAATGCGAAGATCCCCGGTCTTCGAACATCATCTTCAGTATCTTCAATACTCGTCAAATAGTTATTCAGAATGGGTTGAAACCCGGTCTTTTCGAATAACTAGCGCATCTTTACAATCAATTGATATATAAGCATATCATGAGTCTCATTCCACTTTGGAATATTCTTTTACTCAAGTCTTTTTTTATATCAGGGAATACCCATTTAAATCTCATCAAAGATTTACATTCTTTGAACTCTTGTTTAAATCTTTCCTTGCAAATCATTCAAAAGATTTCAAATTCTCATTTCACAAACTTAACTCAAATCAAGTTTTCTACGCTTTACCATGATTATTGAATCTCACAAAAAAGTAGTTTCTCAAATCATTATCCCATTCTCATCTTATTCATCCCATGGAGAAAAACTGGTAGTACTCCATATCTAATTGCACCCGTATTTCGGTAAGTATGATTACCTTCATTTATTTCAAATTCTGTTAACGATTACAATTGTTTATGAGGGGAAACATATTTATGCCAAACCCAACCCATTCATTGATCATTTATTAGGGTTCCTTACTTTATCTTTCTTGATTATATCTTTGGCCCCAAATTGAACTTGCAATTTCTTATTCTGAACAAAGTTCTTATTTGAAAACTTGTTAATCCAAAACCCATTTCTTATAAATCTTCCTATTAGGGGAAAACACTTTCATTAAATCTTTATATTCAAATTAGATAAAGATTTCATTTCAACTAATCTTGAGAAATCATCTTCTCCTTTAAATGGATTAAAGAACCAATGGTATTTAAAACATCATTCACGATAAACCCAAAATTATACTTTCATTTTAAATGAAATCTTTGCGAAAATCATATCAGCTCATAATCGATATGAATTCCTGTATCGAACAAATACTCTAAGTGGAATAACGACAAAGCCTTTTAAATTATGCATATGGTGAAGGTCTTCATCAATGGAGACCCATCTTGATTATCACTAAATCGATTCTCATTCAATTCCAATTTTAATCATTAATTGGAAAACTCAACTTTGGAAAACTCATTAAATCTTAATTAAAAGATTTGTATATTCGAAAACATCTCTTAGTCATAGTTAGGTTAACGAATAACCTTATTTAAGACGTCATTTACAACAAACCCCAAATTACTTGATATTAGATATAAGATTTAAACATAATTTATATTCGACACCAATTCTCGTAGTCAATGAGTATTATAAGTGGAATAACGATATAAATTTCTTTCAAATTCCTCAAATAGTAAACATCTACATAACGGTAATCGATACCAAATATCCGAAGATCATTTCTATCCAAATCCAATTTATTCAAATTGGAAAAATTTTCTAAATCAAAAGATTTACCAAAACGTATCTTTTGAAACGACGTTTGTATTTGATAAACCAAATAACTTAAGTTCATTTAACTTAAATTCACAAAATGTCATTTTACCGTATTAAGTAAGTTAGGCTGAAAGCACAAAAATCGAAATATAGTTCAAAACTTCATATTTATTTCAAAAATCACTTTGACATCATATGATTTATCTTAATTTTTCCATATTTTTAATAATTTTTATATGGCCATTTCGAACGATTTCCAATTGTGATCATTGAACTACGTTTACAACTACCTTTTTAGAAATAGAGTTTTTTTTTTCAAGGCTAGCGGGGTTGAGTCGACCCCTACCATATTTATTAAATGAAAAAGCATACAAAAGCTCTAAGCAAAAGAATGCAAAGCACAACACACTGAAAAGAAACAACACACACAAAACAGAAAGGAGAATTACAACAAAAGAAGAACCCAAGACGTAGAGAAGGCGCTGTCAAAGTTATAGATCATAGAAGATAATTCATTCCTTATATGAAGCTTCAAGATTGCCCACATTTCATCAGCGCTTTTCCACTTAGACAAGAACATCCTAGAGTTTCTCTTATCCCAAATCAACCTCAATAGTTTTTTAATGAAGAGAATGAATAGGACATGATCATCTCTTCTCCATTTTGTTGACAGCCTTATGAAATGCCATTGCACAGCCGAAAGACTAGTGGGCACCCTAACTCCAAATAGTTGCGTAAGCCTAGTCAATAGAGCATACGAGATAGTGCAGTCGAAAAATAAATGCTCCAAAGTCTCGTCACAACTCTCACAAAACATGCATGTTGGATGAACAAGCATACCCATAAGCCGAAGCTTGTATTTCGTGAGAAGAGCATTATGTATTACCTTCCACATCATGAAATTATCCTTCGGCACAACAAGACTACACCATACAAGATTGTTCCACTGACAGTCAGGCAATAACTCAAGCTTAATCAGCATAAAGTATGCACGTTTAATACTATGAGGCTCACCATCCAGTTAACATTGTGCATTGTAGAATAGGAAACACTTTGAATTAAATTATGACAAATACCGCATGCATGAGAGTTAGAGAAAGAAGGCAGAACCACTTTACTCGATGTCAGAAATGCAGTAACAACCACATTTCAGTTGATGTCAAACAGAGCAATGCAATTATAACTCAACACCTTGGAGAGAATAACACCCTTGGAGATCCATGGGTCATCCCAAAAAGAAACTTTGCATCTTGCGGATATAGCGTATTGGATAAAAGGCAAGAATTTTGCGCGTAAAGCTAGAATACTACGCAACACCCGGCTACAAACAGAGCGGGAATCCATTATCCCAAACTTCCAGTTCTTAACGTTGATTCCAGCATCACCTTACCCATAGACAATCCTTGTATGAAATAAAGTCATTGAAATGCAAGCTCATAGCTGCATGGTTCCATTCACTAAGAAATATCAAACCTAGTCCACCCTTGCATTTCGGTAGCAGCATTTTCGAAAAAGAACAAGGAATCGTCTTCCTGCCGTACGTGCTACCATTCCACAGGAAACACAGCAAGGCCGATTTAATCATAGAATTAAGTTTTTTGGGTAGAAAAAAACCTCTTGCCCAATAAATGGTTAAGGAAAAATCAATATTTTGCACAAGAATAAGCCTTCCATCCTGAGTTAGAAGTTTGTTGGTCCAGCTGTTAAGCGAAGCCATAATTTTATAAAACAACGACAGGCAATCGGCTTAAGTAATTCTTGAGGTACACAGGGGCAACTCAAGATAAATTGATCCCTTCTCTAACTGTTGCATATCCATCAAAGAGCGTAGTTGAGTCGCACGATTAGCATCAATGCCAGCGAACATTACTTGAGATTTAGAAGAACTAATCCTAAGGCCAGTCATCAAATAAAAATTCTTTAGAGTGTCAAGGGTGGAAAGCAGCGAGGTCTCCGACGGTCTAGAGAAAACCGTAATATCATCGGCGAAAAGCAAAGTAGATATAGCTTATGCTTGCACTTAGGATGATATTCAATTATCCCATGATCATAATTGTATTTAAACATCGAAGTCAGCAGCTCCATTATGAGTATAAATATGTAGGACGAAATGGGGTCACCTTGACGAATTCCTTGTTTTCTTTTAAAAAAACCCAAACTACTCCCATTGTAGACAAGCATAAAATTCCGCGTCGATATACAAGCATATACCCATGCCACGAACACTTTTGGAAAATTCATTCTAGCAAGAATACGAACAATTGAAGTCCAGTGCACACTATCATACGCTTTACTTAGATCCAGTTTCAGCATAGCAGATGGACTAGCGTTACCACCACCATATCCCCTGATCAGTTCATGCGTTAACAACACATTATCTAGAATGATTCTATCGGGAAGGAAAGCCGATTGGTTACCAGATATCAAGGATGGAAGAACCTTCAGAAGTATGTTAGAGAGAATTTTAGAGATGCACTTGTAAGTAACATTGCAACAAGAGATCGGACGGAAGGATGTCACACAAGAAGCAAGCTTTATTTTGGGAACCAGAACTAAATTGGTAGCATTGACTTCAGATAGAAGCTTAAACTTGTCAAAAAAGTTATGAATCCCCCTAAAAAAACTAGTAGCTATAATTTCCCAAGAAGATATGAAGAAATTAACATTAAATCCATCCGGACCGCCACAAGAATTTTTATTCATGGAAAAAAGAGCATCCTTTATTTCCAAATTAGTAACTTTAGCAATGAGACTGTCAGACTAGAGCGACGTAATATGGGGCAGGCACACATTGTCAATGAGATTCAATTCAGGGATGAAGTTTCCCTTATTTCCAAGTAGTTCAGAGAAATACTTAAGAAGAGCAACTTCAACAGAATCCGGATCCAGAGGTACATTGACGAAAAGGTGGTCCCATACCTTGCCAGGAAATCCATTCTCCAACAAGAGCCCGTGGTTTTGATTATATACTATATATGCGGAGCGTGAGATGCAAGCGTTCCGCTAGATTGATATTTATTTGTATTTAAACTCTATCATAATACCAGAATAATATTGTTTTTAGAAATGGTTTGGGTTATCGTAAGGTAAAAACGTCCGTATTTATGTGTGGATTTGGTCTTACAATTATCCTTTTCTTTCGAAAGGATTTTGACGTTAAAATCAAGTTGTGAGTTTCCTTTAAACTTAGTGTAATTTTCTCACTCTGGTTCACCAGACTGGCGCGGTGTTTGTAATGCTCGGGTTAGACCGAGGTGTACAGGTCCAGGTTATCGTATGCTGCGTAGTCCAGAGACGAGTTGGATGTGTTCGGACGTATAATATTATACCATATATGATTGTTATTCTGCTATGTGTTGTATATGAGGACAAATTATTATAACTGTCTAGATGTTGATGTACTCTGATGACTGTAAGTTTTAAATTTCAAGCTCTCAATAAAGATTATTTCTATATTATATTTTATTCCCCTACGATGTGAGACTCTGTGTTGTGTTGGTTCTTCTTCTTCTATTCTAATATTTCTTCCTTTCTTATCTCACCCTCTAAGCAAGAGTTTCGCCATGAAAGATTTGGGACTAGCTAAAGAAATCCTTGAGATAAAAATAACTCATGATAAATCAAAAAGACGGTTGTGCCCATCCCTTGAAAAAGTGTTAGAAAGGTTCAACATGCACAAATCAAAGCCGGTTAACACTTCAATTCCTGGACACTTCAAGCTATGTTCGAAGCACAGTCCGACAAGTGAAAAGGACATGGAGGAAATGAAGAAGAAACCATACTCTTCTGTAGTAGGCAGTCTCATGTATACAATGATATGCACAAGACCAGATATCGCTTATGCGATTGGTGTTGTCAGTCGCTTCTTGGCTAACCCGGGAATGAGCTTTGGGTTGCATTCAAATGGATCCTCCGATATCTACGTGGAACTTCCAAAAGATGTTTATGTCTTGGAAAAGTAAAGCCTGTGTTAGACGGATACACAGATGCAGACTTGGCTGGTGACATTGATTCAAGGAAATCATCATCTGGATACTTAACCACTTTTATAGTGAGAGCTATTTCATGACAATCAAAGCTGCAAAAGTGTGTTGCATTATCCACTACAGAGACAAAGTATACCGCAACTACTGAAGCCTGCAAGGAGATGTGGATGAAGAACTTGTTGCATGAATTGGGAATATATCAAGAAAAGTATGTCTTAAAGTGTGACAATCAAAAAGCAATTTACTTGGCAAAGAATTCATTCATTCCCGCACAAAGCACATTGATACAAGATATCATTGGGTCTAAGAAGTCCTCGAGGAAAAGCAAATACATATTGATAAGGTTCAAACAGATGAGAACTGGTTGTCGGAATTTCTGAACCAATTTTAAATTTATTTTTAATTGATTTTAATGAATTTTGAGAATATAAAATGATTTATTTTGAAAATTAACGATTTAAAATTTATTTAAATCGAAGTTAGAATGTATAAATTTAAAATTTAATTAAAATGAACTTGAAATGGCGCGATAATTTGAAAATTCGATTTTAAACTTCAAATGAATGTACAAAATTTAATATGAATCAGAATTGGACGAAACAAGAAACATTAGAATCTATTTAACTATATCTTTCTAATGAATGTAAAAACCTGAGATTTTAAATTGTAAGTTAGGTCCAGTTTAAAATTTAAATTAGTCGCTATGGAATATATATATATATTTATATTATATATAGCCCTTAAAAATGGTCATTTTGCAAACGACCTCCTTTTTGACGAAACCACTTTTGTTAGATCCGGAATGCCAAATTATAGTCAGATTTAAAATTTCATAATTTTTGGACTTGGTATGTGAGCGGAGTAAATTTAAAAGTGTTTTCAATTTCAAATTTGAATTTAATAAGCTAATAAAAAGGCCATTTTTTAAATGGTCTCCAAATTCGACGAAATTAATTTTTTAGGACCATGTCGTCAAAACATAGCTAGATTTCAAAATTCATAATTTTTGGAGTCAGTATGTGGCCCCGGTAAATTATACGTTCTAATTCAATATTGATCATTATATTAGTTTGTAATTCAGTTTTAACGAAAACCGATCAAAACAGTAGAATTGTCTTACGAAACATATCTCATTGTGTTCGGAATTGGGGTATTTGGTTAGGAACGATAGTCGTTGGGTTTAATTTGGAGTTCAGAACCGTATTGAAGTAATTAGTGAATTAATTAATTAACATATTGTAATATATATATAACATAATATAACGTTAAACCCTAGGTTCTCCCTCATTCATTTAGCCGCCGCCAAGCCTCATTCTATGGCTGATTTACTCCCATTTTCATTTCGATTTTTCTCATGATCCCTTCAATGAAATTTGAAACTTCTAAAAACAAAATGAAAGAGGACAACGAGATTTATATAATCAACGGTCGTGATTATTTTTAGCATGGAGATTGGCTCAATTTTTCTGCTCAAAGTCGTGGGGTTCTAACGAGTTTTTGGAGGGGCTTGGATGTGACGATTTGGATTTCGCCTGGACCTAATCGATCGCTAAATCGACTAAGACCGTTCAAAACCCGAATACGCTAATTTTGGGTATACAACACAACAGGACAAATAACAGTAGACTTTTATAAACATCATAATAATGTTACATCAGAATATAGAATATCATAGTACATTGAATAAAATACAGCGGAAGATTAAATTTACAATAGATTTAATACAGTGCAACGGAACAAATAAACTAATCACAGCGGAAGACTATCATACCGGGGTGTGAGGCTCGCGAAGTAACGCTATACACAAAGCTACGCCTAAACAAGCCGTGCTTTGATGATCAACCACAAGGCCCTTCTTTTCAACAAAAGCCTTGACCATTTGAATCTTGGCATGCCACATTGACAATCCACGCCATGCGATCGATAACTACCAATATATAACCTCTGAGCTCGTGCGTCTTAGAGAAGGGTGTTAAGCAAGAGAATAAATTCTCCGCCACCACAAATATATATTAAACAAAAATCAATTTAATTTACATGGAATGAAATCTAATGTCAGACACACATCTATTTACAAGTCCGTTCTGGGTCTGAACGAAACCGGAGACACCTTATTCCTCGTCCCGTATATCCAATACAGAAGAGAGGTGCTCACTTATCCAGACAATCAACAAGTACGTTCGGACAACTACCACTATAACCCTTTCCTGGGAGCAAATCAGTCTAGGGCATCAGTAGTCATCCATTCGATGTGAAGATCGCCGATCTTCAATCACTGTCTTCAATGTGTTCGACTTTAAATCGTCGTATAATTATTTGAAATGAGATTGAACTCGGACTTTTCAAATAATTCTCGAATAATTATAATTTAAAATCATTTCATATCGTTAATATTGTTTTATAACGATTTATCACTATTTTTATTTATATAAAATAGCCCAATTTAATTTAAACGACGCTTTGGGTCAATAGGCGGCCTTAGCGATTTTTTTCCCAAATTGGATTTACAAATTTCTCGAAATCTAACCGTTGGATTTTAATGAATTTTATATCATTGGAAAGATCTTCCCAAAACGGACCTAACAGTTCAAGTTTTGGGAAAATCCGACGGTCGGGTCTTTCGGTATAATCATTTAAAGTTACGATTTCGAAACGCGAACTACCGTGCGAGATTCATTTTAATTTTAATTAATATTTATATATATATATATAAAAATTGTATATAAATATAAACTATTCGACGACTCATCTAACGTATTTAACATGCTAAATAAAAGAATCTTTTATTGGCATAGCACATCTAAATGTTCATAATGTCAAATAAATATGTATTTCATTTACATGATATCTTTGCTAATGACAAATAAAAGATAATTTTTATTTTCATTATTTGTATGCAATTTCTATTTTATAACTTAACAAATAAGGAAAATATTTTTATTTGTTTATAGTTTCAACGTGTGACACAACACACATAAAAAAATATTTATTTTAATTTGCATACAAATTCTAATATATATTCTGACAGTAAAAATGTCTCTTTAATCAATGCACAGATTCTAATGTGTATATTTGCAATAGAAATGCCTCTTTAATATATACACAAATTCTAATGTGTATATTGTCAACAGAAATGTCATTTTAATATATATTCAAATTCTAATGTGTATATTGACAATAAAAATGTCACTTTAATTTATACACAAATTTTAATGTGTATATTGACAATGAAAATGCCAATTTAATATATACACAAATTCTAATGTATATATTGACAATGAAAATGTCAATTTAATATATATACAAATTCTAATGTGTATATTGACAATAAAAATGATATTATAATTTGCATACAAATTTATTTCAATAAAATGCATAAAAAGTGATACATTCATTTTTGTTGACAATTCTAGTTCAACAAAATTATTAAAAAGTGATTCATTAATTTTGTTGACAATTCTATTTCAACAAAACGATTATAAAGTGATTCATTCATTTTGTCGACAATTCTATTTTAACAAAATGATTAAAAAGTGATTCATTCATTTTGTCGACAATTCTCTTTCAAATGATTCATTCATTTTGTCGACAATTCTATTTCAACAAAATGATTAAAATGCGATTCATTCATTTTGTTGACAATTCTATTTCAACAAAATGATTAAAATGTGATTCGTTCATTTTGTTGGCAATTCAATTTCAACAAAATGATTAAAAATGATATTTTTCATTTTCGTTGACAATTCTATTTCAACAAAATGAATAAAAAGGTGACAATTTCATATTGCTAACATTTTTAATTTAACAAAATGAATATTAACGATATTTCATATTGTTAACAATTCTAACTTAACAAAATGAATATCTTTGTTGTAATACAAATCTATTTATCAAAATGCTATTTGTGTTTTGACTCTTTTATTTAACAAAAATGTGATTTTTGTTTTATTTCAAATCTAATTAACAAAATGTAATTTTTGTTTTCAACTATCATATTTAACAAAATGTAATTTTTTTGTTTCAACTATTATAATTTGACCAAAAATGAATATTTTGGTTCAACTAATCTATTTGGCCAAAATGTGTATTTTGATCCAATGAATCTATTTTGACAAAAGTGTATATTTTGAAAAAAAAAATGGTTTGATTAAACTAATCTATTTTGACAAATAATAAAGATGATGACTTTGTTTTGTCGACAAATCTATTTCAACAAAACAAATGAAAGTGATATGTTTGTTTTGTCGACAATTCTAATTCAACAAAACAAAAGAAAGTGATATGTTTGTTTTATCGACAATTATAATTCAACAAAACAAATGAAAGTGATATGTTTGTTTTGTTGACAATTCTAATTCAACAAAACAAATGAAAGTGACATGTTTGTTTGTTTACATTTTTCTATTCAATATAACAAATAAAAATGATAATTTTATTTGTTTACAATTTCTATTTAACAAAGGTGATATTATTGTTTTAACACAAATCTATTTAAC
Source organism: Allium sativum (assembly GCA_030737875.1). Classification (NCBI taxonomy): domain Eukaryota; kingdom Viridiplantae; phylum Streptophyta; class Magnoliopsida; order Asparagales; family Amaryllidaceae; genus Allium; species Allium sativum. The sequence continues at coordinate 160,952,138 of CM060925.1, forward strand.
AAAAATGTTATTTTTGTTTTAGCCATTATATTTTGACAAAAATGCCAAATTTTGTTTCAACGGTTACATGTTGACAAAAGCGACAAATTGGTTTTAACTTTGATAATTTGGCAAAAGCGACAAATTGGTTTCAACTTTGATAATTTGACAAAAGTGACAAATTGATTTAACTATGATAATTTGACAAAAATGGTCATTTTGTTTTAATACATGTATTTTGACAAAAATGATTATTTAGTTTTAACTAATGTGTTTTGACAAAAATGTCTATTTTTTTTTCTATTGACTAATTTGACGAAAATGAATGTTTTTATTTCAACTATATTAGTTGACAAAAATGAATGTTTTTATTCAACTAAAATATATTGGCAAAATGGATATTTTTGTTAAACTAATTTATATTGACAAAAATTGAATATTTTTGTTAAACTAAACTATATTGACAAAAATGAATATTTTTGTACAGTTTCTAATCTCAGCAAGACAACTAAAAATGCAAATTTATTTGCACACAAATATCTACTCTTCACATAACAGATAAAAATGACTATTTTTATTTGTTTACAAATTCAATGTAAAATTTGACAAACAAAAATGGATGTTTTTATTTGTGAATAATTCAATGTTAATTTGACAAATAAAAATCAATGTTTTTATTTGTGAACAATCCAATGTTAATTTTGACAATCTAACGAGCAAAATGATAATTTGATTTTATCCAATTCTCTAATGCATAACATTTTTAACAGAAATGTTAATTTTCTCTAATGCATAACATTTATAACAAAGATGTTATTTTAAATTCTAATGCATAACATCAATAACAAAAAATGTTATTTTAATTCTAATCTTTTTATTGTGTTGAACAAAGTGACAACAAAAAAATGATATCTTTTTATAATAATCTTTTTATTATATTCTTCATATTATAATCTTTTTATTTTATTGGAAACAGATTTTTTTTTAATTTACAAAAACCATGTTTCGTGTAAGCAATAGAAATAAAATTTTATTGTTAATTCTAATTCTAAAAAAATCATGTTGAATGTAAACAATAGAAATGAATACTATATATTTTATATATATAATAAAAATATGGTTTTTATTGTATACACAAATTTCTGACAAACATGAATACACACAATTCAATTCAGTGGTTTAATGCAATCACAAAACAATCAATATTGCAATAGACATGTACAACACCAACATGAATTTTATATAGAATAAATATAAATTCCACATTTGTAATAAATAAATAATTTTAAATTTTAAAATAGAAATCTCACCTAGCTTTTAATTCTAAATAATTCAGATCTGAAATTTGTCTAAAATCTGATCAGCTCCGTTTCAGATCTAGTCAGTTCCATGTTGTAGATCTTGGAAAGGCGTTTCTAACTAGGGGTGAGCGTTCGGTCGGTTCGGTTAGTTTGGACGTAAAAAAACTCAAACCGAATTGAAACCAAAAAATTTCTAAACCGAAACGAACTGAATTAATTTCGGTTAATTTGGTCGATAACCGATTTAACCGAACTTGATGGATGTACTATAATTCAAATGATAGATTCACTCAAAGTAAAACTTAAATTCATGTTTGGAGAAATTTTATGTAGTAAATTTTATATTTGTGATCAGATTTGATCTATTTGCAACAAATTTTTTTATGCTATATAACCAAACAAATTGTTTAAAGTACTATAATACCTTAAAATTAGATAATAAATTAAAAGTTCGGTTAATTCGGTTAAACCGATAACCGAATAAAATTATTTTACAACCCGAATTCAAACCGATTTAGGTTTAAAAACCGAACCAAACCAACCGAAATGAACCGGTTTGGTCGGTTAATTTGGTTTGAACTGAATATTGCTCTCCCCTAATTCCAACGCTTCTAACGGTTCGTAAAACGAACCTCGAATGAAAGAGTTATAGTATTTTAAACATTGGATATCTTAAATAACTAATTAATTAAATAATTAAATAACCCTTTAACCTTAATCATGTTTTTATAACGTGCCCTCATCCATCTTCTTCTTCGTATCCTTCAGACAATCCAACCCATAACCGTCGCCTCCAATTTCCCCTTGCGCGCCCCTCCAGGATCATCATGACCCCCATCCATTAGCACCACGTCGAACACCTTCCTCAAAGCCTTCGACTCTAGCCACCCGGGTGAAACTCGAAATCTCCTATGACCCCAAATCTCTGTGCGACCCCTTTGAGAACCAATTCCGATCAGCAAGGACATCAACTGACGATCATAACCGTTCATTTTAAAGAGCTTAATATGCTTTACAATCTTTGTTTATAATTTAGGTATTAATTTGGAAAGATTTGAGGAGGATTGAAGGAAGAAAATCGAAGCACCATTGCCGTCGATATCCTTAGTGGCGGCGACTGGTTCTAAATTAGTGAATTAGGGTTTGTTCATTATCTTATATTTATAATATTATAATATTTAATTTCCAATTTTTGCAAATAAATTCTTTAATTCTCCGTAGCCCTAATTTCAGCCCAACAAGATTGGCCCTTAGCCAAATACCCACGTTCCGGATGCAATAGGCAAGGTCTCGTCATCCAAAACGATCGTCTTCAACCTGTTTTCTTTAATTTAAAATTTATTTATTTAATTCGATCGTACATTTAAATTTACCCAAGCCACATACTGACTCTAAAAATTACGGAAAAATTATTTCTGGCTTTGTTTTGATGATACGGTCCTAACAAAACTAATTTCGTTGAATTTGGAGACCGTTTGAAAAATGGCCATTTTCTGATCGATCCAATTTGACTGAAATTGTCAAAACACATTTCTTTTGCCACGCTCACATATTAATTCCAAAAATTATGAAAATTGGAATCTAGCAATAATTTGACATTTCAGATCCAACAAAAGTGGTTTCGTCGAAAATGGAGGTCGTTTGCAAAATGGCTATTTTAATATTAAAAAATATATATAAATTCTACAACGACTATTCTGAATATTAAACTGACCATAACTTTTGATTCCCGCTATGAAATTTCAATTTTTCGGATTCTTGGAAAGATATTTTGCATCCCGTATATTCAGTCAAAGTTCAAATTCAATTTTCCAAACTACCGTGCTATTTCTAACTCCTCTTATAATTAAATTAAAATTATTCATTCTAACTCTGATTTAAATAAATTTTTAATCATTATTATTTAAAATAAATTATTCTAAATATTTAAAATCCATTAAAATTTCTAAAATAAAATTTTTAAATTGGTTCAGAATTTCCGGGTTGTTACAATCTCCCCCACTTAAAATCTTTTCGTCCTCGAGAAGGAACGGAGCTTAAAGTTGTTTAATTAACCAACTCAACTTTTTTTTTGTTTCAATAATTTTGTTAGTTGATTAACTTTCAAATATATATAACTTTTATATAATCAAAAATCATATTTCTTTTAAATCGAATTATATATATAATTACAAATACGCTAATTATAAATTGGTTACTCTCAACTCATTCTAGGGCATTACTAACCCAATCTCTAACGAGTTTTCTCAATTTAGGATGCTGCAGATCCTATCTCTATTGAGTATTCTTTTATAAGATATTACTAATCCTACATCTGATGAGTCTTTTGTTCATTTCTAACGAGTTGTACCCCAAAGATTTGAGCTTACCAGAGCTCTGATACCAATTGTGACGATTTCGATTTTGCCCGGACCTAATCGATCGCTAAATCGACTAAGACAATTGAAAACCCGAATATGCTAACTCTGGGTATACAACACATCAGAAAAATAACAGCAGACTTTTATAAACACCGTAACAATGTTACATCAGAGTACAGAATATCAAAGTACATTGAATAAAATATCGCGGAAGAATAAATTTACAATAGATTTAATACAGTGCAGCGGAACAAATAAACTAATCACAGCAGAAGACTATCAATGCTCTGGTTACAGCTTTAAGCTTCGATCCAGAATCCTTCTCAATATATCTACAAAATAAGCTACTCAACTGCCCGTGTGGAAAAGCGGGCACCCGAGTTTGCAAAGTGAAACAAACTACGGGTCAGTCATGGGACTGGTATGAGAAATCTTTACTTACCTTATCTAATAGTATGGCTAATCACAGGACCACGCTGCTAACGCGGAACGGGTTTACTCCACTGGATTGCCAGTGCATAAAATAAAGTAAATCGTTAAACAACGCAATGCTTTTTAGAAAAATGAAACCATTATAAGACTCAAGTCCCATCACACAATACAATGCAAACCGGAGGATAGAGTTTTACCTTATAGTGGTAAAAAATGCTTGATACGATAAAAATGGATTTGATATTATAATTAGTGTATATATGTTTCAAAAACATTTTCAATCATAATGTTTCAATCATAGACGGCATAGTACCCCATCCTACTATGTTGGTATACTAGTACTACAATCAAAACCGCATGGTGTCGTATTGGGAGTTGAGTTTCCATCATGAGTCAAGGCTAGGGACGATCTCCTACCGATTCGAGACACTCTAGCAAATGTCTCAGGATCCCCCGTAGTGAACCCTTGGATCCTGCAGGGCCGGTCCATAAATACGTTAGTGGGTTAGTTATGCCTGAACACACACTTCCCGGTCCTATTGAACCTATAAAATGGTCACAATCGATCAATAAATCCAAGGCCTCGAAATCCATCACTACAAGAAAATGTTTAATTAATAGCAATCGGGATAGCTTGAAAACTTAACCTGCTATGGTTAGATGTGAAAAAGTGCATTAACATAAAAAATAGCTCGGTTAAGCGCTCTTTTTTACCTAATCACGACTGGGTGGGGAAATTTTTTCGTTTCCCTCCTTACCAAAAGTTAATTCGTTTTCTTCCGTTCCCAATTCCAAATATCGCTCTTAATCTCCTCTCTACTCCAAGTCTCTTCTCTCCTCGACTCCGAATCCCCTCCCCAAATCTCCTTTAATCGTCGCGATGGCTGCCTGCATATAAATCTCCTCTCCACTCCATGCTTGAATCAAATTGGATCTCCACAAAACATCTCCGAATCATCCCGATTCTTCCACAAGCTCAAACAGTCGAAGCCGTGAAACCCATGAAGCCGTAATTTGGTATATTTTCCTTTTTTTAATTCCAAGTTTATTGCTTGAATTGAAGTTTTCACTAGCTGTTTAATTCTGAGTTTACTGTTACATAAGAAAATGGCTGTGTTGGCTAACTGATTCTGAAGTACATTGATGAGAAATTCCAGTGATTTGTTGGTATACCTTTATTTAATTTTAGATGTTGCTCTTTACTTCTCTGGAGGTAAGCCAAGTAACATTGGATTAGAACAATTTAGATCTTTAAACTATAATTACTTGTGCTTTAAAAATTATTGAAACCATAGACAATATATACCTAATAGCACGGTTACTTCTGGACTGTGTTATTTTGCAATTGGACGAAGGCGCATATACTATATAGGGAGAACTTATACTGTAACCTATTAAAAAAATGAAATGCAGGAAGTTTGAGACCCACTAGAAAGGAATTAGTTGTGGATAGATCTCAACAACTTATTGTATTTGTGTAATCTTGAAAATAATTTGAAATCATTAAAGTCATTATGTGTATAGTTTACCGCCATCTGTGTCATTGTAATATTAATCTGCAATTGTTATATATATATATATTGTTAGTTATTCATATTTTAGATCTAATTAATGGACTTCTTGAGAAATAAACTAGGTTTAGTTTTTCTTCTTCCAGCAAACACTGAGCTTAGAATTAGTGCTGATGATGATGAGACGTCACAGTTAAAACAAAGCTACCCTCCTCAAATATTGAGCTTAGAATTAGAATAGATCCAGTTTTAGGCAATTTGTAGAAAGTTTTAGCTTTTTTTTGTATCATATAAGTTAACTTGTGCTAACCTTTTGTGTTACCAATGACCATGATCTGTTAGTTATAATGCATATTCGGCTTCATGTTTATCAATAGACTCAATGACAAATTCACTCTCTACATAATTGTACATAAGTAAATTCATACCCTATTTATTTAGTTAAGCCTCAATATGAATCCAGTGGATTGCGGCTTCTGGTTTTCAACTTAGTTGCAGTATGAGTGGACAAGCCTTTAATTTCCAGTTGCCAAACTTATTGTTATATGCCACTTAAATAAATATCTTTAAGTGCCATGTTATCCACTAAAAACGACATGATGGGCTATTGACGAATTCATACGGGTCGGTTCTGTAACACTTAAGGAGGGGTCGGTCTCACAGGAATTCCTAGTTGGTCGGAATCCTTCAGATCGTATCTTCAAGAAGGGTCGGTTATAATGGACGAAGTCCCTGGTCGTTCTTTTTCTCTTAAAAACCCTGGTCGTCCTTTTCCTCACAGACTCCTGGTCGTTCTTCTCCCTAAGTCGACCCCATATTTCAGAGGCCAACTCTGCTATGTTCACAAACATCTGGTCGGTCAGGCTCCAGATGTTGATCGGTCGATTCTCATCCAACCTGGTCGCTCCAAATGCAGAAGACAACTGGTCGTTCTTTCCTCCGTACTAGCCTAATTAGCCCGCATGTCCAGAATGATGCGCCATCCTGTTCCCTCATCACCTGGTCGGTCCGCTTCGTAGCCTCAGTTTCCTGGTCGCTTGCAAGCCTCCTGTCGTCTTTCTCTTCAACGAGGGCTCCTGGTCGGTCAAAACAGTATAAAACAGCTTGACAGCTAGTGACAACTGGCAGTGGCATTCTCGTAAATACCCAAAAATACCGACCAGAACCCTGAATACAAGATTTCAGTCATTCCTCCGCCTATAAATAGCACCCTACGTCCATCATTTTAAAGGGACTTTCCCGGGAACCACGAGGAGGTTCTGTCAAATATCTCTTTAGACTTCTTCAAGCATTCCAACACCTATTCTTCATAATCCAACAAAGATCAATGGAGCATGGAATCATGGCTTCCACAAATGATATATGATAGAGCTTAAGGTCGAAGATCCATGGCAAAAGCTTGGTAATAAGGAGATTTCCTCGCTGTCCAAGATATTTCTCTACCATTTTCAGCAATTCAAATGGAAGGATGTGTGTGAGAGAAAGTTTGGTTGAATGTATGGGTGATCTTACCATGTAAACAACTTGTTGATAATAAAATTCTCTCTTAAGAGTGGATGTAGACCTCCTCAAAGGTCGAACCACTATAAACTCTTGTCTTCTTTCTATATTTTGATGTTTTCATGTATTAGATATGGCCTCACATAATAAAAAAAAGGTATTCTTACGTCTTGCCTTTGAAAAGGTGACATGCTTCCTAAACATCTTGCCTCCGATTAGGTAACGCGTTAAGCGATACTTTGGTTGTTTTGCCAAATTTTGGTGTAAACAATTAGGCGCCCACCGTGGGGCCGATCTACTTTTTGACATCAAATATATTGTGAAGATCTTGGAGTTTTTGAGCCTAGTCTCAAAATAGACCGCTCGAATCTACAAGTTGAGCCTTCTGACGAACTCTCCTCAAAGTTCAAGCTACTTTCTGGAATAATTCCGCCAAAAGCAAATAAGGAAGTAAGGGCTAGAGCATCTAACGAGTGAAATCGAGAGGAAACCCCCGCTGTTAACCGGTTTGAAGTAGGCGAAACATCGAATGAAGGCGTGAATGTCACAAGAGGCGAGCTTGATCAAGCCGTCGCGGGTCTGGCATAACAACAGGAAATAGCTAACAAAGCCATAATGGCAAGGCTAGATTCACTCTTTGCTCTTCAAACCGCTATAGCAAAGGTAGCCACAAGGACTACTCATGCCGAGGGTACCGGATCTTCTTCCTCTAGTCCAAACCGAGAAAAATCTATCCAACAGATCTTTGATCCTAATAAAGGAAAGCATGAGAATTCAAAGCATGTTGGTCGGAACCATAACGCGGGGATTACTTCTCGTCAAGCGGCCAATTCTGCCAAAGGGGCACTTTCTAATGATGAAAGACCAGGACCCCGGAGTCACAACCGTGATGGCTTGCTTAGGCAAGCTGCCGGTCAAGACAAAAGCGTCCGCCCCGCAGATAGCCTCCACGAGAGGGAACGCCTCCTGAAAATGGTCCAACAGCTTATGAAAGAAAGCAAATCTCGAAATGATAATGAGGCTGAATGGGAGTTCGCGCCATCAAAAACCCCTCTCACTGATAGAATAAAAAAGGCAACCTTCCCACGGAAATTCAAGCCACCTACAATCCAAGCCTACAATGGGACAGGCGACCCCAATGTGTTTTTTTTCGATACGACCAACACATGGATGGGGCCCAAGCAACCGACGAGCTTAAGTGTTTGTACTTTCCGGTGTACTTGGAAGGAGTAGCATCATTATGGTTCACTAAATTGCCTCCCAGATCTATTGATAATTTTTTTCACACTAGCAAGATGTTTTCAAGACCAATTCCGCCTCCAGACAACGAAGGTTAGAGATATTATGTCCCTCAACGAGTTGGAACAAGCCCCGGGTGAAACGATTAGATCTTTTCTAAGTCGTTTTAATGCTGCTGCTGCTGAAGTAGGGACCCACGAGCCAAGGCTAATTCTAATGGCCTTGAAGGGGGGCATAGATAAACATTCTGAATTTGGAAGGTGGTTAAAGAGAAAGAAGCCCAACACATTAGAGAAATTCTATGACAAAGCCGAGGAATACATGAGTCTTGAAGATGACCCCATTTACTCTGTTGGCAAGACCAAAACTAATGTGGTTCTGGTGAAAAAAGAAGCTTCTACAAATTCCGATCAGATAAATTCAGGTGGGGGGCAAAAAAGAGGAAACGGTAATGATGTCAAGAACGATAAGGATTTTAAAAAGCGACGCTTCTTCAAGACTACGGACCTTACTCCGTTGAATGATACGCTTGAGCACATATACATGGCAACTAAAGCTACGGAGGATTATCCGAGCCCGAAACCAATAAAGGTGTCCGAAGAAGCTGCAAATTCAGGGAGGTTTTGCTGATTTCATAATCGACTAGGTCATGACACAAATGAGTGTCAGCACTTGAGGAATCTAATTGAAGAATTGATAAGAAAGAACCATCTTCAGGAGTATGTGAAACGTTCGTCGGATACTGAGCCTACTCAAGGGCAGCAGATTCATCCAAGTCAAGACGGAAGAACACCTGCAAATGGTTCTCGACCTGTTATCAACACAATCAGTGGTGGACCTCATCCTGCAGGAGATACCTGGGAGGATATTGTCAGGTATACAAATGAACTAGGCAGTGCTTCAAAAGAAAATGGATTTGAAGTTTGCAGTAACTCACTTCGTTGGAAAATACCAAAAACATCATGGGAAGATGTGGTATTCCGAAATCGGGATTCCAGTGGAATATTGACTCCAACCATTGACCCAATGGTGATCACTATTGGCTTGGGTCCAGCAATAGTGAAGAAGGTACTGATTGATAATGGGGCGTCTGTAAATGTCATGTTTTACAATACTTTCTCTAAAATGGGGTTGTCCATGGATAATGTGCGAGCAAGTAAAAATAAAATACACGGTTTCACTGGTGTACCAACTCATCCTATTGGTGTAATCGATCTCCTCGTAGAGCTTGGTGAGGGGAAGAAGCAAGTTTCCATGATGAAGTCTTTTGTGATAATAGACTCGCTGTCAGGGTATAATGCATTTTTGGGAAGACCAGCACTAGCTGCTTTCAAGATAGCTCTTGCTCCATGGTGTTTGACGATGAAGTTTCCAACTGCAAACGGAGTGGGAGTAATCAAAGGAGATCCTCAAGAGTCGAGAGACTGCTATATGGCAGAGTTGATTGAAGCTCGCAAGTATGACATCAAGAAGGATGTAGAGACTCCTCTCTGCATCCATGAAGCCCCCTTATAGCAATTAATGACCTCCCCTTATGCTGGAGTATACAACGACATGCAAGAAGATATGGATCCGCGAAAAACCAGTGTAGGGGAGGAAAGGGCAGCACCGGCTGAAGCAATCATTTCTATACAGGTCCATGATAACGATCCAGATAAGGTGGTAAAGATAGGCTCTCAGTTGGATCCTCTGCTGCAAAAAGAATTGATTGTTTTTCTAAAGACGAATTTGGATGTCTTTGCTTGGAACCATTCAGATATGTGTGGAATATCTCCGGAAGTGATTGTGCATAAGCTGAACATTGATCCTAGCATACACCCTGTGAAACAGAAAAGACGGATGCAAGGCCCTGAGAGGTCTAAGGCTTTGGAGGATGAAGTGGATAGGCTATTAAAGAACAGCTTCATTCGCGAGTCCACCTATCCTAAATGGGTGTCCAACCCAGTTCTTGTAAAAAAGTCAAACGACAAATGGCGGGTGTGTGTTGATTATTCTGATCTAAACAAAGCATGCCCAAAAGACGGTTTCCCCCTACCTCGAATTGATCAGCTTGTCGATGCAACGGCGGGGCATGAACTGTTGTCTTTCATGGACGTATATTCAGGCTACAATCAGATCATGATGCATGAGCCAGACCAGGATAGTACTAGTTTCATAACTGATCGTGGTTTGTATTGTTATAAGGTAATGCCGTTTGGTTTGAAAAATGCAGGTGCCACGTATCAACGTTTGGTGAATTCGATGTTCAAAGGGCAAATTGGAAAAACCATGGAGGTCTATGTTGATGACATGTTGGTAAAATCCAAGGAAGCAAAAAGTCATATGGAAGACCTTGACGAAATGTTTCAAATCCTAAGGCGATACCGCATGAAGCTAAATCCACTCAAATGTTCATTTGGTGTAGCTTCAGGAAAGTTTCTTGGCTTCATGGTCAGCGCCCGGGGCATTGAAGCAAACCCAGCACAAGTGGTTGCCTTGCGAGAAATGCGAGCTCCGCGAACTATAAAGGAACTCCAAAGTTTGAATGGAAAGGTGGCATCTTTAAGCCGCTTCATTTCAAAGGCGACGGACAGGTGCATTCCCCTCTTTGATGCATTGAAAAGGAAAGGAAGAATTTCCAGTGGACTCCTGAATGCCAGCAAGCATTTGAGGATCTTATCAAGCACATGGAATCACCTCCGATGCTGTCAAAACAAAAAGATGGAGAAAGCCTGTTCCTATATCTTGCAGTATCATCCCATGCTCTCAGCGCAGCCCACGTCAGGGAAGAAAATAAAATTCAGTGGCCGGTATACTACGTCAGCAAAAGGTTTACCGGGACAGAGATGAATTATCCGAAGATCGAAAAGCTTGCATATGCTTTGCTTATTGCATCACAGAAGCTCAGGCCTTATTTCCAATCTCACTCTATCAAGGTCCTTACAGATCAACCTTTGAAACAAGTGTTGTTCATTCCAGAAACCTCAGGGAGATTACTAAAATGGAATATTGAGCTCAGTCAGTACGATGTCACTTATCACCCCAGGAAAGCAGTAAATGGGCAAGCCCTAGCTGATTTTATTGCCGAGTTCACTGATAGAGGAGAGGAAATGGAAGAAACCAATGAGTTGGTCCCCAGATGGAAGCTTTTCGTTGATGGTGCTAGGAATGAATACTGTGCTGGGGCAGGAATCGTGTTTGAAACTCCAGAAGGACGACAGATATGCTGTGCTCTACGATTCGAATTCCCAGTCACAAACAACGAGGCCGAGTATGAAGCTTTGCTCGGAGGATTGAGAGTTGCGAAAGAGTTAAGCCTGAGGAGTTTGTTGATCTTCAGCGATTCACAGTTGATGGTTTCTCAAATCAAAGGTAAATTTGAGACCAAGAGCGGAAATCTTTCAACGTATCTACGCAAAGTCAAAGAGTTTCTTGACAATCTAGAGTACTATTCTATCTCTCATACCCCTAGAGGATAAAATTGGAAAGCCGATTCTTTATCAAAGCTGGCTAGTACCGGAGATCCTCAAATCTTCGGCCTAGTTCCAGTTGAAGTTTTATCTAGTTCCAGTGTTGAAGAATCTGATATAGATTGGGTTATGGAGACAGACGACGAGCCATACTCGTGGATGACCCCCATCAAGAATTATATACTCCATGGGACACTTCCTGAAAACCCGAAGGATCGCAAGAAGTTGCTCCGAAAGTCCCGTTTGTATCTCGTTCAGGATGGTCACTTATACAGGAGAGGATATTCAACACCTTTGCTACGATGTGTAACAAAGGAGGAATCCAAAGCAATCCTGGCAGAATTACATGGAGGAGATTGTGGCGGACATGTAGGTGGACAAACTCTAGCCAAAAAAGTTCTTCGATATGGCTACTTCTGGCCAGAGGTAAATCTTGACTCTATGATCTTTGCTAAAAAATGTGACCAATGCCAGAAATTTGCAAAGATTCCGAGAGCTCCATCGACTGAGTTGACACAAATGTTGAGTCCTTGGCCATTCGCTGTCTGGGGCATAGATTTGATTGGAGTATTACCTACAGCAAAATCTTGTTTCAAGTACGCCATAGTTGCTGTGGACTATTTCACTAAATGGGCGGAAGCTGTGCCACTGGCAACCATCACATCAAGAAAAGTGATCAATTTTGTTTTGAAAAACATCATATGCAGATTTGGAATTCTGCAGAAGATCATCACCGACAATGGCACGCAATTTGAAAGCGATGAGTTCAAAGACTTTTGCGACAAATATCACATTCAGAAAAGCTTCGCAGCAGTTGCCCACCCGCAAGCCAACGGGCAAGTTGAAGCAATCAACAAAACCCTGAAATCCACCATTAAGAAGCGTCTCGAGAAAGCTAAGGGTAACTGGATTGAAGAACTGCCGCTTGCACTATGGGCTTACCGTACGACTCATAAAACTGCGACGGGGCATACTCCATTCTCTCTGGCATTTGGATCGGAAGCAATGATACCTGTGGAATTAGAGGTTCCTACTCACCGCAGAATTCACTTTAACCAGAAAGAGAATGAAAAGTTGCAGCTTGAAGCCCTCGATTTACTCGAAGAAAAAAGGACTGAATCGGAGCTTAGGATAGTCGCCCATCAAAGGAGAATTACCCGACACTTCAATCAAAAGGTCAGGCATAGAACATTCGAAGTGGGAGACTTAGTGTTAAAGAAGATCATGACCGCAACAGGAATTTTTGGCCCCAACTGGGAAGGTCCGTTTTTCATCGATCAAAAGCTCCTCGACGGCACCTTTAAGCTCAGGACTATAGACGGAATGGAAGTCCCAAGGGCCTGGAATAGTGATCACCTCCGGTGTTATTTCAAATAACTCTTTTGGCTCATATTCCTTTGTGTCTTTCTATGAATATAACAGATACTTTGTATGAAATTACATGAATATGAGTAAAACAACTCTTTTGACTCATGTCTAAATTATACATCGCATACCTTTGATTATATACTCAAAGATGTTCAGTTATGATTTCTGATTACAGGACATAATTAAAAGGAAAATTTTGCTGGTTCATTCCCCGATGAAAGCCTGGTGTTAGTTCATAGCATAGTCCAAAAGGACAAATTAAGCACATGGATCCATAAAGCACTCCCATCAAAATACGGTAAGTGAGGAATGTCTCCATAAGATAAAAAAGAAGAACAAAATACCAAGGCCAATCAGCGGGAGAAACCAATGGAGTAAAATCAAAGAAGACTCGCTAAAATTCCACCAAAGGAGTATCATTCGAGAGGATCGACCTAGGGTTATGGATTTATAACCGAGGCATCTCGATCAACTCAAAGGTCCAACAAAATCAATACCCACTCCGTGGAACTAGGCAGACACAGTCTTGAACCCAAAACCTCTCCGGGGGTGCTCAGTCAAATAACTCAATGTCAGACAAAATCTGACCACGTTATTGTCAAACTGAGTCTTTAAACCCAAAACCTCTCCGGGGGTGATCAGTCACATAACTTAATGTCAGTACAAATCTGACCACGTTATTACTAAACTGAGTCTTTAACCCAAAACCTCTCCGGGGGTGCTCAGTCAAATAACTTAAAGTCAGTACAAATCTGACCACGTTATTACCAAACTGAGTCTTTAACCCAAAACCTCTCCGGGGGTGCTCAGTCACATAACTTAAAGTCAGTACAAATCTGACCACGTTATTACTAAACTGAGTCTTTAACCCAAAACCTCTCCGGGGGTGCTCAGTCAAATAACTTAAAGTTAGTACAAATCTGACCACGTTATTACCAAACTGAGTCTTTAACCCAAAACCTCTCCAGGGGTGCTTAGTCAAATAACTCAAAGTCAGACAAAATCTGGCCACGTTATTGTCAAACTGAGTCTTTAAACCCAAAACCTCTCCGGGGGTGCTCAGTCAAATAACTCAAAGTTAGACAAAATCTGGCCACGTTATTGTCAAACCGAGTCTTTAAACCCAGACCCTCTCCGGGGGTGCTCAGCCAAATAACTTAAAGTCAGACAAAATCTGACCACATTATTGCCAAGCCGAGTCTTCAACAAAAAACATCTTCAAGAGGCATTTACTCATTTCTCGGATATCTAATGCATTTAGATGCAAAGGACGGGGAATTCCAAATAATACATGTAAAGTTCGTATGAAGAATAAAAAGCTCCAAATGTCACAGTGCAATGACAGACGCTTTTTAATTCTGATTACAACTTAAAGCATCTAATGCTTAAGTTCATTGCCATTATATCAGGGTTGAAACAATCCATTGGTACGGGGGCATATCATATCAGAAAGCCGAAAGTAACTGTTTGATTCTTCGTGTGCCAAAGGATCATTACAACCATATATAATTGAAAAATCCATAGACAATAGAATGTGTAAAGAAAGATGTGCAAGTGCGGTGGACAGACCAGAATACACGGAAAAAACGTGATAACAAGGTTAAAAGTGCAAAAACACAGAACATTGTCACATCACGTTCAAGCACAGGATCAAGTCACAGCATTGTCAAGTACAAATTATTCAGAATTCAGAACATTGCAAAGTAGTAAGCGAGGGCCGGCACTCGCATATACATCCGGTCTGCATAAAGTCTGGTAAATGCAAAATAAGCGAGTCTAAGCCACTACTTCTTCGAACCGCCAGATCTCAATGCAGGTTTGGAAGCAGAACCCTCAGCGGTTGACGAGCTGGTGGTCTTCTTTATGATAGAACGCTTTCGGTTTTCCCGACCAGTGGAAGAACTGACCTTTTCCCCTTGATTGTCGATCACATCATCGATTGTTTCTTCAGAATCATGGTCGTCTTCTTGGAGTTTGTGGAGGTCTCGATCAAGGTTGGCAATCACGTCAATCCTTTCTTCCTGAGAGCCTGGTTGAGAAAGTATTATGTCCGTGGAAGCATCAACAAGTGGGCATGTATTAAATAAAGGCAAGTCAGTTTCAATGGCGCTCATCACCATGGTTGTGTATCCACCGACAGGGGGCAATGGTGAAAGTGAATTCATTGCATAATCATAATGATCCACGAGCTTAAAATGTCCCAGAGAGGGAAAGAGACAATCTAAGTCAAGCATAACTTGGCACATGTCATCTTTACCTAAGGCGGGAGGTTCGCACTGATTTCATAATCATCAATGTTTATTTCTCCATCCGAACCCTGCTGTCTGTCTTCAGCAGAATTTCCAGCAGCAGGGGAAGGAATCGTGATATCTACGCAAGTCGAAAAGCTTGAGATGTCAACGTCATCAGTCAACCCGGTAAAAGTATTATCAACAATAGTACCTGAAGTCTTAGCTCCAGATGATTCACCGTGTTGGCTCTTGAGGAAGTTTCTGCCTTCAGCTAAGGCCTCTCGATCCTCTTCATCCAGTAGATCAAGCTGGAGCTGGCTATCCTCGGCCCCGTCAGATCGTTTTAATACCTCTTCCCAAACATGAGCAAGAATGTTCCCATAACCCTCTCCTAAGAAACGAAGGCTCCCCCATACATAACGCTGCAAACATAAAACTCCATGAAGGTTGCCTCGTCCTCTTCCTTAATCTTTCGGGCATTGTCCAAAGCTTCTTGCCTTTCTTTCTCCAAAGTAGAAGTTTTGGCAGTTTCAACGGCAAGTTTGTCACGAAGAGATATGATTTCCGACTCTCGAGCAGATGAAGTCCTTCTTTCCAGAGCTTGCTGAGCTTCAGCATCTTCTTGTGCTTTTAAGGCGTCTTCAGATTGTTTCTTCAATACGGCTTCCTTATGTTTAGCAGCTTCGAGTTCCTTATGAAGCCTTTCAATTTCGGATTCCAAATCGTTCACTTTTGAACCCCCTTCTAATGAAGAGATCTGGGTTTCCTGGGCTTTGATGACTTGAATAAGCCGGGCCTTTTCATCCTCCAAGTTTTTGATGCTTTCAATTCGGTGGGTGTTGAGATTCTGAAACTCATAGCCAAGTCGATGCCACTCTGAAAAACGCTTGTCAATGGTTACCATCTAGAAGATCCCTTGCTTTTGCCACATCCTCAATCATGTCCCGTTCGTCTTTGGGGCAGAGATCTACATCAAATTTTATCCCTCTCATATCACAATCTCTGAATCTGTGAGAAAAAGGAGAACTGGAACCTCCAAGTTCCTTCTCTACGTCAAGTATTTCGCGCGGCCTTGAAATAATGGCTTGAAGCTCGGCCGGGGTTGGAAAGGGAGGGACATATCCTCGTGCACGCTTCTGAGGGATCTCCATGCTCAGATCATCTCCACTTTTTCTCTTTCCCAGAGAGCTCTCTTTTTCTCGCCTTGCCTCATCATCCGTTGCCGTGAGATGATCGTAAAACCATGCTCTTTGTTCTGCAGTTCGCTCATAAGAAGCATGAGAAGAAATTGGGTGATGATAATGCAATCTCTGAGGTTGAGATGTCTTGGTTGAAGGAGGGGCTGGCTTAAAGCGTTTCTTCAAGGGATGGGGAAGGTTGGAGGAAGACTGTCTGTTCTTCCGAAAATTGTCGATAAGTGAGGGCGGCCTCATTCCTGCAAAAGTAACAGACTCCTTCAGCATTTGAAAAGTATGTGAGTAAAACAACATGCAAAGTAAGTAGATGAGATTATGACTACGAAAACGAGCTTAATCCTAAAAACATGCCTAGCAAGCGTGTGTCGGGATTTGATCCTAAGTCTACGCTTGCATCCGGCACTGGCTCGGGAATTTCTTGAGGATTGGAATCAGGCTGAACGTTGGGGGCTGTGGAACCTGAGGTAGGAGTTTTGTCCTTATTGAGATATTGCACGGTATCTAAGTCAGGAAGTTCACCAAAGGTACCCGTGGAATCTCCATCTTGGGCATTGGGAATAGATGAATCCATAAGAACATCTTCAATGATCTGTTCGTTATCTAAAGCCATTTCCTCTACCTCAAGCTGTTTACCCTCCCGCTGTACAATTTCCTCTCCGGTGTTTAAAGGAGGCGGGGTTTCTGCAATTTTTTCCGGGATTGCCAAAGTGTCAACCTATTTTTCAGAGGTGTGTTCATGTTTTTCAGGGGTGCTCATAGGTTTTTTGCTTCCACTACCAGATTGTGTACACTTCTTCATGTATTTCTTGGCTGTCTTCTTCACCGTCAAAGTACGGGATGGGGGAAGCAGGTTGTATTGTCGAAGGAATTCTTCGGAAAGCAAAAACTGTCTACTCCTTTCAGTTTCGCTAACAGATAATAATAATTCCAGAAGAGATTGGTTAATATTTGTTTCTTGGTCAGAAGTAGCTTCTGTAAAATGAAGAAATGTCAGTAAATGATCGTAAAAGGTAAAACGAAATCTTTGTGGATATTTACCTCCTTCGGTCCATCGGCCGAAAAAGTTGTCAGGACATCGCACATAGAAAAATTGATCGGGAAATCCTTTGATACTCTCGAACAAGCCAGTTATGACCCTAGATTGCCTGCTTTCCATGAAGAAAAAGGAAGGACGATCCTTCTTCCGTTTCTTAAAAGAGTATAAGGAGCATATATCCTTGAAAGTTGGTTCGTGTTTTATGATTCTCATGCACAACACGTATAAACCCATAAGGATAAAATAGCCATTAGGGTGTAACTGATAAGGAGCAATGGCCAAATTCTATAGGATCATTTCTATGAAAGGGTTGAAAGGAGGAATCGCTCCACTCTGGAGCATCCCCCGATTAACTGCAACATATCCAGGGGGAGGGTGGTCAGGCAAACCATCTTTTCCAGGGAACTTGACTTCGTCGTCAGATAGGCCATATTGCTTGCACAACTTAAGATACGAGTCAACTTCAAGCGTCGTCAAGTAGCTATCAACTGGTGTATGAGTAAGAAATCGAGGGCTCGGGAAGTTTTGAATAACATTCATCTTAGTGGTAGCAGTCGAAGATGTTTCAATATTTCGATCAGAGGTCCCAGCTTCTCTAGTTGGTGAGGTTCCCTCAACAATTTTGCGAGTCCTTCGTTTGGTCGTCATTTCTACACAAACAAGCATGTTGGAAAAACAAACCACAAGAATATTAATTAAGCTCAAGCAGGGTTGGCCTTGGCCAGTTAAAAACCCGGTCGCCCTAAACTATTAAAGCTCTGGTCGTACCAAAACGGGTGAAACCCCGGTCGCTCTAAACCAGTCAAGACCTGGTCGCCTTAAACCTGTCAAGACATGGTCGCTCTAAACCAGTCAAGACCTGGTCGCCTTAAACCAGTCAAGACATGGTCGCTCTAACCAGTCAGGATCTAGTGGTCACGCAAAACTAACCCCCATTTGGTCGGTATAAACATCCTTGGGCTGGTCGTTCTACGATTAATCTGGAAGCAATCACAACCTGGTTGGTCAAAATTCAAATCCGCCTGGGTCGGTCCTATCGGTAAAGTTGTTCAAACTCGAACGAGCTTGTTCCTGGATACATTTCTGGTCGGTCAATCAGACGAAAATAAAGCTGGTCGGTTCACACGCTGTTCTATCCCTTTAAAATGGTTGGTTAAACAAAAAATTGGCCAATAGAACCATGGAAAATCACCCAAGAATGACACAACACAAGGCCGACCAGGCTGGTCGTACGTAAGAAAATTGGATATGATACGAATGCATAACAGAAACATTATGGGATGATGAACAAAGCAGAAAATCATACACGCATCAGTCATTCAAGTTTTCTCACAAACACATTGTAATCATTATCGCAGTAAAGAAAAAATCACACGAATTCTCATTTCAAAAATCATCATCCACAAACTCAAGTTGAATACTACATTACTGTCAAACATTTCAGTACACCAAGGGTTTCAGACTCAAGGATTCTACCACAAATCACAATTATACATCAAATCCGATTCGAGCATAGCTCAATCCAAAGCAACGATGACAATTACAGCTAAATTAACATCAGGATGAAGATTCATACCTGCAATTAGATCAACTAACTGGCAGAGCTTAGATCGGACTTCCAGAGCTGACTGAAAACTCGAATTCGGGGAGATCGATGTCTTACCAGCGTTGAAGATCGATTCAAAGAGAAGCGCGACCGGAGATTAGTTCGGCTTGAAGGATTGGACTGAATTAAAAGCTTGAATCGAAGAAGCAAGGCGGAGTTGACAAACTATCTTTAATGGAGCGCCGTCGCCATTAAAGCTGCTCGAAGAAGGTTGGATACGAATGGGGAAGAGCAAGAGACGGATGTGCTTAAATATAGGGGTTACGCCAACAGGCCGACCCAGCCCATCCTAAAATAACCGACCCAACGGAAATCCAGTCCACATAAAAACCGACCCCTGCGAATAAAGTTTGAAACCGATCCCTAGTTAAAATTCGATTAATACAATCCATCAACGTATCGGGTAATATTTCGAAGTCCATAATTTTTTCATACAAAATATTATGAAACTCCGAGGGGCAAATGTTATCCACTAAAAACGACATGATGGGCTATTGACGAATTCATACGGGTCGATTCTGTAACACTTAAGGAGGGGTCAGTCTCACATGAATTCCTAGTTGGTCGGAATCCTTCAGACCGTATCTTCAAGAAGGGTCGGTTATAATGGACGAAGTCCCTGGTCGTTCTTTTTCTCTTAAAAACCCTAGTCGTCCTTTTCCTCACAGACTCCTGGTCGTTCTTCTCCCTAAGTCAACCCCATATTTCAGAGGCCAACTCTGCTATGTTCACAAACATCTGGTCGGTCAGGCTCCAGATGCTGATCGGTCGGTTCTCATCCAACCTGGTCGCTCCAAATGCAGAAGACAACCGGTCGTTCTTTCCTCCGTACTAGCCAAATTAACCCGCATGTCCAGAATGATGCGCCATCCTGTTCCCTCATCACCTGGTCGGTCCGCTTCGTAGCCTCAGTTTCCTGGTCGCTTGCAAGCCTCCTGTTCGTCTTTCTCTTCAACGAGGGCTCCTGGTCGGTCAAAACAGTATAAAACAGCTTGACAGCTGGTGACAACTGGCAGTGGCATTCTCGTAAATACCCAAAAATACCGACCAGAACCCTGAATACAAGATTTCAGCCATTCCTCCGCCTATAAATAGCACCCTACCTCCATTATTTTAAAGGGACTTTCCTGGGAACCACGAGGAGGTGCTGTCAAATATCTCTTTGGACTTCTTCAAGCATTCCAACGCCTATTCTTCATAATCCAACAAAGATCAATGGAGCATGGAATCATGGCTTCCACAAATGAAATATGATAGAGCTTAAGGTCGAAGATCCATGGCAAAAGCTTGGTAATAAGGAGATTTCCTCGCTGTCCAAGATATTTCTCTACCATTTTCAGCAATTCAATTGGAAGGATGTGTGTGAGAGAAAGTTTGGTTGAATGTATGGGTGATCTTACCTTGTAAACAACTTGTTGATAATAAAATTCTCTCTTAAGAGTGGATGTAGACCTCCTCAAAGGTCGAACCACTATAAACTCTTGTCTTCTTTCTATATTTTGATGTTTTCATGTATTAGATATGGCCTCACATAATAAAAAAAGGTATTCTTACGTCTTGCCTTTGAAAAGGTGACATGCTTCCTAAGCATCTCGCCTCCGATTAGGTAACGCGTTAAGCGATACTTTGGTTGTTTTGCCAAATTTTGGTGTAAACATGCCACACTTAATATCGTATTTTGAGTTTCTTACGTTGCTCTCAATGGTGATTTTTCAATTGGCTACAATGTAGCATCATATGGCTTTAGAGATAATGAATGATTAAAATATGGCTTTCATGTGAACCAATTGTTTAATCTAGTTTGTTTACTTTGCAATTCCGTTCATTTATTGTTACTCATTTATTCAAATTTTGACCGGCATGTTTTTGTTTTGCTTCTAAAATCATTTGCATTATATTATTTTCCATGTGAATGATTTATGGATTATAGATGATTAACTCTTACTAACCCTGATTGTTGCATGTTAATCTGAAGGAAAACACTGCAGTAAATGCACCAACATAACATAGGTGATCAGACTTGCCTTAATACCAGCATGTTCTATTTCATCCTTCACTACAGTATTGACTAGAAATGTTAACTGTAAAATGACAATGATTTTTTTTCTTTCCTTTTTTAAAAAGGGGACCAGGAATAGCAGAAGCAAATTGCTGGTTCACAAAAAATATTATGGAAGGAGATCACTACCTGAACAATGACTGAAGCTGAGAGACTTATGCATAACAACACCAAATGCATGCCAAGCTTGCATGCTTTAGAGAATTGGATACCCGAGCTTTGAAGTGAAACAAAGACTTCATTTACTGAAAGTACTCATCTGCTGAAACAGTACTCAGCTGCGAGCTAACCAGCTGTTGAGTTAGTGAAGCTGAACTGACAAGTGAGTACGTACCTAGGTTGGAAGATACACATGTTGTACATTTTTGTTATGTCGATCTTGCTTGCTATTGCATGTCCAGTGCATTTATCACAAGCAGTATAGTTCTAAGAAATTCCATCCCTTGGGATCTTTCCATTATTCATAAATAAGTTAAGGACTAGTCAGACCATTTGTTTCCATATAGATGATTTTGATTATTGGTTTGCTGATATATAAATACTGATTGTCCCGTCCTCCTTTTCTTTATCTATGTAGACTGAATTTTAGTACTGAGATCGTCTTTTACGTAGTACAAGTTTTCTGTTCTTTTTTTAATTCAAGGAGATTCCATGCTCATTTATATATGGCTGGGAATTGATTCAATGCCATTGAATTCAATATCAAGATATTTAGTTTACGAATTCCATGTTCATTTATAATGGCTGGAAGCTGTGTGAAAAAAGTAAGGTGTTTCAAGCTATTCCATGTTCATTTGATTATTGGGTGTTTGGAAGCTGTGTCAAGATATTTCTGTTCTTTTTTGTTTTTGTTCTTGTTCATACCCATTTGAATACTTGGTGTAGTTGGAAAACGTTTGCATGTATGAATTCTGTTATTTACTGTCAATGTGTTTACTCTTTTAGGCTTGGATGGAATAATTCTTTATGGAAGAAGATCTGGCAGCTTGGTTGTGCAATGTGCACTTTTCCTTTGCTAGATAGATGAGGTGGGTGGACTATGCTCCAATATATTGCGACGATGGTGATATAAACAAGTTTCAAACTGGGATGAATTTTCTGAAATGACTCTATACACAGATAGCCTAGATTAGTTATAGTGATTGATAGGGATGACTTTGAAAAGCGTGCAGAGTTGTTAGCACTTCCTCCTCATGAAACTGAAATTTTCATTGGTGCATTGCGTCGAGATGTGACTGAGGAGAATATGAGAAGTCTTTGTGAAACTTATGGTGAAGTTTTTGAGGTGATTCATTATTTTGGTCTTTGCAGACGGTGGTTATAACTCTTTTGAAATGACTTGGCGTTGAATATCCAATACTCTGTGATATGGCTTACAAAATGATGATCCATTTGTTTAAGTTTCCATCAAGTTCTATGACAATAAAATTGCTAAAGCGTATTCAAAATTAATTAACAATAATGCTGATGGTGTTCTGTTTATTTTGTTACCATGGGCTGTCAAAAATACTTGACGAAAATGAATAATTCACTGGTTAAGATGGTGTTATGTTTAATTTGTTAGCATGGTTGAAATGACGTAGTAGATTCTGGTTATTCTAGCATTTTCTTTTTAAATAATACGGTCACTATTATTCATCGTAATATTGATGTACTAGCTGATTTTTTTCACCTAATGAATCATACATGGAGATTGGTTGCCTCATACGTTGGGTATAGTTGTGTAATAATAGGTGTGAATATTTTGGAATTGTAAGTATTTGGAATTCATTTGACAAAATTGATAAATCATAGAAAAATATCATGCAGATGAAATTGAACAAAGTGTACACTTACTGCTGCTGTTATGTTATAAGATACACTGCCACACAACAATTTTTTTGTTGTTGTTCTAATTTATATAATAACGTAGATCAGTTTCCTAATCAATAAAATGAAAAGACAAACATTATGTAATAATTTAAACTTTTGCAAAGCTATATTCTGCTAGGTGCACTCCTCTTTATATGTTGTACTAGCTAAAGAGATGTATGGCATGAAAAGTGACGGAGCTTAGACTTAATCTAATTCATGTAAAAACATGCCTGCATTTCAGTTCTGTATTTTTTACCTACAATTTAATAGTTTCTAAATGGAATTTACATTGTAATTTTTTTAAAAATTTGGTAATGGTAAAAGTAATACAATAGATTGTGTTAAAAGATAAAAATTAAGATTCATTTACATCATTGTCTTTATTTATTATTCTTACATGTAACATTTTTTTATATATATTAGTGCTACTACCAAATTTATTCTTTACCATATCATTATTATTATGTCATAACCGATTTAACGTTAAATGACAACATCATATGTAGCTGACATTCTAGGCTAGGTTGGAAAATCACTAGTTATGACGATCATGGACATGGAGATGTGAGAATATCATTTCCATTATTGCTTTTCACTAAATATTCATTTATTTGTTTCAGATCTTGATGAGCGATGATAGACTTTTTTATAGCTTGGTTGATCATTTTAATGTTATTTAATCTTTTAGTCCTTGTATCATTTTAAATGTTTGCCTTCATTCAGTTTTCAACTTCTGTGGTAACATCTACACAATTCTTACCGAAGCAAAACTGCATCTAACATGCAATTTTCCAGCAACTATGATGTCAGACTTTGCATTCTCCTTTGGAATTGATAATTACACACCCCATCAGTACCGTAGCTTCCCTGTGTGGCTACAGATTCATAGAATGTACTACTGTTCATCTAAACTTTCCAGCACCATAATTCACTTTGCTTCAAGCCTATTAGTTTCCATAATAGCACACTCTACACTAAGGTATGGATATGTACTAAATCTTGAACCTCCTCTTGACCTGCACCTATAAATGGAATAGCTATGTTCCTAGGACCAGTCATATTGTTACCTAACGTGTATTTGATATGTTGCTTTAGTATCGACGGAGGAGTTAAGCAAGTATTCCCGGAACCATTCTTACTTTTTTGATATTTAAGACATGACCTGATAAACATATGAAGGGCAGACAGCAAAAGAACAAGGAAAAACATGTTATATCTGGGCATATCCTTTGCTGCTGATTGGCTCAGAAACAAAAGACACATCATCAAGTTACGTGAAGCTGTTGCACCAGGTGTGTTGTATAATCTTTTCAAAGCACCTAACGTTCTATTTCTAAAGCTTATTATCACACTCACATATAGTAGGCTGTTTGAAATTTCAGTCAAGCTTTTTTGATTTGAGTAGGAATGGTATTATTAGGTGCTTAGGAGTAAAGTTATAGCTAATGCTGGCATGATATCATTTTATATGGGATTTGTTTATCCAATATTTTGATGGGAAAATTGGTGTTTTTAATTAGAGCACTGAACTGATGGTAAATCCATCCTCACACATACACATTTTATTACTATGATTAAAGCACTGAAAATACAATAGTCTAAGATTTAATGTAGTTACTATTTTTCTGTAAATTTGGGATGCATTTGGCAGCCTTTATTTCTCATATCTTCAAATTTAGTAGCCATATTCCTTGCAGTTTGGTCACATAGGAAAAACGAACTTCTATTTCCCTGCTTGCTGGTGGTTCATATCTTTTAAATATAATGCTGCTAGGAGTGGTGCAAGAGAACATGTAGAATATAAAAAAATTATGGTAATTTGTTTGATGTTGAATTGCAAAATAACGTCATGTGTTTTAAATCTAATCTGAAAGTTGTCTAGTAGCACAACTTACACACATTCATGCGTAAGACTGAAACATTCATGTTAAGGAGCAAATACTTAACGGAATTGGTTTCAAAATTAAAACGAGACATTCATGTTAAGACAGCGAACATTATAATGGAATCAATTTAAAGTAAGTATAATACAAATTTTGTTCAGATGTGACACTAGTTTTTCTTTTTCTTGGCATCTTTGTTGTGTTCTTCGCAAGGCTAGAATTAGAAAGTACACTGCAATTTTCAAATCATTCTTATTAGTTTGTACTAGTTTCAGATGGTCGGTGTACTTTCTTATAAAAAACATTAAATCCTGCACGTTCGGGTTTTATGACTAATAGACGTATGTTTTTTTTTTTTTTTGACAGATGTTGTATGATGCTCTAGGTTTACGCTATGGTGAAAGACGTGTAAAAACATGTTGTCGCACTCATTCTTCTTCAAATGTATTTTGCGTCAATGTTCATACATCTTTACTTTTACTATGTATTGTTTTGGTTAGCTGCGGTTGTATGAATTATTCTTTTTAGTATTTATTGTTTTGGTTATTAATAATTTTAAGAATTGTTACTTTTGCTCACAAATATTTATGTGTTTCGAACTTTGTATGACATACTTTTGACCATAAATATTTATGTGTTTAATATTGTGCTTGAGCCTCTACTTTTAATAATTACTATACATAATATAGCATTATGCTAGTGCAATATAAATATTCTGCAACGATAAAAATGCTTTCATGGCAACTAGATAATGCTATAAAATATTAAACTAAACTTTATATAGCGTTTATAGTTGCTATAATAATCAGGCTATGAAATTTCTACAGCATCTGTAGTTGCTATAATAATCAAGCAATGTTAGTTTACATTGTTTATTCTTGCTATAAACAACAATTAAATGAAGCTCTACATATAAGATTTATAGCACACAACAAACGCTATAGATGGGAATTTGTATGTAATAGATCAACCATTTAATAGCAATTCTGAAACACTATGAGAACGTCATTTACAGCAAGTTTTTTATAGCGATTGCTAGGTTGCTATTATAGACCCCTGGCCTATTACAACATGTTGATATACAGTGTTTATAAAAACGCCATCGTATCCTTTCATAGCGTTTTTTAAACACAATCAAAAGGTGTTTTTCTTGTAGTGCATCATCCACATAAGTAAAAATGTCAAGGCTTGTAAACGCTGACACCACTTCTAGCTAGAAAGAAACGTGTGCACTCCCTGCGTTCCTTTGTCCCGTTTTTGACTCATACCGGGGAGTGAGGCTCGCGAAGTAACGTTATACACAAAGCTACGCCTAAATAGACTGTGCTTTGATCATCAACCACAAGGCCCTGCTTTTCAACAAAAGCCTTGATTATTTGATTCTTGGCATGTCACAACGACAATCCACGCCATGCGATCGATAACTACCAATATATAACCTTTAAGCTCGTGCGTCTCAGAGATGGGTGTTAAGCAAGAGAATAAATTCTCCGCGACCATAGATATATATTAAATAGAAATTAATTTAATTTACATGGAATGAAATTCAATGTCAGACACACGTCCATTTACAAGTTCGTTCTGGGTCTGAACGAAACCAGAGACACCTTATTCCTCGTCTTGTATGTCCAATACGGAAGAGAGGTGCTCGCTTATCCGGACAATCAACAAGTACGTCCGGACAGCTACCACTGTAACCCTTTCCTGGGAGAAAATCAGTCCAACGCATCAGTAGTCATCCATTCGATGTGAAGATCACCGGTCTTCAATGTCTTCGACTTTAAATCATCGTATAATTATTTGAAATGAGATTGAACTAGGTCTTTTCAAATAATTCTTGAATAATTATAATTTAAAATAATTTCATATCGTTAGTATTGTTTTATAACGATTTATCGCTATTTTTTATTTATATAAAAATAGCCTAATTTAATTTAAACGACGCTTCGAGTCAATAGGCGGCTTTGAGCTTTTTTTTCCCAAATTTGATTTACACATTTCTCGAAATCTAACCGTTGGACTTTAACGAATTCTATATCGTTGGAAAGATCTTCCCAAAACGGACCTAACGGTTCCTGATTTGGGAAAATCCGACGGTCGGATCTTTCGATATAATCGTTTAAAGTTACGATTTCGAAACGCGAACTACCGTGCGCGATTCGTTTTAATTATATATATGTATAATTATATATAAATATAAACTATTTGATGACTCATCTAACGTATTTAACACGCCAAATAAAAGAATGTTTTATTGGCATAGCATACCTAAATGTTCATAAAGTCAAATAAATATGTATTTCATTTACACGATGTCTTTGCTAATGACCAAAGACAATTTTTATTTTCATTATTTGTATGCAATTTCTATTTTATACCTTAAAAAATAAAAGAAATATTTTTATTTTTTTATAGTTTCAATATGTGACACGACACACATAAAAAATGTTTATTTTAATTTGCATACAAATTCTAATATATATTCTGGCAATAAAAATGTCTCTTTAATATATACATAGATTCTAATGTGTATATTTGCAATAGAAATGCCTCTTTAATATATACACAAATTCTAATGTGTATATTGTCAATAGAAATGTCACTTTGATGTATACACAAATTCTAATGTGTATATTGACAATAAAAATGTCACTTTAATGTATACAAAAATTTTAATGCATATATTGACAATGAAAATGTCAATTGCAGACTACATTTTATTAATTTGTATATGTATTACAAGAGAGATCCTTCTACTTATATATAAGAGAGGAATAATCTAGTACAGCATATTCTAGGGAATATTTGGCCTAATTGAATAATACCCAATATAAATCACACTTAATACAATACCGAATATAAGGTAAAGTATTTATTTGTCTTTATTTCCAACATTAACTCAATTATTAATATCATTCCTAATTAACTCATTCTGAATATCTCAACACCCCCCCTCAAGATGGAGCATGCGTATCACAAATGCCCATCTTGGATTGCACCTTGGATTGCATCACGAACAAAATGACAGTCAGCTTCAAATTTCCATACGCCATCAGCAACTCTTCACTTTTAACAAATGGTTTTTAAAGTGGACCAACCACTCATTGGTTTTTAAAGTGGTCCAACCACTCAATGGTTTTTAAAGTGGACCACACTCAATAATGGTTTTTAAAGTGGACCACACTCAATATTCATGGTTTTTAAAGTGGACCACACTCAATGGTTTTTGGTTTTGGGTTTTGGTTTTGGTTTTGGTTTTGGTTTTGTTTTGGTTTTGATGGTTTTTAAAGTGGACCACACTCAATGGTTTTTAAAGTGGACCACACTCAATGGTTTTTGGTTTTGGTTTTGGTTTGGTTTTATTTGTTTTCTTTGATGGCTTCAGGTTGGCGCAGTGATTGGCTTCAGATTGGAGCAGTGATTGACTTCAACGGAGGGACAGCTTGCTTTGAAGATTTCACACGACGGTGCTGCACTGGCTTTAGGGACTGCCGACTCCCTCTTTTTTTTTTTTTTAATATATATATATACCTCTCCTTCCTTTGACCCGCTCTGATACCATGAAAGAATTGAGATCAGAGAGAAGAGAGAGAAGAGCAATGAACAATTGCAGACTACATTTTATTAATTTGTATATGTATTACAAGAGAGATCCTTCTACTTATATATAAGAGAGGAATAATCTAGTACAGCATATTCTAGGGAATATTTGGCCTAATTGAATAATACCCAATATAAATCACACTTAATACAATACCGAATATAAGGTAAAGTATTTATTTGTCTTTATTTCCAACATTAACTCAATTATTAATATCATTCCTAATTAACTCATTCTGAATATCTCAACAATTTAATATATACACAAATTCTAATGCATATATTGACAATGAAAATGTCAATTTAATATATACACAAATTCTAATGTGTATATTGACAATAAAAATGATACTATAATTTGCATATAAATTTTATTTCAACAAAATGCATAAAAAGTGATACATTCATTTTTGTTGATAATTCTAGTTCGACAAAATGATTAAAAAGTGATTTATTCATTTTTTTGACAATTCTATTTCAATAAAATGATTAAAAAGTGATTCATTCATTTTGTTGACAATTCTATTTCAACAAAATGATTAAAAAGTGATTCATTCATTTTGTTGACAATTCTGTTTCAACAAAATGATTATAAAATGATTCATTCATTTTGTCGACAATTCTATTTCAACAAAATGATTAAAAAGTGATTCATTCATTTTGTCGACAATTCTATTTTAACAAAATGATTAAAATGTGATTCATTCATTTTGTTGATAATTCTATTTCAACAAAATGATTAAAATGTGATTCATTCATTTTGTTGACAAATCTATTTCAACAAAATGATTAAAATGTGATTCATTCATTTTGTTGACAATTCTATTTCAACAAAATGATTAAAATGATATTTTTCATTTTTGTTGACAATTCTATTTCAACAAAATGAATAAAAAGGTGACAATTTCATATTGCTAACAATTTTAATTTAACAAAATGAATATTTACGATATTTCATATTGTTAACAATTCTAATTTAACAAAATGAAAATCTTTGTTGTAACACAAATCTATTTACCAAAATGCTATTTGTGTTTTGACTCTTTTATTTAACAAAAATGTGATTTTGTTTTATTTCAAATCTAATTAACAAAAATGTAATTTTTTATTTCCAACCATCATATTTAACAAAATGTAATATTTTTTGTTTCAACTATTATAATTTGACCAAAAATGAATATTTTGGTTCAATTAATCTATTTGGCCAAAATGTTCATTTTGACAAAATGTGTATTTTGATCCAACGAATCTATTTTGACAAAAGTGTATATTTTGACAAAAATATATGGTTTGATTCAACTAATCTATTTTGACAAACAATAAAGATGATGACTTTGTTTTGTCGACAAATCTATTTCAACAAAATACTAAAAATGATAACTTTGTTTTGTCGGCAATTCTAATTCAACAAAACAAATGAAGGTGATATGTTTGTTTTGTCGACAATTCTAATTCAACAAAACAAATGAAAGTGACATGTTTGTTTTGTCAACAATTCTAATTCAACAAAACAAATGAAAGTGATATGTTTGTTTTGTCGACAATTCTAATTCAACAAAACAAATGAAAGTGACATGTTTGTTTGTTTACATTTTTCTATTCAACATAAAGAAAAATGATAATTTTATTTGTTTACACTTTCCATTTAACAAAGGTGATATTATCGTTTTAGCACAAATCTATTTAACAAAAATGTTAATTTTGTTTTAACCATTATATTTTGACAAAAATGCCAAATTTAGTTTCAACGGTTACATGTTGACAAAAGTGACAAATTTGGTTTTAACTTTGATAATTTGGCAAAAGCGACAAATTGGTTTCAACTTTGATATTTTGACAAAAGTGACAAATTGATTTAACTATGATAATTTGACAAAAATGGATATTTTGTTTTAACAAATCTATTATGGCAAAAATGTCTATTTTGTTTTAACTAATGTGTTTTGACAAAAATATCTATTTTGTTTCTACTAACTAATTTGACAATAATGAATGTTTTTATTTCAACTATATTAGTTGACAAAAATGAATGTTTTTATTCAACTAAACTATATTGGCAAAACAGATATTTTTGTTAAACTAATTTATATTGACAAAAATTGAATATTTCTGTTAAACTAAACTATATTGACAAAAATGATTATTTCTGTTAAACTAAACTATATTGACAAAAATGAATATTTTTGTACAGTTTCTAATCTCAGCATGACAACTAAAAATGCAAATTTATTTGCATACAAATATCTACTCTTCACATAACAGATAAAAATGACTATTTTTATTTGTTTACAAATTCAATGTAAAATTCGACAAATAAAAATGGATGTTTTTATTTGTGAATAATTCAATGTTAATTTGACAAATAAAAATCAATGTTTTTATTTGTGAACAATCCAATGTTAATTTTGACAATCTAACGAGCAAAACGATAATTTGATTTTATCCAATTCTCTAATGCATAACATTTATAACAGAAATGTTAATTTTCTCTAATGCATAACATTTATAACAAAGATGTTATTTTAAGTTCTAATGCATAACATTAATAGCAAAAAATGTTATTTTAATTCTAATCTTTTTATTGTGTTGAACAAAGTGACAACAAAAAAATGATATCTTTTTATAATAATCTTTTTATTATATTCTTCTTATTATAATTTTCTTATTATAATCTTTTTATTTTATTGGAAACGGATTTTTTTTTAATTTACAAAAACCATGTTTCATGTAAGCAATAGAAATAAGATTTTAGTGTTAATTCTAATTCTAAACAAATCATGTTTAATGTAAACAATAGAAATGAATACTATATATTTTATATATACAATAAAAATATGGTTTTTATTGTATACACAAATTTCTGACAAACATGAATACACACAATTCAATTCAGTGGTTCAATGCAGTCACAAAACAATCAACATTGCAATAGATATATACAACACCAACCTGAATTTTATATAGAATAAATATAAATTCCACATTTGCAATAAATAATTAATTTTAAATTTTAAAATAGAAATCTCACCTAGCTTTTAATTCTAAATAATTCAGATCTGAAATTTGTCTAAAATCTAATCATCTTCGTTTCAGATCTAGTCAGTTCCATGTTGTAGATCTTGGAAAGACGATTCCAATGCTTCTGACGATTCGTAAAACGGACCTCGAACGAAATAGTATTTTAAAACATTGGATATTTTAAATAGCTAATTAATTAAATAATAAAATAACCCTTTAACCTTAATCATGTTTTTAAAACATGCCCTCATCCATCTTCTTCTTCGTATCCTTCAGACAATCCAACCCATGACCGTCGCCTCCAGTTCTCCCTTGCGCGCCCCTCCAGGATCACCGTGACCCCCATCCATTAGCACCACGTCGAACACCTTCCTCAAAGCCTTCGACTCCAGCCACCAGGGTGAAACTTGAAATCTTCAATGGCCTCAAATCTCTGTGCAGAACCGTCCCCTTTGAGAACCAATTCCGATCAGCAAGGACAACAACCGACGATCATAACCGTTCATTTTAAAGAGCTTAATATTCTCTACAATCTTCGTTTATAATTCAGGCATTAATTTGGAATGATTTGAGGAGGATTGAAGGAAGAAAATCGAAGCACCATTGCCGTTGATATCCTTAGTGGCAGCGGCTGGTTCTAAATTAGTGAATTAGGGTTTGTTCATTATCATATATTTATAATATTATAATATTTAATTTCTAATTCTTGCAAATAAATCCTTTAATTCTCCGTAGCCCCAATTTCAGCCCAACAAGAGTTGCCCCTAGCCAAATGCCCACGTTCCGGACACAATGGGCTAGGTTCTGTCAGGACAAATGATCGTCTTCAACCTGTTTTCTTTAATTTAATATTTAAATCATTTATTTATTTAATTCGATCGTACATTTAAATTTACCCGGGCCACATACTGACTCTAAAAATTACAGAAAACTTATTTCTAGCTTTGTTTTGATGATACGGTCCTAACAAAACTAATTACGTTGAATTTGGAGACCGTTTGAAAAATGGCCATTTTTTGGTCGATCCAATTTGACTAAATTGGTTAAAACACATTTCTTTTGCCACGCTCACATATTAATTCCAAAAGTTATGAAAATTGGAATCTAGCAATAATTTGACATTCCGGATCCAATAGAAGTGGTTTCGTCGAAAACAGAGGTCGTTTGCAAAATGGCTATTTTTAATATTAATATATATATATATATATATATATTATACAACGACTATTCTGAATATTAAACTGACCATAACTTTTGATTCCCGCTATGAAATTTCAATTTTTTGGATTCTTGGAAAGATATTTTTAAATAGATTTAAATATTTTTTATTTCACTAAAATCTGATTTATTTTGTATCCCGTACATTTAGTCAAAGTTCAAATTCAATTTTCCAAACTACTGTGCTATTTCTAACTTCTCTTATAATTAAATTAAAATTATTCGTTCTAACTTTGATTTAAATAAATTTTTAATCGTTAATATTTAAAATCAATTATTCTAAATATTTAAAATCCATTAAAATTCCTAAAATAAAATTTTTAAATTGGTTCAGAATTTCCGGGTTGTTACACTAGGGGTGCGAGTGGGCCCACGCCCTGGGCGGAGGTGGCCAAGCTCTTCAACATGCGACGACCGATCAGGTTCCGACGCCGTGGTTCTTGAGCAACATGAAGCCCTTGTTATTGAAGGCTGGTTCGCGCAGCAGTCTAAAGGAATTGGGAAGAAGATGGAAGCGGCGATCCTAATTTTGATTAGGAGATGTAATTAAAATGTTAATTATATTTTATTGTTTAATTTTATAATTAATCTTGAAACGACCATAACATAATCAAACGTGAACAGAGTTTAGCAAACTTGAGTCCGTTGGAATCGTGAGATCAAACTCTACAACATGGAACTGACCGGAACGGAAAAGGAGCAAGTTGGATTTTGAGCTAAATTAAACGATCGTTTAATTTAGTTTAAAAACAGAAATTCAGAAATAAAGACTGACGGAGTGGAAATCAAAGTGAGAATTCTCTCACTAAAATATTTGTACAGTTATTTATTTTATAATTGAAAATATATAAATTGCCAGTGTTGATTTTTATCAGTTTTAAATTATCACAAATGTTGTACGGTGCCTGTTAGTTCACATTCACCGTTATTTGAAAACCATGGATGATTTATTTGATTATATTGTGTTGTGATTGTGATGATGAACATATTAAAAATAAAAATGTTAATATTATTGTTGCAGTGAAAATTTAATTATAAATATCCATTTATAATTCAACAGTGAAAATTGGTTAATTAGAAAATAATTCAAATCAAATTAGAATTGGTTAAATTTATAAACCAGTGATTAATTTGAATTCATTGTTGTTGATTGAAACCCCACACAGGTCTGGGGATGATAATTTATTCACATCTCCCTTGGATTTGATTATATATCAATCGATTGATTGACAGACTGTTATAAGCGTTATTTGATTATTTAATGCTTATATAGTTGTAAATTGCACTTTGGATGTGAATTGAATGTTTAATAGTTGTTTATCACTATTTTTGAATAAGTGCGATGTATGAAATCCATATGACTGAAATATATGGTAACTGGTTGAGTCGCATTCCGATTTAGAATATGAACGATATTTTAAAATAATATTCAGTGAAAATCAAAATATGATTTTGATGCCCGATTTTGGATGGACACGAAAATACAAAAAAATAAATAAAGCCGAGTTAAGTATATGAACGCCATTTTAACTCGAACGGATTTTTCTGTCGATTTTATTTATTTTATAAAATATAGTGTATATATTGGCATACTTTTTTAGATACGTCGACATACAACTGTTTGAAATTCAATTTTGAAAGGAAATGTCTTTTCACCATTTGTAACGTTTCTGAAACGTTGCAACCATTCAAATCTTATAAATAGAGGCTGATTTCGAATTTTTTCATAGTTCTTCTTCTCCATCTTCACCTCTCTTCATTACACCATTAATATTTCATATTTTATTGATTTCTACACTCCTACTTTTTCGATTTCTACTCAAATTATATAAAATTTATTCTCTTCTCAATCTCTATCATTTACTCTCTGAATTGAAGTGTTATTGGAGAGTTATAGGGTTGTTGTAATCATTTGGGAAGTATTTAGGAAAGGGTGTACGTGTTCCTTGTAGCCCTGAAATCAAGGAAAGGGAGTGGTGTTAACCTTATGGCCGTTAAATCAAGGGTGTTTGGAGCGGTGTTAACCTTGTAGCCATGAAATCAAGGATTGTGGAATCAATGTTAGCTGTGGTCGTGAAATCAAGGGTATTGTAATTGGATTCTGATATTAATGAAACTCCGCGCAATCCAGCGTTGCGTGAGACTGGACGTAGAAGTAATCTGAACCAGTATAAAATCCGGTGTGTTCTTTTTCTTCTTTTGCGTTTTATATTTATCTCTTTCTGTGTTTGTGTTTGATTATGTGTTTGTGATCATCTCTGTTGTATGTGATTCATATAGTGTATCATTTAAATTTAAGATTTTCATAAATTCCTCGTACAAACTATTCGCCTCTCCCCCCTTTGTTGTTTGTTTTGCCTTAAGATCTTCATTCTAGATTATCTAACAGATTATCCAAAGTCATTTGCAATAAAAGCAAGTAATTGAAGAATCCATGTCCATCTCATTAATGTCATTATCCTAATGAAGTGGTGTTGTTCTCCTATATTAATATTATTGGTGGTCTGGTCATCCACATGTCATTTGTAAATAAAATGAAAACAAACATTTTGCTAAATGTTGATATGAAGCTTAGGTTATTATCACATAGAACATGACAACTTTATGTTCTTATATATCATTCTTTTCATAATATTTTTATTTATATGTTTGACTGGGTTTCTTATTTCTACCTTGTAAGGTTGCCTTGGAGCGGCAACTCATGTGACCAAGGCATAGTTGTGAAGACCGAACCGTACGTCAAACCGTGGTAGTGCATGGTCTAAGGTTTTCGTGGTTCAATCGGTCAGACCATGAGAACCGCGCTAATAATTTATTTCTAATTTTTTTTATTTGAACGTAAAATTATATTAAATAAAGACAAAATTTTATCAACTATGATAAACACTCATACCCAAACTACTTAACTGAAATAATTATGTAACAATTTATCATAGCAAAGTTGTAAATTTACTCATTTTTATAGTGAAAGAGGAATAGTTTAATAATAGTTCGTAAGATGTACATAATAATAAATTATATCATCCAAAATTTAATGACAATTGCGATAAAATCATTTGTTAAATTTATTATAGTAAAAAAGTAAAGAGTGAAACAATTATTTTTTTCGCAAATTTGAAAAAACGTGAGGTTCAAAGAGGTCGGACTAGAGGTTTTTATAGGGTTTTGAGGTTAAACCGCAGATCTGTGCACACGCAAGCTTATTTCATTTTCGGAGCCGTGATGCTCCTAGGTCGAAGGTTAACCGCGGTCGAACCGAGGTTGGGTTAGGTCTTAATAACACTGGACCAAGGCATCATTGGGACACTTGGGTTGGTAAAACTTCTGTTACAAAATGAAAGCTGCAAATGGTTACTTTTTAATTAAATATTTTTTTGAAGTAAAATATAAACTTGCACAATAAGTACAAGGTTTGATAAGTTTGATACATAATACAACCATCGCATACCGTACCCATACCATATACCTTATTAATAAGAGAAGGACCATGCAAGAGGAGGCTGCTTTTCAACTTAAGCCATTCTATCTATAAATTAATATTACCCTACAAAAACAGTTTAAAAAAAAACTCATAATATCCCAGTTTTAGACTTTAGCTTCACCAGATTCCACAATTTCTGCCCCAGTAGTGTAAGTTGATTCTACTACAGTTGCAGAAGAGCAATGCTCGGCAGAGCTAGGCGCCAAGCTCAAATAGGGCAAGCAGTTGCTAATCCAGCTAATCCAGGAATTGGAATATCAAAGTGGTATATTTTACAAAGAAATTGAAAATTTCAGCTAGGGCTCGTGCCCTAGCTGGTGAGAACGTAGGTCCACCACTGCAGACAAGGCAATGCTCATCATCTCGTATATCTCCCCACTCAACGCAGTTGGATTTTCAGGAGCAGCCACTAGACATTAGAGCAGTACTCGTACAGAAGGTCTATTGCCATCAAAACTTCTGGGTTGTCCAGATTTGTTCTACATGCTTCACTTAGGGTCTTTAATTATTTTGTGCTCGGGGTTGATTACAAACACTCTCCTTCCATGCATGAATTCTAATCCGTAAGATCCTCCAAGTGTTTCGGGCCTTCATCAATCTCTCCATGTTCGCCGACCATCCAAACTTGGCAGAAACAAGGATACAAGGTGAAGCATTGAGTTGGTTGGAGATTTGAACACTTCCAACCTTGTCACCCAGTCTTTTCTTAATCCACTCACATGTTGATCCAAACTCCTGTTTGACTTCTTTCTCCTTCTCTTCATCTCTATCACCTGAATCTAGGTCCTCCTTGCCGATGTCCACAAAATTCTTCTCTTTGTATGACTTCCAAGTTTGTGATTGCAACCTCATCCATTGGGTCAACCAAAAACAACACTTCAAGATTCTTCTGAAAAGTTTTAGTTTTAGTGTTTTTTTTTTCATCCGTCACATTATTTATCAGCTGCAATATAGTATATGATTTTCACTGGTTTCATGTTCTTCACGTACTCATCTAGCTAATTAACTGATTCTCACTATGAGAGGAGAAAAATTGGTGCAATGGTGCAAGACGTTTATGGTTTGATCGATCTTTCATGCAACCCAGTGACCTTCAAGAACTTACCATTGTCCTCCCTATTCTCACTGAGAGAAATTCCCAGTATCATGTCAAATGCTTTACTTACTTAGCACTCTCTCATGATCCGTACAATGCGGCTCTCCTGAAGGATCTCTCTTGAAACATTGAGTGGTAGGTCATCTGAATCTTCGACACCTTTCACAAAGCTCAAATGCCTTAGGAACAGTTCCTCCGATTAAAACCCTCAGAAATGAACAAACGCCTCACATAAAGCCTGATATTTTTCATCTTTTCATTTATCAAATCATCCTTCTTAATTAGTTGCAGATCGACCTGAATTCAAGCTCGCCCTCCGTAGTGAAGTGTGACGATGCTAAAGGATCCATATATTCATTAAAAGTTTTCTTGTCAGACTCGTTGTATTCTTCGGTCGTGACGTCTTTAGGATTGCGAAGCCATATAGGCAGTGTTTCATTGGCAAGCTTCTAGTCACAATACTTTTCTATCACTTTTTTAGTTTCTTTTTCTCGACATTAACATTTTCTCCTTCCTTCTTTGTTTGATGGCTCGTCATCAGCTTCCACCTCTTTGGTGAATCCTTTTTCTTGCCACATGTATGTTGGGAAGGACACAACCTGCGGGTAAATCTTCACCAGGTGTTGAATATTCTCAGGATAAGCAAAGCACTTGTCATCACGCTTAAGGTATAATGTATGACGGGTGCCCCTAGGACATGCTTTTTAATTGAATATGCATGCCGTGTATATATCTTACTGTTGGCTTACTAGACAAGCTTTTAGGATTGGTATATGCGCAACATCTAGCATTAGCTCAAATGTGTGTTTTTGAGTTCATGATTTAATTGAAAAATAGGGTGGCATTAACAAATTTGAAGACTATAAAGTAAGATCAAAGTGCATATACATGATGTGAAAACTAGGTTATTCAAACTCTAGGAAGGAAGTTAATATTTAATTTCTAAACTAGTTAACTATCAATTGCAATTTAATGGTGAATTGTACCAAAGTGAACATAAAACGATGAGGTCACCAAAGTTATTGTAGTATTTTTATAAAACACCCCCTTATTTTAGAAAAATGACATAAAATGACTAATTGTAATAATTGGTGTTTTTTTCTGAATAATTTGGACAACTTTGCACATTAGTAACACTTAAAGGTGGTTGATATAACTACATTAACTGTTGCAACTTGCATGTGTATTTGCTCTTGATCCTAGTATTCCTGGTAAAATTACAACAAAAAAAAAAAAAAAAAAAAAAAAAAAAAAAAAATTGATATCTTAATGACATGGATATTTTGTAACCTCTAAGCTTGGATAGAAGAAATTATGTTCATGTACTTTGAACTTCCACTATAGATTATAATCTGGTTATTTGTACATCTTGAGTAGTAGCACTACAAGAAGCAGATGAAATAGCGACGGCAATTAACCGACGCTAGCCGTCGCTATTTGCCGTCGCTATAATTCTCGTCGCCAACAGTTGTAGCAACGGCGAGAGCGATGGCTTCGTCGCTAACTTACCAACGGCTAGCGACGGCAAGTGGACACGTGTCATCTTACGTGTCAAGTAGTTAGGTTGACCAATAGGCCGTCGCTAGCCGTCGCTATCCGTTGCAAAAGAACCGTTGTAAGCCGTCGCTACCCGTCGCTCAATATTGACCAATAGACCGTCGCTAGCCGTCGCTTTATCTGAAACTAGAAAACTGCAGTACACAGCAATTCCTTTCCTACAATCCAATCCACAATCATTCAATCCAAAAACCAATATCACACCACTATTATCTCACTACTTCATCGATACTCATCAACAACCAAACCATCATAACCACACAATCATCAAATACATAAAAAAAGCAAAAAAAAAAAAACCATCATCACATAAAATTGTTCAAACATATCATATAAGTCATGCACATGTCCAAACACTTCATACCTCCGTCCACAAACCGTCATACACATGTCCAAACACATCATATAACATCGTACGTGCATTTAACATAAAAAAAACCAAGTATATGAACATACCAGAGTCAAGTCAACATAAGCACCTACAGTACGAACTAATTCCCGCCTCCCTGATCCTCGTTCTCTTCTTCTTCCGATTCATCGTTCACGTCTTCCTCTCGATATACAGCGGAATCATCTCCCTCTACTCCCTCTCCCGGCATAAAGCCATGCTCCTGAAAGTAAATCGCGATGCGCTCGTCGATTTCCTGTTGCATCTGGCATTTTCGCCAGTCCATCAACTCGTTCATCTGCTCTTGCATCCGCGCTATAGTCGCCTCCTCCATCGACCGCTTATAAGCACGCTGAACGGCCTGTAAAATAAATAATTTCACATTAAAGTTATATAAACAAATTTTTACTACTTAGTGTTAAACTTTTTCCATTAACTCGTATTCTTGTTTTACATATTTATAAATCATCGTGAGTGTAGTAATTTACGTCTAAAAAAAGTCTTACCTCCTGATTGCCAAAATCGTATCGCCTTCCTCGAGTAGGCGGATCAGTGATAGAATGCCATATGGCATCAGAATCTGCAACTGTAAGCTCCTTTCCACTAGCCTCCATCGCTTTGGCAGCCTCTTCCTCATACCCCCCCTGCAATAGCAATATAATTTTAAGAAAAGTGTTATAAATTTTACTTATGTACTGTGATATGAACGAGTATGTAACATGTTAATTTATACGGATAAACAAATTTACCATTATACGTGCACTCTTCGGGTCCGACCACTTATACGTCACATTTCCTTCTTCATCGGTGTGCTCCACCGCATGTGTGTGTCTAAATACGTCTGCCAACGAAGGCTCTCGTCCGTGCTTCTTAAACTGAAATTATTGAAGATAAGACATGATTATAGACGCTGAATTTTTATCTGAACATATACTGCAAATATTTAAAATTTATACCAAATCCCTTCTGTGCTGTTGAAATGATTTTGAGCCCCCTCGGTGGAGAGCAGGATTCTTTTCTCTATTAGCTTTGTTTCTAGCTTCGTTGCAAAATTTGCATTTTCTACGGTGGGCGTCTTCTTTCCAATACAACATGCAACCTTTAACACATGTATCTATCTTATGATATGGTAATCCAAAAGAGGACATAAGTTTTTTCACTTTATAATGACTATCGCACATCAAATTATTGGGCGGCATATGTCGTTTTGCCGTTTGTACAACTGCTGTAAATGCAGCTTCTGTAAGATTGAATTTTGATTTCAAAGTGACAAATTCGGTGGTTACAGACAACTCGGTTCCGCTTGTACACCCTTCCCACAACGGCCTCTTAGCAGAATTCAATAACTCATAAATTTTTTTTTGCTTCCGCCGTTGGCTCTTCAACATTTCCAGTCTCATCGTCGCTTTGCTCAATGTTAGGAAACATTGATCGTGCAGCATCTTGCACCATATTTTCTATCGGATTCGTCACTGTATTATCGTTCATCATTGTACTATCGTCCTCTACCGCTACAGGGTTAGACGTAGGTTGAACAAGTTCTCCATGACGATCCCATAAGTGATAATTCGACACAAAACCAAATTTATACAGATGCACTTCTACTACATCTGGCTTCCAATGTTTCAGATGTCTGCACTTACTACACGGACAACGAATGTCTACGTTACTCCGATTGTTAGATTTAGCGAATCTAATAAATTCTTGGACTCCATTACAAAAATGTTCCTTTATCGACCCTTTCTTACCGGTTCGGGGTTGATACATCCAACTGCGATCACGAAAATAATCGGACATTTTCCTGATTTGCAACAAATACGTTAGAAAGTTCGATCGAACGTAACACTTTATACTATTTTAAATCTTGTAAAATTTCATCTATAACTATTGCATGTTTTCGAATTTTATGTTTATTTCTTTTTTACTTTGACGGCCGGTCTACCTACTTCCCATTACAAATATAATAACGGAAGCATATTTTATAAATCATTTCAGTTTAAACGGTTCAACAAAATTTTGGCAGCACTTCCCTTTGGTCCCTATATCGTACACAGATGCGTGTATACAGGGAACAAATAGGAAGTGCCATCGAAATTTTGTTAACCGTTTAAACTGAAATGACTTATAAAATATGCTTACATTATTATATTTGTAACTTGTCCAATACTAGGACAAATCCAACGAATATTGTATCAGATGAATATAGATTTCCGTTTTCTGTAACAACGAATACCCATATAACGATCATATACAACACTTGTCGGACGGGGCCAAATTTTTCTAAGGGGTTCACATAAGTAGTCAAAAAACATTCAATCTAAGTTTAAACCAAAAAACAACACAAATGAAAAAAGTGCGTTTTTGCGCTATGGCTTTTTTGCGCTTCACTAATAGGTGCGTCTTAAACTTCAAAAAAGCTCCTTAGTGGCGTCTTGCGCCTTTTTCCATCTACATGTACTTTCAATTTGAGTTACTTTCAATTTGTACTTTCAATTTATAAAATAACATGACAATGAAAATTATGAAGTATAAATTAGTTTGAGTTACTTTTGGTTAATTTTAGTTTAAAGTTATAAATTATGAAGTTAATTAGTTTCAATTTTTGAACGATAAACTAAGATTCCAATTTTGTTAATATTATAGTAACAAATTTGTCAATTTTAGTTTGTTAGTATTATAGCAACAAACTAAACTTTTAAGTTTGTCAATTTTTGTTAATATTACAACAACATTTTTTTTTTGAATATTGCAAATGCATTCTTCAAATTTGTTGGGACCGACTATTATAGCATTCGTTGGTGACATAATTAACCATGCATGCATAGAGGGTCATCATTACACCGTTTCATAAGTCTTAATCAAGTTACTACCGTTAAACAATCACATTTACTTCATTTTTTTCTCAAATGATACTACAACATAATCAACCTAAACACACAATCAACGTAAACCCAATTATATACATGATAATCGTTGTTGTCATGCTCCTAAATCAAGCACATATGTGATTAATCAACAATTTCAACCACCTAATCAATTCCACTTATTCCCAAATCAGTGTATAACATTATCGATGTCATATGCATCTCACAACACAACAAATTTCATACCCATAAACCATCAATTTCAAACCCCACATAAACATACAAAACAACCCTAAATAGCCCTAAATAAGCCTAAATAACCCTAATTAAACATATAATAGGGATTAGAAGTCATACCGGAACAATTTGAGAAGATGGAATCAAGTTTTGGATGAAGAAATCGGCTGATGGAAGGGGGGCGACAGCAGCAGGTTTTTTTTTTTTTTTGTGTTGGTTAAGTGGTTTGGGGAAGAAAGGCCACGGTGGAAATAAAGCTCCATGTCGAGCGACGGCTAGCGACGGCCGCTTTTTTGGCCGTCGCTCACTCTCATTGCAAATTGAAGTCTCTCTTGTAGTGTAGGGAACCTTCCTCGAACACGCGCGCGCACACACGTACGCATGCACGAACGAAGTTTAGAGTTGTCGATATGCTTAAAAACTACGGATTATGCTTATAGATGGTAGATATTAGAACATGGCGAAGTCTGATATTACTGTTATAATGAATACTAACAGTCAATAAGATCATATCTATTCTTTTTTTAAAACATGTTCAGATGGTTCTATCATAATTTTTTTTAATTATATAAAAACTAAAAAAGGAAACAAATCAGCATTAAAAAAAAAAATGCTATAGAGCCCAAAAGTTGGTGGCCAGGTTTGTGCGGGAATATGCGGGATTCACGGAGTTACATTGATTTCCATTTATTAACTAAGTACCAGCTATCAGATAATAAATGGCTAAATTTTCTTATCCTCATTTGGGGCTATTGACGTCAAAAGTTGGTCACTAGTGACAGTCAACCCTCAATCATGTGTAGAACACACGAATAATAATCACAGAGCACGGAAAAATAAGTAAAAAGGGGGAACACACGCATAATTTTTATAGTGGTTCGACAAGAGATAGTGCCTACGTCCACTTTATATATATCGATTTGCTTTTGATTACAAGTACAATTTGTTTTCTTTTTGAAGAAAGTGGGAGATGAACACAAAATCATTGTGTTGCAGAAAAAGAGTTGGCTATTTTTGGAGCGTGGGTTTTGAACTTGAGAGAGAAAGCTCCGAAAAAGTCCCCCTTTCCATTTTGGGTATGGAGGTATTTATAGGTGAAGAAGTGAGCTGAGCGAGGTCCAACGTGGCCTGCTTCTTTTGCGGAGTTTGGACACGTGGAGCTTGATCCAATGAGGTGATTGCGGTGGTGGGACCCGGTCTACTGCTGAGTAATAGTATACTCGAGAATTATGGCTTGCGTGGCACTCGAGATATTTCCAAGTGGATCCTAGGGTATCTGGTCGATCCGATCTTTAAGGAGATGCTCGACTCAGTTGGTTTGGGAGAGCGATTATGCCGAAATATAATATGTCGCTGCTTTGAGTGAGTCCGGCTCGGGCCAATTCTTGCTCGGGCTTTCTGGAGTAGAGGTCGTCCGTTGGTGTCGGTTGGCGTTGAATGATGAGCCTTTTGACATTGGGCTTCGATTCATTGAACCGCGACAACTTTTGCCAAAAAGTTGGTCAACACTTTGCCCCATATAATACATCTTCATTGATAGAGGGAGGTGTGTTCAAGATGTTATATCGGAGTTCAATGTGTGGGTAGCTATGGTTACGCCGAACCATATTGAGGCCAGAAATCCGACGATCCCAATAGTTGCATTAAGATCAGAAAACCGACGATTGGTGCCGATTGTATTAAGGCCGAAAAATCGACAACCACCAAAGACCGTATTAAGGCCTAGAATGCTACGAAGGTGGTGGACAATTGTTGCCGTAATATCCAATACCTGCAAAGATTGTGTTGGCACTATAAGAAAAATACCTTATTGCAACTAGCTATTTGCAATAGGCGATAAATGACAGTTGTAGTAAATGATATTTAACAACAAACCTATTATAATAGTTGCAATAGATAATATTTAGCAACATGCCTTTTCTTCCTGTTGCGAAAAACATACTTTTAGCAACTTCGCTTTGCTTTCTGTTGCAAAAACATACTTTAGCAACTGTTCTTCCATAACAATTGCAACAAACATATCCTTTACAACTGCGCTTCCTAGCCAGTTGCCAAAAAAAAATATCTTTTAGCAATTGTTTTCGCCACTTGCAATAATTGCAGATGCGAAAAACATACTCCGAAATTTTAATAATTAATTTTAAATTATTTCTATTAAATAATTAACTAATAGTAATTATGTAAAAGATTAATAATTAATAATAAAATTTAATTATTATAAATTAATATTTATAATTGATAATTAAATAATAATAATTAATAATTAACAAATAATAATAATTAACAGCTAAAAAATAATTAATTAAATAAATAAATATTAAATCATAATAATCTAATAGATAAAAATTAATCATTACTTTGAAGTATGAATATGTATAAATAATTAATAAATTCATAATCAACAAATAAATGATAATTGATTAACATTATTGTTAAAAAGTAATTAATAATTAATAATAATTTTTTGTATGAATTAATTATAATTCATGTTTGAAAGAGGTATTTTTATGAAT
Source organism: Allium sativum (assembly GCA_030737875.1). Lineage (NCBI taxonomy): Eukaryota > Viridiplantae > Streptophyta > Magnoliopsida > Asparagales > Amaryllidaceae > Allium > Allium sativum. Next base: position 160,997,114 of record CM060925.1, read on the forward strand.
TAATTAATTATTTGTTATTAGTACTTGTTGATATTACCGTTTAATTTAAGTATTTTTAAATTTATATTAAATTAATGTTTAAATAGGTATATAATTTTCTAAAAAATGATGCTTTTATATATGTTTAAAAATAATAATTGATGGAATTTTGGTCCCGCCTTAAATTTTAAATTAACTATTAATTAAATAATACATAATTAATATGAAATAACCAATAATTAATCAATGTTAATGTTTGATAACTAAAGTTTAATCGCCTCGCAAAAAAAGAACTAAAGTTTAATATCTATTTATTAAATTTCAATAGCAACTTTACTTTACTGACAGCTGGAAATATCTTTTGCAGCTCGTCACTTACATGTCTACAAATTTTGTTGGCTACAAACTGTTAAAATGTTTTGGCTCCTAGGTCTGGAATTTTGGCTCCAAATCCAAAATTTGAGCCAAAATATTCACCTTTCTCGAGAGTTGCTTTGCAGGGAATATTTTTAAAATCGTGTGGCATCCTTCCCAACGACTAGCCTAATTATTACTCAGCTATATAGCTTGAAAAAAAAAAGCCTTCTCCTAAAATTATTCTACCGCCACTGTCATCCTATTAGCCCTAATTTTCGCCACCATCTTCTCCTACTAATCTAGATCAGATCTGGAAATTGTTCGATTGATGGATCGAGCCACCAGGGAAATCAGTAGTTTCAGCGTTGCTATACTCAACGCAACCAGACCTGGCCTAAGCCCAATGCAAGCAAGACTAATGTCTAGGGCAACATGCTTAGGAGGGGCAACGGGAAATGATTATCGTTCGCTAAAGAAAGACACGAAGGGATGAAAGACAAGCCGCGACCCCAAAATCTCTTGCAGGCCACCGTACAATCACTATCAGAACCTCCCCGCGCCATCAGATCCTCTCACGCACCACCTGAACAAAAGTAACAAAGTGACAATTGCAGCCCGAAATCCGATTTTGCTCTAATTTCAGTATAATTGCCGCTCCTTGCTCCCTTGTATTATGCGTAGTGCTCTGCTTCCCTACCCTATGCGACAGATCTGACTGATTTTGTAAGTTTTTATTTTATTATTTAAAAAATATGATTGTTGTTTTGGTTGCTATTGAAAATATGATTGTTGTTGGGCTTGGTTGAAAATATGAGTTGTTGGGCTTGGTTGAAAATATGAGTTGTTGTAACGAAATATTGATTCTTGATTTCTCAGTAAGAATTTTGAATGTTAATACAAATAAGATTGTTGCTGATAATCAGTTTATTACAATGTTTTTTATAAAATTAATCATTTTTGTCAGTTTATTGAAAATGAATACTATAAATTTGCAGTTTAGTTATAAGGATATAAAGAAAATGTTAGTCCCTTGCATCTACTTTCAGAATAGAAGAAGCCTTTGAAAACTGATCATTATTTTTCTTTGGGAAATTTTTTTTTTGAAAGAGTAAAGCTCGTATAGGACATTGTATGTCCTTGGGCCGGCCCTGAACACAACTATCTAACAACCAAACCTTTCTTTCTTAGAACTTGTCTGTTGCGGTGGATCGAAAATGGAAGACATGTGGCATCAGGTTTGCTGCAATGGGTCTAGCTATATCTTAGCTATTGATATATTTCTTTTTGTCATTTGTTTTGTGTTCTCTTAGTTTTTCGCAAATCCTTTAATTTTCTATAGGTTATTATGCTAACCGAGTTATATACTTTTAGGTACCAATTTTCATGAAAAATATATATATACTAAGCATGGTAATTATCAACCTTCTAAATTATGTGCATTACCTTACTTGTTTTTGTTTGAAGTATGTGCACAGCCATAGGATACCTTACCTGTTGCATAGCCATGAAGGACATTCAGTTTTTCTTATGCTATGAATAGAAGTTTGACTACTTTACATTTCAAAAGGATCAAAATGGTATATCTCAAACTCTCCAGGTATTGTCAAGATCAAAATAAATTGGAATGTGTCAAGTCTTAATTAATTTGCATAGATAACTTTTAAATGGCAAATGTTGACTGCTAAAAATAAATGTGGTAAACGATAAATTCATAATATACGTATTTCTCTGCTTCTAATCTACGTAGATAATCATAAGAATGAGACCATTAAACAAAGAAGATGAGGAGAGTGATCGGATTGTGCAAAAGACATCTTCGAATTCGGTTTTAATTCCTGACCATATGTTCACGTTTGACTCGGTAGCATATACTCAATCAAGTCAGGTAATTAATTTTAATTTTTCGGTGGAGTGTAATTTTTCCTTTTATATCATAATGACTTTAATCACTTCATTTAAATTTTATCAACATAAAATATTTGAACTTGTTGGACTTCCTTTGGTGGAAAACTGTTTGGCTGGTTTTAATAGTTCCGTTTTTGCCTATGGACTGGTAATTTTTATTTGCATAGAGTAAATTCATATATGTTTTCTTTTTGTTTAACTACATATGTTTAATCATTATATAAGTTTTTTTTGTTTATCTATATATGTTTAACTAAGGTGCGGAAGCATTGCTTGGTCGTTTGCTGGTGCTTCTGCGAAGTGCACATTCTTTATGAAAATGATGATCATTTTGGTTAGTAGCAGCATTCTTCTGTACAAGATATTGTTATACATGAATGTGTTGTGTGAGAGAATAAATTGTTATACGTGAATAGTATATGAAAATTATAGAAATTTTTGTTGCAATTGTTTGTACTATTAAAACTTTGCTAAAATAAAAAATTTATTTGTTTATTTCATTCTGTGACATACACTATTACTAAAATGAATACATTTAATATGTAGTATCTATAAGATGTATTGTATTTATAGATTTATAAATATATTGCAACGGGCATATACTGTTGCAACAGCAAAAGCCTATTGCAAAAAAGTATAGCGCAACATCTTATTGCAACAGGCAGAAAATGTTGCGAACTTTTTACAACTCCGGCCATACTAACAAGCGTGGGTATGTTGCAATTGGTCTACTGCAACAGGTATTGCCTGTTGCAAAAAGTGTTTTTTGTTGTACTGGGGCCATTCTCGGTTTAGAGGTGACTTTGAACTTGTTTAGGCGAGTACTAACCAAATCCGGCTTAAAGAATCGGCAAGCAGTAATCACACTTGGCTTAAAGGGATGGCAAGCATCAACCATACTCAGGTTATGTATTTGGTGAGTATTATCCATACTCGATTATGGAAGTGGCGAGAATTAACCATACTCGGCTTACGGAGGTAGCGAGTATTATCTATACTCGGCTTTTAGAAAGTGTTAACCAAGCTCGACTTGTATAATCTTGTTTGTACTTAACTAATGGAGTCTGATATGGTGGCGAGCATCGATCATGTTCTTAGTGACGATGGCAAGCATCAACCATATTTTCGTAAGTGATATTTGAGTATTGCAAAATTTTGTCGAGTAGAAAGTGCACTCGGTTTAGAGGAGGGGCGAGTACTATCTATACTCGGCTTATTAAGGGTTAACCATACTTGGCTTGTGGAGTTGGTTCGACATGGCGGTAGGTATCAACCGTAATTTAATTACGCTGGCTAACACTGACCATGTTTGGGTCGACGAACGTCAGTTATGCTCGGTTTGTACATAATCCATGTTAGAAAAGGAAAGTTTATTGTTATTAAGGAATTATTACAAGGAAATGAAAATAAATTCTAATCGGGTGAAAGATGGATCGGAGCACCCCGAGGAGCTAAATCCTAACTCCGTACATGTGTACTTCAGCATACCCGTATTATTGAAAAAAAATACATTTCTAAAAAAAGTTTAAATTCTACTAATTGATGATGATGCCACGATTGTTGGGCTCAGGGTCCTTCCGTTTCTAGGAGCTCGAGGATCGGCCTGAGGAGCTTGGGCAGAAGGTTGTGGTGGCATGGCCTGTTCGGGCTTCTTGACATATTCGGGTAGTTCTCCATGTCTAACCTTATCCTCGATGAGACCGCACAAGTGCCTACATTCACTGGTGCTATGGCTTGCTATGTTGTGGTACATGCAGTGCTTCCCAGAGTCGAGTTGTTTTTGTGTCGGCGCTCTTTGAGGAGGATTTGGGAAGGGAAGAGATCCTCGTACATCAAGGTAGAAGTCGAGCAGGAAGGAATTGTGCTCGGTGTATTGGTCGTACTTGTTCTCGATCCAGAGTCATAAGTTACGATCATTCTTTTCCGAGACCTTTTCTTTTCTTTTGTTCTAGATATTGATGTTGGATGGACCTCCATCTTTGGTGGCGAGCACCTAGTGGCTATCCATCTCAATGCTGGCGTCTTCTTGTCAGAGGAACATTTAGGCATCGGCATAAAAATCTTCAATATCCTTAGGAGGATCTCTGGTTTAAGAAATTCGGAACTCTGATCGGTTCTGAACATCTGCAATGTCGGCCATAAGCACCATCGAATGCTCGGGTCGATCGACTGATGCTACGGCCGCATTGAATCTTTCTAGGAAGGACTAGAGGGTATCACCGGATTGTTGCTTGATGGAGGTCAGGAACATGACACTCTTTGGTCGGGAGATGTGAACTCTGAACTGCTCGATGAAGCGGGCGACCAGCATGTTCCAACTGCTGATCAAATTAGTTGTTAACTGCCGGAACCACATCCCGGCTATGTCCATAAGGAAGAGAGGGAATCATTTAGTCATAACGTTGGTCGATGCAGAGAGTACTTCCATGTGGCGCATGTATCGTATGAGATGAATGGTTGGGTCGGTCCAGCCACTATAGGGCTATATGGCCGGGAACTTGAAGTCTGGAGGATTTCGGGAGTTCCTGATTTCCCTGGTGAATGAGCTGCGGTGGATATCATCTATATCCTATTGAAAAGACGTGTCTCGGGTGAAGCATCTGATGATACTTGCAAACTGGCTTCCATCTCCGAGGAGTCGCTGCCATGAATCCAGCTCTGCACTATGAGAATCCCAGTGCTAGGATCCGCCGAAAGCATGCTCGGAAGGGGAATCGTTGGTTGGGTTCAACCTCCGTGAGTTGAGTGAAGGTGAGGGTGCGGGTGAACCCCAGCTGTTGGTTCTGGGCAGACTAGCTCCACGTGAGTAGAATGAGGATTGGACCGAGTCATGCCCGTGATGGAGGGTCCTGGCTGATCCAACATAGAATGTGATGTTCAGGGCTCTATGTTGCCCCTGCCCAGGGTGATATTATGATGGTCTGTAGTAGCATTTTCCTCCGACATGTTGGGAATCAGTATGGTAGAGTGGTCTCCCTGGTTTGAAGGGAAGGCGTCACCAGCTCTTCATTGGAGTGAAAGCGGCGTAAGATGGGTTTATGGTAAGATACTGGGTTGTAATGGGAATGGCGCCGATCCCGGTTGACCCAGTTATTGTTCGGTCAGTCCAGGGAGTCGAGATGTCCTCTTGAGTGGAGGCAAAATGGTCGAACGACCTAGATCTTGATCGCGGGCCTCCTGAGAAACTGCAGCTGCAACTGCACTAGTTGCAGGAAGTGACACTCTTGGAAGTGGCCGGTCGGGAAGTAAAGTCGAGCCAGAAGGAAGCAAAGGTATGGGCTGATCTGTGGCTTGTATTTGTGCAGATCGGAGATCCGTTATTACCCCAGCCTCGTCCGATGGAGGAATTCATGTTGAAGCATTAAATCCCTTCTCTATCCAGCCGAGGAGGTTATTCGTCAATTGTTGTTGATGTTTGAGAAGTTCACCCTGAGATGTCATCTGATTCTGAACTCGGACAATATTTTATTAACGTCGTCCTTGGTAAGGTATTGGGATGCATCTTCCTGGGAGGAAGCCTCATGAATTGCCTCCACTGCTGTTGTTCCTGCTGCATTGGCATGTAAAGGATGAGAAGTCGGAGCATCCTTCTTCCACTTGTTTTCCATGGTCGGCTTAGAAATTGCTGAAGACGGTCGAAGGTCGTAGAGTATGTCTAGACGTGCCTGCCCCTTGCTGGCTCGCCAAAGTGTTGACGTCAAAAGTTAGTCAATCGTGATAGTCAACCCCAATCGTGCATAGAACACATGAATAATAATCACAAGTATGGAAAAATAAGTAAAAACGGGGAATACACACAGAATTTTTGTAGTGGTTCGGCAAGAAATAGTGCCTACGTCCACTTTATATATATTGATTTGCTTTTTATTACAAGTACAGTTTGTTTTCTTTTTGAGTAAAGTGGGAGATGAACACAAAATCGTTGTGTTACAGGACAAGAGTTCGCTATTTTTGGAGTTAGCCGTGGGTTTTGAACTTGAGAGAGGAAGCTCTAAAAAAGTCCCCCATTCCATTTTGGGCATGGAGGTATTTCTAGGTGAAGAAGTAGGTTGAGCGAGATGCAACGTGGCCTGCTTCTTTTGCGAAGTTTGGACACGTTGAGTATAACAACCCGAAATTTTAGTGCATTTTATTTAATGATTTAATTTAAATTTAAATTTCTGTTTTTTGTTTCTTTAAAAACTCAATTTATTTGTATTTTATTTAAATAATTATTTTGATTATGAATTTAAAACTATATTTATTTTGGATTTTATATAACGAATGAATATGATTTAATAATTGAAAACAATATTGGATTCCAAATCTTATTTATTTAATTGAGTTTATTTATTTGGATTTGGAGTTTAGTTCTTAAGATTTTATTAAAATATTAAAATCATATTATTATATAATTTGTTTTCGATATTAAAATTTTTATCTATTCTAATTCTATTTTTATTTCGTCAACTAAAAACAACGTTCCGCTTTTATTTGTCAGAATCCGTTGGTTCAAATGTAAAAACTGTTCATTTCGTTTGAATCAAAACTGTCAACTCCATTTCGTATTTCTGATCGTTGTTCTTTTTAATTTAAAACCGCTGACGGTGCTTTATCGGTTCAAATCTAAAATCATTCGTTCCCATTGTTTCAAAATATGTATAAACATACTTGATAAGAAAAATGTACTAGCCTCTTGAATTTAAACCGCTCGAAACTCTTATTTCTTCGTGAATATAATAACTGATATGCTCTTTCGTACCCCCAAGAGCTGTTACGTTTGCAGTACCCGATGGCACTCTTCGTATAACATTAAATAAAAGGACTGAACATAGAAAAAACAAAAAGCTTTCTTCACGATTTATCTTTATCCACCTTTCTTCTTTTCATAGCAGATTTCTCCAATATGTTTTATTTCTACCATCGCAACTCCTCTCTCCTTCCCTGGACTGTCCTACTCTAATGGAACCGTACCCCTCAACTGCCAAACCCCACTTGCGAGCCTCCTCCTCTGACCAAAGCCTTCGCCTTGTCTTCCGAGCCACCAACAGTGCCAAGTTCCGTCGGAAGAACCCTGCGCACCCAAGCCGACCTCTACTCCCTCCCTACGCCAGTGCCGAGCTCCGCCCATGACAGCAAGCCCGCCATCAGCTGAAAGCCCCCTCTGTTCATTCCCGAACCGCACCCAAGCCCGAACGAGCTCCACCATGCTACTGACCCCTCTGCCTCCTTCCTGTAATAACCCGCACCTCCATTCACGCTAGATATTGTCCCCAACTTAGCCACCGTATAAGTGTGGGGTTTTGTTCCTCAAAAGGCCTCGGCGTTATTAAGAGATGGGCTCTACTATATAAGTACCCACTTCACACAGGCTTCCACGATGTGGGACTTGGGGGTGTTACATTCTCCCCTCCTACAGAGCCCAATATCCCCATTGGTTCACAAACACCTCACTCAGGCGCTGTGGTCCACACAGAAGCCACAATTCCGACTGAGTATTGGCTCTAATACCATTGTAACAACCAACACCTCCGTTCACGCAAGATATTGTCCCCAACTTAGACACCGTATAAGTGTGGGGTTTTGTTCCTCAAAAGGCCTCGGCATTAGTAAGAGATGGGCTCTACTATATAAGTACCCACTTCACACAGGCTTCCACGATGTGGGACTTAGGGGTGTTACACTTCCAACCTTCCAACTCATCCAAGATTCGCCTCCCCAGTCTGTTACCCCACCTGAAAACTGCCGAAGCTCCGCTCCACCCAGTTTCCATCACCGAACCCAACTACTCGAAATCCCGATGTCCGAACCCGCATGCGTGTGTGACTGGGTATGTGGCGTGAACTGTGCGTGACTGTTAATGGTGTTGTGTGTGTATACTATGAAGTATGAAGGTGTATTTTTGGTTTGCGTGGTGTTATTTGTGTTGAGTAATTATACTATGTACATTTTATAATTTTGTTATGTATATATATACATATATATATATACATATATATATATAATATGTGTGCATATTGTGTGTGTATTCATTCCAATGTGTATTGGTTTTAGCTTTGCATGAGTTCTGATTTTTATGTGAATTCGCGGTATGTGTTTAAATATATATTTTATAATATTTTACTGGTCTGCGTTGAATTATATATATATATATGTGTGTGTGTGTGTGTGCGCGTGCGTGTGTGTGTGTGTTATATTTTAACTGTATATAAATATAAATATTGTTTTGAAAATTTTATTGGGTTTATTTTCGGGTGTTTGTATGGCGTTGAGTTCAAATACCATTCCAATACCCGATGAGCGTACCGATAGTCGAGAAATTCCCCAACCCCTTCCTATTAAAATAAAATAATATTGACTGATCATCGAGTTGGATCCATTTTGAATCGTCGTCGGTTGATTCGCTGTCAGTCCGTCTACCGTCTCCATCCTGTACCACGAAAGGTGAATTTATCTCACACCTGACTCACATTTATTTCATGGATGTTAGATCAACTAGATGAACTGTTATGAAATGTATAGGATTGCTGATAGAAATTGTTTGATTTGATATATATGCACATTCCATATGTGACACGATATATTCATATGACACGTAGTTGCACTGATGATATATATGCTGTGGTCGTTGCTTTGTGATTGTTGTTTGATACCCCTAGTTTAGGAAAAAACACTAAGGGTTGAAATGATAGATACCCGAACGGACATTAGATTAGGGAAAAATCGTTATGGGTTGAAATGAAAGACCTAAACGATTTTTACTGAATTTGGGATCGCGGGTTGAAATGATAGACCCGTAGAAATTTTATAAATCGCGGATTGAAATGATAAATATCCGTATCACTTGACCATAGGACATAAAACTATATACGAACACCGTTGGTCATGTTTTCGAAGTTAACTGATTTGAGAAACTTAATTTTATATTAATTTAAGATTTAATATATTTTTTATTTTTTATTTATATTTCTGAGATTTTAAAATTAAATTTTATAAATCTTAAATTATATGTTTCAAAATGATCTTAGGAGTAAATAGTTTTATTTATTTTAAACTATTTAGTTTATTAATATAACTATTTGATATATATATATATTTATTTTAATCTATTTTATATTATTTTATAATTATATATTTTTATAATCTATTTCTAATTAATTATTAGAATTTTATAAACTTATATATATTCAAAATTAATTTTCTTATATATATATTTTATAAACTTTAATATTAAACTCAAGATGGATAAGTTCGATTTCGTGATTTAAATTCAAAGTTAAAGATGTAAATTTATATAACGATAACTGAATAACGAATGAACTCATATTAAGTTTTGGATTCAAATTGATACGAACTTTTGGTAGAGATAAATTTGAATTAGGTAAAAGTGAAATGAATTTGAATTCGAATTGGGTTGAACTTATAAGAGTTGAACTTGAACTATGAAATTATTTTGAAATTGAATTTCCTAATTAAGGAACGAATTTGATTTTTTAATCAATTGAATGAGAATTTGAATTGGATTTAAAATATGAACTTATATGGGAAATAAACTTGATTTTTTTTTTAAAATTGATGTCTAATTTGAACCATATTTGATAAGAAATAAATTCGATTTCTTTAGCGACTAAAATGTGAATTTGAATATAAGGCTTCGACTCAAATTTTAAGTAATGAATTTGAATAAGTTCGATTTGAGTCAATATATTATATGATTTGATTTAATTTGAAACATAAGATTTCGATGTGAATTATATAAACTAGATTTGAATCTAAGTGATTTGATTCTTGAATTGACTTAATCGAATTCATATAAATGAAAATTTGGTTATACGATTTGTTCGATTTATAATTAACGATTTCGAATTGTATGACTTGAGTTATAAAATTTAATATAATTTGGTGGAATTGAAATATAAGATTTTATTTGAGTTATATAAACTGAATTTGAACCTAAGTGATCGGATTTTTGAATCAACTTAAACGAATACATATAAAGGTAAACTAGATTATATGAATTGTTTATATTTATGAAAAACGATTTCGAATATATGACTTTAATTATAAAGTACGATATAGTTTGTTAAAACTGAAATGTAACTTTTTGACTTGAATCGTATATTTCGGAATTCGAACCAAAACGTTGGATTTAAGTGAATCGACTTGAAACGATTTCTTATAACGGATTTTTTTGAATTATTTGAATTGTTTTGAACTTGGATTCTTGCGAATATAAAACAAACCAAAATTGTTAGCGAAGATAAAAGGTTTGGTATCGATTTAAACGGGAATTGAGAAATTTAAGGTATAATTTAAATATAAGTCGATTTTGGATTTGAGATTCGTTATACGAATCCTTTCGAAAATTATAATCGAAAATACTATATCTGAATCTTTACGATATGATTCTACATCGATTTGGGTTAAACATCTTGACTTGTTTTCAAACTTTAATATAATCGAAGTTAGATATGTAATTTTGAATTCAAATTTGAATTTGAGATTTTGTATAATTGACTTTTATAAAGTGATTTATAAAATAATGACCACGGTGCGAAAAATGTAAACAATTGGTTGTTAAAGAGACCAGGATCGACTATTGTCATACTCTCTGCCAGTATCGAAAACCACTTTTACAACTATGTACGTGGTGGAGTTCCAGAATGAAGGGGATGATTTGGCGAACGACTCTATTTTATATTTCATATTAATTATGAGACCTTGACTACCTTGAGTCAGCTTGATGTGGCTAAAACAGGAGCTACGCACGGACCAAGTGAGGTCATACCTCCTATCGAGCGCACTTCTTCGATGCCATTATATTACATTTGTGATGTGTTTGGTGGCCACCCTCCGATTTGATAATGGGAGTGTGTCTCAGGTGGGCGGTGGTAGCTGCTATGCGTCACCACCAGTCCGGCTCTGTAAACAGTAAATCCACCCTGGCATTCCTTGTGTGCCTTGTCACATGCCTTATACGAGCCCACTACGATTTTGTTTTGTACTGTTTTATATGGAGTACCCTATGATATCCCTCTAGTTTACGGAGGAATTACGGTATTGTATATACTACGGGAATATATAAACGGTGTAAGGGTAATCCCGCTTACGCTATTTTGATATTTTCACTTTACTGATATACACTATTGTATATAGCGTATTATACTATATAGTATTAGTTTGACAGATCCTTAGAGGATGGTGATTTCAAACATCCTTTAAGTTACTGATTGCATTTCATCGAACATTTCATTTTGAGTTGATTATTTCCATGAGAATGTTAGTCCTGATCCAAGTTGTTTGTTTTTGCATTATTGCTCGGGTCAGATCGAGTATTCCAGTTTGGAGATTTAACCTTGGAGTAGGAGCTTATCTTGGGTTTTGCTACCTGTATCTACTCATTGATTAGTTGTTCCAGTGTCAGCTATTCTCAGTGTTTTGTTTCATACTGTTATTATTTACTTATGTATCAAAATTCGTTATATTAGACTTCCGCTGTATTGTCTATGTAAACCCTGACGTAAAATATTTATTAGTAGCTTCATAAACTACTATTGTATTTTGTATTTTCCGCTGCGAGGTATTATATTGCTCTGTATCTGTGTCTGAGATTTGTGATTTTGTGATTTATTCTGCTTACCCTAAAAGCTAATAACAATCTGTTTTTTTGGACGTTTCGAGTTGACATATTTTGTCGATTCGGCACGGTCAAAATGGCGGGTCGTTACGGTTGGTATCAAAGCTTTGGTTTTATCAAAGCTTTAGCCTATGGGGTAAACACTCATTAGAGATAGGGTAGTGAACTGGTGATACCCTATAATAAGTGGAATCAGTCCCAGAATCCTTCTTGAGAGAGAGAGCGTATTTTTAAAGTATAAATGGTTTTTAAAATGGTTTTAAAGCAAATATTTCTGAATATAAAATTTTGTTTAATATTTAAATCATTTTTTTTGACATTTCCTTTCTATTCGAATCCATCTTCCTTCTTAGAGCCTCTTTGATTAGGTTCTTTCATTCGTTCAGCTTTTAACTTGAATTTTATAACTTTTCTTTGTCCACAACAAGGTGAGAAGTAGAACGAGAGTAAAATCTTCTAGTGAGTCCATTCATATCTAAATATTGGTTCGATTAGGTATTATAATTCCTTTGATATAACATCGAAATTCTGACATATATTTTTGGAAGTAGATATTTGAAATAACATTTTTTCTTTGGTAATACCAATATTTTGAGAGAATTTGATATTTATATTTTATAAAACGTATATTTTAATAAGATTTAAATTTTGTAAAAAAATGATTTTATCTTGGTATAATGATAGTTTATAAATATATGTATATATTGGAATTTATAAATTTTAAATTGGTTTATAATGATTTTAAATTTATGATCTGTATATATATATATAAGTTAAATATAGATAACATGGATTGAAATTATTTTGGTATAGTATAGAATAATATTGTTATATATTTGATTTAATAATAATATTATTTGCATATTTATTTTAGATTTAAGTTGAATTTTAATAAATAAATGAGTGGGGGAGAGATATAATTTTTCCCTACTTAAGATTTTAACGATTTGAAATATATTATTTATAATATATGATTTGAAATTTGTATATATTTTGTTTAATAATGAAAGATGTTTTGATAATTACTTTGACGTCAAAATTGGCCTATCGAATACCTAGTGATTTGGGTATATGTCTGATCAACGTATATGTTAAATCCTATATGTGTTAGATAGATATAGAGTCACACTCTAGTCGCTTGAGAATGATTCTGGTGATGACTATAGCATCATCGATATCTGTTTTCGAGTTTCGAAAGTGGGATAACTATATATTGCCAATCAAGACGTCAAGTGAATACTTAATGCTATTTTGAAATGTTTGAACGATATTTTAACTTTTGGTTTGTATATATTTAAAAATATTATATAATATGATAATAAATATGAACCATTAGTTTAAATATATTATTTAATTACTATTTCCTTGCCTCTTTCCTTTTCGGGGACGAAAAGTTTTGAGTAGGGAGAATGTAACAACTCGAATTTTTAGTGTATTTTATTTAATGATTTAATTTTAATTTCTATTTTTTTTGTTTCTTTAAAAACTCAATTTATTTGTATTTTATTTAAATAATTATTTTGATTATGATTTTAAAACTATATTTATTTTGGAATGAATATGATTTTAATATGATTTAATAATTGAAAACAATATTAGATTCCAAATCTTATTTATATAATTGAGTTTATTTATTTGGATTTGGAGTTTATTTCTTAAGATTTAATTAAAATATTAAACTCGTAATATTATATAATTTGTTTCGATAGTAAAATTTTCATCTGTTCTAATTCTATTTTTATTTCGTCAACTAAAAACAATGTTCCGCTTTTATTTCTCGGAAACTATTGGTTCAAATGTAAAAACTGTTCATTCCATTTGAATCGAAATTGTCGACTCCATTTCGTATTTCTGATCGTTGTTCTTTTTAATTTAAAACCGTTGACGGTACTTTGCCGGTTCAAATCTAAAGTCATTCGTTCCCATTGTTTCAAAATATGTATAAACATACTTGATAAGAAAAATGTACTAGCCTCTTGGATTTAAACCGCTCTAAACTCTTATTTCTTCGTGAATATAATAACTGATATGCCCTTTCGTACCCCAAAAGCTGTTGCGTTTGCAGTACCCAATGGCACTCTTCGTATAACATTAAATAAAAGGACCGAATATAGAAAAAACAAAAAGCTTTCCTCACGACCCTTATCTTTATCCACCTTTCTTCTTTTCACAGCAGATTTCTCCAATATGTTTTCTTTTTGCCATCGCAACTCCTCTCTCCTTCCCTGGACTGCCTTGCTCTGATGGAGCCGCACCCCTCAACTGCCAAACTCCACTTGCAAGCCTCCTCCTCTGACCAAAGCCTCTGCCTTGTCCTCCGAGCCACCAACAGCGCCAAGTTCCTTAGGAAGAACCCCTCCGCACCCAAGCCGACCTCTGCTCCCTCCTTACGCCAGTGCCGAGCTCCGCCCATGACAGCAAGTCCGCCATCGGCTGAAAGCCCCCTCTATTCATTCCTGAACCGCACCCAAGCCCGAACGAGCTCCACCATGCTACTGACCCCTCCGCCTCCTTCCAACCTTCCAGCTCATATAAGATTCGCCTCCCCAGTCTGTTACCCCACCTGAAAACTGCCGAAGCTCCGCTCCATCCAGTTGCCATCACCGAACCCAACCGCTTGAATTCCCGATATCCGAACCCGCATGCCTGTGTGACTGGATATGTGGCATGAACTGTGTGTGAGTGTTAATGGTGTTGTGTGTGTATACTGTGTAGTACGAAGGTGTATTTTTGGTTGTGCGTGGTGTTATTTGTGTTGAGTCATTATACTATGTGCATTTTATAATTTTGTTATATATATATATATATATATATATATAATATGTGTGTATATTGCGCGTGTATTCATTCCAGTGTGTGTTGGTTTTGGCTTTGTGTGAGTTCTGATTTTTTTGTGAATTCGCGGTGTGTGTTTAATTATATATTTTACTGGTCTGCGTCGAATTTTATATATATATATATATATATATATATATATATGTGTGTGTGTGTGTGTGTGTGTGTTATATTTTATATTTTAACTGTATATAAATATAAAAATTGTTTTGAAAATTTTACTGGGTTTATTTTTGGGTGTTTGTATGGCGTTGAGTTCAAAAACCATTCCAATATCCGATGAGCGTACTAATAGTCGAGAAATTCCCCAACCCCTTCCTATTAAAATAAAATAATATTGATCGATCATCGAGTTGGATCCATTTTGAATCATCATCGGTTGATTCGGTGTCATTCCGTCTACTGTCTCCATTCTGTACCACAAAAGGTGAGTTTATCTCACAAATGACTCACATTTATTTCGTGGATGTTATATCAACTAAATGAACTGTTATGAAATGTATAGGATTGCTGATAGAAATTGTTTGATTTGATATATATGCACATTCCATATGTGACACGATGTATTCATATAACACGCAGTTGCACAAATGATATATATGATGTGATCGTTGCTTTGTGATTATTGTTTGATACCCCTAGTTTAGGAAAAATCACTAAGGGTTGAAATGATACATACACGAGCATACATTAGAATAGGAAAAAATCGTTATGGGTTGAAATGATAGACCTAAACGATTTTTACTGAATTTGGGATCGCGGGTTGAAATGATAGACCCGTAGAAATTTTATAAATTGGGGATTGAAATGATAAATATCCGTATCACTTAACCATAGGGTAGAAAACTATATATGGACACCGTTGGTCATGTTTTCGAAGTTAACTGATTTGAGAAATTTAATTTTATATTTTTTTATTTTATATTTTTATATTTATATTTTTTAGATTTTAAACTTTTTCAAAATAATTTTAGGAGTAAATAGTTTTATTTATTTTAAACCATATAATTTATTAATGTAAGTATTTAATTTTTTTATATAAATATTTATTTAAATCTATTTTATATTATTTTATACTTATATATGTTTATAGCCTATTTCAAATTAATTTTTAAAATTTTATAAACTTATATATATATATATATATATAAATATATATCTATTTTCAAAATTAATTTTCTTATATATATATTTTATAAACCTTAATTATAAACTCAAGATGGATAAGTTCGGTTTCGCGATTTAAATTCAAAGTTAAAGATGTAAATTTTTATAACAATAGTTGAATAACGAATGAACTCATATTAAGTTTTGTATTCGAATTGATACAAACTTTTGGTAGAGATAAATTTGAATTAGGTAAAAGTGAAATGAATTCGAATTCGAATTGGGTTGAACTTATAAGAGTTGAACTTGAATTATGAAATTGTTTTGAAATTGTATTTCCTAATTAAGGAATGAATTTGATTTTTTAATCAATTGAATGCGAATTTGAATTGGATTTAAAATATGAACTTATATGGGAAATAAACTTGAATTTTTTTTAAAATTGATGTCTAATTTGAACCATATTTGATAAGAAATAAATTCGATTTCTATAGCGACTAAAATGTGAATTTGAATATAAGGCTTCGACTCAAATTTTAAGTAATGAATTTGAATAAGTTCGATTTGAGTTAATATTTTATATGATTTGATTTAATTTGAAACATAAGATTTCGATGTGAATTATATAAACAGATTTGAACCTTAGTGATTTGATTCTTCAATTGACTTAATCGTTATCATATAAATGAAAATTTAATTATACAAATTGTTCGATTTATAATTAACGATTTCGATTTGTATGACTTGAGTTATAAAATATGATATAATTTGGTGGAATTGAAATATAAGATTTGATTTAAGTTATATAAATTGAATTTGAACCTAAGTGATTGGATTTTTGAATCAACTTAAACGAATCCATGTAAAGGTAAACTAGATTATATGAATTGTTTATATTTATGAATAACGATTTCGAATATATGACTTGAATTATAAAGTACGATATAGTTTGTTAAAACTGAAATGTAACTTTTTGACTTGAATCGTATATTTCGCAATTCGAACCAAAATGTTGGATTTAAATGAATTGACTTGAAATGATTTCTTATAAAGGAAATTTTTTTTGAATTGTTTTGAACTTGGATTCTTGCGAATATAAAACAAACCAAAAATGTTAGCGAAGTTAAAAGGTTTTGGTATCGATTTAAACGGTAATTGGGATATTTAAGGTACAATTTAAATATAAATCGATTTTGTATTTTAGATTCGATATACGAGTCCTTTCGAAAATCATAATCAAAGTTAAAATGTTATAGTATTAGCGTACACTATATCTGAATCTTTACGATATGGTTCTAAATCAATTTGGGTTAAACGATTTGAGTTGTTTTCAAACTTTAATATAATCGAAGTTAGATATGTAATTTTGAATTCAAATTTAAATTTGAGATTTTGTATAATTGATTTTTATAAAGTGATTTATAAAATTATGATCATGGTGTGAAAAATGTAAATAATTGGTTGTTAAAGAGACCGGGATCGACTATTATCATACTCTCTGCCAATACTGAAAACCACTTTAACAACTGTATACGCGGTGGAGTTCCAGAATGAAGGGGATGATTTGGCGAATGACTCTATTTTATATTTCATATTAATTACGAGACTTTGACTACCTTGAGTCAGCTTGATGTGGCTAAAAAGGAGTTATGCACGGACCAAGTGAGGTCATACCTCCTATCAAGCGCACTTCTTCGATACCATTCTATTATTTTTGTGATGTGTTTGGTGGCCACCCTCCGATTTGATAATGGGAGTGTGTCTTGAGGTGGGCGGTAGTAGCTGCTATGCGTTACCACTAGTCCAGCTCTGCAAACGGTGAATCAACCCTGGCATTCCTTGCGTGCCTTGTCACATGACTTATACGAGCCCACTACGATTTTGTTTTGTACTATTTTATATGGAGTACCCTCTGATAGCCCTCCAGTTTACGGAGGAATTACGGTATTGTATATCCTATGAGAATATGTGTAAGGGTAATCGTGGTAATCCCGCTTACGCTATTTTGATATTTTTACTTTACTGATAGACACTATTGTATATAGCGTATTATACGATACAGTATTAGTTTGACGGATCCTTAGAGGATGGTGATCCCAAACATCCTTTAAGTTACTGATTGCATTTTATCGAACATTTCGTTTTGAGTTGATTTACTTCCATGAGAATGTTAGTCCTGATCCGAGTTGTTTGTTTTTTCATTATTGCTCGGGTCAGATCGAGTATTCCAGTTTGGAGATTTATCCTTGCAGTTGGAGCTTATCTTGGATTTTGCTACCTGTATCTACTCATTGGTTAGTTTTTGCAATCTCAGCTATTCTCATTGTTTTGTTTCATACTGTTATTATTTCCTTATGTATCAAAATTCGTTATGTTAGACTTCCATTGTGTTGTTTATGTAAACCCTGATGTAAAATATTTATTAGTAGCTTCATGAACTACTATTGTATTTTGTATTTTCCGCTGCGAGGTATTTTATTGCTCTGTATCTGTGTATGAGATTTGTGATTCTGTGATTTATTCTGTTTACCCTAGAAGCTAATAACAGTCTGTTGTTTTGGGCGTTTCGAGTTGACATGTTTTGTCGATTCGGCACAGTCAAAATGGCGAGTCGTTACATTGAGCTTGATCTGGTATGGTGATTGCAGCGGTGAGACCCGGTCTACTGTTGTGTAATAGTATCCTCGAGAATTGTGGCTTGCGTGACACTCGAGATGTGGTGTATCAAAAGTAGCGCTTTGGCCGAAAGTGTTAACCATCTTTAATGCCTTGAGATTCAGGCTAAGCATTGAATGACTCATCTGGATATTTCCAAGTGGATCGTGAGATATCTGATCGATCCGATCTTTAAGGAGATGCTTGACTCGGTCGGTTTGGGACAGCGATTATGCTGGAATATAATATGTCGTTGGTTTGAGTGAGGCCGGCTCGGGCCAATTCTTGCTCGGTCTTTCTAGAATAGAGGTCGTCCGTCGGTGTTGGTTGGTGCTGAATGATGAGCCTTTTGGCATTGGGTTTCAATCCGTTGAACCGCGACAGCTTTTGCCAAAAAGTTGGTCAATAAGTGCCTTGTAGTTTTATTGTAGGAAAATAGTTCCCATCCATGTTAATTCCTAAATGTAAGCAATTTTTATGGTCTTATAATTACCATTTGGACTATCTTCAACATCATCAACTAGAATTTGTTTAGTTAAAAGTTTTTAAGTTATCATATACAGTGATTTATTATCTTAGTTAAATGATAACTGTGATATATAATATGAATGTTTGAACTAAGAGAGAAAACTTGCTTGGATACTTTTGTTCAAATGCGAAAAATGCACCTGCATTTTCCTTCGTTCTTAAAATAATTAGACCAAAATATCTCAGTGTTTCATGTAGTTTACTGGAAGAATCTGCTTCATGATAAACCTATCATATTTAGTTGTTGGTTAAAATATTTGCTATGATTGTTGTATTTTAAAATCGTCATAATGTTGTTTGATGCACAGGTTTTCGAATATGATGTATATTTTCAAGAGACGAATGTCAATCTAACCATCTTCAATATGTACCATCATATACATGCTTCGTTATTTCTATTTGTAGCACATAATCTCATTTGTATATTTATACATGTTTACATAGTACTTTTGCTCTGAAAATGTAAAAAAAATACACTTAATTTTATTTTATTTTGGCAAGGCAAAATAAATACTTAATTGATATCACGCAAATACCATATAGCAACAATATTGTGGATTGGTCAATGAATTGTTTTTATTAAGAACTTTTTTATATTTTCATTAACGTAACTAGATGGTACATGTGTAACATCCCATATTTTCTATATATTTAAATTTCGATTTAGAATAAATAAAATGGAATAATATTAGAGAAAAAAAATCAAATTTTGTTGATAATAATGATGATGATTATTTGAATGGAGTATAAATAGATTTTAAATTTAGTTTATACTTAGAATTGTTGCAATTTGAAAATTTATATTTTTTATTTAATAAATTTAAGTTGTTTAAGTAAAAATTTAAATTAAATTTAGAATTTCTAAATAATCAAATTTAGATTTAAAATTGTGTGAAATTTATTTATAAAAATTTATTTAAGTTATAATTAGATTTAAATGGAATTTAATGAATATTTAAATTGAATTGAATCAGTTTAATGAATAATTGAATATTTTATTTATTAATTAACTATGGAATTTAACTGTTTTGGCGACTGTCTCAGAATCCAATGAAACCAATTTCATCGGATTCGGAACAGTGAATTATGGTAGGATTTCAATTTGCGTTACAATCGGACTTGTCGTTTGACCGTACGGGAGAAAGTGTGAATGAAGTCAATATACTAAGATAATTGTTGTTTCTCTTTACTGGGCCTCCTATATCTATACAAATAAAACCCATTTTCCACTCTATCAGCCTATTTCATTCATACGTATACTATTCTCTATCAAAACTTCATCGTTAATGGCGGAAACATTTTTCCAAACCCTAAATTCAAAATAAAAAACAACTTCATAAATCAAATCTCTTCAAACCCTAGCATATTATATATCAAACTGAAGCTCCCGACGATACGAAGCTGCTGGTATGTTTTATTTCGACATGCAGTGAGTGGTTTGGTCAGAAATCACGGTCAAAGCTACTGTTTTCGAAAACCTAAGATCAAATTTGGGGTTTTCTAATTTCAGCAGAAATTGGAAATTTGGGAATATGGCTTTTGAAGAGGAGACTCATATGTGCACGTTGGTGGTGGTTAGAGGTCCTACTATCGAGCGTAACTCCAGAATTTTGGGTTTGAACGCCGGAAATGGCGGTTTGAAAGGGCTCGACGCAGAGACTTGGGTGGCACCGGAGGTCATGGCGGCGCTATGGAAGGGTACGCCTCGAGGAGCAGGTCAGAACACCGGTGGTTTTATGCCTTCTAGTGGTCGGAGTGATGAGCTTTGGCCAGTCAAAGATGGGTGCGTTTGGGTTTTTTCCACCGTTAATTCACTGTAGCGAAAAGAGAGAGGAGCGGGAAGAAGGGAATGTAGGTGGTGACGTGTCAACAAGCCAGTGGTTGATTTTGTTTTATTTATTTTTATATATACATATATATCGAACGCTCTAATGTCGGTACCTTCCACATGTGAGGTCGGATTTGAGCGGGGTTGGGTGCATTGGGATCGTGGTGAAATTGCGGACGATCTGAGACAGGTTTGGCTGCGTTTGGAGATTGTAAATTTTTGGGATTTAGTTGGACGTTCGATCCACTAAACACCCAAAATGTGTGTGATTTTACGCTCACAAATAACTAAATTATTTTCATGTTGATTAAATTAAATTATGAAATAAATTTGGTTACGGGATTGTGATTGATTGTTGTTGTTGCTTAAAACTGACATGAAATGTGTTAATGGTATAATTAAGTTGATAACTGGTTATTTAGTTCAAATAAAATTTCTAGTTAGAAACCCGACATTTTGTGAACCAATGGAAAGTTTAATATTTACCATTGAACAAATGGTTGTGAAGGATGCTTTGATGGTTGGGTGCTGAATTGATATTGATACTGAGATGTTCTGTTATTCAGTATATGGATGTTGTGTGTTTATTGTGACGGTTAATCCCATTTTCACCCTTGATGTTACGGGCATCTAATAAACCTGGGATTAATCGATTTAAAATAAATTAAGAACACAGGTTGAAATGATAAACACCTGTGACCCTGAGTTGGATTGAAATGATATATATACATCCCTGAAATATCGAAAAAATTAATATCACTTGGCCATAGGATAGCAAATTATATATGGACATCGGTTGGTTAAATGATTTTTTAAAATATTCGAAAATTCTATTTGATGGAAAATTTCATTTAGAGGAAATGTGTCGATACTGATAAGATCTTTATTTTTCCTTTAAACATGAATTGAATGTTAATGAATTTGTCAAGGTAAATTATTCAAACAAATCGAGATTTGTAAAGTGGAATTTTTAATATACCTTGGAGTTTTCAAATTGTATGACAAGATTTGGAATTGATAAATTTGCCATGAATTTAGTTTTTAAATGAACATCATTTGAGGATATTCTAATTTACTGAAATTTTGGTATGAATATGGGTTTAATTCCTCTAAACTGAAAGAATTAGGGTTGAATGGCTATTAAAACAAGATATTGAATTATGTAAACTCCATTGAGGTTGGGGTATAGATTTAAGCATTTGAAATGCGGAAGGAAGAAACGATTCTGGGTAAAGAAAATTTATATATATATATATATATATATAATTGCACATTTGATTTCAAATAAATTATTCTTTCCTTAAATTTTATTATTAACCTTTACCTATAAACTATTTTATTATAAATAAATTTTTCCTCATAATTTATTATTCAAACTATCTAGTAAACTTTTAATTAATGCATATACATAATATTTAAATTCTTTTATTTATTTTTAATTATTATATTCTATACATAAATTTATTTGTATAAGATTTTCTTATTAACATTTATTTTTATAAGTATTTTAGAATTTGTAAATTTCTTCCGAATGGAGAATGTTGAATTTAAACCGTTGGTTCAAATGGAGTTGAGATAAAATTTCATCAACTTGAATATGAATCGATTTAAAACGATTTTTATATGGAAATATGAATTATATTCTTCTTGAATATAAATGGATCTCCTGAGAGATTTAAAAATGAGTTGTCATGAAAATATATACTCTAGTTGAATATGAACGAATTGTGAACATAAATGGATTTGAAATAATTATAACCTCTAATGTGAAGTATATTCTTCTGGAATATAAATTGATTTGGGAATATTATATGAGTATAATATAATGATATGAAAATATATTCTAGTTCAGAATATAATCGGTTTGGGAATGATTGGGATATCTTGATATGAAATTTTATCCTATTCGAATATAAATTTTGGTTCGAGCAAAACATGATATTTGGATATAAAAGCGAACCTTTGTGAAATGTAAAAGAACCGACCGATGTAGAAAATGTAAGCGTTGGTTGTTAAAGAGACTGGAATCGGCTAATGGCATACTCTCTATCAGTATCGATACCACTTTGAAAACTGTGAACGTTATGACGTATCCAGAATGAGTATGATGACTCGGAGGCGATTATTGGATCGAAGGAGATAAACGATGATGAAATAGCCCTGACCTTGGGTCAAAATTAAAATGATTAAAACAGGAGCTATACCGTGACTAATTGAGGTAGCACCTTTGATTGGACACACTTCTTCGATACTATTTCTATGACTATAATGATGATGATGATTTGGGCCCTTTATGATTTTGGGAGTGTGTTCCGAGGTGGGCGGTAGTGGCTGTTATGCGTTACCACCGGTCCGGGAGTGCAATTGGTAGAATCCTACTCTGGGCATTGCCTCGAGTGCCTTGTCATATTTATCCATATCGAGCCCCATACGATTTTGATTTAGCATTGCCTTCTATGGAGTGTCCTCTGATAACACAAGTACGGTGAATTTACGGTACTGTATAGACTGTTGGTGCCTGTAAACGGCATAAGGGTAATATGGTAATCCCGCTTACACTATTTTTATGATATTTACTTTACTGGATAGACACTATCATAATAGCGTATTATACTATGTATGTATTAGTTTAACGGATCCTCGAGAGATGGAAAAATCCCGTAACATCTCTTGAGTTACTGCGCCCATGACACTCAAATTTGTTTCGATTTTAATTTGACTAATATGAGAATGATTTAGTGCTGATCCGAGTGTTTGTTGTGTTTTCTTTTATGCAATACGCTCGGGTCAGTAGAAGTTGCAATTGGCGAAGATTGCAATAGCTTGGAGGATGAAGACGAGGATTTGGTATATATATATAACAATTATAAGTATGTATTTCCGCTGTATTTATTTCCGCTGCTTTTCATATACATCTGTATGTATGTGTAACTATGATAATCATTGAATGTTATAACTAATGTACACATTTCAACTGCTTTTAACAGCTATTTGTTTATTATATGTTGTCCTTCCGCTGTGAGATTCTGTGATTGGTTTTTCTCTTCCTTCTTTCGTTTTCTTCTTTTTTCCCAATAACTACCTACGTTTGCGATTTGTTTGGGTCGACATGTATGGTTTATTGTCGATTTGAACGGTCAAAATGTGGGTCGTTACAGTTGGTATCAGAGCGATGGTTAGTGATAACCTTGGCTCTGTTTGGGAATTAACTCATTAGAGATGGGGTTAGAAACGCCCTAGAATAGGTTTTAGTGATATGAGAGAACGTATTTGTATTTTTGATATAAATTGGTTTTATATTGTGTTGATTGTTCTGTTGAATATTTATAGGTTCTGGTCGATTTATGGGACGCCATAAAATTGATTGGAATTTCTAAATAATCAAACAGAATGGATCGACATAATATGGTTTTCGATTATATTTTTCTTTTAAATATATCAAATATATTATAGGTTTTAAGTGCATATGCATTTGATATTAGTAGGTAGTAATTTAAGGTTATTATCTATTATGGTTGATTAAATAATAAATTCAATGGCAAAGACAAGTTTAAATGGTTTAAAAAGATTTGAAAATGTAAGATATAAAAGACAATTGAGTAAATATATCTTGAAAATAGGGTAGAAATGAACTTGAGAGTTTGATTCCGGAACTTTGAAAAATAGATTTGCCAAGATTTTTGGAATATATATATATATATGTATATGTATATGTATGTATGTATGTATATAGTATTATATGTAAGTGTTTTGAAAAGGGAAATGGTTTTAAAGAATTTTAAAGGAATAAGTGTGTAATCCCTTCTTGGACCTTAGAATGACTTTGGTAATGAGTGCACGCATTATCGACGTTTATTCTGAAGCGTTTAAGTGGCGGAGACCACTCCGTACTTTCATACTGGTTGGTAATGGTTTTGGATTTAAATTCCATATGGTATAAATTTTATATAAAGGTAGTAGTATATGTTATTTAAGTTAAATTTAAATTAAACCAGAATTTAAAAATTTTGTGTTCTTAGTTAATTAAGAATTTAGATTTAAATTTATGGTAGGGTTTTCTATAAATCTTATAAACACATATGTATTTTAAACTTGGTTTATAAACCAGAATCAGGAAACCTGAGTTCATCTTAACTAATGACATTGATTTACTGTTAATTTGCTCGATTCATTTGAGTTTTAAGCTTTCAAACCATGAAATGGGCTTAAGTATTAAGAAGAATCGTCACATAAACTCTTAAACATGGACGATAATTAAGTTTAAATAAATTCTAAGTTTGGTCGGTAGAAGTGTTAGTCAAGTTGAAATTACTACGAAATAAAGCTCAACTTAAGTCGACTAAATTAAATTTGAAATTTTAGTTGTGTGAATAAAAGAAATAACAACTCGTGACTTGGGCATTTTAAGTTAGCTCGAGGAAAAGTTGAGAAAAACTTATGTTGTTGTAAAATGTGGATTGCCGATAAATTAAAATTGAAAGAAATGGAGTTGTTAATGAAATGTGAATGATCGATGAATTAAAAATGAAAGAAATCTAAATGGTAATCTTATTAAGGTAATATCTCGAATGTAAATCTGAGTATGAACGATGAAATGAATTAGTACAAAACTTTTGTCGAATGGAATAAAACTTCATTTGAGTAAAGAAATCGAGTTAAATAAAAATTTAACTTAGGAAAGTGAATAGTAATGGTTCGAGAACTAAGTGAAATTTTTAGTTATAAATTGTCCTTAATTTAATACCTGATTTTAAATCGAATAAATGAGTTGAGTTATTGGAATAATATTTAAATTTAAAGTGAATAAGAATAAGGAAAGAAGAAAATGGTTAAATGAATGGATAGTTGAATTGAGTAAGTGCAAATCCTACTAAAGTTTAATGGGAAAGTTAGTAAATAAAAATTTGGTAAACGAGATAAAATTGAATGGTTATTATAAAATCATAACTGACCTAACCCATGATGATAGATTTAAAGTTATCTAAGTAAAACGAGGAGATGAAATAAGATATAAGGAATATAACCCGTAGTCTAATTCATTAAATTAGAATATTGAAAGAATTTGGAACTAAGTGGAGTTAATTAAGTCGATGAATGAGAATAATGAAGCTAAACTCGAGAAATTTGAATTAGACGATTTAGACCAAATAGAAATGAATGAAATGAAATGCAGATGAACTTGAAATAATTAGAATAAATAAATCAGAACTAGTTCAAGTGAATGGTTAATCAAATCTGGATAGATTGAGTGACACTCAATATAATATGGGTGAATTAAAAGATGAAAAAGTAATGAAAGTTTGGTAAACTGATTTATGGTATTGAATTAAAGATCTAATGTAATCGGGTTGTTGAAAACTTTAAAATGAATTCAAGTTTTAATTGGAATTTAACGCTTGAAATGAAACGAGAAACAAATAGAGAATATATTGGAATGAAGTAAGCCATTTAATATGGGTACATGTCTCGAGTAATGAAGGGATAACAAGAGTATAGAGCATTAAAAGTTTACAAAACTTTTGCAATCGGAAAGTTTGAACTTGAAATAAAATAAATTGGCATATATGTGAAAATCTGAAATATTCAATAAGCTAAAACAAAAATGACCATAACTTCTGATGGGCTGATCGGAATTCGACGACTCCGGACTTTTTGGAAACCTAAGAAACTGAACTAAAACTTTTGTTAATAGTGCCTTGCCTAATTTCCAAGTCTATTAGGTTGAAAACCAAGAACTAGTCGTAGTTGTATGCGTAGAAAATAAAAATCTGAACTAAATACCAATGTTGTTTTGACCATAACTTCCTAACGGAGCGTCGTATTTTGATGTGCAAGTACAATTCGGAAAGCCTGAAAGAAATGCAACAACTTTTGCCTGTTCTAGTCCAATTCCATCATTTATAGGGTGATAATCGATGATTTTTTTGCAGGCCTGCCATTAATATTATAGTTTTGTAGTTGAAATGTTTAGTATATGTTGTGCAAGTTATATACATTTGTTATGTATCATATATATGTTTAATTCTGATGCGTATGTAGCAGGTGTAAGGAAGTCGCACTTTGCTTTGGAGCTTGCTTGCGCTAAATACTGAAATGCTAAGGTAAATAAATTGCAAATAAACACCAAAGAAGGTACGTATTTGGATTATTTAGTTGTGTGGTTATGTATATTCGAGTTTTTCCCCACTTTGGGATGCCTCATCGTGTGATGAGATGAATATTTAGTTTATATATATGTATGCGATTTTTCCGGTCCTCTCCGTACAAAGGAGATGCTGCCGAAATTTTCCGTGATTTCGGGAGTTAGAAAATTTATGAGGTTTTACAACTATATACTTATTTATAAATGCTAATTTTATAAGTATGGATTTGAAAGTATGATTTGTTTAATACCATATTTCGTTCTCTTTTCGAGGACGAAAAGATTTTAAGTGGGGGAGAATGTAACGTCCCATATGTAACACCCCACTCCCGCTATGATCACTCACTAAGGGAATGCCATAGCATCGGTGGAGTATTTTAGTGAATATAGAACAGAAAAATTACAACAAGACAGATATAAATAGTACTTGAAATTTAAAACATCATCTCATAACAGCGGAAGTAAACATGTCTGGTTACATCACAAAACCATAATAAGAGTTAAGTACAAATATCCATTCTTGCTAAATAAAAATACATAATCCCAATACATGAACTGATAGCCATAAAAGAAAAAGGGTAAGCTGAGCTCTACATCTAGGGTCCAAGCTCCAAGAGAGTAATAAAAGCAGCCTGATCAAAGCCCACTCGTACTGGGCCCACTCTGAGAACCTGAGGGTTGGGAAAAAAAGATAAAAACAACGGGGTCAGACATAAGTCTGAGCGAGTCCTATAACTTTAACAATACAATCATTAAAGTAACCAGAGAAGACATAAACTTGACATACGGTAATGTCTGGGGATGAATGGCTACACTAAGCAGCTTGGTAGACTTAGGATAAACTAAGATTACTATAAAGACGCATTTACCCACCCAAGGATAATTACTACACTGCACCACACCAGTCATTCCTTCTTAAAGGTTGATCCCTCCCAAGGACTTAGAAAATTTACCCAGTAGTTTCGTGTACCCCTAGCCCACTACATAGGTGCCGTCTGCCCCTATCTCCACTAGGTGTACTTAGTAATTTTACCCAGTAGTTTCGTGTACCCCTACATAGGTGCCGTCTGCCCCTATCTTTATTAGGTGTACCCACTACTCCCCAGCGATCGGCTCCCTACCGTAGATACCCGTGCTGGTCCCACAATGGGGTGTATCATTCCCCAAAGTGGCCACCGGATAATATCAACGGTGCACGGCTTTATATCTACACGATGCAACAACGACTTACCAACCAGCCCGGGTCCACACACGCATATGAAACCCGTTGATCCTGCGTTGCCACCGCTAACCCGTTTTGGCCTCTTATAATCAAGCCCAATATGCGTGTCCCGTCACCCGACTAGAGTCGAGCCCACAAAGATACGTTTGGGATATTGGTTGAAATGGGCCCCCACAAGCTACCCACCTAAGCTTGTCACTTATCTAGTGTATCCCACTTAACCCTTTAATCATGTTTAATTACATGTTTCCACTTGGTTAAGTATTCTAATCGTATTTTCTATTGCCACCCAAGGCAACCCACTAGATTTCCACATGCCACCCAAGGCACCCACTTAACCCCTCATGTCCCTCTACATGCTAATATGGTTAAGTGTTTCTTAATTAATTAATTAAGATCATGACCTCATAAAGACCTCTCACATTAGACCATCTTTTATGACTGCTGGATATGCCGGTTGGTTCCGGGCAGACTTCTGTCATAAAAAGGGTCTAACCTCGTGTCTTTACTTTAATCACGTATTTAATTTATGACTAAGACCTCTCACATTGGGCCAATCATTTGTAGCCGCTGGATGGCCGGTCGGTTCCGGGCAGACTTCCGCTACAAAAGGGTCCAACCTCGTGTCTTAGTTGATTAATTACACCTAATTAATCACCCCCATATTAATTATCCCTAATTAATATCAAGTTTTTCATAACATGGGTAGACCTAACTCAATAGGTAAATTCCCATGGGTTAGACCTAACTCAATAGGTAAATTCCCACTTATGTTAATTTATTTTTTTATGGTATGCTTAATCATACCCAATCATACTTTTATTAACATATTTACTAACCCCATCGTTCCCCACGCAAATCGTTCTCATTTCATGACATAATAGAGAGAAGATCCATCACAAATATCATGGGTTTAACCAAATCTTAGCATATAACTTTGTCATGGGTTAAGAGGATGTCAACTTGCATATATGAGCATATATTAACCCAACTACATTTAACCCAAACTTGCATATTATCATGCACATGACTTGCATAACATGTTGCATATGAACTTGCATATTATCATACACATATCTTGCATAACATGTTGAACTTGCATATAAGCATTCTTATAACTTGCATAACATGTTAAACATGCATTTAAGCATACACATAACTTGCATAAGCATTCTCATACTTGCATAACATGTTAAACATGCATTTAAGCATACACATAACTTGCATAAGCATGCATAACTTGCATATCATGTTAAACTTGCATTTAAGCATATACATAACTTGCATATAAACTTGCATAACAACCTACACATAACATCATACCCATAACTTGCATATGAACTTGCATAACTCACTTGTTAAACATGCATAAACCCACTTATTAAATATGCATAAACCCACTTATTAGACATGCATAAACCCACTTGTTAAACATGCATAAACCAACTTATTAAACATGCATAAACCCACTTATTAAATATGCATAAACATAGGAAAACATAGAGTAGCATATCATTACAAATGATTCAAACTCACTAATCCGCATTTAAGACCATAAGTCTCATTACACCCAATCTACTTACTTTAGCAATTGATGTTAAAGTGATAGAAACTCACCAAACCCAAGATTAGCAAACTTATGAAGTGGAATTGGTTGCTAAATATGAAGAAGATGATGATTAGAGGTTGATTAGCTTGCAACTTCCTTCATAAATTAGTGGAGGCTCCTCTCAAGTTTGATTTTGGCGGCATGAGGCCATCATTTCTATTTTTAGTATGAATTAGGGTAGTATTAGGGTGTATTTATAGATTAGGTGAGTGTTTTAGGCCCTTAGATTAACCCTAAATTAGATTAGGACCCTTAGATTTCGGCACCTTCCAGAAACCAGCCCTAAGACCAAGCCCAAACCCCAAACTGGTGCACCCAACCACAGAACTCTCTAGAAACTGTGCAGGTTTCTTGGCTTGGCACGGGCGCACTTCCCAAGTGCGCCAGTGTATTTCTGTACTGGCGCACTTCATAAGTGCGCCAGTGCATTTTTGTACTGGCGCACTTCACAAGTGCGCCAGTGCATTTCTGGCCTGTTTCTGGTTTTTCTGCCTAACTTCGTTCGTCCATATCTCTTTCATACGGTACCCGTTTTACGCAAACTCGGACTCTATTCTGCGTATTTTTCCGAGACGAACGCAATGACGCAGCCTGTTTCCCCCAATTCTCACATCTGAGATTATTTATTCTGCAATTAGTGAATTTTAGCATTAACTGAAATACGGGGTGTTACACCATATTTTCTATATATTTAAATTTCGATTTAAAATAAATAAAATGGAATAATATTAGAGAAAAAAAATCAAATTTTGTTGATAATAATGATGATGATTCTTTGAATGAGTATAAATAGATTTTAAATTTAGTTTATACTTAGAATGGTTGCAATTTGAAAATTTATATTTTTTATTTAATAAATTTAAGTTGTTTAAGGAAAAATTTAAATTAAATTTAGAATTTCTAGATAATCAAATTTAGATTTAAAATTGTGTGAAATTTATTTATAAAAATTTATTTAAGTTATAATTAGATTTAAATGGAATTTAATGAATATTTAAATTGAATTGAATCAATTTAATGAATAATTGAATATTTTATTTATTAATTAACTGTGGAATTTAACTGTTTTGGCGATTATCTCAGAATCCGATGAAACCAGTTCATCGGATCCGGAACTGTGAATTATGGCAGGATTTCAATTTGCGTTACAATCGGACTTGTCATTTGACAGTACGGGAGAAAGTGTGAATGAAATCAATGTACTAAGAAAATTGTTGTTTCTCTTTATTGGGCCTCCTATATCTATACAAATAAAACCCATTTTCCACTCTATCAGCCTATTTCATTCATACGTATACTTTTCTCTATCAAAACTTCATCGTTAATGGCAGAAACATTTTTCCAAACCCTAGATTCAAAATATAAAACAACTTCAAAAATCAAATCTCTTCAAACCCTAGCATATTAT
This sequence comes from Allium sativum, assembly GCA_030737875.1. Lineage (NCBI taxonomy): Eukaryota > Viridiplantae > Streptophyta > Magnoliopsida > Asparagales > Amaryllidaceae > Allium > Allium sativum. The sequence continues at coordinate 161,028,305 of CM060925.1, forward strand.
ATATCAAACTAAATCTCTCGACGATACGAAGCTGCTGGTATGTTTTATTTCGACATGCAGTGAGTGGTTTGGTCAGAAATCGCGGTCAAAGCTGCTGTTTTCGAAACCCTGAGATCAAATTTGGGGTTTTCTGATTTCAACAGAAATTGGAAATTTGGGAATATGGGTTTTGAAGAGGAGACTCATATGAGCATGTTGGTGGTGGTTAGAGGTCCTATTGACGAGCGTAGTGCTGGAATTTTGGGTTTGAACGCCAGAAATGGCGGTTTAAAAGGGCTTGACGTGGAGACTTAGGTGGCACAGGAGGTCATGGCAACGCTATGGAAGGGTGCGGCTCGAGGAGCAGGTCAGGACGCTGGTGGTTTCGTTCCTTCTAGTGGTCGGAGTGATGAGCTTTGGCCAGACAAAGATGGGTGCGTTTGGGTTTTTTCCACCGTTAATTCACTGTAGCGAAAAGAGAGAGGAGCGGGAAGAAGGGATTGTAGGTGGTGACGTGTCAACAGGCCAGTGGTTGATTTTGTTTTATTTAATTTTATATATACATATATATCGAACGCTCTAATGTCCATAACTTCCACATGCGAGGTCGGATTTGAGCGCGGTTGGATGCGTTGGGATCGTGGCGAAATTGCGGACGATCTGAGATGGGTTTGGCTACGTTTGGAGACTGTAAATTTTTGGGCTTTAGTTGGACGTTCGATCCACTAAAAACCCAAAAGGTGAGTGATTTTTCGCTCACATATAACAAAATTATTTTCATGTTGATTAAATTAAATTATGAAATAAATTTGGTTGCGGGGTTATGATTGATTGTTGTTGTTGCTTAAAACTGACATGAAATGTGTTAATGTGCCAATTAAGTTGATAACTAGTTATTTAGTTCAAATCAAATTTCTAGTTAGAAACCCGACATTTTGTGAACCAATGGAAAGTTTAATATTAACCATTGAACAAATGGTTGTGATGGATGCTTTGATGGTTGGGTGCTGAATTGATATTGATACTGAGATGTTCTGTTATTCGGTATATGGATGTTGTGTGTTTATTATGATGGTTAATCCCATTTTCACCCTTAATGTTACGGGCATCTAATAAACCCGGGATTAATCGATTTAAAATAAATTAAGAACACAGGTTGAAATGATAAACACTTGTGACCCTAATTTGGATTGAAATGATATATATACATCCCTGAAATATCGAAAAAATTAATATCACTTGGCCATATGATAGCAAATTATATATGAACATCGGTTGGTTAAATGATTTTTTTAAATATTCGAAAATTCTATTTGATGGAAAAATTCATTTAAAGGAAATGTGTCGATATTGATAAGATCTTTATGTTTCCTTTAAACATGAATTGAATGTTAATGAATTTGTCAAGGTAAATTATTCAAACAAATCGAGATTTGTGAAGTGGGATTTTTAATATACCTTGGAGTTTTCAAATTGTATGATAAGATTTGGAATTGATAAATTTGCCATGAATTTAGTTTTTAAATGAACATCATTTGAGGATATTCTAATTTACCGAAATTTCGGTATGAATATGGGTTTAATTCCTCTAAATTGAAAGAAAGGGTTGAATGGCAATTAAAACAAGATAATGAATTATGTAAACTCCATTGAGGCTGGGGTATAGATTTAAGCATTTGAAATGCGGAAGGAAGTAACGATTCTGGTTAAAGAAATTATATATATAATTACACATTTGATTTCAAATAAATTATTCTTTCCTTAAATTTTATTATTAACCTTTACCTATAAACTATTTTATTATAAATAAAATTTTCCTTATAATTTATTATTCAAATTATCTAGTAAACTTTTAATTTATGTATATACATAATATTTAAATTATTTTATTTATTTTTAATTATTATATTCTATACATATATTTATTTGTATAAGATTATCTTTTAAACATTTATTTTTATAAGTATTTTAGAATTTGTAAATTTCTTTCGAATGGAGAATGTTGAATTTAAAACGTTGGTTCAAATGGAGTTGAGATAAAATTTCATTCTATTTGAATTGAATCGATTTTTATATGGAAATATGAATTTTATTATTCTCGAATATAAATGGATCTCCTGAGAGATTTAAAAATGAGTTGTTATGAAAATATATATTCTAGTTGAATATGAACGGATTGCGAACATAAATCGATTTGAAATAATTATAACCTCTGATGTGAAGTATATTCTTCTGGAATATAAATCGATTTGGGAATATTATATGAGTATAATAAAATGATATGAAAATATATTCTAGTTCAGAATATAATCGGTTTGGGAATGATTGGGATATCTTGTTATGAAATTTTATCCTATTCGAATATAAATTTTGGTTCAAGCAAAACATGATATTTGGATATAAAGCAAACCTTTGTGAAATGTAAAAGAACCGACCGATGTAGAAAATGTAAGCGTTGGTTGTTAAAGAGACTGGGGTCGGCAAATGGCATACTCTCTATCTGTGTCGATACCACTTAAACAACTGTGAACGTTATGCCGTATCCAGAACGAGTATGATGACTTGGAGGCGATTATTGGATCGAAGGAGATGAACAATGACGAAATAGCCCTGACTGTCGGGTCAGACTTAAAATGACTAAAATAGGAGCTATAGCGTGACTAATTGAGGTAGCACTTTTGATCGGACACACTTCTTCGATAATATTTCTATGACTATATTGATGATGATGATTTGGGCCATTTATGATTTTGGGAGTATGTTCCGAGGTGGGCGGTAGTGGCTGCTATGCGTTACCACCGGTTCGGGAGTGCAATTGGTAGAATCCTACCCTGGGCATTGCCTCGAGTGCCTTGTCATATTTATCCATATAGAGCCCCATACGATTTTGATTTAGCATTGCCTTCTATGGAGTGCCCTCTGATAACACCAGTACGATGAATTTACAGTACTGTATAGACTGTTGGTGCCTGTAAACGGCGTAAGGGTAATATGGTAATCCCGCTTACGCTATTTTTATGATATTTACTTTACTGGATAGACACTATCATAATAGCGTATTATACTATGTATGTACTAGTTTAACGGATCCTCGAGAGATGGAAAAATCCCATGACATCTCTTGTGTTACTGCACCCATGACACTCAAATTTGTTTCGTATTTTAATTTGACTAATATGAGATTGATTTAGTGCTGATCCGAGTGTTTGTTGTGTTTTCTTTTATGCAATACGCTTGGGTCGGAAGAATTTGCAGTTGGCGAAGATTGCAGTAGCTTGGAGGATGAAGACGAGGATTTGGTATATATATATATATATATATAACAATTATAAGTATGTATTTCCGCTGCATTTATTTTCACTGCTTTTCATATACATCTGTATGTATATGTAACTCTGATAATCATTGAATGTTATAACTAATGTACTCATTTCAACTGCTTTTAACTGCTATTTGTTTATTATATTTTGTCCTTCCGCTGTGAGATTCTGTGATTGGTTTTTCTCTTCCTTCTTTCATTTTCTTCTTTTTACCTAATAACTACCTGCATTTGCGATTTGTTTGGGTCGACATGTGTGGTTTATTGTCGATTTGAACGATCAAAATGTGGGTCATTACAACATGTTTCAATTGAATTTTTTCAATGTAATTGGTAATCTTCAGTTTTGAATGCTTTTTCCTTTCTTCTTGAGATTGACATGTTGAAAATCTTATTCTTGATCGTAGCTGACTTTCTTCATCCTAAAATGATTCTCAAGTTCTTTAGTCATGCTCTTTTATTTTAATATTTACTGACATGATACCTTGGATAATATAAGCCACATTTGTTGTTCATGAGCTAGTTATTTTTGGGGAAAATATAATGTTTATAATAGATCAATATACTATAGTCTTTTGAGTTATGTAAAAACTATTTCAGGCTGGAAAAAGATATAATTTTAAGGATTTATTTCCTTTTCTCTATAGGCATTGAGCTTCTCAAGTTTTCAGATGATTTCCTATTTTAAATTGTCTGAATGATTTATTTTTCACTATGTATGCATATAATATCATTGTTAGCTATTACCATGGCGAAAAAATTATTATAAAGACTCTTGTTCATACAAGCAATAAGCTGGAGAGAACAAAATGATCCTCCAGACGATGCTTCAGACAAAGGCTTCGTTGCAGAAGACTCGATGATTCAAATGTAGCTTCTGTTTTTGTATTGTAATTAAAATTAAATCATGCATGGAGTGCGGCACTTTTGTTGGCAAGAATGCTGAGTTACCAAAATAAATTTTACCAAAGATAGAAATGTATTTATGTAACTATATCTACAAACTGTTTTAGATATTAGATTTTATGTAAAGTATATCCTTGTTGAAAGTAATGTTAATCGCGTTTGAAATACTACAAAAAATGTGTACTACTCAAGGTATTAAATTCTGGCCGGCAAGACGGATTTTCGACCATCTTGGCCCGATTCCGGCATGGACCGGATCGGAATTTACCCAGAAAACCAGTTCCGGTTTTCTTCACATAAAAAAGTGCATAAAGTTGTAGAAAGTGAAGATCGTGGAAGCATCTATTATCGGGCTTCTACTTCGAGCAGCACTGATCAACGAACGAGGTTCTCTTTCTTTTTTCGTTTTCCCTTTCCTCCTTCGAAATTAGAAATAAATTAGGGCTGGGAAATCTAAACGAGACATAGAGGATAAGCAGCATAATGGGTTGGGTGTTAGGATTGCCTAGCATGTTGTTAAGGAGGAATGATGGTTTGGAATTAATAGTCCCACAACATGGAATATATTGAAGGAATTGTGTACAAATATGAGTTGGTAGGCATGTAACAAAAGGGATTCCTTTTGTTATATGGGAGTTGTGTGCCAGCTCATATACATGCAAGAAAGGGGGCTTTATTCCGACCATCGTTACATAACAGTGGTATCGGAGCCGAAGGTCCAGACTGGGCTATGCGGGAAAGGAAGTGCTCTCAAAAGATACTCGTAGGATGCAAGTCAAGGGGGAGACTGTTAGGATTACCTAACATGTTGTTAAGGAGGAATGACGGTTTGAAATTAATAGTCTCACATCATAGAATATATTGAAGGAATTGTGCACAAATATGAGTTGGTAGGCACGTAACATCAGAGATTCCTTTTGTTATATGGGAGTTGTGTGCCAGCTCATATGCGTGCAAGGAAGAGGGGCTTTGTTCCTACCGTTGTTACATAACATTGGGTTTGGGAAATAGGCAACCCTGTTGGCAAATTTAATGTGAATTAGTTTTCTTTTATAGAAAAAGAATGATGCAAAAATTTGGAGAAGAAAAGCGGTCTGTTGAATTTAGGGAAATAGAGTATGAAATGTTTGACTGCAGTGTTATTTGATTAATGGCTACATGTGGTTTGGTTTAATTGAGTGAACCTTCGCATTTATCTAGTACCGTAAATATGAACAAATAAAAATAAAGATAGGACCTATGAATCCACATCAATTTAACACCAGTCTAATATCACAACTTTTTTATACATTGAAATGCTTCGACAATCCAAAATACTCAAGGTAGCAGGTGTTCGTCTCAGTTTCAAAAACAACTATGTTACAAAAACAACAATACGACGAGAAAAATTTATATGATGCTCAAGGAAATAGCTTAATTTTATATTAAATTTTTATGTTGTATTCTTTGTATTCTATATGCAATTCGAATAATTTAGCATAACTAAATCTTAGTATTGCATATTTGTAAAAAAAAATTGTACCGAAATTGATAAACTGGAATTTCCAGAACGGCACCGAAACTTTAAATTTTCTACATGACCGAAACGGAACCGAAAACTGGGATTTCGAACATTGGTACTAGTCTTACGAAAATTTGTAAATGTTTTTTGTACAATAATTAGGATGAATTGTTAAAAGACGTTAAATAATAAGCAAAACGGTTGGAAAATGTTGAACAATCGTACGTAATGTTGCATAAAACTCAAGCATAACGTTTTTAAAACATGAAATATATTATTATTTACGATGTTTTAGTGTTGTTATATAATTGTATTCACAACTTGTAGGCAGCATCAAGTAAACTAAATACAATGTTTTACGATCCACGTGGAAAAAGTTTCATTGACGTTTATAATATGTTGTAGAAACAATAATTACAATACTTAGGAAATATCGCAGAAAGTATTATTAATCTACATGTGTGGTTTGTACCATAGTTTATATGCGTTGCATACATATTATTTACAATAGACCTTACAACATTCGGTAAATGTTATGAAAGATGCATGTTTTACGCAACTATGCATATGACAATGGTATGATAAATGTTGTTAATGTGTTGTAACAACATTTATTGATTATTGTAATAGGCATTTTTTCTAGGTCGACGATTCTAGACCAGCAGCCTGCTAGATTAGGAATAACTCAAAAGGTAATTCATTGGTTCCACGTGGACTTAAAGGCATCATCAGTCAATACTTTTTTATGTTATAGATTTCACATTATATTGTATGATCTGCAATTGAGAAATTCTGAATATGTTCATATATATTATTATTATTGTATATATAGTCAAGTGATATTTTTGTAGGTATATGCCGTCGTCGCAAATCCGTTTGGCTATATGCATAATCTTGTAATTATGTCCTGTAATTCATATATAAACAAATCTAATTTACTGTACAAAATCAAAAAAGTTATCATACACACACACACCCTATGTGTATATTATTGTGAATTTCAATTCTAGAATTACCTGTATATATTCATATATATAATATGTATGGTTTAGAATTTTCTTACACCAATTTATACATATATGAATTATAAAATAAAAAAAGTAAGTACATATATATATATATTAATATTATTGATTATTCAAACTATTTATTATGTCTAAAATAGTGAATGCATGTAAAAAATAATAATTAATACATATACATAGTAACTCATGAAAAAATTCCCTCTTTGTCAAAATTTGGAATTTTTAATAATTAATTTTGATTTGGTCCAACCATTTTGGACTTTTTAAATAATAATTTTTATTCCAAAATTCCTCAAAAAAAAAAAAAAAAAATGTCGTTCCACTTATTTTGAAATTTGAATTTCAATCATGTGATTATTTCATGTTAAATAAACAAGAACGAAAATATTTACTAAACATATAAATGAATAATATTATGGTGCGTTTTTTAGAGGTCCCTATTAAGTTCTGAAATATAAAAAAAAACCACTGATAAAAAGAAGGGGTTTTTACCCTCAAGGACAACAAGAACAAAAAATTGTTCCATAAGGACAAGGGGACAAAAATTTATCCTCAAGTACAAAATTTAGTGTAAAGGGAGGAATTCAGGGGCCCACTATAGTTCCTCACTTTACACTAAAACTTGTCCTTATGGACAAAATTTTGCCCTCTTGTCCTTATGGAATATTTTTTTGTTCCTTTTGTCCTTCAGGGTATTTTCCTGTAAAAAGAATGTAAAACACATCCCTATTTTTGAAATGTCGTTGAAATAAGTCCATTTCTACCCTTACGAATTAACAAAACCCTCCAATAACGATTCGTCCTCATTTAATCAGTCTAATCGCTCCTTTAATCTAGTTCAAAACCCTAATTGCACGATTGTTCAAAACCCTCGAACAGAAAATCGCTTTTTTAATCTTCTGTATATCAATAGGCGGCGGTCTTCTTTTTAATCAAGATTTTCCTATTTTGCTATGAATTAGCTGTCAACGTTATCAATTTATACGAAATGGCCAAAAAAAGGTATAAATCTCATTGCCGTATTTCATATTTGACTGTTTTGTAGATATTAAGAAGAAATGTTACATGATTGTATGGTATTAATAAAAAATATTGCATAAACGGACGTTGTTATTATGTATTTGTCATCTAATTATTACATAGCAGTACGAATTTGTATGGTATTCTTATTTGATTGTATGATTTTCATGCAGTAAATCTTTATGATTGTATGCAAGAATGCATAATAATTAAATGTTTGAATGCATATATTTGTAGTAGATGCATGCTGGAATTTAGTTATTCAAAGTACTTGCAGACTTGTGTGCATAATTACGAAATTGTTGCATTTGTGAATATTTTTTTGTTAAGAAATATGAATACAAAGATGAACGTATTCTCCAAAAAGTAATATGTGCGTAAATATAATCGGAAAACTTGCATACAAGACTGTAGTATGTAATGAGTTGGTGAATATTTGAGTAATTTTATAAAGAGTAAATGTATAATTGTTTATATTTATCCGCAATAGTTGCTTGCTGTTTTCTAGTATGTACAAAATTATATTAAAAATTCATGCATGATAGTAAAATATTGTTATGAAAATTTGCAAACATGTATGCATGTGTTCATAATATTGAAACACTTGCGGGAAACAATTCATAAATTAATGTATGTAGAAAAAATTCATTGAAGTATGCATGTATTTAAAATAAATTCAGAAATATGTGTATTTAAGAAGTACATATACAATCATACATGCAAGTATTCAATTCAACTCTGTACGTAGTTGATTATTTTCAGAAAAGTTACATATGTCCGTAAATTTAATTAGAATAGTTCAGTAGTGTATTTAATTTAATCATTAAATAAAAAATTGTTGTATTATTTCGTGAAATTTGGTAGAAATATTGGTCGCTTGTTATCAACTTTGATCAGAAATTTTCAGTAATGTATGCATTTTAATAGAAATTTTTTAATTCAAGTGTAGAACTATCAAAATTTTGATACAAAATTGTATGTAGTTATGTAAAAGTGGTAAATGCAAGTGTGCAACTATAAACAGAATGTTCTTTAAATATATGAATTTGAACGTTAATTTTTTCTTCGAGTGTCCAACTATCAACATGTTGTTTATTTAGTATATGAAGTTTATTATAAATTTTGATGTTGGTTTTGGAACTTAAGCATATTTTTTATTAATTTGGAATTTTTTTGGATTATTGAATAATATTAAGTAGATTTTTTTTTTTTACAACTATGCAGTTTAAACATATTGTTGCATTTAAGTATGCAGTTAAACAGAAAACTTTCATTCTTGTGTGCAACTGTGTACATTTAGTTGCATAAGTGTATGCAGTTAAAATTTAGGGTGCGTTTTTTACAGGTCCCTATTAAGTTTCAAAATATAAAAAAACCCCGGTGATAAACATAATATAGAATACATCCCTATTTTTGAACTTCCGCTAAAAAAATTCCAGATCTACCCTTATACACCTAAAAAACTATCCAACAACTGTTTGTCCTCATTTACTCAGTCAATCGCTCCTATTATCTCGCCCATAAACCTAAATCAACAATTCTGGAAAACAGTCATTCAATCCAACAACAATTTTTTTATTACTTTTTTTTTATTTTTACGAAAAACTAGAGAACTATATAAAAAAATATTACATAAAATGATTTTTTTATTACTTTTTTTTTATTTTTTACAAAAAACTAGACAATTATATACATATATTACGTAAAATTGCATACATTTATGCAACTAAGTGTAATAATTGCATGCATATATTAATATTATGCAGAAAATAAATTATTAGTTTTGCGTAGCTAAGTGAAATAATTGCATACATATACAGAACTGTACTGCGTAATTGCTGGAACAAAAAAAATGACAAAAAAGTAAAAACATATAATTATAACAAGATGCTTATATATATATGCAAATAACAGAAACATGTGCATACTTACATGAAAAATTTCATAACATTTACATGTACTACATCAAAAAATAAGTACAGACCACATTTACATGTACTACATCAAAAATTTCAAAACAATTACAAAGCAGAGATGACGGTCTTTTGAAGAACAAATAATTTTGTTAAAACCCAGCTTATTGCGCAAACCACATCTAGTAGTCTCTGTAGAAACACATGCAGATTTCAATCAGTTGGAAAAGGATGGACGACCAATCTTCAACAACACGATAACACCAATATCTGCCGGAACACTGTTATATAAAAAAAGAAAATCAACATTAGTAGGCTTAATGTGCAGTAACCTAAATTAAAAAAAATTGCTTCAGAATAATATAAATACATGCGTACAATTCATCAAAATAACAATAATTTCTGAATATTTATATGCAAGTATTCCAGATATATGCATAGAAATATGAATATATTTGTAAAATAATATGTTTTTCGGTTTGTTTGATAAAAAATTGCATACATATATGCATATATTAAAAATAGCTGCATATTTGTCCGCAACTTTTTATCAGAAGTTCAGCAAAAATCAGATATTTTCCTACATCTTACACAATAATTTCTAAATATTTATATGCAAGTATTCCAGATATATGCATAGAAATATGAATATATTTGTAAAATAATATGTTCTTCTGTTTGTTTGATAAAAAAAACTGCATACATATATGCAAATATTAAGAATAGCTGCATATATGTCCGCAACTTTTCATCAGAAGTTCAGCAAAATTCAAAGATATTTTCCTACATCTTACAGATCGCGATTTTGAATGTTTTTCTGTTTGCATTTTCATCAAAAATTGCATACATATATGCATATATTTAAGAATAGCTGCATAATTGTTCGCAACTTTTTAACAGAAATTCAGCAAGAATCAACCATGTTGCAAAAGAAAACTTTAAAACTGTATAAACTCTCAATTAAAACACACATTACAAATTGTCATTCCAGGGAGTTGTCGAATGAGTTTTACAGATAGAAAATATAAATATAGTGACATACAAATAAAATTAAAACATAGTCAAATGATTGAATTACTAGCCGCCCAAAAAGACTAGAAGAATACCTTTCGCTGAAATCACTTCGTTGTCGCGCCCGTCTGCCTGGATTGTTAATCTCTCCTTCTATGCAAATTGAAATCCAAATCGCTTGACTGGATTCGATGCGATGTCTGCCAGAATCACTGGAATCGCTGCTGACTCTTCGCTAGAACCAAAAATTGAACGCGATAAGAATTTTGGGGATTAAGGGGTTTCGGTTGAAGAAGGAAGCAGCCACCGATTAGAGGCCATCAATTTCGTTGGAGCCGCCGCCGCCATGAAGAACGAATTTTAGGTTTCTGGAAAAGAAAAAAAAAGTAAATACGTAATGAATAGATCCAACCTAGCTAAATACGGCGTGAATTAAGAAAAAGGGCACTTTTGTAAAAATACCAGCCGCTGTTTGAAATTAGGGATGTAATTTATATGTTTTGAAACAGGAGGATGTGAGCCTAATTAAGTTTGCTTTTAGGGATGTGTGCCTAATTTTCACTAAAATTTAATTGATTCTGGAAAGTTTGCAACTATTAGCAACTTGATAAGTGTATGTGGTTACATTAAATTCGGTCATTAAAGTATGCAGTTAAACAGAGAAAATTCATTTAAATGTGCAACAATTAGCATTTAGTTGCTTCAGTGTATGCAGTTAAATTTAAATGATGCAGAAAAGTGTTTAACTATCATTATTTTGATAAGTGTACGCAGTTAAAATTATTTGTTCAGTAAAGTATGCAGTTAATTAGAAAAGTTTCATTCAACCATGCCACAATAAACCTTTAGTTGCACTATTGCATGCAGTTAAATTTTATTGAGTAATGAAAGAGTTCAACTATCAGCATTTTGATCAGTGTATAAAGTTAAATTTAATAGTTTAATTAATGTATGAAGTTTAACATAAGTTTTTCAGTCAAGTGTGCAACTATCATTGTATTGTTTCATTAGTTTATGCGGTTATTTAGAATTGTTGCATTAAATTGTACAAACATCTAATGTCTGTTTCAAATTACTATGCAGTTAATCAGAATTATGAATGCAAATGTGCGGTTGTCAATTGTTTCTTTGTAAGTGAAAGCATTTAAGAAATGTTAATAAAATTTTATGTTCATCTTAATACAGAGACACAATATTGAAGAAACTGAAGATGTTAAGGATGCAAGAAAAGCGTTAGTTACAACTGACCAAGGTACAACTGCTTTACAGTTTTCAATGAAACGCAAAGTTGAAGATGTACAAAGGACAACAAAAAAGGAAGAAGTTTACATAAATAATGTGAAATCATTCATTGATTTGGTGGAGAAAATCAAAGATGAAGAGTTGTTTACTAGGCAGCATACTTTCTTACTTGCAAAAATTCCGCTTGGAAGATTTATAGATATGATATTCGATGGTGTAACATCTGCATCAGAAACCACCAATAATTCGACCACGTTAGATATTATAATCAAAATCTATAAAAAGAATTTGAAATAATTTTAATTTGGAGACTTGATAATTAAATTCAAAGATGAAGATATTGAAAAGTTGTTAGCAGCTCCACTTGAAGGTGAAATGATAAAAACAAGTGGTCATTTGAAGAAGGAGGATAAGGAGAACGAAAAGTTTAAATCATTTGTGGAGAGACAATGCAGCTGAAAATAATACAAAATACAACTAAAAGAGATACACGGATACAGAGCTTTCCGAATATCATTCCAGCTGTAAACCAAGATCCTGTGAATATAATATATGTAAAACCAAAATTACTGGCTGCCCGTGTGGAAAATAAGGGCACCCAGAGTTTAGGTTAAAACAATAAACTCCAGGTCAGTCATGTGACTGGTGTGAGAAATAAAACAGTTTTTTAAACCTTTACTTTAAAATAAAGTAAATCAAGGGACCACGCCGTGTAACACGTAACGGGTTTCCTCCCAAGAATATCAGTGCATAGAATAAACAGCGCAACGCTTTTTGGAAAAATGAAGCTATTATAAGACCCAGGTCCCATCACACAATGCAACGCAAGCCGGAGGATAGGGTTTTCCCTTATAATATCCAAACATGCTTGGTACGTTTAAAACAAATCATTTGATACTATTATAAGTGCATAGTGTATAAAACAACTTCAAATATAAAAGTATCAATCATAGAGGGCATGGGTACCATATATCATGTCGCCAATACTAGGCTCTACAATTAAAACCGCAAAGTCACGTATTGGAAGTTGGATTTCCATCTGTGAACCAAGGCAAGGGATCATCCTTACCGCTTTGAGACAATCTAGCCCATGTCTCAGGGCTCAGACATAGGTGGGCCCTTAGATCGTGAGGGCCGGTCCACACGGAGTGGATTAAAATGCCTGAACAATACGTTTCCCCGCCCTATAGGGCGTAAAACTGGTCAGTATGTCGACCAAACCATCCATCGGCCCCGTAGTGACCGATATAACCAAGGCGCCTCGCTATCCATCATCCACATAAGTAAAATGTATGGGCTCCATACCATGACACCACTCCTAGCTAGAAGGAAACACTTGTCCTCCCTGAGGTCCTCTCCCGTTTCTAGTTCACACCGGGGTGTGAGGCTTGCGAATTAACGCTATGCACAAAGCTATGCTATATTAAAGCCGTGCTTTGATCATCAACCACAAGACTCTGCTTTTCAACAGAAGCTTTGATCATTTGCATCTCAGCATGCCACACAGGCAATTCACGCCATGGGACTGATGTCTATCGATATATAACATCTGAGCTCGTACGTCTTAGAGAAGGGTGTTAAGCAAGAGAATAAATTCTCTGCCACCAAATAGATATATATTTAATAGAGATCAATTAACACAGAATAAAATCCAATGTCAGACACACATCCATTTACAAGTTCGTTCAGGGTCTGAACGAAACCGGAGGCATCTTACTCATCGTCCCATATGTCCAATACAGGAGAGAGGTCCTCGCATATTCGGTCGATTTACAAGTACGTCTGGACGATCACCACTTATTACCTCGTCTTGGGTGTACAGCCCAATCAAGACATCAGTAATCATCCAAACGATGTGAAGACCTCCGGTCTTCAACCACCGTCTTCATTGTCGACTTATCGTCGTATCAGTTATTTAGAATGGGATAAACCCGATCTTTCTGAATAACTCGCGTATTTTATAAACAAGTATTATAAAAACACAACATACGCCTTATTCCAATCCAGAATATTGTTTTATTCAAATATTCTTTTCACAATTTTAAACCAAATTAAGGTTTTCCAAGCTAGTCGGGATTAGCGAACCTTACCGAAGTAATCATTTGTTTTAATTCCCAATCCCAAACTGTTTATCCCATGTAGCAAAACTAGTAGTACTCCATATCTAACACCAACAGTGTTATCGGTAAAATTAATCATCATTTCACATTCAAATCTAATTAAAGATTTAACTATCACTTGGAGTAAAATTGGTGGTACTCCATCATTTCCCAAATTTGATAATTTAAATTATCAAATTCACATTTCAATCTACTTAAAGATTCATTAAAACTCTAATTCAGTTTTAATCTCCAAAAATCATCACTTAATGATTCTTCAAAGTTAAGAAATTAATCTTATCTTTAACTAGGTTAAAGAACTAATGTCATTTAAAACATAGCTCACGATAAACCCAAAGTCACATTCCATTAACAATGGAATCTTCACGGAAAACAAATTATTATATATAATCGATATAAACTTCCATATCCAACCGGTAATATAAATGGAATAACGGCAAAGCCTTTTAAATTCCATATATAGTAGCAGTCTTCCTCCACAGAAGTTCAGTTCGATTATTACCAAATCGAATTCCATTCCATTCCAATTTATTTTATTAAATTGGAAAACTTTTCTTTGGAAAATTTCCCCTAAATCTTAATTAAAAGATTTATAAATTCCAAATCACATTTCGCTGTAAATCGGGTTAAAGAACAATTGTCATTAAAAACACAGTTCATAATAAACCCAATTCACATTCCATTTAATTCCAGTTACTAAATATAACTGGAGATTCCAATAACTTAATTAAAAGATTTATTCTTTACACATGGGGTTTAAGAATAGTGTTAATGAAGACACCATTCATGACAAAACCAAGATCCAATTTGATATTAAATACAAGGTTCTGAACAGAAATTATATCGGCTTATATTCAATATCAAATTATGACCCAACAAATATCGTATTGGAAATAACGATATATAAAATATCTTCCAAACTTCCATAACAATATATGTATAATCACAAAATCCAATATTGAAATATTCCAAAGATGATTTTGATTCAAATCCATTCCAATTCATATATTGGAAATTATGGTTATTTTTAAAACCATTCTCCATTCCAATTTATTTATTTAAAAATATTGGATCATAATTCTAGTTCATAACTAGTTCATTTTGATAAAAATATATTTTTATCTTTAAAATGTGGAATTTTTCGTCCAAATTCATTCCAAATCATTTATTATGCTTTTACACAAATTATTAATATTTTAAATAATTTTGTCAAGGCCCGTACAGTTGATTTCCATAAACGGTCAACGAACTGCACTTATAACGACCTTTTCCAAATTTGATTTGGACATCATTCCAAATCCATCCATTAGATTTCAAATCTCTTATATTCGTTGGAAAGCTCTTTTCGATATGAACCCAATGGTTCCAGATCTAGGAGAATCCGATAGTCGGATCTCCCGTAATATCAATTCGAAGTCAATGGTCGAAATTCGCAAACTGCCGCGGCGTGGCGCGTTCTATTCAGGCCATTAAATATATATATATATATTTCATCGATTTCCATTTAAAATGTATTTTATAAATCATTTTAAATTCGTTTTAAAAACGATTTCAACTTCATATTCAATTTCAAACCAAAATTGAATTTTCCTTATCATTATAATATATAAATGATAATATTTTCAAAATATCCGATTTTGAAATCAATTCCTCTTCGATATTCATTATAAAAATGAATAAAATTGATATAAATATTGTTCACGTCAAAATGACGTTAATTTAATCAAAACGGCTTTATATATTTAAATATATTCATGTCCATCCCAAATCGGACATCAAATTCATATTTTGATCCATTACTAAATATGATTTTAAAATATCAGTTATTTTAAAATATTCATTCCTCGTCATTTTAAAATATTTGTTAATTTAAATATTAGTTCTTTCCGAATTGGAATCAGGCGCAGACAATTACCATATAATTTTATTTATATGGATTTCATACACACATGTACACAACAATAATCAAACACAGTCAACGATCATCCCAGGTGCATTACATAACTGCATAAGCATTAAATATAAATAATTAACGCTTACAACGGTCTGTCAACACACACCGATTTTATTTGTGCAGTTGGACAATGTGTAAAATATATCGTCCCAATCCATATCAGTTAAATGTGTGTACATAAACAAATCCTCCGATTTGTAAATGAATATTTATTTTATTCATATACACGTTAAAAATTATATTTTTAACTATAAAATATTTATTTCAACTCATGAATATTTTATACAGTTCATTTATACAATAAAAATAATATTTTTATTATTCTAACATTTTTAGAAAATTTCGGCAGCATAACGGCGTGATACTAAAACCGGAATAAGGTCTAGCCTTATCCCTCGCCTAATAATGTCTCGCACCATATACAAACCAAATTCTAATCAATTCATTTCATTTCCCAAACCAAGTTCAACCAAATAATCCAAACAACCAAACAAACATGGTTTCAAACAAAGGTGTCGGTGCTACTAAGCACCGTCTGCATCCTAGTATATATATTTAACTAGAAATAAGATTAGAGTGAGAAGTTCTCACCTTTTGGATCCACTTCGTCATTCTTTATTCGATGGTATGGATTTTGTTTTGCTTCCAATCAGTTCCACCGCAATCTGTTTCACACGATTTTTATATAAAAATCACATTTTTATTTCAATACTATAAAAATTACATTTTTCTTATGCTATTCATATAACGAAAATCATATTTTTATACTGATGTTTATATTATAAAAATCATATTATCATAACTCAGCTTTCTATATAAAAATCATATTTTTAACTTCATAAAAGTATTTCAAACATATGATGAAAATCATATTTTTATAACGCTATGCCTATATATAAAAATCATATTTTTATTATGTTATTCATATAATAAAAATCATATTTTTATTAATGCTTTCATATATATAAAGGTTAAATTTTTATTCTAAAATGATATATATAAAAATCATATTTTTATATCACTACTATATATATATATATTATATTTTTATATTGCTTCTATAAATATAAAAATCAAAATTTTATATCGTTTATATATACATATATGTATATATATAAATTTCATTCTTTTGTTAGCGCTAGGTAGATAAAAATCACATCTTTTTCTAATCCTTTTTTTTTTAAAATCTAATATTTTTATTTTTAAAAATCTAATCTTTTTATTTTTAAAAATCTAATCTTTTCATCATTGAACACCCTATTTTCATATCGAAGAAAATAAATGAAATAATGAATATAAAAATTTACCCTTACAATTGAAGGATGTGGGGTTTCGCTGTCGGATTTGGAAGGGAGGGAGTGGGAGGCGTCGGAGATGATCAGGGGGCGGAGGTGTCGCGGCAGGTGGTGGTGGCGGGTCTGGTCAGGCGGTGAGTTTCAGGTGCTTCGCAGTTTTGGAGGTTGGGGGCGTTCGAACGGCGGAAGGGGAGAGAACAGGAGGGAGGAGGAGGATTAGAGGTCGGGGAGGGGGTGCGCGCCGGGGGGTGGCGGGCCCCTGGTGCAACGGTCTTTAGGAGCGGCGGCTCCATTTTTTACGTTTTTTTCTATTTTCTTTTATTTGAACGGGTATGGGAGAAAGTAAAGGGGGTTTATTTTATAATTATTTATTTATTTAATTTAATTCTCCAAGAGTTGACTTTTTATCCAAACCCCAAATCGAACCCACCGACCATCGCCCCTATCTAATTACACCTATTACGAACACAATGGGATATGTTTCGCAAGCCAATTCAGCTATTACAATCAGTTTTCATTAAAATTTCAATATAAATTAATATTATAGTCAATATTGAATTTAATGTACATTTTAAATTTACCGAGGACACGTACTGACTCCAAAAATCCCCGAAAAATAAATCTAGCTAAGTTTTGACGATACGGTCCTAACAAAGCTAATTTCGTCGAATTTGGAAATCGTTTGAAAAACGGTCATTTTCTAGTCGATTATATTCAAACTGAATTGACCAAACACGTTTAAATTCAACACGCTCACATATTAATTCCAAAAATTATGAAAATTGGAATCTAGCAATTATTTGACATTCCGGACCCAACAAAAGTAGTCTCGTCGAAAACGGAGATCGTTTGCAAAATCGCTATTTTTAAGGGCTAAATTCCATAGTGACTGTTCTGAATTTTCAACTGGACATAACCTTTTATTCCTGTTATGAAATCTAGATTTTCATATTCGTTGGAAAGATATTTTCATACAGATTGAAATATTTCTGGATTTACAAAAATCCAGTTTTTTTGAATCCTTGTACATTCATTTGAAATTTGAAATCGAATTTTCAAACTACCGTGCCATTTCAAATTCCTTTTATAATTAAAATAAATATTTTTATTCTAACTTCGATTTAAATAAATTTATACGTTCTAATTCTATTCAGAATAAATTTCTAGTCGTTATTATTTAAAATAAATCATTTTAAATATTAAAAATTCATTAAAATTGCCAGAATGAAATTTTAATTTGGTTCCGATTTTCAGGGTTGTTACAAGATGGATGTAAACAATCATTTCAAAACTTAGTGAATCACATATACAAACCATTGATGAAAATTGTAGCCAGATTCATTTGTATACAAATATTATAGATGAAATTGTTACATTATTAATAAGTGAATTAAAAGATCTAAGGTTACTAGTTCAAAGCAAAGAAGCCCTGTTGCTAACAGAAAGAGACAGAGTGAAAGAACTATTAGGTAAAACTGAAAATACTGAAATTTTGCCTGATAAAGAAGTTCCAAGAAATTCTTTCCAAGTTGAGAGAGAATGTGGTCATGCATCAAGCAGTAACTCACCAGGACATTTAGAGGTGGAACAAATGGTGCACCGAAATAAAATATTTACTTCTCCAATTGCAACGCATATGCGAAGTGGTCGGAAAGTTAATAATGACCAGATTGCAATAGTTATGGATGCAGAGGAGGAGGATGGCATGTTGAATGATGAGGACGATGACAATGCACATGGCTTCAAATCACTTACTGTCTCGTCTAATTCCAAGGGCTACTAGGTCTATCTCATATGGAATCAATGGAATATGGGCGTCTGCCGAAAGATTGCTAATGAGGCAACCTACATTGCGACTAGGTGTTATCATATAGTGGGTCTTATTACATGCTTTTCTTTCCAACATAATTTGAAGCATCTATATGTTCTTATTCGATCCTTGTGCATCCCATTGCTTCAGATTATATTTGTTTTAACTTTCAACCAAATCACAAGGAAAGAGCACTGAACATATGAGGTCAAGTATGGTTTGACGGTAATGCTTAGGATCCTAGTTACATAAGGATAAAAGACATTTTTAGAAGAAATAACACAGAAGTGAACATAGCATACCGCTAGCATATACATCTTGCACATTGGTATTGTACACACACAAAAATTTTAAATTTAACATTCCTGGAAGAAAAAAAAGGAAACATACCCTGTGTCTGAAACACTGAAGCAACATGCAAGATCGCACCCAAACAACATGGAAGTGGATGGCACAAGAAACACCATACTGTACTTTAGCATAAATCCTAAAATATGCACGTAGTTTCCATCAATAACTTGGTCTTGCATTTTTCTCTTAGCAAGGTGTAAGAACTACAATATTCACAGCTATTCAAATTCAATGATCAAAGAAATGGCACTAGGAATGACAATGGGGCGGGTTTCTCGTGCCCCAGATCCGACCCGGACTTTTTAAACCCCTCCCCAGACCCGCCCCGTAGACCCGGTGTGGGTCTGGAATTTCGCCCCGTACCCAAAACCCATACGGGTCCGGGTAAACCCGACCCGCCATGCGATCCGGTGATATTATGTTCTAATGTACACAAATTTATCTATTTATATTTTTTAACACTAAGTAATAAATTATATGCATATTATAATGTGTTCACAATGATAAGAGAATATAATAAAATGAATTGTAAGATAATTGTTCAAAATGTATGCATCTGTTATTATATGATTATCATTGATGCAACTTAATACTATGAAAAAATTATAGTTTGTTGGTTGAAAGAATACGATATTCAAGTTATAACCATGCATATCTAAGAAGATTAACAAGTAATAAGTATAATTATAAAGTGTTTGAATGGTGTTTCAATCATGCGGGTCGAGTTGGGGCGGGTTAGCCATGCCTCCGACCCTAGACCCGGACCTCCAAAAGCGGGTCGCGGGTCTACCCACCCCGAAGACCCTATGGGGCAGGTCTAAATGGGTCAAAACAGTGGCGGGTCAAGTGGGTTTGTACCCTAGACCCACCCCATTGCCATCCCTAAATGACACTTGTTATCTTAACTGCACTGGAAGAAACAAAGGATTGAGAAATGATGACCATGCATCAATATCTACTGGTAATGCACTACAGTGAGCATCTATGACTTTAACAGAGAACTGAGGTTACACATTGATTCTAGTGTTGCAAGAATAGCTTGGCTTTACATAATATCTTCCCAAAGGAAAAATATTTGGTCCACAAGTAGTGGCGCAACGGTATGTTACCTGCTTCCTGTTAACGAGGTCGCGGGTTCGATACCTGTCTGCCCTACTCCCATTCAAGACGCGGAGGTGGGTTCCCATAAAACTTATAAACTCGGTTGGGGACAACAAGCCTCTGTGCTGGGCTAGTCAAAAGGGGAGCCGTTGTGGTGGGCAGGCGAGTAAACTAGCTGCCTTCGATTTCATCAGGCAGTTTATAAAAAAAAAAGAATTAGCCAGCCCTGCAAATAATCATAACATGCATTTATCAGAACCCAAAAGGCTAATGCATCAAATTCACTGTCAAATTATTATTATTATTATTATTACTATTACTATTATTAAAAAAATCTTCAATAGCATCAAATTATTTCTATATTTTATTTACTTATGGGAGGAATGACATCATCTTTTTTGGAAAAATTCAATTACAAGAGTAGAAAATGATGACACGGACTTTAACTACTGATCTGAAGATGAAGCGGTTTATAATTCAAATTCATGTTATACAGCTCCATAAAATCACATCAAGTGAGCATTGATATGTTATATTGAATTACTTTATTATAACTTTGAATTAAAGAATATTAACTAATACTGATGTTTTTGTTAATAGAGGGTTATCCAAATTCTATTGAGGCAAATCATAATTGTTTACACCATTTTCAAGCATAATGTGTGTTAATTATCTGGCTAAAATGGTGATTAGTTCAGGAATCAATCATAATTGTTTACTCCCATTCAAGACGCGGAGGTGGGTTCCCATAAAACTTATAAACTCGGTTGGGGACAACAAGCCTCTGTGATGGGCTAGTCAAAAGGGGAGCCGCTGTGGTGGGCAGGCGAGTAACCTAGCTGCCTTCGATTTCATCAGGCAGTTTATATAAAAAAAAAAGAATTAGCCAGCCCTGCAAATAATCATAACATGCATTTATCAGAACCCAAAAGGCTAATGCATCAAATTCACTGTCAAATTATTATTATTATTATTACTATTACTATTATTAAAAAAATCTTCAATAGCATCAAATTATTTCTATAATTTATTTACTTATGGGAGGAATGACATCATCTTTTTTGGCAAAATTCAATTACAGGAGTAGAAAATGATGACACGGACTTTAACTACTGATCTGAAGATGAAGCAGTTTATAATTCAAATTCATGTTATATAGCTCCATAAAATCACATCAAGTGAGCATTGATATGTTATATTGAATTACTTTATTATAACTTTGAATTAAAGAATATTAACTAATACTGATGTTTTTGTTAAGAGAGGGTTATCCAAATTCTATTGAGGCAAATCATAATTGTTTACACCATTTTCAAGCATAACGTGTGTTAATTATCTGGCTAAAATGGTGATTAGTTCAGGAATCAATTAAATAATAGTTAAACAGAAGAATTTCTAGCTCTTATCGATTTTAAGAGTTTCTTCTCATCTCCCTAACTCTCTCTTGATATTCTATTTTTAAATATCATCAAATTAGATGTGTTTTACCAAATCCCTCTCATCGTTTTGCTGCTGATACATACATTTAAAAAGTTCATACAATTATCTACAAATAATTTGTCCATTTCCTTCATTTGTATACTTTAGATACGCACACTTGAAAGTATTGGTAGTAAGCCTATAACATATGAAAAAATTTACTAGAAAAACAAATCTATAAATTCAATGTCACTTCTAGCTAACGTCTTTTAAATAGAACTAATAGTTCATTAATTAACTTCATGCAGTATTAATATGCTAGGTATAGGAAAAACAATAGTAGAAACTAGAAACTTGATAGCCTTGAATATAGTTGCCAAACTCAGGACACAATACATAAACAAAATTTCAAATTAAAATGCTTTACCCAACACAGTTTCCGAAATACTGGTATTCTGTGATAAAGATAAGAGCTTTCCTTACTGATCATCCAAAATACATATTGATAGATAAATGGACATCCAATTAGTTACGTTATATCCAAGAACATTGGGCCACGCTTCTTTCATATACATACAGGCCTTGGGCCGATAGTTCTGCTTTACAGTACATTATTTTCTGTTTGTTTTTACTAGCCGTTGTAACTTCAGGCTATATATATCCCTTGCGATGGTATTATTTCTTGTACAAGAATCATTACAAATTATCTACCATAATAAAACCCTAATTCAATCAAAGCTTGCTTCGTATTTTCTTATTTGGTATCAGAGCAAACAACCAAAAGGCATCATTCTTTCTTCGACCAACTTCTCCAGTAAATCTAAGGGGACTGCAGATTCTTTCTCCTCCGTATTTTTTCTCTACATCATCGGAGAATCCTTGGACTTTTGGAACCGTTGATCAGCCAAGGATCATCACAAGAACTGTGCCACGCCTTTCTCTTCAAACAAATTGCGTCAGTTCTTATTCACCGGCTTTTGGTGAAGAATTAAGCGGCTACAAATTCCTGATCCAGTCGTGCCAAGCAAGTTAACTGCGGCTACTGCATCAAAGTATTGCGTGCCAGGCTCTATTCTTGTCCACCATTCGTTTGTTGAGATTTTTTCTGTTAACTGGGACTTGTAGATACGCTGCATATCATCCCTTCTGCCTCGCCTCATCAACATCTCCAATGGCCAATGATAATGAGGCCACATCTGCTATTACAGGCACTGGCAATGGCGGCACACCACCCAACAACAACCTAATAAAACCAAAGAGTCAAATTATCACTACAGCCTTGGATGAAGAGAATTACATACTGTGGAAATACCAGGTAGAAATTGCACTAAGGGTGTATGGACTATAAGAGTACATCAATGGAACAATAGTAATTCCCCTAGCTAATTTACTAAACCAAGTTGGCGGCACAACTCCAAACCCGGATTATATTAAATACCAAAAACAAGATAGCCTCTTATCATCATGGATGTTATCATCTATAAGTTCAAACTTATTATCTCAAATTGTAGGATGCAAAACGTCATGTGAAATATGGACAACCATTGAGCAGATTTTCATGTCGCAATCCGCATCGAGGATAATGCAATATAGAAGGGAATTGCAGAATGCAAGAAAAGAAGACGCTAGCATGAAAGAATATTTGGGCAGAATTAAAACCATATGCGACAAGTTAAATGCCGTTGGACAAAAAATAAGCGACAGTGAACAAATATTATTCAATACGGGGGGACTTGATGAATAAGGAAGAATTGATATAGCCAATTATGCTATAGCCAAGAACAAGCAACAACAGGTAAATAGTAACAACAATGTGAATAGGCCAAAAAAATAGTACCAAAGAGGCTACCAACCTCAGAGAGGTTTCCAGCCTCAAAGAGGACGAGGAAGAGGCAAGTGGAACAATAATAATAGAGTAAAATGTCAAATATGTCAAAAATTTGGTCACACGGCGAATAGGTGTTATTTTAGATATAACACAGATGGAAATCAACAACAAAATAATCAAAATAATGCTTTTCAGAGAGGTGTACAAGCTAACAGTGCTATTATGGGAAGTACTAGCAGAAAAGTCAATGACAATAACAAAAGTTCAAACAATGACGGTGATGATATGAGTGGAAATAATGACAGCAGCTATGATGATTGGTTTCCAGACTCGGGTGCGACTCACCACATTACTAACAATCTTCAGAACCTAAATCTCGGAGGTAAAAACTACTTAGGTATGAAAGCTTTACATAAGTGTAATGGTGAGACTGCAAGTATCACACACATTGGCAGGGTCACACTTTTTAGGGACAAACAATTAAAGCTAAACAACCTACTTAGAGTACCCTCTATCAACAAAAATTTATTAAGTGTGTCAAGATTCGCCAATGACAATAACATGTACTTCGAGTTTCACCCTAGATTTTGTGTAGTCAAAGATTCGCTAAGTCATAAAATATTACTACAGGGTAGATTACACGATGGACTGTACAAGTTTACAACTTGAAGACTGGGATTTCAAGTGAAGAATTCTCATGCAATAATGTAGACACTAGTAGTAGTAATAGTTGCAATAAGGACATTAGTCAAAGTAATGATAAAGCTGATCTTAGTAATTGTAATAGGGGTATTAGCAATAATATTGAAACATGGCATATGAGACTGGGACATCCCAATTTTGAGACTGTAAAATCGGTTTTAAGTAGCAATAATATAGCTTTTAATATTAATATACATGCTAAGCACACATGCACACACTGCCAACTTGGCAAAAGTCATAAACTTTCGTTCAGCGATTCTGAAACCAAATATAGCAAGCCATTGGAGCTTGTAGCAGCTGATCTTTGGGGACCAACACCGTTGAACTCTTATCAAGGACACAGGTATTATCTATCCTTTGTAGATGCTTATTCAAAATACACATGGATCTATATGCTAAAAACTAAGTCTGAAACATGCAACATTGTTATGCAATTCATAACATTTGTGGAAAAGCAAATAAACAGTACGGTAAAGGTTATACAGACTGATGGGGGAGCAGAATTTAAGCCTTTAAGTAATTTTTTTCATCAAAAAGGTATCAAACACAGGCTGACCTGCCCCCATATTTCCGAGCAGAATGGTCTTGTAGAAAGAAAACATAGACACGTGGTAGAAACTGGTCTAACACTATTATCACAGAGCGCTCTACCCATGAAATACTGGACTGAAGCTTTTTATACTTCAGTATATCTCATAAATAAATTACCCACTAAAGTTTTGAACAATAAAACTCCACACGAAATGATATACAATGTTAGACCAGACTATAGATTTCTAAAGGTATACGACTGTTTATGTTTTCCATGTTTAAGAGATTATAACAAACACAAATTGAGTATGCGATCAAGCCCGTGCACTTTTACCGGTTATGCTCAAAACCAAAAAGGCTATAAATGCATGGAAAAAAATGGGAGGATATACATTTCTAGGCATGTAATATTTGATGAAAATACCTTACCTCTTGTAGGAAAATTAACTTTTCAAGAAAACAATAAAGCAAGAATTACCAAAAATATGCAGTTCAAACCAGTCTCTACTGATCAGCTCGAAGACAATAATAACATACAGCAAAACATTTTGAGCAACACAAGTATGCAGACTGGAATAATGAGAGAGACAGATGAGCGCACAAATGAGACAAACATCAATTCAGAAAATATGCAGACAATCCAGACTGATCAGAACACACACAATGCAGCAGACAATGACATAGAAATAAACAACAATGGCGAAGCACAACAAAGAGAACGGCTGCAGACCGGACACCACATGATTACTAGGTCAAAAATGGGGATATTCAAGCCAAAAGCATATACCACGGTATTAATGGAAACTGAACCACTTAATTTCACCCAGGCCATCAAGTCAAACAAGTGGATGCAAGCGATGGACACTGAATATCACGCGCTGATCAAAAACCAAACTTGGAGCCTAGTAACACCACCAATTCACAAAAACGTGATTGGATGTAGGTGGAGATACAAGATAAAAAGGAAAGCAGACGGGTCAGTCAACAAATATAAAGCCAGCCTAGTCGCAAAAGGATATGCGCAACAATTTGGGTTTGATTTCAATGAAACGTTTTCCCCAGTTATAAAGCCTACCACAATAAGAATCATTCTAGTTATTGCATTAAGCAAGGGATGGAACATTAAACAACTCGACGTCAATAACGCTTTTTTAAATGGAGATCTTGCTGAAGATGTTTACATGGAACAACCCGAAGGCTACAACAATGGTACTAAACAGGTGTGCAAATTACATAAGGCTATATGCGGGCTAAAGCTGGCATCGAGGGCATGGTATGAAAAACTAAAAGCTACTCTATCTTAATTGGGGTTCACTCAAGCCAGATCAGACAACTCATTGTATATGAAGAAAGACGTACGTGGAACTACATTTATACTCGTATATGTTGATGACATGTTAATTACCGGGGATAATGTTCGAGAAGTCAACAGAATAATTAGCATGCTAGACAAAAATTTTGCAATCAAAGATTTAGGAGAGATAAGTTTTTTCCTTGGAATACAAATTATCAAAAGAAATAACAATGAGTCGTTATTATCTCAACAAAGCTACATTTCAGAAATATTACGCAGAGCAAATATGCATCAAGCTAAAAAGCTACCAACGCCCATGATAAGCAACCTACGACTATCGAAACACAATGGAGAAAACATTGATAATGCCAAACAATATAGAAGCATTACAGTATGCAACGATTACTCGACCAGATATGTTAACAAACTAAGCCAATATATGCAAAATCCTCTATCGGAACACTGGGTCGCAGTTAAAAAATTTTGCGATACTTGCAAGGAACTAAACAGCATGGGATTAGCATCAATCAGAGAAAAACTTTTACTTACAGGGTTTTAGTGATGCAGACTGGGCCAATGATGTCGATGATCGCAGATCTATATCTAGATATTGCATATATTTCGGATCAAACATAACCTCGTGGTGCACGAAGAAATAGCAAACGACATCCAGATCTATCACGGAGGCAGAGTATAGAGCTTTAGCTAGCACAACAACAGAAATCGTATGGATTGAGTCTCTCCTTGATGAGCTAGGGTTTACTCTAAATCGTAAAGCCGTCATCTTGTGTGACAACAAAAGCACCGTATCACTCTCCCTCAACCCCATTCAACACTCGCGAACAAAACACCTCGAAATTGATCTTCAGTTTGTTCGGGAAAGAGCACAAGCAGGAAATCTAGCGATTTTTCACATTCCAGCATATTACCAGTGTGCTGACATATTCACAAAGGATCTTTCTACTAAGATTTTTTTGAGACTGAAGGAAGAACTAAGAATAATCGACATCGGCGAAAATGTAAATGGGGAGATAGTAATCGAAGGCGGCGAGAATGAGAATGGGGAGACAAGAAACCTAGATCCATTTGAGGGAGCGTATTGACAGATAAATGGACATCCAATTGGTTACGTTATATCCAAGAACATTGGGCCACGCTTCTTTCATATACATACAGGCCTTGGGCTGATAGTTCTGCTTTACAGTACATTATTTTCTGTTTGTTTTTACTAGCCGTTGTAACTTCAGGCTATATATATCCCTTGCGATGGTATTATTTATTGTACAAGAATCATTACAAATTATCTACAATAATAAAACCCTAATTCTATCAATGCTTGCTTCGTATTTTCTGATTATTCAAACATCCGTGTCATCATATTTACGTAAAAATACCATTAATTATTATAAAATCTTTATCTTCAACAAATACTTCTTACATCTTACGAACAAATAATTTAAATCAGTACCAGATCAAAAATCGCTCATTATTTTTCAGAGCAATTTTCCAATTAGATTAAATTTCAGTTTGTTTCAATCCTTATATTCAGCAATATTTTTATCATTGTATGCAACTTTTGAGATAATTTTGAACTGCAGAATTCATTATGATTCCATCATAAGCTATGTAATAACATGTATTTTGCATGTCAAAAGATCGTAAAATACTTTTACTTTATTCATATATGGTCATACGATTTTAGAATATGACTCTTAAGGATAATTTAGACACCTATCATTTTCCTTAAATTTTTGTAGATCATTCTTACTCCGAAAACTTAATTTGGATTATCACTTTTGATAGGAGTAGAATTAGGATTTCAAACTAGTTTCATTGCTTTATGATGATAACAAACTCAAATATAACATCCAATGGTTCAAAAAAAATAACAAGAAATGCATATACTGGAAGGACAAGCAAGTTTTCTGGCCAATCAGTATTACTCTTTGCCAATTGCATGACAACAATTTCGTGAAGTTATTGTATCCATATTTCTTTCTTGGTTTCAACTGCTAATGACATTTCATTTGTTCACTATGATGTATTTAATTAATTAAGATTTTTGGTTCATAATCATTATCGGAGTGCATAATCTATAAACAAAACTTTGTACACATTCATTGAGGACATGCTTATATAATAACGCTTCTCTGTTTAGAAACGATATTATATATATCTAGCATAATCAAACAACAAAATAAAAATAAAAACGGCGACAAAACAGATTAAAAATCAAATCCATGTTTTTATTTTATTTTAAAGAAAAGTTGAAAGAGTTGAATAAACCGGACATGTCTCAAAATAAAGTAAAAAGCTGTAAGCAGTTTTCAAATCTGTTTAGTTGGAGATGGAAAGTAACTTCAATCAGGTAGTACTGTCACATTTGCAACGAAGTTCACCAAAGCAGCATGGTGTGACCTAATAGTTAATAAAATTCAAAATTTCAAGCCTCGAAAGTACACGAAGACAACAAGATAAAATAACGAGCAGAGACTAAGAAACTAAAATATCTAACTCAATTATAACATCCATTGGTTCAAAAAACATAACAAGAAATCCATAAAGCTTTAGAAGTTTCCACTTTTTCAAAAATCGCAGCAAAAAAAGGCATATACAAAACTTATCAATGATGTCCTGCCAGTGAGGCATATATCTTATCTATCCTATTCTTATCAGTTAAAAAAACAAAATCACATCTTACTGCTCTTATCAGTAATACTAAAATCATAAATTTCGGGCCGTAGTCCTGATGTTATTATTTTCTCTGCCATGTATTAAATTAAAGCCATAGTATGTACCTGGTATAGTTGTGAATTTACTTCTGCACGTGTCTGATGCAGTGTCTTGAGAGGCGCACCACTAAGCTCAAACTGGCCACCAGGTTCTAGAGAGATGCTTCGTTCCCCCACAAAAACATTAAAATAGCATAATTATATGAAACAAAAAAGTAAAGAAACTGAATAATCTGCGGAAAGTAATTATGAATCAAAATTATGCTCCATGTATAATTTGGAATACCAGCATAATACAAAATTGATGTGTTTGTACAAAAGTTCACCAAAAGGATTAGCTATGAGCGACTTCGATAATATGTCTACCTATTCTCGACCACAATTACTGAATCAATAGGCATTGAAATACTTGCCTGTGTATGCCTAATAGCATAATCTCCTTCCATAACTTTGTCCTAATCAAATCTCATTACAATACCATTTAAGAAATATGTAATCTGCTCATATGTCATTGGCCGCTTACTAATTTTCAAGTAACTCGTGAATCTAAGGTCGAGTTTGCTAGAAAATGGTTCTTCTATCAAGAATTGGGTGGCGGAAAATTAGAAAAGGAGATGTAGACTCATTTAAGGATTCAAAGACATAAAACTAAACCCTACCATAGATCTGAACAGGTCGAATTAGAAAAGGAGATGTAGATTCATTTACGGATTCAAAGACATAAAACTGAAACCCTACCACAGATTTGAACAAGTCGAATGAAAATTTCAAGACATAAGCAATTAAAAATATAAGTAGGGTTTTGATTCCATACCTAAAAAATCACCTAAATCAAAATCTTGAAATGATGGGAAGACGCAAAATAGATCGATTGGCAAAATGGTTTCGATTTAAAATATAAACAACGGTAAAAAAAATTGGATCGATTGGCACAGAAGAAGAAAAATCTGAGTATTGTTTTAATTTTGCAGATGGCTTCTTTTCGTTTTGCAGCGTGAAGAAATTAGGATATAGAGGCACGGGAGGGGTGAATTTTTTAATTTTGATGTTGGAACGGGCCAAAACCATTTCAAAACAACCGCGGCTAAAAGCCGTTCTAACCCACTATACCACAGTCCAAAGCCGTTCCAAAATTGCCACGACTGTAGACCGTGCCTAATCTTCCGCATTTGGTTGTGGAAAAACTGGTAATATGGTGTTGTGCACGTAGGTATTGTCAATATCTGCATATAAGTATGCAAATTTAATATATCTCTGCATACATGTATGCAAATTTTTAATATTTTTCTTCATTTTGTGCAATACTATAATTCAACAAAAAATGAACATAATTTGTGCAAAATTTGGAATACTATTACCTTAAGTCAGAAAGTGTAAAAAAAGCTTCTAGTTTCTCGATTTGGCTCTCTTCGAGTTTCCGAACATTTTTAAACTTTTTGTTTTTCAGTTTAGCATTTGTACGCATCTTCAGCTCTGGGTCCTGTCTGATAGTCGTCTACTTCCTCTGTTTCTTTTCTTTTCCCTTTCCCTACAATTAAGATAAACATAAAATTTATTAGCCATGTTATGTTGCAAAATAAAGTTTATGAACATTAGTACAATCAAAAAAATTTGTTTACCTTTTCTGTTTCGTAAATTCATACGTCGTTTCTTTTTTCCCAGCTCTTCTATCTCCTTCTCCTTGTTTTCCTTCTTTTTTTGTTGCTCTCTATTACTACTTCAGTTTTTTACTCACTAGTTTTGTCATTCACCTTCTGTTCCATCTCATTCACCATGTTCTTCTGCTAATACTTCTCCATTTCATTATTTCCTTCGTCAAACATTTGGTCCGCCTCAAGTATATTGTCATTATATTTCTCCTTCTCCTTGTCTTTTAGTTTCTCTACACTGTATTCAAGAACCTCATCAACTACAATAACATCATTCTTCTCTGCATTATCTATGTAAATATTTTTAATTTCATTAAGAATTATTTTTTTATGCACAAAATCATGCAATAATTACTACTATATGCAGACAACCATGCAATAATACTTGACATATTCATAAAAAAACAAAAAAAACATTTCATCAAACATTCATGCAACCACTTAAGAATTCTTAACACATAGATCCAAGTGTGCAACTATTTTTTAACTCTGCATTATCATAAACGAGACACAGTGCAAACTGTTACCCTTAAATACTGCTATTATAATTACCTTTTTCGTTCCCCATATTTTCAAGTTCCTGTTCCTTTTCCTTGACCATCTGCTCGTTCTCCACATCTATTTTGTCATGAATTACCTGCTCCTGTACCTTTTTCTGCAGCTCCTTCTGTTTTTCGACAAGCTGCATATGCTTCTTCTTTTGCTTTTCTATCTTCACCTTTCTCTTTTCAATACCATCAGTTTTTTCTCTAGTTTCAACCAACAACGTTACAAAAAAATTCTCCTGGACCATCTTTTTCTTCCCTTTGTCCTGCTCATTTTTTTCACATCCTTCTTCTCAATCACCTTTTTCATAAACTTCTCTTTTTCTTCATCCTTTTGCTCATCAGCTTCTTCATCATCACTATCAGTCTCATCACTATCGTCATATACGTTCATTTCATCATGATCTTGTCCTTTATCTTCTGCACTATCGTCCTTGTCTTCACTTTCTTCATCCATCTCAGTTGCATCATCTTCCACTATTAGTTATTTTTCTTCACTATCTGCTGATGATGTTTCAACCTCCGGTTGATCAACTCTTTTTTTTAACATTACAATCTACTCTTTCAACCGACTATTGTAACATCCGCCGTTTTGACTGGTCTAAGTCGGTATTTAAACCAACCCACAACGTTCAAAACGACGGGTAGTTATTTAGCTTACAGGGTTTAAACAGAACAAACACAGAATCACAGTACACAAATGACAACAGTTTGCAGCGGAAATACAGTTTTACACATAAAATCTGTAACGACCCGTGTTTTTCGACCATTTGAATATGAATATTTAAATTAGTTTTAAATATTTTATTAGGAATATTAATGGAATTTAATATTTAATTCGATAATAAAACGAAGTTTGAACGTTATATAATTTATATAAAATAAATAGAGCTTGAAAATGGCGTGCAGTTCGTAAATTAGAGTTTTGAACTTCAACTGAGAATACAGGATTCGATATAAGTCGGATTTCTGTGAAACAAGAAACGGTGGAACTGTATTGACGATAATTTTCATATGAAAGAGAAAAATCCAGATTCCGTGTTATAGATTGCGGGTTATGGCCAAATCAAATTTTGAAATAGTCGCTATGGAAAATCGTTATTAAATTATAGGCCTTTAAAATGGCCGTTTTGCAAACAGACTCAGATTTCGACGAAATCAGTTTCATTAGAACCGTATCGTTAAATTATTGCACGGTGTCAAATGGCGTGGCAAACCGATGTCGTATGTGACCACAACAACCATAAACGCCCGTTCAAATTCTATAGCGCGCATTTAAATAAATAAAAGGATATTTGAGTGTAACTGGAGCAGACGATCGAATTAAGCCATGAAACCAGTTCCGTTGAGTTCGTATCGTCGATTAGAGTCAGAATATGTATATAGTTTGTTATTTTTAGAAATCGAGAAATTTGGCGTTAAAAAGGGCAGGGCGGTTCGAGGTAAAAACAGCCTACCGGGGCAACAGTCTCAGAATGCGACGAAATTAGTGCCGTTGGGTTCGTATCGAAAAGTTATTGTCGATGTTCGCAGTTTCAAGTTGATTCGATGTACCTGGTGATCGTAGAAAAATTAAATGTGTGTTCATTTCTGGTTTCATAAAGGAAATTTTTTTATATGACCTCGGATTTAGACGAAACTTGTCCCATTGGATCCGGAATACCTTTTTACACCAAGATTAGCCTTTTCATCAGTAAACAGAGATCATTTATAAGGGTTTTAATCAACTACTTCATGACGAAGTTTCAATATAAATAATATTTTAATCTTTCCCTCATACTATATATATACACCTGAGCATTCCCAAACCCTACAGAAAAGTCTTTCCACCGTCTTCTTTGAGCCGCCACTACTTCTCTTTTTCAAACAGTGAAACGCAAGCTTAAAAATTCAAAACAAATCGAAGAAAAATCCAAAAATCACAAAGTTAAATTCCTTGAACTCTTGGGACCCTAAGCTTCACACTAGTACTGTTTTTCTTGGTGCGATGTCCAGTTTGGAACCAGATTTAGGGCAGGTTATGTTCGGGTTTGCTGATACTCTCAGTGGGCGTATGGTTGAGGGACGGCGGCATCATATTGAGGACGGTGAGGCGCCGGTTTGGGCGAGCTCTGATGAGCCGGGGATAAACGGGGTAAGGCGTCACTGGGTCGTTGTTTGAAGGGAAGCACAGTTTTGGTGAAGCTTTTCTTGTGTGAGCGTGAGCAAAAAGTAGTGTAGAAGGATTTGGCTTGGTCTGTTAACCAATGAAAAGGGGAACCGTGATTTCAACAGTGAAGCACAGTAACGAAAACAGGAGGGAGGTTTGGGATCGACGTGTTGGTCCTGAACAAGAAAACAACGGCCGAAGTCTGATAACCGATGGCATTTGGTATAACCAAATTGATTTAGTTAATTTTTTATTAACTATTAAATGATGTTAACTAATCCTATTAACTGAATGTGAGGGTTGCTGTAGGAACAAAACAAAGAAGACTAGAAGGATATATTCGGCCCTGTCACTTTATTAGTGAAGTAATTAATAATTTATTTATTAACTTAAGTGGTCATTAAAGAATTGTTTATTAAACATAAATAGTATAATTGTTTTAATATATGTACAGGATTGCTACAAATCCTGGAAGCAAATGGGAATTGAAACAAAACAAAGGAACAGTAAAACGTGAGAGCAGTAGAGCAAAAGGAGAAACGAAGATAATCTGCCATGTTTAATGCCTAAAGTAATTAATTTAATAAAACTTAATTAGGAAATTAATTTAGAATCTAAATTAGGAAATGCTTTAAGTGTTGATAACTTTTACCTTGTTATCAGAATTCAACAAACGAGATACCGATGGAATCATATGTTCAAGCTGAATATTATGGAACCAGGTTGGACGATGTTGGAAGCAGCTGGAGTTTTAATTAAATTAAACGCGTGTTTAATTTAATTAAACCAAACCGTTTCAACATAACAGATCAAGGTGAGTTAAACTCACTCAGTTACCCTTTTTATATTTTATATAAATTGGGTGTTTTTATTTTGTGTGCTCTGCTTGCCAATGATTGACTGTTGCTTGTTATACATTTGTTTGTTGGTGAAATTAAACTGTGTTTAATTTCAGTGAAATACCAAATCGTTATTTTTAACGATTGGTTCCAATAAAGGTGGCTCACCTTGGTTGGTCACGTTTATTTGTAAACGTGTTTAAATGATTGCATTGTTTGAATTGCTTATGGTTGATGTTAAATGGTCATTATTAAATTCATCAGTTAAACAAAACTGAACCGTCTGATTTGAGATAACCATTTTGTATACAGGGAAGAACAGGTTGGAGGGACCCAACCGGATCCCTCAAATATATTATTTATTTCATATTATCATATATGAACTGCCCTGTTTGTAGTGTTTGATTTGATGGTTGGTTATTGAATGTTCAACATCTGTTAATTTAAACCCATGGGTGATATTGGTTGGGTATTTAGCGGCATATGGCCTAGGAAAATCAACCGTTTTATAGATATTGATTCACCGTCAGGTGAGTCAATAGAGATGAAGTTATAAAATGTATTTTATAACTGGAGATAGATTTTTGAACATATTATTTTGAATAAAAGTTATTCAAGAGAAAGAAATAAATATTTTATTTATGTAAGACTTTAAATTATTTTTAATTGATTTTATAAAGCAAGTTCCGATGAAAATCAGATTGATAAGTACGAAATAGGAAATAAAATCACATAGTTATTCAGGATGAGTTGCCATTTCGTACGACTGCTAGCGTAATTCGCAGGGCTGCAGATAGCCTACGGCGGTCGGATGTTTCCTGAGGGAATCAGGCGTAACCATTGTGATCGCTGTGATCTAGAGTCAAGCGAGTGGAGTTAAGACGAATGTTAATTAATCAATTAGAGTTATTCAAATATCATATTTTTGGATATTAAAAGAATTGGAAGTTTCAATTTAACAAAAAGGAAATTAGATTGTCAAAGGCCAAATGATGCTAAATACTAGATCAGTGAACTCATTGGAGTGTCATGTTTGAAACACTGTATATTTTGATAGTTAAAACACCGACTATCAAACTCTCCCAATACGATTGTTGGTATGGAAAGACCGGGATCGAATTTATATTCGAAAACCATTCTGACCAACAAATGCGTGAAGATCTCAGAAGATGGTCGAGATGGAGCATTGAAGACCGTTGATTTTCATAAACGGAAGAACCACTAATATTCTCTGCCTGGCAAGTAGAGATAAGTTGTGATTCTGTCGTGGTTGGAATCTACGGGTTGCAAGGACTTCTCGCTACTGATCCATGGGGTGATTCCTAGATGGATGCGGTAGGAGAGTGCCTTCGGTTCATCCTGTTCCTGGATGACGTATATGAACGAATGTCTGACAGAGTATTTCTGAAGGATCACGTACGTTGATTTCTTCAAACGTACGATAGTTGTTGGCGGGGAATTGCCATTCTCTAGCTTTCGGCTAGAGTATTTTTGTGGACGTCAATTAGTGATATCTGACGGATCTGACGATGTGGCATTCAAAGTGAATGATGACCAGATGTCAAGAGTTAATTCTGGCCTCAAGCCTCATCAACCGGGAAATGACAAAAATCGGGCAGGCAGCATGGCTATGTGGGTCGCTCCCATTAGGGTGTAGAATCACCTATCTAGAGGAAGTCCTATTTGTTTCTTAAATCTATGTTTCGATGCTGTCCCTTTTCGGGCAGACGGTTGCTGATCCCAACCGTCGGTGATATACATTCGATACACTCAAGCGAAATGAGTGGTCGGTCATGTGAGGGCCGGGTTGCAAGAAGTTCTTGTTGAACCCAGTGTATTCATCTCTAGAGATACACTATCGGAAGGTGGACCCATACCTTGTCAAGGTCGGAATCCAATATCCAATAAGCGCCTGCGGGTTTTTGATTGTATACTATATATGTAGAGCGTGAGATGCAAGCGTTCTACTAGATTGCTATTTACTTGTGTTTAGACATTATTATAATATCAGACAAGATATTGGTTTCAAAAGCTGTTTTGGGTTATCGTAAGGTAAAAACCGTCCGTGTTTATGTGTGGATTTGGTCTTACGATTATCCTTTTCTTTTGAAAAGATTTTTGAACTCTAAAATCATGATTGGATGATTTACCTTTATACTGTGCGAGTTTATCTCACTCTGGTTCACCAGACTGACCCGGTGTTTTGTAAATGCTCGGGTTAGACCGGGTTGTACAGGTTCAGGTTATCAACTGCTATGAAGAGACGAGCTGGAAGAGTCCAGACGTATGATATTACTACTATTCCGCTGTGTGTTGTATATGGGAACAGATCATTATAACTGTCCCAGTGTATGATGTACTATGATACTGTAAGTATTTTAAAGCTTTAAATAAAGATTATTTCTGTATTATATTTTGTTCCGCTGCGATGTGAGACTCTGTGTGGTGTTCTTCTTCTTCTTCTATTCTAATCTTTCTATCTTATCTATTCTCACCCTCTAACTTCTTTCTATTAATGATCTGGAATGTTCGATGTCTGAATGGTCAACATGGTAGTTTGATGTTGATTTTCGGAGTCGAAAATCCCGGTTCGTTACAGTGGTATCAGAGCTATTGGTTAAGTAATTACCTTGGCTCTGTGGCGTGACTCAGTAGAGATGGGGTTAGTAATACCCTAGATTGAGTTTGAGTGTATATATATATATGAGCGCGTATTTGTAAATTGATATAAAAACTGTTTATATTGTGTTGATTGGTTTGTCGAGTAGTTTATGAATTCTGGTCGATACAGTAATGCAAACTGTGTCGATAAGTGTTTCTAAACTCTTGAACAGAATAATTCGACACAGTATGTTTTTGAAAGAGGGTAAATGAAATAATTTTACCCAAATTATATTTTAGTATAAAAGAATGATTAATATTTAGAATATTATAGTATATTGGATGTGTTGGTTGATTATAAAATGTGAAATGATTATATAACCAATCAGAATTCATATAAGTGAAATATATGAAATCAGATGAATTAAATCTGAATTTAAAATCAGAATTGAAATTAAAACTTTGGAAATTCGAACAAGTGGTTGAAATTGGAATTGGACTTAATATATGAGAATTTTAAAATCCTGGGAGGTTTTAAAATTGTTTTACAAGCCTTGCAAAGGATATTTTGAAATGGATTTCAAAATGAAGGTGTTTAGAACTGGTTTTGAAAGTGACATAGTATTGAACTCACTTCGATAGCTGGAAAATAGATTCCAATGATGATCCGGACATCATCGGTGTTCATTTTCGAGTGGCAAGTGACGGATTACTACCAAAATTTTTGTTTTTGAATTGTTTTGAGAAACAGGTTGTTTTGATATTCCAAATGAATAATTTGATTTTTGGAAAGAGCCGAACTGTTTAAAACTCCCAGGGAGATTGGTTGAACAAAAGTAAGATAGAAATTTGTGAAAGAAAATATGAAATGAATTGAAACCAATTAACTGGAAATTGAATCAGGATATAATATATCATGTTGAATTAGATTTTGAATTGGGAGACAAGAATCTGAAATGATGTTGGACTGGTAAGTTAAGAGTTGAAATTGATGATGGATGGAAATTGGGTCAAGAATGGAATTTGGCTTGGACGCGTGAACGAATTGGTTTGAGGAATTTCGTTTGGGGAATGCAGTTGTATATGCTGACAGGGCAGCAGATGAAAGGATAAAATGATATGCCCGACAAAAAGGTACACGTTTATTTTATATGGGTTTGGTGATTTGTGAGCCGATTTGGCAAGCCGCTTGGCTGTTTTATTTTCTTTTGAAGAGAAGGCCCAGAGAGGCGAGTTGTGGTTGTACCGATTGAGCCGTACAGAGGAGGTGCTGGCAAAATTTTCCGAAAATTTAAGGTGTTAGAAAATTTTCGATATTTTTGAAAATATTTATTTATGATATTGAAATGATTTCTAATTTAGAATAAAATTAGATTTGAATTTAATGAGTTTATAACGTTCTTTCTTACCTTAGCAATTTCGAGGACGAAATTATTTTAAGGGGGGAAGAATGTAACGACCCGTGTTTTTCGACCATTTGAATATGAATATTTAAATTAGTTTTAAATATTTTATTAGGAATATTAATGGAATTTAATATTTAATTCGATAATAAAACGAAGTTTGAACGTTATATAATTTATATAAAATAAATAGAGCTTGAAAATGGCGTGCAGTTCGTAAATTAGAGTTTTGAACTTCAACTGAGAATACAGGATTCGATATAAGTCGGATTTCTGTGAAACAAGAAACGGTGGAACTGTATTGACGATAATTTTCATATGAAAGAGAAAAATCCAGATTCCGTGTTATAGATTGCGGGTTATGGCCAAATCAAATTTTGAAATAGTCGCTATGGAAAATCGTTATTAAATTATAGGCCTTTAAAATGGCCGTTTTGCAAACAGACTCAGATTTCGACGAAATCAGTTTCATTAGAACTGTATCGTTAAATTATTGCACGGTGTCAAATGGCGTGGCAAACCGATGTCGTATGTGACCACAACAACCATAAACGCCCGTTCAAATTCTATAGCGCGCATTTAAATAAATAAAAGGATATTTGAGTGTAACTGGAGCAGACGATCGAATTAAGCCACGAAACCAGTTCCGTTGAGTTCGTATCGTCGATTAGAGTCAGAATATGTATATAGTTTGTTATTTTTAGAAATCGAGAAATTTGGCGTTAAAAAGGGCAGGGCGGTTCGAGGTAAAAACAGCCTACCGGGGCAACAGTCTCAGAATGCAACGAAATTAGTGCCGTTGGGTTCGTATCGAAAAGTTATTGTCGATGTTCGCAGTTTCAAGTTGATTCGATGTACCTGGTGATCGTAGAAAAATTAAATGTGTGTTCATTTCTGGTTTCATAAAGGAAATTTTTTTATATGACCTCGGATTTAGACGAAACTTGTCCCATTGGATCCGGAATACCTTTTTACACCAAGATTAGCCTTTTCATCAGTAAACAGAGATCATTTATAAGGGTTTTAATCAACTACTTCATGACGAAGTTTCAATATAAATAATATTTTAATCTTTCCCTCATACTATATATATACACCTGAGCATTCCCAAACCCTACAGAAAAGTCTTTCCACCGTCTTCTTTGAGCCGCCACTACTTCTCTTTTTCAAACAGTGAAACGCAAGCTTAAAAATTCAAAACAAATCGAAGAAAAATCCTAAAATCACAAAGTTAAATTCCTTGAACTCTTGGGACCCTAAGCTTCACACTAGTACTGTTTTTCTTGGTGCGATGTCCAGTTTGGAACCAGATTTAGGGCAGGTTATGTTCGGGTTTGCTGATACTACCAGTGGGCGTATGGTTGAGGGACGGCGGCATCATATTGAGGACGGTGAGGCGCCGGTTTGGGCGAGCTCTGATGAGCCGGGGATAAACGGGGTAAGGCGTCACTGGGTCGTTGTTTGAAGGGAAGCACGGTTTTGGTGAAGCTTTTCTTGTGTGAGCGTGAGCAAAAAGTAGTGTAGAAGGATTTGGCTTGGTCTGTTAACCAATGAAAAGGGGAACCGTGATTTCAACAGTGAAGCACAGTAACGAAAACAGGAGGGAGGTTTGGGATCGACGTGTTGGTCCTGAACAAGAAAACAACGGCCGAAGTCTGATAACTGATGGCATTTGGTATAACCAAATTGATTTAGTTAATTTTTTATTAACTATTAAATGATGTTAACTAATCCTATTAACTGAATGTGAGGGTTGCTGTAGGAACAAAACAAAGAAGACTAGAAGGATATATTCGGCCCTGTCACTTTATTAGTGAAGTAATTAATAATTTATTTATTAACTTAAGTGGTCATTAAAGAATTGTTTATTAAACTTAAATAGTATAATTGTTTTAATATATGTACAGGATTGCTACAAATCCTGGAAGCAAATGGGAATTGAAACAAAACAAAGGAACAGTAAAACGTGAGAGCAGTAGAGCAAAAGGAGAAACGAAGATAATCTGCCATGTTTAATGCCTAAAGTAATTAATTTAATAAAACTTAATTAGGAAATTAATTTAGAATCTAAATTAGGAAATGCTTTAAGTGTTGATAACTTTTACCTTGTTATCAGAATTCAACAAACGAGATACCGATGGAATCATATGTTCAAGCTGAATATTATGGAACCAGGTTGGACGATGTTGGAAGCAGCTGGAGTTTTAATTAAATTAAACGCGTGTTTAATTTAATTAAACCAAACCGTTTCAACATAACAGATCAAGGTGAGTTAAACTCACTCAGTTACCCTTTTTATATTTTATATAAATTGGGTGTTTTTATTTTGTGTGCTCTGCTTGCCAATGATTGACTGTTGCTTGTTATACATTTGTTTGTTGGTGAAATTAAACTGTGTTTAATTTCAGTGAAATACCAAATCGTTATTTTTAACGATTGGTTCCAATAAAGGTGGCTCACCTTGGTTGGTCACGTTTATTTGTAAACGTGTTTAAATGATTGCATTGTTTGAATTGCTTATGGTTGATGTTAAATGGTCATTATTAAATTCATCAGTTAAACAAAACTGAACCGTCTGATTTGAGATAACCATTTTGTATACAGGGAAGAACAGGTTGGAGGGACCCAACCGGATCCCTCAAATATATTATTTATTTCATATTATCATATATGAACTGCCCTGTTTGTAGTGTTTGATTTGATGGTTGGTTATTGAATGTTCAACATCTGTTAGTTTAAACCCATGGGTGATATTGGTTGGGTATTTAGCGGCATATGGCCTAGGAAAATCAACCGTTTTATAGATATTGATTCACCGTCAGGTGAGTCAATAGAGATGAAGTTATAAAATGTATTTTATAACTGGAGATAGATTTTTGAACATATTATTTTGAATAAAAGTTATTCAAGAGAAAGAAATAAATATTTTATTTATGTAAGACTTTAAATTATTTTTAATTGATTTTATAAAGCAAGTTCCGATGAAAATCAGATTGATAAGTACGAAATAGGAAATAAAATCACATAGTTATTCAGGATGAGTTGCCATTTCGTACGACTGCTAGCGTAATTCGCAGGGCTGCAGATAGCCTACGGCGGTCGGATGTTTCCTGAGGGAATCAGGCGTAACCATTGTGATCGCTGTGATCTAGAGTCAAGCGAGTGGAGTTAAGACGAATGTTAATTAATCAATTAGAGTTATTCAAATATCATATTTTTGGATATTAAAAGAATTGGAAGTTTCAATTTAACAAAAAGGAAATTAGATTGTCAAAGGCCAAATGATGCTAAATACTAGATCAGTGAACTCATTGGAGTGTCATGTTTGAAACACTGTATATTTTGATAGTTAAAACACCGACTATCAAACTCTCCCAATACGATTGTTGGTATGGAAAGACCGGGATCGAATTTATATTCGAAAACCATTCTGACCAACAAATGCGTGAAGATCTCAGAAGATGGTCGAGATGGAGCATTGAAGACCGTTGATTTTCATAAACGGAAGAACCACTAATATTCTCTGCCTGGCAAGTAGAGATAAGTTGTGATTCTGTCGTGGTTGGAATCTACGGGTTGCAAGGACTTCTCGCTACTGATCCATGGGGTGATTCCTAGATGGATGCGGTAGGAGAGTGCCTTCGGTTCATCCTGTTCCTGGATGACGTATATGAACGAATGTCTGACAGAGTATTTCTGAAGGATCACGTACGTTGATTTCTTCAAACGTACGATAGTTGTTGGCGGGGAATTGCCATTCTCTAGCTTTCGGCTAGAGTATTTTTGTGGACGTCAATTAGTGATATCTGACGGATCTGACGATGTGGCATTCAAAGTGAATGATGACCAGATGTCAAGAGTTAATTCTGGCCTCAAGCCTCATCAACCGGGAAATGACAAAAATCGGGCAGGCAGCATGGCTATGTGGGTCGCTCCCATTAGGGTGTAGAATCACCTATCTAGAGGAAGTCCTATTTGTTTCTTAAATCTATGTTTCGATGCTGTCCCTTTTCGGGCAGACGGTTGCTGATCCCAACCGTCGGTGATATACATTCGATACACTCAAGCGAAATGAGTGGTCGGTCATGTGAGGGCCGGGTTGCAAGAAGTTCTTGTTGAACCCAGTGTATTCGTCTCTAGAGATACACTATCGGAAGGTGGACCCATACCTTGTCAAGGTCGGAATCCAATATCCAATAAGCGCCTGCGGGTTTTTGATTGTATACTATATATGTAGAGCGTGAGATGCAAGCGTTCTACTAGATTGCTATTTACTTGTGTTTAGACATTATTATAATATCAGACAAGATATTGGTTTCAAAAGCTGTTTTGGGTTATCGTAAGGTAAAAACCGTCCGTGTTTATGTGTGGATTTGGTCTTACGATTATCCTTTTCTTTTGAAAAGATTTTTGAACTCTAAAATCATGATTGGATGATTTACCTTTATACTGTGCGAGTTTATCTCACTCTGGTTCACCAGACTGACCCGGTGTTTTGTAAATGCTCGGGTTAGACCGGGTTGTACAGGTTTAGGTT
Source organism: Allium sativum (assembly GCA_030737875.1). Lineage (NCBI taxonomy): Eukaryota > Viridiplantae > Streptophyta > Magnoliopsida > Asparagales > Amaryllidaceae > Allium > Allium sativum. The sequence goes on from CM060925.1 coordinate 161,071,081, forward strand.
ATCAACTGCTATGAAGAGACGAGCTGGAAGAGTCCAGACGTATGATATTACTACTATTCCGCTGTGTGTTGTATATGGGAACAGATCATTATAACTGTCCCAGTGTATGATGTACTCTGATACTGTAAGTATTTTAAAGCTTTAAATAAAGATTATTTCTGTATTATATTTTGTTCCGCTGCGATGTGAGACTCTGTGTGGTGTTCTTCTTCTTCTTCTATTCTAATCTTTCTATCTTATCTATTCTCACCCTCTAACTTCTTTCTATTAATGATCTGGAATGTTCGATGTCTGAATGGTCAACATGGTAGTTTGATGTTGATTTTCGGAGTCGAAAATCCCGGTTCGTTACAAAATCAGTTTACAAATTTATGTACAGCGGAAGAATAAATTATATACCAGAATTTTAAAATAAAGTTTTATAGTTTTGACGAGCGCACACCATATGTGCATCATGCGTGCCTCTCCACTTCGTTGTGAGCTGAAAATCTTTAAAATCTGCAACGCTCGTATCTGACCCGAGCGTTCCATGCAAAACATAAAACACTCGAGTCATGATTAATCATAGTTCAAGTAAATTAACTTGAATAAAAACAAAAAATTAATCATTAATTCCAACATAAATGCATTTTCTAATTATTTATGGTCGGTATAAGACTTTTAAAAGCGTGAACCCATCAGCTAATTCTAGGTTCAAAATAGGATCGATTCATGAACAATTAAGATGTGACTTTTTCTCGGGCATAAGCACAATATCTTAGTTTGATTTATCACTAGTGTAACAATGACCAGTCAAAAAAAAGGAAAACAAATAATTATTGAACTACATAGAGATATGTATATGCAATAAAAATAAATAAATTTATAGGCCTATATTGCATGGGGTAAAATTTGTCAAATATGAAATTATCTGGTTTACACTACTGAAAGTATCAACCGACCTACAGGAATAAACTCGGGCATTGGAGATTTCAAAACAGGTCTGGGCAAAGTTTTGGTTCACAAAGCAAAGAAATGAGCTCGCATAGGTGTACCAATATCAGTCAAGAATATAACTCTTAATTTAAATGTATTCTGGAATAAAACAGAAATGTTGTAACACCCCATATTTTCTGTAAACATTAATGTAACAAATCAAAGTATACTTAATTTTTAAGAGAATAATTAAGGGAAATGGGTTATGCCATTGTGTTCATCTCGGAATTTTGCTTGAGATAGAGTCCGAGTTTGCGTGAATCCGACTTTGTATGAAGAAGTTATGGCCTTCCGAAGTTTCAGCTCAAATTTAAAAACAGCTCAGTTCAAATTCAAAACACACAGCCGGGCTGGGCGAAAAATTTCCCGCTCGGGACCCAGGTCGACTAGGGGGTCGACCTGGGGGACGACCAGGGGGTCGACCTGGGGGTCGACCTAGGGGTCGAACTACCCTGGTTCGGCCAGACCAGATCTACAACGAATTTTTGGCTTGTGTTGTGTCATTAGGCTACGCGGCAACTCCTGATTGGTCTGATGACGTTTTTTGATGTGTTGGACGAACCTGGTGGCTTCTATGATGATCTAAGGGCTCTAAAACACTCTCTACACCTATAAAAGAATGCCTAGACCTAAGGTTTCTCCACACAAATTCTTTTAGGCGTCTACATGTTGTTTCTCTCTAGCCTCCACCATTAAAATAAATCTTATTCTCCATTAAAACAAGTTATAGTTCTTCTTCAAATTGGAGATTCAAATCAAGTTAAAGCTTCAAGTTGGACCATAGGCATTCGGCTTCAAGCAACGTCACTCGAATCATAGCAAATCGCCTTTTCTAAACCGATCACTGTAAGTTCGGTTATTCCTTAGATTTGAACGTGTAATTGGAATTGTGAATGAAATGAATCAAAATATAGAACTGTACCAATTTGCAAGTTAATTATCTTTGATTCGTGCTTATGACAAATAGAAAGTTATCTATGCCTTTGGATATGATTTACGACTATGACTATGAGAATTTTGCCTAAGACTATGACTATGAAACTGTTGCCTATGAAGCTATTGCCTATGACTATGACTATGAGACCTTTTTCTAAGACTATGGCCATGAACTGTCGCCTATGAAATTATTGCCTACGACTATGAATCATAAATATGAGACTATTGCCAATGACATTGATTAAGAAATTATTGTGATTAGTCGCCCATGACTATTGTGGTTAATTGCCTATGACTATTGTAGTTAGTTGCTTATGACTATTCCCATTGTTACAATTAACCAATCATGTTGTACCTTGAACTAGCATTATGTTGGACCAAATCACCTATGCTTATTCCCTTGATTATGTGGATCTCATATTTAGTGTGTAACTTGGCTAGTTTATTCCTGTTCACTATTATGTACATCGAACCTGTTGGAGCCATTATTTTTGCATGCCTAATCTTTTATATCAATTCTTGTGCTTATCCCCTATTCCTTTAGATTAGTGCCATTTCATGAGTACATAGAAAACTTGTGAAATCATGTTATACGTACGATTATGATGCGGGGATTGGGCGTAGCTTAATTAAGTTAATTTGGCATAATAAATAAGTTGGCATAATCTAAATTTGCTATAATAGTGAATGATTTACATGCAATTTAGACTTGGGCATAAATTGATAAATTTAATTGGCCGCAAAGTGTGTAATTGGCGTGTAAACCAAGTTTTGGACATAAACAGTAAACTAGAATATTAAATCTAGTTTTGACATGAACCGTAAATTTGAATATTAATCTAGATTGGGCATGAATTGAAAAAGGGGAATATTAAATCTAAATTGGTATAAACTGCAAGTTGGGTTAATTTATTGGTAAATCAAGTTTTGGGCATAGAATATAAGTATGTTAATTTGCATTACAGTTGAATATGATCTAGGCTAAATTGATTTAAGGAAAATTTACATAAATAGTAAATATGTAAATTTAGTAAAAGACGAATATGCCTAACCCGAGGTTAGACCGAGTTGTGGTGTAAAACTGCCCGAAACCGACCGGCACATCCAGTGACCACAACAATACCTGTCTAATGTGTGTGGTTAGTGCATCAAGCCTAGAAAGACCCGAGGTTAGACTGAGTTGTGGTGTAAACCTGCCTGGAACCGACCGGCACATCTAGTAACCACAACAATATCTTTCTAATGTGAGTGGTTGGCGCTTTAATTAATTAATTAAGGCTCATGAATAAATCAAGCTAGAAATGGTGAGGTTAAGTAATTTGGGAAACACTTAACCGTAATAACATGTTAACAAAGACAACAAGGGTGGGGTTAAGTAATCGAGAAAACACTTAGCCAATTCAACATGTTAACTAGACAAGGTTGATAGGGGTCAAGTTAATTTGGACACTTAACCAACTTAATATGTTAACAAGGCAAGATTTTTAGGGGGTTAAGTAACTAAGGGAACACTTAACCATAATAACATGTTAACTAGACAAGTGGGTAAGGTTAAGTAAGCGTTTAACATGCTAACTAAACTAGATGGTGAGGTTAAGTAAATTTAGAACACTTAACCTTCATAACATGTTAACTAGGCAAGTGGGTGAGGTTAAGTAAAATTAGAACACTTAACTGTCATAACATGTTAATTAGATAAGTGGGTGAGGTTAAGTTAATAGGACACACTTAACAAATATATATATAACATGATGTGTGATAGGGTTAAGTAACACAAGAGGAACACTTAACCAATATATATATATATATATATATATATAAAACATGATATGTGATAGGGGTTAAGTAACACAAGGGGAACACTTAACCAATATATATACATATACATATATATATATATATACATACATACATATATATATATAACATGATGTGTGGGCAGGTTAAGTTAACTTGAATGAATGGATAACACTTAACCAAGAATATATATCAACTTGAATCAGTGGGACGGTTAAGTGCATATCGGGTTGGTGGATAATATTAGTAATATAGGCCCACAAACTTAACCATTTAATAAACATGCTTGAACCAGTGGAAGGGTTAAGTACATATCGAGATCGGTAGGTAATATTAGTACATATAGGCCCACAAACTTAACCATTAAATAGACATGCTTGAATCGGTGGGAGGGTTAAGTACATCACGTGTAGGTGGGTAATACTGTATATATATAGGCCCACAAACTTAACCAGTAGGAAACCCTAGTAACGGGGACCCATTTCAGCAGTAACCCACATAGATGTATCACAGTACCCTGAGCTAGGCAGGGTGGGGCACGATTACTGGGCTGATTATAAGCGGTCAAAATAGCGCCAGGGGGTACGTCAGTGTAGGTTCCGATGATTTACGGGCACACACGTACTCCGGAGTGGAAAAAGCAGACACTAGGTACCAGTAGTTATACACTGTGCATCTTGAATCGTGTCGGGTCGCTACCATAAGGCTTGATACACCTTATGGTGGGGCCAGCACAGAGTATCTACACGTAAGAGAAGGTCGACTGACACAGACACATGGAAAATTAATACAAAGTAGGTAGCATAATCCCTAGTTGGACCTAGGTCGCGTAAACCTTGAATCTGAGAAGCGTTCAATAGGTAGCATAAACCCCTGTGGCCCTGGGTAGCGTAAACCCTGGTTGAATCTAGGAAGCGCTCGATAGTAAACTCTAGATTAGATCTAGGTAATAAATGGAATCCCCATAATATTTGTACACCTGAAGGCAACCGCAAATACGGGGATTGGGATCACGTTTTCATATGATCATAGATTACTAGTTTGGACACTAGTAGGTAGTGCAGAGATATAGAAATCAATATAACAGGGTAGTTGCGAAGCAGAGAAGGAGAAGATGCGCATTCAGTTTATCAGTGCATTCAGTTTATCAGTACCTTCAGTTTATCAGTGCATTCAGTTTATCAGTACATTCAGTTTATCGGTACATTCATTTTATCTTGCCATATCCCATGCTTACCCCCATGTTATCTTGTTACTATGGTTTAGTCTTATATTTAGTTTATTCATGCCATGACCCTTTTCCTCGTTTAAATACTAAGAATCACTAGACTTACCAGACTTTATGTCTGACCTAGTTTGCTTTCGCCTCTTTTCTTCCGTTTCCCCCCTCCCCAAGTAGTCAGGGAGGGAAAAGCTCAGCTCATTTTGGGGTCGTTAATCTTTCCGAGCTTGAAGATTCTTTGGGGCATTGCTTTGAACTCCATTTTCTACTGCTATGGTTGGCTCATGCTTTATTGGGGAATATCATTGTTAGTTTGTGCTTCTTATATATTAAATAAGACAGATGCTTTCTTGTAATAAGTATTGGTATTGTAAAACAATCTTTGTACAAGCTGTTTTAATCAATAAAGGTTATTTATTTTTTGCTGCTTTATTTGTCTGTCTTATAATTTTTCTGCATTTTGTACTAAAAATGCTCCACCGAAGGTAAGGCATTCCCTTTGTGAGTGACTTTAACGGAGGTGGGGTGTTTCACTTGGTATCAGAGCTGAAGGTTACCGGATCAGATAAAAAGATTTGAATTTTTTTTTCAAAATGGTTTTAAAAGAAGCGTTTTCCAAAGAATTTTTTTGTTTTAAAGGCATATTCCCCAAATCCATATGCATTATCTTTTGATCCTCTATTTGAATCCTTGTTTCCTTCATTCTTGTGTCTCCGGGGCTCCTGGCTTTCTGGGAGGTAACCTCATCGCGGCATGGTTCCGTAGGCTTGATGAGACTACGACACTTGTCAAAGGGCAAATAAGTGCCTAACTTCCATCTGTAGTCGTAATTTTCTTTCGAGCTTTGTAGGATTCCTCGTGCGATGGAGGCAGCTTTCGAGAGACATGTCAACAAGTCACACAAGGATGGCAAAGTTGAGAATGAGGGGGTCTGGCTACGGAGCACAACATAAGGATGAAGAACCCATGGATATGGACTTGGTTCACAAAGGAAGGGAGGAAAAAATATTAAAACCTAAAACAAGAGGAAGTATCTTTATTTTGGTATAACGGGTCGTATAATTAAGGGCAAGGGCAAGAACAAGGGACAGGATTTTCCAGAAGGCGAGTGCATGCTCTCACCGCCAGCATACCTAAGAGAGAGGTAGTAAGATTTCGGTTGAAAGAGTTTTTCCTTTTTGATTATCCTATTAGTACTCCTTCCGATTTTAGCGTTTCACATCCGTATATATCTGCTTCCATAGTTGAGTCTTTGCACCCTAGATATTGTGTAGTAGAGGATCCCATTATAGTCTCAAATCCAATTGCTGGTTCGGCCCATTTATCTTTGACTTGTGAGGATTTGAGAATAGCTATATTTATGCTTATGTTTTTGGGCTATAGGTTGATTCTAGGCATTTATTGGTTAGCCAGTAATTATGAAACAAGGGTAGTTAGACTTTCGACTTGCCTTGAGAATACCCTTGAGATTTCGTACGATCCTAAGGGATCAGTTTGTCTTAGCTACCTTGAATCACTTTACTTATCTATCGACGATTTTCGATCCGTTGGGGTATTCCATGAGTACGCAAGATGTTTTGACTAGGGTAGGGGTTTTCCCCCTAAAAACTCAAGACAGACTTCCACATGTATCTAAATGACACTGCAAAGCCAGTTATGCGATCAACGATAATTCTGGAGCAAGATTGGCGAGGATAGCCAGAGTCGGTAAAGGCTCAATTGTTTGGTTGTTTTGTTAGCATCATCTCACATAGATCGTCCAAATTCGGAGGAGGTATCCCTTGGGTGCTTGTCTGATATTGGTTTAGGCCTTTGGGGATTGTACTTGAGGGATGTCGAGTTCGACTAGGATGGTTTCCGTGAGAAATAAATGGTTGGGGCTGGCACCCTAAGTTAGACTGACCTTAAGAGAGGTAATAAGCACATAGTAACCATTAGCTTTAGACCCTCAGATTTGCAGCATGATGGATAAGCTAAGTAGAGGAGAGACCTCTAATCATCTTAGGTATATACACTTGGTATCATGATTAACATATGTTTTTCTCGGGAAGATAGTTCGACTACATTGGATACCCTCTAGCATAGTAAGTGAGCGAGGTCCTATCTTTACTAGTGGGTTTTGGAAATGGAGGCCAAGAAGCTTCGCGATCATGAAGTTAAATTAGTTAAGGTATAGTGGAGTGAAGCTCAAGAAGATGCGACTTAAAAGACTGAAGACCAGATACGCGCATCATACCCTTTTTGAGGGTATATCCTTGATTCCACTTTCTCTGTAATGTTTATCTTTTAAATATATCCCCTAGGTCGTATCTTCGATACTTAGGTAGAAGCCAATGGATGTAAACATGTATTTGAAACATGTTATGATTGATGATTGCAAGTGGTTGCCAGTGGTTGCTTGTGGATGCATATACACATATTAGGCACTAGATCGGCTCAGTCACTTTCATGTTTGCATATGCATATATGTATTTGTATATGAATTAAAACTTGATGTGTTATCATATGGATGTTTCATATGGATGAATGAATATGCACGCATATAGTACTTACATGACTAGGAATAATTGCATACATGATGGACTCATGGCACTGACATAATTCGCATTAAGGAGGTCAACTGAATCAGTAGACCGCCTGATTTTACATTAGATAAGGACATGTACACACACTATGCATAGAATCATGAAAGCATTAGAAATCCTTTTAGGGACAATGGATGCCTGTAATTGAATGGTTGAGTATATGAGTGATGGATGTTAGGATACATTCTTCTTAACTTGAAGATTTCGGGGACGAAATCCTTTAAGGAGGGGAGAATGTAACACCGCGTATTTTCTATAAACGTTAATGTAACAAATCAAAGTATACTAAATTTTTAAGAGAAGAATTAAGAGAAACGGGCTGTGCCATTGCGTTCGTCTCGGAATTCTACTTGAGATAGAGTCCGAGTTTGCGTGAATCGGACTTCGTATGAAGAAGCTATGGCCTTCGGAAGTTTCAGCTCAAATTTAAAAACAACTCAGTTCAAATTCAAAACACACAGCCGGGCTGGGCGGGAAATTTCCCGCCCAGGACCCAGGTCGACTAGGGGGTCGACCAGGGGGTCGACCTGGGGGTCGACCTACCCTGGTTCGGCCAGACCAGATCTGCAACGAATTTTTGGCTTGTGTTGTGTCATTAGGCTACGCGGCAACTCCTGATTGGTCTGATAACGATTTTTGATGTGTTGGACGGACCTGGTGGCTTCTATGATGATCTAAGGGCTCTAAAACACTCTCTACACCTATAAAAGAATGCCTAGACCTAGGTTTCTCCACACAAATTCTTTTAGGCGTCTACATGCTGTATCTCTCTAGCCTCCACCATTAAAATAAACCTTATTCTCCATTAAAACAAGTTATAGTTCTTCTTCAAATTGGAGATTCAAATCAAGTTAAAGCTTCAAGTTGGACCATAGGCATTCCGCTTCAAGCAACGTCACTCGAATCATAGCAAATCGCCTTTTCTAAACCGATCACTGCAAGTTCGGTTATTCCTTTGATTTGAACGTGTAATTGGAATTGTGGATGAAATGAATCAAAACATAGAACTATACCAATTTGCAAGTTAATTATCTTTGATTCGTGCTTATGTCAAATAGAAAGTTATCTATGCCTTTGGATATGATTTACGACTATGACTATGAGACTTTTGCCTAAGACTATGACTATGAAACTGTTGCCTATGAACTATTCCCTATGACTATGACTATGACTATGACTATGAGACCTTTGTCTAAGACTATGGCCATGAACTGTCGCCTATGAAATTATTGCCTACGACTACGAATCATAACTATGAGACTATTGCCTATGACATTGATTAAGAAATTACCGTGATTAGTCGCCCATGACTATTGTGGTTAATTTCCTATGACTATTGTAGTTAGTTGTTTATGACTATTCCCATTGTTACAATTAACCGATCATGTTGTACCTTGAACTGGCATTATGTTGGACCAAATCACCTATACCTATTCCCTTGATTATGTGGATCTCATATTTAGTGTGTAACTTGGCTAGTTTATTCCTATTCACTATTATGTACATCGAACCTGTTGGAGCCTTTATTTTTGCATGCCTTATCTTTTATATTAATTCATGTGCTTATCCCCTATTCCTTTTGATTAGTGCCATTTCATGAGTATATAGAAAACTTGTGAAATCATGTTATACGTACGATTATGATGCGGGGATTGGGCGTAGCTTAATTAAGTTAATTTGGCATAATAAATATGTTGGCATAATCTAAATTTGCTATAATAGTGAATGATTTACATGCATATTAGACTTGGGCATAAATTGATAAATTTAATTGGCCGCAAAGTGTGTAATTGGCGTGTAAACCAAGTTTTGGACATAAACAGTAAACTAGAATATTAAATCTAGTTTTGACATGAACCGTAAATTTGAATATTAATCTAGATTGGGCATGAATTGAAAAAGGGGAATATTAAATCTAAATTGGTATAAACTGCAAGTTGGGTTAATTGATTGGTAAATCAAGTTTTGGGCATAGAATATAAGTATGTTAATTTGCATTACAGTTGAATATGATCTAGGCTAAATTGATTTACGGAAAATTTACATAAATAGTAAATATGTAAATTTAGTAAAAGACGAATATGCCTAACCCGAGGTTAGACTGAGTTGTGGTGTAAAACTGCCCGGAACCGACCGGCATATCCAGTGACCACAACAATACCTGTCTAATGTGAGTGGTTAGTGCATCAAGCCTAGAAAGACCCGAGGTTAGACTGAGCTGTGGTGTAAACCTGCCCGGAACCGACCGGCACTTCCAGTAACCAGAACAATATCCGTCTGTGGTTGGTGCTTTAATTAATTAATTAAGGCTCATGAATAAATCAAGCTAGAAATGGTGAGGTTAAGTAATTAGGGAAACACTTAACCGTAATAACATGTTAACAAAGATAAGAAGGGTGGGTTTAAGTAATCGAGAAAACACTTAGCCAATTCAACATGTTAACTAGACAAGGTTGAAAGGGGTCAAGTTAATTTGGACACTTAACCAACTTTACATGTTAACAAGGCATGATTTGTGGGGGGTTAAGTAACTAAGGGAACACTTAACCATAATAACATGTTAACTAGACAAGTGGGTAAGGTTAAGTAAGCGTTTAACATGCTAACTAGACTAGATGGTGAGGTTAAGTAAATTTAGAATACTTAACCGTCATAACATGTTAACCAGGCAAGTGGGTGAGGTTAAGTAAAATTAGAACACTTAACTGTCATAACATGTTAATTAGACAAGTGGGTGAGGTTAAGTTAATATGACACACTTAACCAATATATATATATATATATATATAACATGATGTGTGATAGGGTTAAGTAACACAAGAGGAACACTTAACCAAAAAAAAATATATATATATATAACATGATATGTGATAGGGGTTAAGTAACACAAGGGGAACACTTAACCTATATATATATATATATATATATATATATATATATATATATATAACATGATGTGTGGGCAGGCTAAGTTAACTTGAATGAATGGATAACACTTAACCAAGAATATATATCAACTTGAATCAGTGGAAGGGTTAAGTACATATTGGGTTGGTGGGTAATATTAGTAATATAGGCCCACAAACTTAACCATTTAACAAACATGCTTGAACTAGTGGAAGGGTTAAGTACATATCGGGATCGGTAGGTAATATTAGTACATATAGGCCCACAAACTTAACCATTAAATAAACATGCTTGAATCGGTGGGAGGGTTAAGTACATCACGTGTTGGTGGGTAATATTGTATATATATAGGCCCACAAACTTAACCAGTAGGAAACCCTAGTAACGGGGACCCATTTCAGCAGTAACCCACATAGATGTATCATGGTACCCTGAGCTAGGCAGGGTGGGGCACGATTACTGGGCTGATTATAAGCGGTCAAAATAGCGGCTGGGGGTACGTCAGTGTAGATTCTGACAGTTTACGGGCGTGCACGTACTCTGGAGTGGAAAAAGAAAGCACTGGGTACCAGTAGTTATACACCGTGCATCTTGAATCGTGTTGGGTCGCTATCATAAGGCTTGATACACCTTATGGTGGGGCCAGCACAGAGTATCTACACGCAAGAGAGGGCCGATTGACACAGACACATGGAAAATTAATACAAAGTAGGTAGCATAATCCCTAGTTGGACCTAGGTCGCGTAAACCCTGAATCCGAGAAGCGTTCAATTGGTAGCATAAACCCCAATGGCCCTGGGTAGCGTAAACCCTGGTTGAATCTAGGAAGCGCTCGATAGTAAACCCTAGATTAGATCTAGGTAATAAATGGAATCCCCATAATAGATGTACACCTGAAGGCAACCGCAAATACGGGGATTGGGATCACGTTATCATATGATAATAGATTACTAGTTTGGACACTAGTAGGTAGTGCAGAGATATAGAAATCAGTATAACAGGGTAGTTGCGAAGTAGAGAAGGAGTAGAAGCGCATTCAGTTTATCAATGCATTCAGTTTATCAGTACATTCGGTTTATCAGTGCATTCAGTTTATCAGTACATTCAGTTTATCGGTACATTCAGTTTATCTTGCCATATCCCATGCTTACCCCATGTTATCTTATTACTATGGTTTAGTCTTATATTTAGTTTATTCATGTCATGACCCTTTTCCTCGTTTAAATACTAAGAATCACTGGACTTACCATACTTTATGTATGACCTAGTTTGCTTTCGCCTCTTTCCTTCTGTTTCCCCCCTCCTACCCAAGTAGTCAGGGAGGGAAAAGCTCAGCTCATTTTGGGGCCGTTACTCTTTCCAAGCTTGAAGGTTCTTTGGCGCATTGCTTTGAACTCCATTTTCTACTGCTATGGCTGGCTCATGCTTTATTGGGGAATATCATTGTCAGTCTGTGCTTCTTATATATTAAATAAGACAGATGCTTTCTTGTAATAAGTATTGGTATTGTACAACAATCTTTGTACAAGCTGTTTTAATCAATAAAGGTTATTTATTTTTCTCTACTTTATTTGTCTGTCTTGTAATTTTTCTGTATCTTTTACTAAAAATGCTCCACCGAAGGTAAGGCATTCCCTTTGTGAGTGACCTTAATGGAGGTGGGGTGTTTCAAATTGTAACACCCCGAATTTCGGTTAATGCTAAAATTCACTAATTACAGAATTAATAATCTCAGATGTGAGGATTGGGGGAAACGGGCTGCGTCATTGCGTTCGTCTCGGAAAAATACGCGAAATAGAGTCCGAGTTTTCGAAAATCGGAGTCCGTATGGAAGAGATATGGACGAACGAAGTTAGGCAGAAGAAACCGGAACAGGCCAGAAATGCACTGGCGCACTTGTGAAGTGCGCCAGAACAAAAATGCACTGGCGCACGTGTGAAGTGCGCCAGTACAAAAATAGACTGGCGCACTTGGGAAGTGCGCCCGTGCCGAGCCAAGAAACCTGCACAGTTTCTAGAGAGTTCTGTGGTTGGGTGCACCAGTTTGGGGTTTGGGCTTGGTCTTAGGGCTGATTTCTGGAGAGTTCCGAGATCTAAGGGTCCTAAACTAATCTAGGGTTAATCTAAGGGCCTAAAACACTACCTAATCCTATAAATAAGACCCTAACCCTACCCTAATTCATTCATAATTAAATCTTCTAACTAAACTATGGCAAAATGAAACTTGATCATGGCCTCCACAAATCAATGAAGAGGAAAGCAAGCTAATCACTCTCTAATCAATCTCTAATCATCATCTTCTTCATATTTAGCAACTAAGGTTGCTAATCTTTGGGTTTGGTGAGTTTCTATCACTTTGATGATCAATTGTTAAGATAAGTAGATTAGGTGTAATGAGACTTATGGTCTTGAATGCGGATTAATGAGTTTGAATCATTTGTAATGATATGCATGTTGTATATGTAAGTTTGTGCATGTTGTATATGTAAGTTTATGTAAGTTGAATATGTGATTTTATGCAAGTTAAGTATGTGGTATTATGCATGATGAGTAGGTGATTCTATGCATGCTAAGTAGGTGATATTATGCATGATGAGTATGTGATTCTATACATGCTAAGTATATGATATTATGTAAGTTTAGTATGTGATTCTATGCATGCTAAGTATGTGATATTATGCATGTTTAATAAGTTAGTTTATGCATGTTTAACAAGTTAATATGCAAGTTACATGTATGATAATATGCAAGATGTGCTATGCAAGTTACATGTTTGTTAATATGCAAGTTACATGTTTGTTAATATGCAAGTTACATGTATGATAATATGCAAGATGTGCTATGCAAGTTACATGTTTGTTAATATGCAAGTTACATGTATGATAATATGCAAGATGTGCTATGCAAGTTACATGTTTGTTAATATGCAAGTTACATGTATGATAATATGCAAGATGTGCTATGCAAGTTACATGTTGTTAATATGCAAGTTACATGTATGATAATATGCAAGATGTGCTATGCAAGTTACATGTTTGTTAATATGCAAGTTACATGTATGATAATATGCAAGATGTGCTATGCAAGTTACATGTATGATAATATGCAAGATGTGCTATGCAAGTTACATGTTGTTAATATGCAAGTTACATGTATAATAATATGCAAGATATGTTATGCAAGTTATGTATGCTTATGCAAGTTATGTGGATACTTATAAGCAAGTTCAACATGTTATGCAAGATATGTGTATGATAATATGTAAGTTCATATGCAATATGTTATGCAAGTCATGTGTGATAATATGCAAGTTTGGGTTAAATATAGTTGGGTTAATATATGCTCATATATGCAAGTTGACATTCTCTTAACCCATGATAAAGTTATATGCTAAGATTTGGTTAAACCCATGATATTCGTGATGGATCTTCCCTTTTATTATGTCGTGAAATGAGAACGATTTGCGTGGGGAACGATGGGGTTAATAAATATGTTAATTAAAAGTATGATTGGGTATGATTAAGCATACCATAAAAACAAATTAACATAAGAGGGAATTTACCTATTGAGTTAGGTCTACCCCATGGGAATTTACCTATTGAGTTAGGTCTACCCATGTTATGAAAAACTTAATATTAATTAGGGATAATTAATATAAATTATGGGGGTGATTAATTAGGTGTAATTAATCGACTAAGACACGAGGTTGGACTCAGTTGTAGCGTAAAACTGCCCGGACCCAACCGGCTTAACCAGTTGCTACAAATGTTAGCCCAATGTGAGAGGTCTTAGGCACAAACTAAATACGTGATTAATGTAAATACACGAGGTTAGACTCGGTTATGACATAAGGCTGCCCGGACCCAACCGGCTTAACCAGCGGTCATAAAAGATAGTCTAATGTGAGAGGTCTTTATGAGGATCACGGTCTTAATTAATTAAGAAACACTTAACCATATAAGCATGTAGTGGGGCATGAGGGTTAAGTGGGTGCCTTGGGTGGCATGAGAAAACTAGTGGGTTGCCTTGGGTGGCAATAGAAAACACGATTAGAATACTTAACCAAAGTGGAACATGTAATTAAACATGATTAAGGGGTTAAGTGAGTGCCTCGGGTGGCATGTGGGAATTAAGTAAAGGACTTGGGTGTCATGTGGAAATCTAGTGGGTGCCTTGAAAGGTAATTAAAATATGATTAATGACTTAACCAAAGTATTTATAACATGTAAGTGGACATGGTTAAAGGGGTTAAGTGGGATACACTAGATAAATTAACAAGCTTAAGTGGTAGCTTGTGGGGGCCCATCTCAACCAATATCCCAAACGTATCTTTGTGGGCTCGACCCAAGTCGAGTGACGGGACACGCATATTGGGCTTGACTATAAGAGGCCAAAAACGGGTTAGCGGTGGCAACGTAGGACCAACGGGTTTCATATGCGTGTGTGGACCCGGGCTGGTTAGTAAATCGTTGTTACATCGTGTAGATATAAAGCCGTGCACCGTTGATATTATCAGGTTGCCACTTTGGGGAAATGATACACCCCATTGTGGGACCGGCACGGGTATCTACGTTAGGGAGCCGATCGCTTGGGAGTAGTGGGTACACCTAGTAATGATAGGGGCAGACGGCACCTATGTAGGGGTACTAGAAACTACTGGGTAAAAATTACTAAGTACATTTAGTGGGATCAACCTTTAAGTAGGGATTAATCTTAGGTAGGTAAAACTGGTGTGGTGCAGTGTAGGAATTATCTTTGAGTAGGTCTGGGGCGGTGTAATTTAGTAATTATCCTTGGGTGGGTAAATGCGTCTTTACGGTGATCTTAGTTTATCCTAAGTTTACCAAGCTGCTTAGTGTAGCCATTCATCCCCAGTCGTTACCGTATATCAACTTATGTCTTCTCTGGTTATTTTAATGATTGTATTGTTAGGGTTATAGGACTCACTCAGACTTATGTCTGACCCCGTTGTTTTTATCTTTTTCCCCCAACCCCAGGTTATTAGAGTGGGCCTGGTGCTAGTGGGC
This sequence comes from Allium sativum, assembly GCA_030737875.1. Lineage (NCBI taxonomy): Eukaryota > Viridiplantae > Streptophyta > Magnoliopsida > Asparagales > Amaryllidaceae > Allium > Allium sativum. The sequence goes on from CM060925.1 coordinate 161,086,529, forward strand.
TTTGATCTGATTGCTGTATCTATCCTATGGAGCTTGGACCTCTGAAGTGAAGCCGAGCTTATCTTTCCTTTTATGGCTATTAGTTATGTAGTGGGATTATGTACTTCTATTTTATCAAGATGGATATTATGTACTTGACTCTGGTTTATGGTTTTGTGATGTAACCAAACATGTATTACTTTCCGTTGCAATGAAATGATGATTTAAATTTTCAAGTATTACTTATATCTGTCTTGCTGTAATTTTACTGTTCTATATTCACTCAAAATACTTCACCGAAACTAAGGCATTCCCCTGGTATGAGTGACCTTAGCGGACGTGGGGTGTTACACGTGGTATCAGAGCTTAAGGTTACCAGAACAGATAAAATTTTTAGAAAAACTATTTTTCTAAGAAAATTTTTGAAGGAATGTTTTCAAAAACATGTCTTTTAAGAGAAAAGTTTTTGAGAAAAGCATAATCCCCGATAGCCATATCTTTATCTTTCGAATTCTCCGTTTGAATCTCTTTCTCTCTCGTTTTGAGTTTCCCCTCCGTGTGTAGATGATCTTTCTAAGATAGATAAGAATGGAAAACCGCTTCAAGGGACTTAGACGTAAATCAGATTAGAAGTTGGTTCAAGAAGGAGGAGGACTTGTAAGTACTTATTGGATGGACGATGAGAGGAAGGCTCTAATAGTTGTTTGGTTAATAAAGGACGAAGCCTCATTGATGGGAGGTTACGAGTGGAGAATGGGAAGGAGAAGGCTAGTAGTTATCCTTTTGGGAGGAATAGCACACCTTATTAGGATTGACCAAAGAAGCAAGGACAAGGTATGGAATCTTCTGGAGGGTAGTTGTATTCCCTCACGACTAGGGTGCCGGATGGGGATAAGACCGTCTAGGTTGGAATTTGGATTTCTTTATTATCCGATTCGAACTTTATTTGATTTGGATGCATTAAGTTCGATTATCTCATCATTGTTAGTGAGTCACTGCACTTAGACACCAGTTTAGTAGATGATCCCTTAGTTGTTTCAAACCCAATTGGGCTCCATGATGTGTTTGGGTTTGAAAGTTTCTATACTTAGCATTGAGTTTGGATGTGATGCTTGTTGGGCTTCACGAGCTATGGGTTAGTTTGGGCATGGACTGGTTATCCAGTAGGGATGCCATTCTTGATTTTGAAAAGAGAGTTGTTAGGCTTATGACCCGCTTGGGTAACACTCTCGAGATCTCTTGTAATCCCATAGAGACTGTTATGCTAAGTTATCTAGAATCGCTGGACACGTCGGTCGAGAGTTTGCGATCTGTTAGAAGTGGTCCGGGAATACTCGGATGTGTTTGAGAAGGTGAAGGGCTTACCTCCGGAGCGGGAGATTGACTTCCGAATATATCTGGTAAACAATGCCAAACCAGTGACTTGGCCAGTGTGCCACAAGGCTCCTCGTGAGAGGAGGGAACTCCATAAGTAAGTAGGCGATTGCTTGAGAAGGGGTTCATAAGAAGAAGTATATCGGAGTGGGGCGCTCCAGTAGTTTTTGCCATGAAGGCGGATGGGTCCCTCAGACTTTGTGTAGGCTAAAGAGAACTAAATAAACTCACAAAGAAGAATAGACACCCATTGCCAAAGATTGATGATCTCTTTGATCAGTTGGTTGGCGCCTCAGTATTTTCGCAGTTGGACTAAGCCACATGGTTTCGTCAGTTGAGAGTGGCTGACGATAGTATAGAGAAGATTGCCTTTAGGACTCCGGATGGTTTTATGAGTGGCTGGTGATGCTATTTGGTTTGACGAACGCCCCCGCATACTTTATTGATTGGAAGAGAAGGGTGTTCAGAGAGTACCTAAATAAGTTTGTGATGGTCTTTGGGGATGACATCTTGGTCTTTTCTAGGAGCGAAATAAGTTTTCATATGTGCTCAATAGGTTGAGCAAAGCCAGTTATGGGATAAAACGGTGGTTTTGGAGCGAGACTGGCGAGGACATCCAAAGTTGGTCAAAGGCTTAATTGTTTAGCCATTATTATTATTATTTTTAGTATCATCTCACGTAGGTTGCCTGAACTCGAAGGAGATGTCCCTTGGGTGTTTGTCTGATATTGGTTTCGGCCTTTGGGGCTTGCATTTGGGGGATGTCGAATTCGACTAGGGTGGTCTGCGTGAGAGATGGACAGTTGTGACGATTTTGGATAGGATTCTTAGCATCTTATGAGTTGAGATAGCGTATACCCCTAACAAGGGAAGCATGGTAGCAGACGCCTTAAGAAGAAAAAGGTTGTCCTTGAGTTCATTGATCGATTAAACGACGGAGCTTAGGGTTTATTTCTATGTTTGACTTTAGACCTTCCGTTGACTTTGTACCCGGTTTGCTAGCCTCCTTGGAGGTTAGGCCTACTCTTTTGGGACGGGGTGGCGAGGCACAGCAAGACGACCCACAGTTGGTTGAGCTATGAGAGAAGCTCATAAGGGGGAGGAGTCGTCCAGCCATTTGAGTAGGTACACCCTAGATAGTAAGGGGTGGTTGCGTAGAGACGGTAGACTTTGTGTACCGCAAGACGAGGGTTTGAGGAAGGCTATACTTGATGATACACATCGGTCGAAGATGACCATTTATCCCGGTAGGGACAAAGTGTACCAAGACATAAAGCGAGTTTTCCTTTTTGCCAATCTGAAGAAAGATGCGGCCAAGTATGTCGCTAGATGCTTGGTATGCTAACAAGTGAAAGTGGAACAGAAGAAACCCGGAGGGTTGCTTCACCCGTTGGAAGTTCCGAAATAGGAAGTAGGATAGTGCCTCGTTGGATAACCGAAATCAAGGAAGGGTAATACGGGGATTGGGCTTATGGTAGATAGACTTACTAAGTGTGCCCATTTCATACCCGTGAAGAGCAAGAGGACTATTCCATGTCTAGCTTCAGTTTACCTTCAAGGGATTATTAGATTGCATGGTGTACCTCCCAGTATAGTGAGCGATCGAGATCCTATCTTCACTAGTGAGTTTTGGAGAAGTTTGCAAGAGGCGGTAGGGACTCAGTTGTGTTTGAGCACCGCATCTCACCCTCAGACGGACGGTCAGACCAAGAGGGTGAACCGTATCTAGAACATCTTTTGAGGTTATGTATTTTGGATTTTGGAGGTACATGGGAAGAGCATCTTCCGTTGATGGAGTTCGCATATAATAGCAGCTTTCAGTCCAGTATTGGTATGGCTCCTTTCAAAGCTCTTTATGGAAGGCCTTGTCGATCTCCTACATGTTGGTGGGAATCTACGGATAAGATCTTGCTTGGGCCAGATATGGTTAGAGAGACTTCAGAGAAGATGGGTTGGATTCGAAGAAGGATGAAAGCGGCGGAATCTTATGCGGACAAGAGGAGAACAGAGCTTGAGTTTGATATTAGGACATGCTTTTTATCAAGGTGTCTCCGTTACGGAATGTGGTTCACTTTGGATCTGTTAGGAAGTGAGTACCAAGGTTTGTAGGGCCATTTCCCATTAAGGAAAGAATTGGACGGATGGCATATAGAGTGGAGTTGCCTGACAGACTTAGTGGTGTACCGGATGTATTTCATGTGTCCCATTTGAGGAAGTGCTTACATGAGACCGCTGAGGTGGTAGAGCCGAGTTTGCTTAAAGAAGTAGAGTTAGAGCACGATGAGACGATTCGACGAGCTCCTACTCGCATCATTGGGCCAGAGACTAGGAAGTTGAGGAACAGAGAAGTTCAGCTAGTTAGAATGCTACTTGGGAGACGGAAGCGAAGATGCGTTCTTTGTATCCATTTCTTTTGGAGAGTATGTCTTTTAACTTCTCCTTTATCGCTTGCCTAGTACTTATCTTATCTTTAGTAGGTCCTCTCGTTAGTCCTGTTTGACCTTTAGATAGGGAAAACCTATGGTTGAAACATGTGTTTGAGACATGTTATGGTTGATGGATGCAAGTGGATGCAAGTGTTTGCTAGTGGTTGCTCGTGGATGCATATATACACACTCTAGGCACTAGATCGGCTCAATCACTTCATATTGCATATTGCATAAAATTGTGTGTAGTTAGCTATATTTATGGATGTATAATGATTGTGTTATCATATGGATGATGCATTTTGGTGAATGATTGTGCACTCATATAGATACTGTATGTGTCGATAGGGTTATCTCGCATACATATTGGATGCATGGCACTATCATGGTTTGCATATGTTCGTACATTAGATAGGGAACATATACACACACTTTTCGCATATGCTCATACATCATTAGAAATTGTTTAAGGACAATGGATGCCCGTGTTTGATGGATTGAGTAGATGGTTGTTTGGATGGTAGGATATGCATTCTCCTTAGCTTAGAGATTTCGGGGACGAAATCCTTTAAGGAGGGGAGAATGTAACACCCCGAATTTCGGTTAATGCTAAAATTCACTAATTACAGAATTAATAATCTCAGATGTGAGGATTGGGGGAAACGGGCTGCGTCATTGCGTTCGTCTCGGAAAAATACGCGAAATAGAGTCCGAGTTTTCGAAAATCGGAGTCCGTATGGAAGAGATATGGACGAACGAAGTTAGGCAGAAGAAACCGGAACAGGCCAGAAATGCACTGGCGCACTTGTGAAGTGCGCCAGAACAAAAATGCACTGGCGCACTTGTGAAGTGCGCCAGTACAAAAATAGACTGGCGCACTTGGGAAGTGCGCCCGTGCCGAGCCAAGAAACCTGCACAGTTTCTAGAGAGTTCTGTGGTTGGGTGCACCAGTTTGGGGTTTGGGCTTGGTCTTAGGGCTGATTTCTGGAGAGTTCCGAGATCTAAGGGTCCTAAACTAATCTAGGGTTAATCTAAGGGCCTAAAACACTACCTAATCCTATAAATAAGACCTAACCCTACCCTAATTCATTCATAATTAAATCTTCTAACTAAACTATGGCAAAATGAAACTTGATCATGGCCTCCACAAATCAATGAAGAGGAAAGCAAGCTAATCACTCTCTAATCAATCTCTAATCATCATCTTCTTCATATTTAGCAACTAAGGTTGCTAATCTTTGGGTTTGGTGAGTTTCTATCACTTTGATGATCAATTGTTAAGATAAGTAGATTAGGTGTAATGAGACTTATGGTCTTGAATGCGGATTAATGAGTTTGAATCATTTGTAATGATATGCATGTTGTATATGTAAGTTTGTGCATGTTGTATATGTAAGTTTATGTAAGTTGAATATGTGATTTTATGCAAGTTAAGTATGTGGTATTATGCATGATGAGTAGGTGATTCTATGCATGCTAAGTAGGTGATATTATGCATGATGAGTATGTGATTCTATACATGCTAAGTATATGATATTATGTAAGTTTAGTATGTGATTCTATGCATGCTAAGTATGTGATATTATGCATGTTTAATAAGTTAGTTTATGCATGTTTAACAAGTTAATATGCAAGTTACATGTATGATAATATGCAAGATGTGCTATGCAAGTTACATGTTTGTTAATATGCAAGTTACATGTTTGTTAATATGCAAGTTACATGTATGATAATATGCAAGATGTGCTATGCAAGTTACATGTTTGTTAATATGCAAGTTACATGTATGATAATATGCAAGATGTGCTATGCAAGTTACATGTTTGTTAATATGCAAGTTACATGTATGATAATATGCAAGATGTGCTATGCAAGTTACATGTTGTTAATATGCAAGTTACATGTATGATAATATGCAAGATGTGCTATGCAAGTTACATGTTTGTTAATATGCAAGTTACATGTATGATAATATGCAAGATGTGCTATGCAAGTTACATGTATGATAATATGCAAGATGTGCTATGCAAGTTACATGTTGTTAATATGCAAGTTACATGTATAATAATATGCAAGATATGTTATGCAAGTTATGTATGCTTATGCAAGTTATGTGGATACTTATAAGCAAGTTCAACATGTTATGCAAGATATGTGTATGATAATATATAAGTTCATATGCAATATGTTATGCAAGTCATGTGTGATAATATGCAAGTTTGGGTTAAATATAGTTGGGTTAATATATGCTCATATATGCAAGTTGACATTCTCTTAACCCATGATAAAGTTATATGCTAAGATTTGGTTAAACCCATGATATTCGTGATGGATCTTCCCTTTTATTATGTCGTGAAATGAGAACGATTTGCGTGGGGAACGATGGGGTTAATAAATATGTTAATTAAAAGTATGATTGGGTATGATTAAGCATACCATAAAAACAAATTAACATAAGAGGGAATTTACCTATTGAGTTAGGTCTACCCCATGGGAATTTACCTATTGAGTTAGGTCTACCCATGTTATGAAAAACTTAATATTAATTAGGGATAATTAATATAAATTATGGGGGTGATTAATTAGGTGTAATTAATCGACTAAGACACGAGGTTGGACTCAGTTGTAGCGTAAAACTGCCCGGACCCAACCGGCTTAACCAGTTGCTACAAATGTTAGCCCAATGTGAGAGGTCTTAGGCACAAACTAAATACGTGATTAATGTAAAGACACGAGGTTAGACTCGGTTATGACATAAGGCTGCCCGGACCCAACCGGCTTAACCAGCGGTCATAAAAGATAGTCTAATGTGAGAGGTCTTTATGAGGATCACGGTCTTAATTAATTAAGAAACACTTAACCATATAAGCATGTAGTGGGGCATGAGGGTTAAGTGGGTGCCTTGGGTGGCATGAGAAAACTAGTGGGTTGCCTTGGGTGGCAATAGAAAACACGATTAGAATACTTAACCAAAGTGGAACATGTAATTAAACATGATTAAGGGGTTAAGTGAGTGCCTCGGGTGGCATGTGGGAATTAAGTAAAGGACTTGGGTGTCATGTGGAAATCTAGTGGGTGCCTTGAAAGGTAATTAAAATATGATTAATGACTTAACCAAAGTATTTATAACATGTAAGTGGACATGGTTAAAGGGGTTAAGTGGGATACACTAGATAAATTAACAAGCTTAAGTGGTAGCTTGTGGGGGCCCATCTCAACCAATATCCCAAACGTATCTTTGTGGGCTCGACCCAAGTCGAGTGACGGGACACGCATATTGGGCTTGACTATAAGAGGCCAAAAACGGGTTAGCGGTGGCAACGTAGGACCAACGGGTTTCATATGCGTGTGTGGACCCGGGCTGGTTAGTAAATCGTTGTTACATCGTGTAGATATAAAGCCGTGCACCGTTGATATTATCAGGTTGCCACTTTGGGGAAATGATACACCCCATTGTGGGACCGGCACGGGTATCTACGTTAGGGAGCCGATCGCTTGGGAGTAGTGGGTACACCTAGTAATGATAGGGGCAGACGGCACCTATGTAGGGGTACTAGAAACTACTGGGTAAAAATTACTAAGTACATTTAGTGGGATCAACCTTTAAGTAGGGATTAATCTTAGGTAGGTAAAACTGGTGTGGTGCAGTGTAGGAATTATCTTTGAGTAGGTCTGGGGCGGTGTAATTTAGTAATTATCCTTGGGTGGGTAAATGCGTCTTTACGGTGATCTTAGTTTATCCTAAGTTTACCAAGCTGCTTAGTGTAGCCATTCATCCCCAGTCGTTACCGTATATCAACTTATGTCTTCTCTGGTTATTTTAATGATTGTATTGTTAGGGTTATAGGACTCACTCAGACTTATGTCTGACCCCGTTGTTTTTATCTTTTTCCCCCAACCCCAGGTTATTAGAGTGGGCCTGGTGCTAGTGGGCTTTGATCTGATTGCTGTATCTATCCTATGGAGCTTGGACCTCTGAAGTGAAGCCGAGCTTATCTTTCCTTTTATGGCTATTAGTTATGTAGTGGGATTATGTACTTCTATTTTATCAAGATGGATATTATGTACTTGACTCTGGTTTATGGTTTTGTGATGTAACCAAACATGTATTACTTTCCGTTGCAATGAAATGATGATTTAAATTTTCAAGTATTACTTATATCTGTCTTGCTGTAATTTTACTGTTCTATATTCACTCAAAATACTTCACCGAAACTAAGGCATTCCCCTGGTATGAGTGACCTTAGCGGACGTGGGGTGTTACACAAATGTGTTCACATCTTTTCTATACAGCATAAGCATCTCCTTTGTCATCTCCTCTCTACTTTAAATGAAATTAATTCTCCTTGTTTCAAATTAATCAAGAGAGGTTTAAATAATGTAAAGCGTGCCTAATAGTTTCAATCCAGTAACATATTCATGGTTTCAAATAAACAAAGTGGATTGGAGCATCATAATTTGGAATGACTACATAGCAGTCTAACATCAAGGTGCAGCAAACAACGATCAAATCATGGCAACATGATGTACTCGTTTCGACTACAAGTCGTATAAAAATAAAGAAATGGTGACAAACAAATTTCCTGCATCAAATTTATATAAGTTCATGTATCTTACATCTTCTAACCCAAATCGAATAAGTCCCAATTCATTAGAAACACAACATAGGTAGATGGGTTGAAGGGTGGTTCACAAGTTAAAGCAACATGCATGTACTATCAAAAGTTGATTCCTATTTAACGGATAGGAAAACAATTAAAAGGTGGTCAAAACGTCTGATTTTCGCAAAACAAATTTCACTGTTGGATTCATGAAAACAAATAGAATATTTTTCATGTTTGTCCGAACTAGTTTCAGATAGATTTTAAAATTGCTAAATTTTAAACTGTTATGCGCAGCTATGCACTGAACATTGCGTGACCGACAAACATTCAAATTTTTCAACAAAATTTTCACAGCTGCTACATCTCACTGTACGCATTACAAATTCCAATTCCCGTAATTAGAAATTATAGAATATTTTCAAAATAAATATATCGATATAAATTGGTTTTTAAATAATTAAAAATAGCGGGTTGTTACAATCTCCCCCACTCATAACTTTTCGTCCCCGAAAAGGAACGAGACAGAGAAATAGTAATTAAATAATTTAAGTTATTGTAAATAATTTTTGAAATCATAAATAACTATATTAAAAATTCAAATCTATTGCATTTCTTAAGGCATTTAAAACTTTCATTTCTTAGTTTATTATGTTGAAATTATGTAAATTTAGTTGCGGATAATTGATTTGTTATTTAACATTTTAAAATACTTGATACCTTGAAGGTTAACAATTTTATAGTCATTCTTACAGACGTTAAGCATACGCTGGCCAGGCGCACGACTAAAATCTCTAAGTACTAAATACACCTGTTTTAACTCCCAGTGAAAATACTTAAAACATTTAAAATAGATATGGAAAATACGTTCCCCCATGGATCGTGGTTACTCGACGGTTGCGCTACTATCCTAGTAGAATCGCTTGTAATCGTAGGTATCACACCCCTCGAATTTCTCCATGGTTGTTGCCATAGATCGCAGTTACGCGGTGGTTACGCCACTATCCCAGTGGAATCGCTTGTAATTGTAGTCATCGTGCCCCCATCGAATTACGCTATGGCATCTAGATCGCAGTTACGCGGTGGTTACGCCACTATCCCAGTGGAATCGCTTGTAACTATAGACATCTCGCCCCCCGAATTACGCTAGAACAGATAAGTAATAATAATAATCAACGTGATCTCACCAAGTGAGATTTCAATATTCGTGGATACTCCAATCAACGGAGCATCAACGTACCTACGATTTTCGATTTCCGATGGATACTCTCAACAAGCGCCAACACAATCCCTCTCTCAGGAATTGCGATTTCGATGGAAGGTACTTCCCATATCTTTATTCCGGAAACATATATACTATATATATAGTACTTCATTTCACGTTTCACGCATTTCGCACTTATGTAGATATCAATTTACATAAGATTTCCTTTTCAATATCATGTTTCAAATGTATAATTCTTATATAAATTCATTTTATAAGGTTTCATTTTAAATCAATTACCTTCCAATCAATAGCTTCCAAGTTAATCATAATTCTGATATAAATCTTCCATGTATATATATATAAGGTTCAAAACTTCATATCAAATAATTCAAAATCAAAGATTCTTGAAATTCTGTTTCATTACAATTTAGTTTGGATTTTGCTATCCATTTGAATATTAAATATCATTCCGAATCTGGTTCATATCCACAATCAATTCATTATTAAACTACACATTCGATTTGGGTTACATGTCACAATTTTCATTACTCAATTTGAATCTTTACATTCAATCATTTCAGATTTAAAATTCTCGGATCATATTTTAATCTCAAAGTAGCTAGATACGAAATAGTTTAAATAGTAGGGTTGAAATAAGAAAGGTTTTGGTAAAATAAGTTTGAGTAAATTAGAATTTTTGTGAAAATAGTTTAAAATATATTAAATGGATTTGATAAAATAGGTTTGAAAATAAAATAGATAGGTTTTGGTCTAAAATAGTTTAAATAAATTAGATAGGTTTTGTAAAATAAGTTTGAATAAAATAAATATGTTTTAACACATTACAGTTTACAAAATTTCTCAAAATCAAATAGATTGGTATAGAATAATTAAATAAGACAGACGAATTCAATTCAAATAAAACAATGATAAAACATATAATAAAATAAATAATACTGATTTCAAGAATTATTCCAATCCAATCCCATTTTCCGAACCTTTCAAATTTTAGCTAACATCATTTCCAATATCGAAGATAAACTTAAATTTTAACTTAAGGTTCAATTTAAAACTTTTTAGTTTTAACCAAGTGTTCGATTTAGATCACGACTCAAATTTCTCATTCCAGTTTGAATTCTTCATTCTTCCATATTATTGGTTTTTAACCAACTTCCGAATTCTAAATACCGAGCTCAACGCTTAAATCAATTCTTCACAAGTTAAATCTTAACTTTCTTTGATAGTTAATTATAATAATCCAAATTCACACTTCTTAAATTTAACATTCGAAGCTTTACGACATTCATTTCATAAAGTTCAATATTCTTCCAACCTTATGACTAACTAAACAAAGCCTTGATATTATTTTATATATGTACGTAGGAGATTTAGGATTACCAAAAGGTAGCATTACAAAACAAATCTAACGATTAGGGTTCATAATCATTGAGGACTATCTGCTTCTTGTCTGGTAATCCGCATCTTCGTCGAAATTCCTCCTCGGTGCGCACTATATTGGGTTCAGGTCGCATTGTAGGGGAATTAGTACATTCCAAATCAATATGTCCCCAATCTCTACAATTCCAACAAAAGTATGTGGTTCCCCCATCATCATTTACTTTCTTTACACTTTTCGCTCTAGCTGGACGGAACACAGCTTGCCTTCCACGCTGCCTCTCAGTACAGTTTCGAGCTATATGCCCAGTTTAGTGACAATGATAACAGTCTGTAGATCGATCAACGGGTAAATCGAGTGCTTGTTTCTTCCTTTTTACCTCAAGACAATGGTTAAGGAAATGCCTTTCCTTTTAACACTAAAAGCAAACAATCTCGAAGCGAGCATAACGATCTTTCACATTCCTTCTCTTTCTCTTTCCTCGGCACATAGCAGCGTAATGCCCCTTCTCATGACATCGATAGCATAAAACATTATCATATGGACCAGGCTCTTGTCTCTCCTTAATTCTCCTTTTAATTTCCTCAAATGCCTCGTTTGCCTCTCTACGAGAAATTTCCCTTCGTTCCCGACGTGTCGCCTTCTGTGCTTTAGTTCTTGCCATTTCAATTAAAGCGACGATTTATCACAATTTCCTATCAAAATTTAGAGTCCTCATTAGTTTGCGTTTAACTTAAATAAATTTAACCAAATATATTATTCCACTTTTATTGGTTTAACAATTTCACTTATTAATCAATTTATTAATTTGCATCATCAACTTATCAACTTAGTAATCATACTTCTTTATTAGTTGATATTTGCAAAAACTTAACAAATCGTGTTACCCCATCATTTCTCTTACAATAGGTATTTCCAAAATAACTAATTCAAATCTATTTATTGAATAACCAATTTAATTTATTTATTTACATATTCTCGACTGTAATAACCCGGAAATCTGAGCCAATTTAAAAAATTTATTTTGGCAATTTTAGTGAATTTTGAATATTTAAAATGATTTATTTTAAATAATAACGACGAGAATATAAATATTTATTTTAAAATATAAAAGGAATTAAAAATGGCGCGGTAGTTTGAAAATTCGATTTCAAATTTCAAATGAATGTGCAGGATTCAAAATAAATCGGATTTTAGCGAAACCAAAAATATTAGGATCTATTTGAAAATATCATTCCAACAAATCCGAAAAATCAAAATTTCATAACGGGAATCAAAAGTGACGTCCAGTTGAAAATTCAGAATAGTCGTTATAGAATTCTGACCTTTAAAAATGGAAATTTTGCAAACGACCTCAGTTTTCGATGAAACCACTTTTGTTGGATCCGTGAGGTCAAGTTATTGCTAGGTTTCAAAATTCGTAATTTTCCGAATCAATATGTGAGCGTGGAAAAGGAAAACGCGTTTGACAAGTTTCAGTTGATTTTAATCGACTGGAAAATGGCCATTTTTCAAATGGTCTCAGAATTCGATGAAATTAGTTTTGTTAGGACCGTATCGTCAATACGAAGCTAAAAAATATTTTTCGGGAATTTTTAGATATTGTATGTGGTCCTGGTAAATTGAAATGTGCGTTCAAATTCAATATATAGATTTATATTTTGATTTTGACGGAAACTGATCGAAATAGTCGAATCGGCTTACGGTACATATCCCATTGTGTTCGCAATGGGGGTAATTAGCTAGGAATAACAGTCGGTGGGCTCGATTTGGAGTTCAAATGAAAGGATAACATTTAAGAGAATTAAATAAAAATATATATATATATATATATTTACATAAATACCCCCTCCTCTCTTTTACTTCCTCTAAACCTAAATCGCGCCCAATATCCCTGAGAGCGACATCCACCCAAATTGCCCCTCCTCCCCCAACTTCGTCAGCCGCGCCACCGCTCCAGGAGGCCGCCGTCACCTCCACACCCCGATCACTCCAATCCGACCACCCCCTTCCCTCTAATCGAAGCCGCCACTCCCCTTTCTCCAACCCGACGCGCAGCCTCCGCCCTCCCCTTCCAGGTCCGCCTCCACCAGACAAGGAGGCCACCGCTGCCATGGGTCCGACACCCCCCCTGCGCGCCTCAGCCTCTCCAAACACCCCTCCTTCGCTGAAAAGAAAAAAATGTGAGTTTTCTCAATTATTTTATTTTCTTTCAAGTAATTAGTTTAGTTTATATGGTAATTAAAAGCATAGATTCAATAGAAAGTTTAAATTTTAATGAATATAGAAAAGACTATATTTTTTTCTTATGATAGCAAAGACGATTTTTATAATAGAAAAGTTAGATTTCTTATAGTAGAAAAATTTAGATTTTTGCAATAGAAAAGATATGATTTTTCATTATGAGAAGATATGATTTTTACGAATATAACAATATATTTTATTTTCTGTTTTTATAATATGAATAACAATAAAAAGATTTAATTTTTATAATAAAAAAGATTTGGATTTTTAGCGATGTAAAAATAGAATTTTTAGCGATGTAAAAATAGAATTTTTAGCGAAGTAAAAAATAGAATTTGGAGCTATGTAAAAATTTGATTTTTAAATAAATAAACATCATATTAAAAATGTGATTTTCAATATGAACAGCGTAGAGAAGACTACGTTGGAAGGTTAGGTAAATCCAGACGGTTCTGAAATTTCAGAAATATAGAATTGCGGAGTGGAACCCTCGGTGAGAACTTCTCACTTTTAATTCTTGATTGGGACGCTAAATTTTACACATCGCCTAACTGCACAAATAAAATCTGTGTTTGATTGTTTGAAACCCCACATGGGTGTTGGGATGAAATTGGACATACACTAATCCCAACAATTAGCTGTATGTCGATTGATTGATTGACAGGCTATTATAAGCACTGAACATTTATATTTGATGCTTATATAGTGTAGAATGCACTATGGATGATGGTTGACTATTTATCGTTGCTATTATATACATGTGTTGTATGGAATCCATATAATTAACATTATATGGTAATTGATTGGGCCTCATTCCAATTTGGAAAATAAGGAATATTATAGAAAGAAAATTCATGTGTTGAATAGAAAGAAAATTCATGCGTTGAATAGAAAGAAAATTCATGTGTTGAATAGAATGAAAATTCATGTGTTGAATAAAATAAATATTCATGTGTTGAATAGAAATGTATATTCATGTGTTGAAGAAAATATTCATTTGTTGAATAGAATAACGAAGTTATTGAAATATATAAAGCCGTGTTGGTTAGATATGCGCCATTTTGACGTGAACGATATTTATATCGATTTTATTCATTTTTATAATGAATATAGAAAAGGAAGTGATTTCAAAATATAACGTTTTGAAAATATTATCATTTATAGATTAATGATGTGGAATATTCAATTTTGATTCGAAATTGAATATGAAGTTGAAATCGTTTCGAAAACGAATTTAAAACGATTCATAAAATACATTTTAAAAGGAAATCGACAAACTATATAGAATATATATATTATATATATAATGGCCTGAATAGAACGCGCCGCGCCGCGGCAGTTCGCGAATTTCGACCATTGACTTCGAATGAATATTACGGGAGATCCGACCGTCGGATTCTCCTAAAACCAGAACCTTTGGGTTCGTATCGAAAAGAGCTTTCTAACGAATATTATAGATTTGAAATCTAACGGTTGGATTTGGAATTATGTCCAAATCAAATTTGGAAAAGGTCGTTGTATGTGCAGTTCGATGGCTGTTGATGGAAATCGGTTGTACGAGCCTTGATAAAATTATTAAAAATAGTAACAATTTGTGTAAAATCATAAGAAATGATTTGTGAAGAATTGGGATGAAAATTTCCATATTTGAAAAGATAAAAATAGATTTTTATCGAAATGAACTAGTTTTGAACAAGAATTATAATCCCATTTATTTTAAAAATAAATAAATTGGATTTGAAAGGGGTTTTAAAGGTAACCAGAATTTCCAATAATTGAATTGGAATGGATTTGAATCGAAATTGTCTTTGGAATATTTCGGTGTTAGATTTCGTGATTATATAGATATTGTTATAGAAATTTGAAAGATATATTTATATCGTTATTTCCAATACGATATTTGTTGGTCGTAGAATTTGATATTGAATATAAGCCGATATATTTTCTATCCAGAGCCTTGTATTTAATATCAAATGGGATTTGGGTTTGTCGTGAATGGTGTCTTCATTAACACTGTTCTTAAACCCAATTGAGAAAAAGATTAAATCTTTTTATTTAAATTTAATGAAGTATACCAATTAAATGATATTTAATTGGAATTGAATTGGAATTGATTTTTGGGTTTATCATGAACGGTGTTTTAAATAACACTTGTTCTTTAACCCGATAATTAATGGAATGTGATTTTGAGTTTATCGTGAACCGTGTTTTAGATGACATTGGTTCTTTAACCCAGTTAAAGACAGGATATTGATTTTTGGGAAGATTAAAACTAAGTGGAGTTTTAATGAATCTTTGCTTAGATTGAAGTGATCGAGAATGGAGTATCACCAGTTTTTCTCCAGGCGATAGTTAAATCTTTAACTAGATTTGAACGTGAAATGGTAATTGAATTTACCGATAACACCGTGGTGTTAGATATGAAGTATGACCAGTTTTACTTCATGGGGCGAATAAGTTGGGATTGGGAAATAAAATAAATGATTACTTCGGTGATGTTCGCTAATCCCGACTAGTTTGAATTGATATTCAAAAGAAGATTAAAGAATAAATTTGAAGAATTTATCTTTGATAAAATTTATGGGAACCTTTCCCAGAGTATATGAATATTTGAATAAAAGAATATTCTGAATTGGAATGAGGCATATGTTGTGTTTGTGTAACACTTGTTTATTATATACGCGAGTTATTCAGAAAGACCGGGTTTATCCCATTCTAAATAATTGATTCGACGATGTGTCGAGGATGAAGACGGTGGTCGAAGACCGGAGGTCTTCACATCGTTTGGGTGATTACTGATGATCTTGGTTGGGCTGTACACCTACGAGGAGGGAATCAGTTGGTGATCGTCCAAACGTACTTGGAGATCGATGGATATGCGAGGTATAAGGTGCCTCTGGTTTCATTCAGACCCAGAACGAACTTGTATGGACTTTGTGTCTGACATTGGATTTTGTTCTGTGTTGATTGATCTATATTAAATATACATCTGCCTGGTGAAGGGGAATTCATTCCCTTACTTCACCCTTCTCTGAGACGTACGGGATCAGAGGGTGTATATCGATAGACATCAGTCGCATGGTGTGAATTGCCTGTGTGGCATGCCTAAGTGGCAAATGATCAAGGCTTTTTGTTGAAAAGCAAAGTCTTGTGGTTGATGATCAAAGCACCGCTTGTGTGGCATAGCTTTGTGTAACGTTAATTCGCGAGACTCACACCCCGGTTGTGAACCAGAAACGGGAGAGGACTTCAGGGAGGGCATGCGTTTCTTTCTAGCTAGGGTGGTGTCAGTGACCTACCAGCCCTGACATTTATATTATTTTCACCCGTGTGGTTGTTGCTGTTGCGAGGCGCCTCGGTTATATCGGTCGAACCGGGACCAATGGAGTCATTCGTTGGCTCAATTACGCCCCAAAGGGCGGGGAAACGCAGTGCTCGGGGTTTAAGTTTAATCCACATCGAGTGGACCGACCCTAACGATCCAAGGGTCACTCGAGCTCTGATCCTGAGACATGGTAGGCTAGATTGTCTCGAAGCGGTGAGGACGATCTCTGGCCTCGGTTCACAAATGGAAATCCAACTTCCAATACGTGACTTTGTGGTTTTGATTGTAAACCTATATATGGCGACATGATATATGGTACCCATGCCATCTATGATTGATACTTATGATTGAAACTGTTTTTGACACTATACACTTATAGTAATAATAAAAGATGAGATTTAGCGTATCAAGCATTCTTTGGCTATTATAAGGTAAAACCCTATCCTCCGGCTTGTGTTGCATTGTGTGATGGGACCTGTGTCTTATAATAGCTTCATTGTTCTTTATTTAGCATTGCGTTGTTGTTTTATGAACTGGTGTTCTTGGAAGGAAACCCATTCCGTGTTATACGGCGTGGTCCCTTGATTTACCTAACTTTAAAATAAAGATTAATAACTGTTTTAGTTCTCACACCAGTCACATGACTGACCTGGAGTTTATTGTTTTAACCTAAACTCTGGGTGCCCTTATTTTGACATGGGCAGCTAGTAGATTTGGTTTTGCAGATTTATATTCACAGGATCCAGATTTACAGCTGGAATGATATCCGGAAAGCTCTGTATCCGTATATCTCTTTCAGTTGTGTATTGTATTATTTTTCCGCTGCTATGTAATGTATTGTAATCTATGATATTTTCTGTGTAATATTTATTCATACTCTGTATATTTTTGTATTCTGATGGAATTGTTGTAATATACAATGAAATGTTCTTATGTTTGTGTTCGAATTTGTCGTATTCTCAAAACAATCAGGGATTTCGAATGGTCTTGGTCGGTTTAGCGATCGATTCGGATCGAGCGAAATTCCTTTTCGTTACATCGACCAACCACGACAACTCGAAGATGGGTTTTAACTGTATTTAAGTTTCAGATCTAAAGGAACCTTAACGAAGAAAGCTGTCAATTTAACGGATTCTAAGAGTGGAGTTTCCAACACTACTACAAAAGTGGGCATATTCGACACTAATTTTATGTGGCCGTAGATCGAAAAAGCGTTGTCGTAGGCCATTTTTTCAAATAGGCAACACCAGAGGAGCATGACATCCACGGACATTGCATTAGCCCTCTAAAACAATGCTTTTGCCCATCTACTTCCACGGAAAGAAAGTATTGCATTATAGCCCTATTGCAACAGTACTTGCAAGTAATGCAACACAACACAGCGTTGCCTTAAGCATAAATTAGAGTCTGACTTCCAGGTCATGATAGTGAGGGCCATGTCAGCTTCCATGTAATATGCCCATGTGTCACATGCCACGTTAGCTCTCCATATCAGCTGCTCACGTGTCACATGTCACGTCAACTGTGGGACCCACATGCCATATGGGATTAATAATATTTTATTTAATGCAACCCCACTATATTATGCAATGCAACACCATTATCTTGAAATGCAACATCAGAAAAAAGAAAATGCAACATCACAGAAAGAAAATCCAACACTTTAATTAAAAAATTTGCAACACCAATTTTGTATATAGAAGAAACTAATCCAAAACATTCATTGTCATATTCAAACCATCCAAAATATTCTACATACCATACCAATTATTTAAATATACCACAAATGCCAACACATACAATCAAGTACATAATCTAAAAGAACAATTCTAATATTGTATATACCACAAGTGCCAACACATACCAACCAAAATATTCACCTAACTTGTTTCATACATAGTCGTAAGAGATAAGTCGCCTTTCTTTTGGCTATTCACTGTAAATAGAAGCTCCTCTAGGGAATCCACTTCTCTTTCTGTACAAAAAAAGCACATTGATCAGCTAAAACGATGCATAACATAAGTAGAAAAAAATATCAAGAGTTAATAATAAGATATGAACTGCACCCACCTTGTAAGGGATGCAACGCTCCGTAAACTAAAAACTCATTGATTTATCTATAAATAAACACATTGATTGGTTATTATCATTGCTTTTTTATGTACATATGCATACTTTATAGAGTAATAACTTATATGACATAAAAACACTGTTCTACCTGCTTATGGTCATATTTTCTGTATGTCTCGATATGACATATAAGTTCATACCATATCCAGCTGAAAAGAAATGAACTTAAGATATGTCTCGATATGGTATTCATATAAGTTCATACCTTAAGTTCATATAAAATCCAGTTCTACCATAACTTAAGTTCATACCTTCTGGTATTCATATAAGTTAAGATATGATATTCATACAAGTTCATACAAATCTGGTTAAAAAAATGAACTTATATGACATATAAGTTCATATCTTAAGTTCATTTCTTAAGATATGGTATTCATATAAGTTCATATCTTAAACTCTGTACACGTGTGTGCATTCAAGCTTAATAAAAAAAGCAACTGGTTCGTGTTTTGTTCATTTTACATGATCAAAGCATGTGAGTACTGTACACATTATTGTCTTAAACTACCATCTGTGCATGGCAATGCTATTTTTTCACTTTAGCAACCAAATTCGAAAAGGGAAAAAATGATAACCAATTAAGCCTTATAATGGGAGCGTCTAGGATCTTCTTTTAAGACCAAAAAAAACTAACTAGAAAATTCACTGATAACAATTGATTTCGGAACTGAAAGGGTTTGACTCTGCAATATACACATAATGCATCGGCAGATAAATAGATCTTGCATGATTCCATTCTCTTAATTGTTAAGCATATCTTGTAAACCGAAAACTGTGCACTTGAGAATGAACCGATTATTCAAAATTATCTTGTATTTTCAAGGAAAATGTTTCCATACTATTATTTGCCGAAATATTTGTTTATCAAGCTAATTAGCTTTATTAATGACAGGAGAATAATGCATAATACCTGGAAATCACGTAAAGGGGATATGTACACTCTTGTATTTGCTGAGACATCAATTCTAAACCAGGAAAAATGATTAAATAAAAAATCCAGAGTGAGAAATTGCATGATATAGTTGAATTCGATAAATATAGCCTTTCCGCACTATAGTTATTAGTTCAGTGTGGCATATCTAACAAGAGCCCAACATTTGATTATATCAAATAAGGAAACTCTAGTCAATCTAAATCTCAAACTCATAATAATTAAGTAAAAACATATTATGAATAAACTAAAGCTGACAAATAAACACGGGAACAAGGAATTACTCATATTTAAATTGCTTGAAACAAGCAGCAATTTCAAATCGGGTGTGGTCGCATCTAGAGTTGAGTTCGCGTATCTCCAACTTCAGCAAGTAGTGAGGGATAAAGAAGAGGGATACTTCATCGCTTGAAACATTATTAAATCTGATGTGAATAGAATACGAAGAAAAGTAGACCATTTAAGGGTTTTAGGAAACCAAAGCAGGAGCAGATTATGTGAATCGGAGGCAACAACTGGAGCATGACAGCGGTAGATCTAGATTTTTTGAAGCGGCGAGAGGGAGAGGGCGACGAGGTGGAGGAAAATGATTGGCCCTTGTGCTTCTTCATGCTTGTAACCCTAGTTTGTGTCAATATCGAAACTCAAAAAAAGGACCAGCATCGACACGAGAAAAGAAATCGATCCAAATCGGGGGAAATTAAAAATTGATTTTGGTGAAAAGGGAAAAGAATATTGCCCAAATCGGGGGAAATTAGAGGTTAGATTTTGGTGGAGCGTTGATTAGTTGCAAAATGAAAAAGCGTATTAGGGATCTGATGGAGAAATGAAAAGAAGTAGCGGGAACGAAAATCTTAGCGGGAAACATAGAAAGGATAACGTGGATTGATGAATGTGAATTGACGGTTGTGATTTTTTGTTTGTGAGGATGCGGATTGATGAGGTGTATTTTTAATTGGTGTAACGCAACACTTTTAACTAGTGCTGTACGTCACAACACTAGAATTCCCACCGCAATAGTGCATTCACATCTAATGCAATAACATTTGAGTACTGTTGTAGAAGGTCTAAAAAACATACCTTATGCAACGCTTTGCTTGTAACGCATGCATATTATTGTCGAATATGCCCACTTTTGTAGTAGTGAAAATGATTTAAAATTCCAAAATACCTTATATTTCAAAATAATTTTTATTTCAAAATACTATATTTTCCAAAATAATTTATGTTTTCAAAATTCGCTCTCTCTACAGTGATTCCTATATCGATTCAACTCATTCTAAGATATCGCTATCCTATCTCTAATGAGTTTTTAAATCCGATAAGCTAAGCTTTGAATAAACCTAAGCTCTGATACCACATATAACATCCGCCTTTTTGACCGCTCCAAGTCGGTATTTAAACCAACTCACAACATTCAAAACAACGGGTAGTTATTTAGCTTACAGGATTTAAACAGAACAAACACAGAATCACGGTACACAAATGACAACAGTTTGCAGCGGAAATACAATTTTACACATAAAATCAGTTTTCAAAATTTATATACAGCGGAAGAATAAATTATGTACCAGAATTTCAAAACAAAGTTTTGTAGTTTTGACGAGCGCGCACTGTATGCGCATCTTGCGTGCCTCTCCACTTCGTTGCGAGCTGAAAATCTTTAAAATTTGCAACACTCGTATCTGACCCGAGTGTTCCATGCAAAACATATAACACTCGATTCATGATTAACCATAGTTCAAGTAAATTAACTTCAATAAAAATGGAAAATTAATCATTAATTCCAACATAAATGCATTTTCTAATTATTTATGGTCGGTATAAGCCATTTAAAAGCGTGAACCCATCAGCTAATTCTAGGTTCAAAATAGGATCGACTCATGAACAATTAAGATGTGTGACTTTTTCCCAGGCGTAAGCACAATATCTTAGTTTGATTTATCACTAGTGTAACAATGACAAGTCAAAAAAAAAGGAAAAAAAATAATTATTGAACTACATAGAGATATGTATATGCAAATTGAAAAAAAAAAATTATACGCCTATATTACAAGGGGTAAAATTTGTCACATATGAAATTATCTGGTTTACACCACTGAAAGTATCAACTAACCTATAGGAATAAACTCGGGCGTCGGAGATTTCAAAACAGGTCTGGGCAAAGTTTTGGTTCACAAAGCAAAGAAATAAGCTCGCATAAGTGTACCAATATCAGTCAAGAATATAACTCTTAAGTTAAATGTATTCTGGAATAAAACAGAAATGTGTTCACATCTTTGCTATACAGCATAAGCATCTCCTTTGTCATCTCATCTCTGCTTTGATTAAAATTAATTCTCCTTGTTTCAAATTAATCAAGAGAGGTTTAAATAATGTAAAGCGTGCCTAATAATTTCAATGCAGTAGCATATTCATGGTTTCAAAAAACAAAGTGGATTGGAGCATCGTAATTTGGAACGACTACATAGCAGTCTAACATCAAGGTGCAACAAATAGCGATCAAATCATGGCAACATGATGTCCTCATTTCGACTAAAGCCGTTCAAAAATAAAGAAATGGTGGCCAACAAATTTCTTGCATCAAATTTATATAAGTTCATGTATCTAACATCTTCTAACCCAAATCGAGTAAGTCCTAATTCATTAGAAACGCAGCATAGGTAGATGGGTTTAAGGGTGGTTCACAAGTTAAAGCAACATGCATGTACTGTCAAAAGTTCATTCCTATTTTTGTGTTGTTGCTAGTTTATAGGCTCAACAAATTTTCATAATCCATGCGTGAGTTACAAAAATGGACACCATGCAGCAACTAAATAAAACATGTAATGTTCTCCAAAAGTTCCAAACACAATCAACAACCAATCAACTAAATTTCCATTTTATAATCTGTATCTGTTAAAGTTATAATACTTGAACTAAAAATAATCGTGAGCATAAACTCACTTTAGAACAACGGTGAATAGATGTAGGCGATGGTGGCTCACAGCAATGGCAAAATGGTCGGAGGAGAGGCGAAGCTTCTGGGTTGGCTGGAGGAGGAACAACGGAGCGGAGTAGCCTGGGAGCGGATGTACAGGGTTCCACACTTCAAGGCTTCAACGTTTTGATTTTTTTGAATTTTTGATTTTCAGAAAAAAAAGGGGTTTCTGCCCTTTTGAGAAGAAGAAGAGCAAGACACCTTTTTGCCGTTACTATTTTCTGAATGAAGGTAAAAGGCTACAGGTGTTATAAATACAAGAGTGTTTTCTTTAAGGAATGCAGAGAGGTCCTTCCCTTAATATAGGCAGTTTCAAAAGAAATAATTTATCAATGCACGTCTGATTCACAAGGATGGAAAACGCAAAATATGCAAGGAAACAACTTAAATGTAATATGCATGTTTGATTGGAGAAGAAACCATGGAAAAGTTGAACATGCACGCAATGTAATAAAGTGGATGGAATGTTAGTTGGAAATATTTGAGGAATTGTGGCATCTGCAAATATAAGAGGAATTGTGGCATCTGCAAGCAAAATGGTGACAAAACAAGGAATGCATGGGAAAGCAAAAGGCATTTGGAACAGTAAAGTGCATGAAAGAATTGAGTCATCCAACTTTTTATTTCATAATAAGAGATAAGATTTGAACTGGAAATGGAATGATGAAAATGTTGCAAAGTGTTCAATGCATGCATGCATAAGAAATGTGATAAACACATGTAAGTTTTGGCAATTGGAAAAATTAAAGAGGACGTTGCATGCAGGCATGTTTTGGAAGGAATAAACATGGCATTTGGAAAATGGACAAAGGCATGACATGAAGGTACATGCAAGTTTTTCCATTTATGTGTCCATTAACTAAGCCTTGGAATAAATAAATAAAAAATATAGGAATGGTTTAGAAAAATAAAATTACGGGTTTTGCAGACCCAAAATGCCTAGAAAAATATGCGGATCTGAATAGGGACATACCAAACTCAAATGGCTCTGTTTCAAAAATGAACTGCGCAAGCCTTTTCGCAATTTTAGCGCGAACCGGACGCCTAAACTTATAAATGAATATATTGCTCTATTCAGCGCGGTGAGACGGATGCAACGGTATATAATTTGCAGTATCATGGTGCTCCGTTCAAAAACGCATTACGGACCCCTTTAAACGTAAAATTCGGATAGGAAACAATTAAACGGAGGTCAAAACGTCCAATTTTCGCAAAACAAATTTCACTATTGGATTCGTGAAAACAAATAGAATGTTCTTCATGTTTGCACTAACTAGTTTCAGAGAGATTTTAAAATTGCTAAATTTTAAACTGTTATGCGCAGCTATGCACTGAACATTGCGCGACCGACAAACATTCAAATTTTTCAACAAAATTTTCACAGCTGCTACATATCACTGTACGCATTTCAAATTCTAAATTCCCGTAATGAGAAATTATAGAATATTTTCAAATAAATATATCGATATAAGTTGGATTTTAAATCATTAAAAATAGCGAGTTGTTACATCTATTCTGTACTTTTAACTTTGCTATCAACTCTTTGTATTTTTTTCAATTTCCTTATAGACTGCTTGATATTCTTCCTGTAAGGAGTGATCAATCCCTTTCAGCGGAAAAAACCTCAATAGGATCTTGCAATGATGTGATAGGACAAACAGCTTGAAATGAATATAAATCTCAGATCACAGGAAAAAAAAATGCAACAGAGAACACACAAATTTATAGTGGTTCCACTATCGCGAGATAGTGTACGTCCACTTCAATGGAGAAGCGATTTTATTAATATATTCAAGAGATTATAGAGTTTTTTAATGTAGAGCAAAAGAAATGAAGAATACAATGATCTCTCATTACATAACATTCTCTATGTCTCTCATTAAATAAAGAAAAGATTACTCGGGGATGAGACAATTGATTTATGTAAAATAAATCAATTTATGGAAAAACAAATATCCCATTAATTAATTGGCATATGATTGATTGATAATTTTCCTTTTCTCCATCAATCAATCCCTTTTGCAATTTTAGTCTCTTTCCGTTTATTTCTTTATGAAACATGGCAACTAATTAAATGACAAACATTTCCAATATCCCATATTCATTAATATTCTTTCCATCTCTTTCCATTCATTCCTTGCACAAAACAGGTAACGAAATCACCATGCATATCTCCATAATTAATTAGATATAGAAATATTGTATCATTAAATTCCAATAATCTCCACCTTGATACAATATCTCATGCAACCTAGAGACTCCAATGCGAATGCTTCCTAATGAGTTCCTGCTAAAGGCACCCCTCATTGAACTTTGTTAGTGAGCTCCGGCAAGGCCACCGCCCACCAACAAAGTGTTGAAAGCATTCAAAAAAACAAGGTAGACATTGTGCAACCAACTCCTATCTCTTCATACACGAAGAATACAACATCTTCTCCTGACTTCAACCAAGTCATTCTCTGCCCCATTGTGCCACCGTGTGACACCTGGCACTTCATCAAGTGAATCAAGTTCGAGCAATGCTCGAACTTAGTAGCAGGTAATGCCTTCGTAAACATGTCTGCTGCATTTTCATTTATGTGAATCTTCTGAAGACGAACTAACTACTCCTCATTCATAGAGATAAGGAAAGATTCTCTTACCTCTATATGCTTTGCTCTAGAACCAAAAGCCAGATTTTCAGCTAAATGAATTGCACTTTGACTGTCACAATTCACCAAACAAGCATCTTGCAGAAGGCCAAATCACACAATAACTTCTTCAAAAAAAGTGCCTCCTTAGCTGCCTCAACTGCAGCTATCAACTCTGCCTCTGTAGTACACAAAGCAACTATAGTCTGCAATCTCGCTCTCTAACTAATAGCCGTTCCTCCAAGTGTGAACACATAGCCTGAGGTTGACTTCCTTCTATCTATATCTCCGGAATAATATGAATCACAGAATCCAACCAAGTTGAAATTCTTATTTCTGCCACAAAAAACAAGCCCATAATCTGATGTTCCTCTAAGATATCTAAAAATGTACTTCACTGTCTCCCAATGCGATTTTCCAGGATTTGTCGTGTATCTACTAACTAATCCAACAGCTTGAGCAATGTCAAGTCTAGTGAACACCATAGCATACATCAAGCTACCTACTGCACTGGCATAAGGCACCTTCTTCATATAGGCCTTGTCCTTTTCTGAGATCGGAGAGCCCTGATTAGAAAGCTGTATATGCAAAGGCATGGGTGTACTGATAGCCTTTGCACCATCCATGCTAAACCGAGCAAGCACCTTTTGAATATATTCCTTTTGAGTAAGTCTCAAAAGTCAAAGATTTCTATCTCTTTAGATTTCCATCCCCAAAATTTTCTTTGCTTCTCCAAGGTCTTTCATATCGAATTCTGCTTTTAATTTCAATTTCAACGCATTAATTTCAGTTTTATCCTTGGAAGCAATCAACATATCATCCACATACAAAAGTAAATACACCCAATTATTATTCTTTAAATGCTTAAAATAAACACATGCATCTTTAGTACTACGATTAAAACCATGTGAAAACATAAAAGAATCAAACCTTTTGTACCATTGTCTAGGCGACTGTTTTAGACCATAAAGAGATTTCTTCAACTTGCATACCCAAGCTGACTTTCCATCTACAATAAATCCTTCTGGCTTCTTCATGTAAATGGTTTCCTCCAAGTCACCATGCAAGAAAGCGGTCTTCACATCAAGTTGTTCTAACTCCAAATCGTAAGCGGCAACTATTGCAAGTATGATTCGAATTGAAGTTTGTCTAACAACTGGAGCAAATATTTCATTATACTCTAGCCCCTTTCTTTGTGTAAACTCTTTGGCTACTAATCTTTCCTTGTATCTACCATTATCTTTTACCTTGAACACCCACTTGCAACCTATGGCTCGGCTTCCTTGAGGTAGTGGTACCAAATCCCAAGTCTTGTTCTTTTGCAAAGACTGTATCTCCTCTTCCATAGCGCAATACCACTTCGAGTTGTCACTCAACTTCATGGCTTCTTCAAGGCTCAATGGTTCATCATGAATTACATGTAGAGCATACTCAAATTGATCATCAAGGCTCAAATTTGCATACTGTCAATCTTCATATCTAATTGGAGCTCTCTTTGGTCTCTGACTAGCCCAAATGACTATATCGCTCGACTCTCCTTTAGCTCCACCTTGAACTCCACCTTGAGCTCCACCTTGAGCTGAATCATCTCTAGCTTCATGACCATCACCATCGCTACTAGAAGAAATATGTGGACTATCATGTGATGTATCTTCAACTGCTCCGTCACTATTATCAATAGTGATAGCTCTACTTTGGGTTTGAAAATTGGGAATCTCGGTCTTTTCAGGCTTCTCATCAACTGAGTTTGAACCCTCTGATAAACCTTCCAAAGGTTTGAACATTGTTGACTCATCAAAAGTCACATGTCTGGAATGTATAACTTTCTTCGTAATTGGATTCCAAATTCTATATCCTTTTATGCTATCTCTCCATACCTCCTCTAGAATCTTCCCATCAATGGCTGAGCACGGAATCCGATTAATAATATGTGCTGCCATTGAAATAGCTTCAGCCCAAAAACCCTTAGACATACCCGCAGTCAATATCAAGCAACGAGCCTTTTCAAGTAGAGTCCTATTCATTCTCTCAGCAACCCATTGGATTGCGGATCACCAGGTGTAGTAAAATGTCTTCTAATACCACGCTGTCTGCAGCAGTCGAGGAACTCTTTAGAGACATATTCGCCACCATTGTCGGGTCTAAGAATCTTCAATTTCCTTCCTGTTTGGTTTTCAACAAGAGCTAACCAAACCTTAAACTTCTCAAATACTTCCGACTTAGCTTTCAATACATACACCCAAACCTTGCGCGAGTAGTCATCAATGAAGGAAAAAAATATGCTCCACCAATAGAAGCTGTAGAATATAGCCCCCAAACATCTGAATGCACATAATCAAGTACCCTCTTAGAAGTATGCATGTCATCGCCAAAAGAAACTCTGGTTTGCTTTGCCAATACACACTCCTTGCAAAAGTCCAACTTGTTGAAGATTTCTCCTTTGATCTTTTTCTTCTTACGAAGCAACTCTAAGTTCTTCTCCGAAGTATGACCTAATCTCATATGCCAAAGCTTGGTAGCATCCAAACTTTTAGAACTATCAACTCCAACACATGATTCTCCATGGATAGTGGTACCCATTAGCAAATACAGATTTTGTACCATAACACCCTTCATTAATACAATTGCCTCTCTAGAAACTCTCAAGCCATCTTTGACCATGGTTATTTTGCATCCCAATGATGCCAATTGGCCTAATGATATCAATGACTTCCGAAGACCTGGGACATAGCGAACATTTCAAAGTGTGCGAACAATCCCATCATACATGCGAATGCGAACTGAACCAACTCCCAAGACTTGCATGTAGCATCGTTCCCCATAAGGATAGAACTTCCTTCTTTGGCATCGAAGGAAGAAAAATAATCCTTATTAGGAGTCATGTGAAATGATGCTCCAGAATCTAGAATCCAGTGGTCTGCAACATCTGATACAACCGCTGTCAATAAGTCGCTACCGCCTTTCTCCATCGCAATAGATGAAGAACCATCAGTCTTCTTCTCCAAATCTGGACAGTCTCTTCTCCAATGGCCTGGTTTCTTACAATTATAGCACTTTCCATCTTTAGACTTACTCCGCGAATTAGGCTTCCTAGAATTGGAACGCCCCCTATTATTCTTCACTTTCTTCTCTGCTCTTTCTATCTCAACAAATAAGCCTGAACTACTACTTCCTCCACTGCTATCACCAACACCAAAATCTTTCATCTGATCTCTCAACTCTTCACTGAGCAAACCTGTCTTCACATCATCTAATTTCAATGTGTCTCTACCATAGATAAGGCTATTAGTGAAACCAGTGTATCGCTCTGGAAGCGAACACAACAGAACCATTGCTTTTTGTTCTTCATCAATCTTCAACTCAACATACTTCATCTTCATCAACAGGTCATCAAACACACTTAGGTGTGTCTTAATTGAAGAACCTTCCTTCATCTTATAAGTGAAGAAAGTTTTCAATAGGATCAGGCGGTTGGTTGGGGATTTCTTCATGTAGAGGTCCTCCAACTTCTTCCAAATGCCTCTAGCTGTTGTCTCCTGACTGATTTCAGAAATTACATTTTTTCCCATAGCAAGCTGAAGAGTAGTAAAGGCCCATTCTTCCATCTCTTCTAATTCCACTGATGAAATATCTGCAGGCAATGCCTCTGTATCAAATACCACTCGATGAACGCGATTTCTTCTCAAAAATGCTTTCATCATCCACTGCCATTTTTCAAAATCTCCTTCACCATTCCATTTCTCTATCGTCAACTGTGATCCTGACGCCACATAGGAGCCTCTGACGTATGGAGCAACTAATGGCACTGTCGTATTATTTGTATTGTTTTCATCTCCTCCTGCCATTCTACCAAACACCTTCTTTGCGAATCTTGCTCTGATACCAGTTGTAAGGGGTGATCAATCCCTTTCAGCGGAAAAACCTCAATAGGATCTTGCAATGATGTGATAGAACAAACAGCTTGAAATGAATATAAATCTCAGATCACCGGAAAAAAAATGCAACAGAGAACACACAAATTTATAGTGGTTCCGCTATCGCAAGATAGTGTACGTCCACTTCAATGGGGAAGAGAATTCATTAATATATTCAAGAGATTACAGAGTTTTTTAATGTAGAGCAAAAGAAATGAATAATACAATGATCTCTCATTACATAGCATTCTCTATGTCTCTCTTTAAATAGAGAAAAGAATACTTGGGGATGAGACAATTGATTTATGTAAAATAAATCAATTTATGGAAAAACAAATATCCCATTAATTAATTGGCATATGATTGATTGATAATTTCCCTTTTCTCCATCAACCAATCCCTTTTGCAATTTTAACCTCTTTCCGTTTCTTTTCTTCATGAAACATGGCAACTAATTAAATGACAAACATTTCCAATATCCCCTATTCATTAATATTCCTTCCATTTCTTTCCATTCATTCCTTGCACAAAACAGGTAACGAAATCACCATGCATGTCTCCATAATTAATTAGATATGGAAATATTGTATCATTAAATTCCAATACTTCCTTCTTTTCAACTGATTGTTTCAGCAATTTCATTTCCTTTCCTTTTACATTTTGCAACCAAAATTCCCAAGTAATGTTTCAAGTGTATTGTTCAAAGTTGTATATAAGTATAAAATTATTTGTTAAAATTTCATAAAATCGTGGAAGTATTCGGAAAAAATATCCGTAAATTTTTTCAATAATTACACATTAGTTTGCAAATATTTAAAATACTAGCATATAATTATGCTACTAATCATTATATTTTTAAATTTTCAGTTGCACAGGACTACTGACTACTTATAGATAACTACTCAAATCTTATACGTTTTTTCATAGCCTTAGGAATTTTTTTAAACAAATGTATACATCATTCAATGGTTCCTAATATATTCAGATATACAAGCAAAAAAAAATTAATTGCATACATAAATGCAGCTATTACGACTTTTATAACTGTCACTTATAACTGGAAAATAAGAATCTTATAGTGTTCAAAGTGACATTCAAGAGCATTGATGGCTTTAGCAATGTTATATCCCATTTACCAGCCAATGGGTATATTGTACTGTACTCTTCCTTTAACGTTTGTAAAACACAGGTTTCTTCACAAATCCACCACTGCAAAAAAAATAAAAAAAATAAACAATATATAAACATAACAAACAATAATATATTACTAAATTTAGTAATAACTTTATAAAATTTACCAACAATAGCGTCACGCAAGCATTCATCTTGCGTGGTGTCTCATGATACTTGTCAACTTGGATTAATATATGATTATGTATGGTTTTAGGCTACGATATTGTCATTAACTTCAAGTCGCGCACACAATACGGTACTAGTGTCCACGGTAGGGTATAGTTTGGATTGAAGACAAGGAATGTAGCTGCTAGGTAGAGAAGTACGAGCTTTACTGTATCAAAACGTTCTACTTCAGTCTCTCATTTTATTGTACGGAAAATTTATTGCTCTATATTCTTTTTCTTTATTGACACTTCATTCTTAAATCTCTGGTATTTATCAAATGTATATTATATGTTCATACTCTGTGTATTCTTGCACTCCGATCAAATTGTTGTAATAAGCAATGAAATGTTCTTCTGTTTGTGTTCTGATTTATCGTGTTCTCAACTCAATCCGGGCTTTCCCGTAAGGGCGAGTTTGGGTCGTGTCATTTTGGTATCAAAGCTTTGGTTTACAGAGCTCGAGAACAAGGCACATTAGAACCAAACGAAAGAATTCATCAGAGATTGGATTAGTAATATCCAATAAGAATGACTCGTTAGAGATGGGATCAGTAGTATCCTAGAATGAGTCTAAAGAGTGTTATTTTTAAATAAAAATGAAAAAAAAAATTATTTTGAAAATTTAAACCATTTTATACGTATTTGAATATTATTTTTAAATTAATTTTTAGACAATCGAGTATATGGAGATTTCGAATATACACGTAATTAATGTTCATTCGAAGCCACAAATATACCGGATACATATAGAATTACCCTCTAGTCGCCCAAGAATGATCCTACTGATGATACATAGCATCAATAGTTTATTTTTGAGTTTCGAAAGTGGGATATCTATATATTTCCAATTGACTGGTGTGAGAACCAAAATTTAGATAGGGTTAGTGTTGTGATTTGGCACTAAAAAAATGATTTTTGAATACGTATTAAAATTATATATTTGAAACGATAATGAACTATTTGATTACTAGTTGTGTTGCTTGATTATTAGTTTAGCTAATAAAGTTATTTAAACCAATATGTAAACGAAAGGTAAATTTAGCGAAATCAAATCAAATATTGAACTAAATTGAAATTGGTTGAAATTGCATACATGTACATGCATATATATTGGACAGGTCATAGCAAGGAGGCTAAAGAAGAGGAATAAAATTGTATGCCCGAGAAATACGTACATTTTACTAATTTCTTGGGTTTAGATGATTTTATGAGCCGATTGGCTTTTTCTTTTTCTTTTTCTTTTTGGATGACGAGGGCCCTACGTGGCTGGTTGTGGTTTTAAATGTCTCCCCGTACAAAGGAGGTAATGGCAAAAAATTTCGAAAAATTAAGGTATTAGCCAAATTTTTGAAGAATTTGAAAATTCTTAGAAACATAAAAGTTGAAGAATGAACACCAGAATGAAAGTTAAGTTGGTTAGTAAAACAACTTTCAGCTCCGTTCCTTTTCGAGGACGAAAATATTTTAAGTGGGGAAGATTGTAACAACCCAGAAAATCGGAACTAACTAAAAAAAATATTTTGGCAATTTTAATGAATTTTGAATATTTAAAATGATTTATTTTAAATAATAACGACTAGGAATTTATTTTAAATAGAATTAGAACGTATAAATTTATTTAAATCAAAGTTAGAATATAAATATTTATTTTAATTATAAAAGGAATTGGAAATGACGCGGTAGTTTGAAAATTCGATTTCAAATTTCAAATGAATGTACAGGATTCAAAATAAACTGAATTTAGTAAAATCAAATATATTTGAATCGATTTGTAAATATCTTTCCAACGAATGTGAAAAATCCAGATTTCATAACGGGAATTAAAAGTTATGTCCGGTTGAAAATTCAAAATAGTCGCTATGGAATTTAGCCCTTAAAAATAGCGATTTTGCAAACGACCTCCATTTTTGACGAGACCACTTTCGTTGGATCTGGAATGTTAAATTATTGCTAGATTCCAAATTTTGAAATTAATATGTGAGCGTGGTGAATTTAAACATGTTTGGCCAATTCCGTTTAAATTTAGTCGACTGAAAAATGACCATTTTTCAAACAGTCTCCAAATTAGACGAAATTAGTTTTGTTAGGACCGTGTCGTCAAAACATAGCCAGATTTATTTCTCGGGGATTTTTAGAGTCAGTATGTGGCCTCGATAAATTTAAAATGTACGTTAAATTCAATATTGACTGTAATATTAATTTATATTGAAATTTTAATGAAAACTGATCGTAATAGCCGAATTGGCTTGCGAAACATATCCCATTGTGTTCAGAATGGGGGTAATTAGCTAGAGGCGATAGTCGGTGGGTTCGATTTGGGGTTTGGATAAAAAGTCAACTCTTGGCGAATTAAATTAAATAAATAATTATAAAATAACACCCCTTTACTTTCTCCCATACCCATTTAGATAAAAGAAAATATAAAAAAACCTAACTAACGGAGCCGCCGCTCTTGAAGACCGTTGCAACAGGGGCCCGTCGCCGCCGGGCGTGCACCCTCTCCCCGACCTCAGATCCTCCTCCCACCTCTTGTTCTGTACCCTTCTACCGTTCGAACACCCCCAACCTCCAAAACCGTGAAGCACCTGAAACCCACTGCCTGACCAGACCCGCCACCACCACCTTCCACGACACCTCCGCCCCCTAACCATCTCCGATGCCTCCCCGTCCCTCCCTTCCAAATCCGACAGCGAACCCCCCCCCCCCCCCCCCGCGTCCTTCAATTGTAAAGGTAATTTTTTATATTCCTTATTTCATTTATTTTCTTCGATGTAAAAATTGGGTGTTCAATGATGAAAAGATTAGATTTTTAAAAATAAAAGGATTAGATTTTTATAAATAAAAAGATTAGATTTTTAAAAATAAAAGGATTAGATTTTTAAAAATATAAAGATGTGATTTTTATCTATCTAGAATTAACAAATGAATAAGATTTTTTTATATATAAAAACGATATAAAAATATGATTTTTAAATTTATAGAAGCAATATAAAAATATAATTTTTATATATACAGTAGTTATATCAAAATATGATTTTTATAGATATCATTTTAGAATAAAAATTTGATCTTTATTATATATGAAAGCATATGATTTTTATTATATGAATAGCATAATAAAAATATGATTTTTATTATAGGCATAGCGTTATAAAAATATGATTTTCATCGTATGTTTGAAATATTTTTATGAAGTTAAAAATATGATTTTTATATAGAAAACTGAGTTATAAAAATATAATTTTGTTAATATAAACATCAGTATAAAAATATGATTTTTGTTATATGAATAGCATAAGAAAATTGTAACTTTTATAGCGTTGAAATAAAAATGTGATTTTTTAATATAAAAATCGTGTTAAACAGATTGCGATGGAACTGACTAGAAGCAAAACGAAATCCAGACCATCCAATACAGAATGACGGAGTAGATCTCAAAGGTGAGAACTTCTCACTCTAATCTTATTTCTAGTTAAATATATATACTAGGATACAGACGGTGCTTAGTAGCACCCGACACCTTTGTTTGAAACCATGTTTGTTTGGTTGTTTGGTTGATTGGATTATTTGGTTGAATTTGGTTTGGAAAATGAAATGAATTGATTAGAATTTGGTTTATATATGGCGCGAACCATTATTAGGTGAGGGATAACACTAGACCTTATTCCAGTTTTAGTACCGCGCCGTTATGCTGCCTAAATTTTCTAAAAATGTTAGAACAATAAAAATATTATCTTTATTGTATAAATGAACTATATAAAATATTCATGAGTTGAAATAAATATTTTATAGTTAAAAATATAATTTTTAATTTGTATATGAATAAAATAAATATCCATTTACAAATCGGACGATTTGTTTATGTACACACATTTAACTGATATGGATTGGGACGATATATTTTACATATCGCCCAACTGCACAAATAAAATCGGTGTGTGTTGATTGAAACCCCACACGGGTATTGGGATGATATTTGAAATACACTAATCCCAATTGTTTAGTTGTATGTCAATGGATTGGTTGACAGACCGTTGTAAGCGTTAATTATTTATATTTAACGCTTATGTAGTTATGTAATGCACTCTGGATGATGGTTGACTGTGTTTGATTATTGTTGTGTACATGTGTGTATGAAATCCATATAAATAAAATTATATAGTAATTGACTGTGTCTGATTCCAATTCGGAAAGAACAATATTTTAAATTAGTAAATATTTTAAAATGACGAGGAATGAATATTTTAAAATCATATTTAGTAATGGATCAAAATATGAATTTGATGTCTGATTTGGGATGGACACGAATATATTTAAATATATAAAGCCGTGTTGATTAGATTAACACCATTTTGACGTGAACGATATTTATATCGATTTCATTCATTTTTACAATGAATATCAAATAGGAAATGATTTGAAAATCGGATATTTTGAAAATATTATCATTTATATATTATAATGATAAAGAAAATTCAATTTTGATTTGAAATTGAATATGAAGTTGAAATCGTTTTTAAAATGAATTTAAAACAATTTATAAAATACGTTTTAAATGGAAAGCGACGAAATATACATAATATATATATTATATATATTTAATGGCCTGAATAGAACGCGCCGCGCCGTGGTAGTTCGAGAATTTCGACCATTGACTTCGAATTGACATTATGGGAGATCCGTCCGTTGGATTCTCCTAAAACTAGAACCGTTGGGTTCTTATCAAAAAGAGCTTTCCAAAGAATATAAGAGATTTGAAATATAATGGTTGGATTTGGAATTATGTCCAAATCAAATTTGGAAAAGGTCACTATAAGTGTAGTTCAATGACCGTTTATGGAAATTGACTGTACGGGCCTTGATAAAATTATTAATAATTTGTGTAAAATTGTAACGACCCTCAAATCCACAACATCAGAGCTGACTATATACATCATACGTCCAACTCAAATATCACGAAAATACGAAACATTTTTTTTTAGAAGAAAGAGGTAGAAGAAGAACAAAAATAACAACACAGAATCTCACATCGCAGCGGAACAAAATATAATATATCATATCTTTGAAATACAAAATCTTAACTGTATAACATACACTTATTAGAGTACAACACTTACAACACAGCGGAACAAAACTCTATATAACTAACGCTGAAGCCTCCTGCTCCAAGCTCCTTTAGATAGATCTGTAAAATCCTGAACTACTTGACTGCCCGTACAAATTTAGGCACCCAAGAGTTTAGGTAGAACAAAACAAATAAACTTCGGGTCAGTCATGGGACTGGTATGAGTAAACAGTTAAAAACAGTTTCAGAAAACTAAATGATATCTCATATGATCACGCCGTATAACACGGAATGGGTTTTTCCCTTATGAGAATCCAAAATATCTTGACTTATCTTTCAAAATCCTTTTGAAAGGAATAATAATCTTTATATCAAAACTCTTTGATATTATAATAATGTCTAAATCTAATAAATAACAATCTAGTGGAACGTTTGCATCTCACGTTCCACATGTATATACAATCAAAACCGCAAGCACGTATTGGGTAAGGAATTTCCAACTATGACAAGGTATGGAACCACCTTCCGTTGGTATATCTCTAGAGGAGAATATACCGAGTTCAACAAGAACATCTTGCAACTCAGCCACACATGACCGACCACTCATTTGGCTTGAGTGTATCGAATGTATATCACCAACGGTTGGGATCAGCAACCGTTTCCCAAATGGGACAGCATCGACAGTAGATTTTTAGAAATAAATGAAACTATAGATCAGGTGATTATACACCCTTATAGGAGCGACCTACATAGTCATGCTGCCTGCCCGATTCTGTCATTTACCGGTTGATGAGGCTTGAGGTTATGCTTCATCATCGCATCAGATTCACTTCGAATGTCACATCGTCAGATCCATCGAAAATCACTAATTGACGTCTACAACAGTACATTACGTGTCAGCTAAAAGAAGTTTCCTTCTCCGCTTCCACTCTTGGTACAGTTGAAGAAATCAATGTACGTGACCTTTCTGGAAATACTCTGTCAGACATTCATCCATACAAGTCACCCAGGAACAGGATGAGCCGAAGGTACTATTTCTATTAATAGAAAAAGTCCTTGCACTCGACTCCGTCTTCGATTATCTTTATATAATCTGATTCGCAACGCTACTGCCAATACGGAGTGGTTCTTCGGATAATAATCCAACCGGTCTCTCCATATTGACAACGATGGTCAAAACTTCGATAGTCTGTGATTTAACTATCAAATAAAACAAGTGTTTCGATAGTCGATGATTTAACTATCGAATAAAAACAAGTGTTCATCCAATTATCAACCATTTACTAAGCCCTTAATTAATATTCCATTAATTAAATCACTTCTCTATTTCTTTACTAATATTTGTTAACCAAATATTTTCAATAACCATATTGGCCTTTTACGTTATTTGGAAAACATTTCCGAATATCGCCTTCCTTTATTTTCTAAAACTTTAGAAAATATATGCTATTTATAATTGGAGATATTACAATTACTTATCTCTTTTCCGATCTCTTTTATTTCTATACTTAGGAAATATTTATTATTCTATTTCCCAGCTTACACTTATTTTGGGTTAAAACAGATGTTGTGTAAAACATCGTTACGACCACCCAAATACTATATTCAATTAACTCTTATTCAACATTGATCTTCGAGCCTGAAATCTTACTATTTATTTGTTAATAATGAAATCAATCAAGTTGGGGTATAATTACCTCTCAGACCTTGACTGAATAACATTTATAACGTCAAAACAGATAAGACTACTTACTCGAATAATCAATACCATACAACTGATTATTCACCATTAAACACATATACACTTCCTCTTTCTATTCTTACTAGTTTTTATTCTAGACTTCTTTTTTGATTATACTATTCTATTTCTAAGTTCGTTTTTTTTATCGTCTTCTATATATATCGATACGTTGATTTCTAACTATCAAACTTCTTAAAAATATTCTAACTCCTTAAATTCCCGGAAAAATTCGCCATAACCTCCTTTGTACCGGGAACATCGGGAAAATCCCCAAACTGCCACACAGGCCTTCTCCAATCAAAAAGAAAAAGAAAAGCCAAGAGGCTAGCCGATACGGCGCATAAAATCTCATATATGAATTAAATACGTACCTTTTTGTCAGGCATTCTATATATATACCTTCTAACACTTTATTCCAAACCTGTCTCCTGTATATCTATACCTGTCCAATCTATTTTAACTATACCAATCGTTTTAACTCAATTTGTTAATTAAACCTGTTAATTAACTTCTTAGTCTATTCCACTTCTATTTATCCAAATCTATTGTATTCTATTATTCAAATCCTATAATATAAATCCCATTTGAATTCTATATTCAAATTCTATATTATAAACCCCCTTTGAATTCTATACCTTATTTAAACAACGTTTATAACTTCACTTAAAATCCCACATTTATATATTTATAAACAAAGTTTATAAATTCAATTCAAATCCCACATTTTCATTTATAAACAAAGTTTATAAATTCAATTCAAATCCCGCATTTTCATTTATAAACAGAGTTTGTAAATTCAATACATAACAACGTTTATAACTTCACTTAAAATCCCAC
This sequence comes from Allium sativum, assembly GCA_030737875.1. Lineage (NCBI taxonomy): Eukaryota > Viridiplantae > Streptophyta > Magnoliopsida > Asparagales > Amaryllidaceae > Allium > Allium sativum. The sequence continues at coordinate 161,124,649 of CM060925.1, forward strand.
ATTTATATATTTATAAACAAAGTTTATAAATTCAATTCAAATCCCACATTTTCATTTATAAACAAAGTTTATAAATTCAATTCAAATCCCGCATTTTCATTTATAAACAGAGTTTATAAATTCAATTCAAATCCCGCATTTTCATTTATAAACAGAGTTTATAAATTCAATACATATCCCATATTTTCATTTATAAACAGAGTTTATAAATTCAATTCAAATCCCACATTTTTATTTATAAACAAAGTTTATAAATTCAATTCAAATCCCATATTTTCATTTATAAACAAAGTTTATAAATTCAATTCAAATCCCATATTTTCATTTGTAAACAGAGTTTATAAATTCAATTAAAATCCCACATTTTCATTTGTAAACAGAGTTTATAAATTCAATTACTTGTTTTATATATCTTCAAAACAAGTTAATATTTTTATTCTATTCGAATTTCAAATGCTACTCTATTTGAATCTTATGTATTCAAATTTCAAATTCTATTTTAGAAAAATAGAATTTTCTTTCTAAATCTCAAATACCCTTTTTCATGATATTTTTAATATCAACACTTAGGCCCCAATGATATTTAAACACACAAAGCAACCAATTATTTATTTTTCTAACACATCATATATGACAATATATATGCAAATAAATAAACAAACAGATAATATATTTTTGAGGAATCCTGTTGGATTACTCCAACCTGTTTTCCTGCATCCATAGACGTTACTCAACAAAATAATACCCATCCTGCTTCGAGGCAGGATATCGCGGTATGAAGGTCATCCACTATCATAGCGTGAGGCGTATAGGGTAATCATCCGCTATGAAACCGCGGGCATCCGCTAATGATATTGCGGGAATCCAACCAATCATCAACCCAATATATGTATAATAGTCAACCCTAAATAACTAATATATTTAAATCAACCAGATAAAATCCAAACAAGCAACAACAATTTATTTTTAACGATATAAAAATAATTCTAATAAAGGTGAGTGAGAATTTACTCACTAGGGTTTTAGATTGATCCACTCTAGTTTCTTTTTGAATTGAATTGAACCATGTTTGATTAAATTCAACTACTTGCTAATTCCATCCACTACTAGCTTGAAAAACTCATTGTTACGGACCAATCCATCTTGTTTTATTGTTGAGATTTCAGGACCTTGTACTAGTCAATACAAGATCTATAAGGAACTAGTAATTTAAATTAGCAACCAATTTTAAATTAACTAAATTTTTTTGAAATATAATTAGTTACCTTAATCCTTGATTTTAGGCTAATAACTCCCCTTCTTCCCTATAATCTACGGTTTCAATCCACCCAGACAAGAACGAATAACACCGTCATTTCCAACTCACTGCTCCAATATTGATTTCACCCTTGTATTAATTAAATACAAGACTTATAAGGAATTTGATCAACTAAATTAGCAACCATAACTTAATTAACTCTATTTAATTACTTACTAAATTAAATAATAATAATAATTACCTTGGTTATGTTTTTATCATCTTCTCTCCAAAACCTTAGTTCAAAAATCGCAAGGTCTGATACCAGAAATCCGACCAACTTTGCACCATCCACTTCTCCAAAACCTACTGCCAAAACTGCACCCACATTTGAACTCCTCTGCCTATCTCGCTCAACGTCATACAGTTGCCAATGTACAAATCAGACCATCGTACCCCATCTCAACCATCGGAATCCCTCCTTAACACAGTCGCACTCGGACCCAGATCTCCTCCGACTTCGTCGAGACCTCCACCAGTGACTATCGCGACTTTGAATGCCCCAACAGCAATCGCACCCAACTTCATCTCTATTTGCTCCTTCCAGAATCTATCGATCAACGCACTACACCTCCATAAGCACCACGCCGAACTCCTTTCAATTTCAAACAACACGAGATCCGCCTCCTTTGAAATCATGAGCGCCTCGGGTCTTGGGTGGACCTTCGAGCGTCAATCGGTTTCGAGAATCGCGACATCGTTTTGTTTATCTTCTTCCTTGAACTCACGATGGTTTTCGATTTTGTTTTTCTGAGGATCGGCCTTTGATTTTTAGGAGGGAGCGGCCCTTTTTATATTGCTGAAACTTGATTTAAGTTTGTGGACAAAAAGTTCGCCACGAGTTTGGTTTAGTATGTGATAATAAGGGTGCCACGGGTTTGGTTAGTTTGTGATAATAAGGGCGCCACGGGTTTGGTTAGTTTGTGGTAACCGTTATCCATAAATTTAAATCATCACGTTGATTCTGAACTCCTTACTGAATCCAACAATTGTCAATTTTAGGGTAATACCCCTATTCCGGATACACTGGGATAGGATTCAAAGCTCTGTTCAATCATCTGGATATAATATTAATTTAAACCTATATACATTAATTTCAGGCAATTAATTTCTTCGAAAATCAATAAATATTATTATCGTTAAAATTTCATATTAATTATTTGAACTGTTTTCAATTCAAATTAAAATTTGAATTCAACTAAATCCATTTTCGTATTCTGATAAATTTAATATTTTCAATATTAAATTGAAATTGGTTTTTAAATCGATAACTCCCTATAAAATTGATTTATTTACTTAACTCAATATTTAAATCCATATTAAATATTTTAAAATTAACCCATAAGAATCCGGGTCATTACAATATTCCCCACTTAAAATAATTTCGTCCTCGAAATTGCTAAGGTAGGAAAAGTGCTACAAACCCATTAACTTTTCAAAACTTATTTATGTTGATACTCAACATTTCCAACTTCCTTACGTCTCTCTTTCGAATAAATCCTTATTTGATAACTCCTCCCTTCGAATAACTATATTCGATAATCTCTCTATCGAATAACTAGATTCGAAATCCTTTCTTCGAATAAACTATATTCGATTTTCTCTATTCAGTTTACTCTTATCAATTAACTCTATTTGATTAGCTCTTTTCACTTAACTCCTTACGAATAAGCTATATTCGATAACTCCTTTAACTCTATTCGAATAACTATATTTGATTTAACTCCATTTGCTGGACTCTAGATCGCATCGATCACAATGGTTACGCCTGATTCCCCCAGGAAACATCCGACTGCCCTAGGCTATCTGCAGCCCTGCGAATTACGCTAGCAGTCGTACGAAATGGCAACTTATCCTGAGTAACTATGATTGGCTAACTCTATCTCAATAACTATATTCGATCAACTTTAATTGAATAACTAACATTCAATTAAATCCTAATTCGATTAACTATGTTCAATTAACTCTATCTGGTTAACTCTTAATTTGAATAACAAATATTCGATAAATTCTAATTGAATAACTAATATTCAATTAACTCTACGGATTAACCCTAACTGATTAACCCTAACTGGTTAATTCTTACTCAAATCGATTTATTCTAACTCTAATCGACTTCTCCTATTTGAATAACTCCTATTGGATCACGTCTATTCATTTATAAAGATTTACTTTTAGTAACGGTTCTTCACTTTATAAATGTTCACTTTAATAACGTTACTTCATTTATACAAGTGTTGTGTACCCCTTCTATTTAAAACTATCGGTGTTAAAAACCAATATCTCTCCTCTATATAAGTTCAGACTTATATATTCCATTTATCGAATGGTAAATATTTAATTTAATTTATAAACTGTTATTTATAAATTAATCTTTTCTATTTATATGTTAAGAACAGATTTCCATTTTCTATTCATCTTCTAAATATTCCTTTGATTAAATTCTATTTATTTAACCAATAAATATCTCATTTATAACATTCTATTTATTTTCTATAAATAAATATTTCCATTGAATCTATTTGTAAATGTTTTACAAATATTCCCTTCTAAATTCTATTTGTAAATGTTTTTACAAATATTTCTCCTTCTATTTGTTTGCACATAACTTCCTTTGTATTTGTTTTACAAATATATTTCCTTTATTCACCCCCAATTCATATTTCATTCACATTGATTTTACTCAATTTATTCATTTCAATCCATTTAACTTACTTAAGTTAAATTTAGTTTCAATCATTCAAAATCCCATTAACTAGTTGCTAATTAACCGTTTTTCCTATTTCACCCTTTTTATTTGAATATAACTTGTTCAAATATATGTCAACTTAATTATAAACTAATCTTATTATATTTTCAACTCGAGTTATATATTCGATTTCGAATATAAATTCTCAATTTCTTTCACTTATCCAAAACCCAATTTCGATTCAATTTTCCTTTAACTAATTATTTTCCAATTTAGTTAATTCTATTTAACCATTTAAAATATGATTTTTGTCTTAAGAATCATCTCACTTACTTCACTGGAGTTCATATTTATTTTATATCCCCAGTCTGGATTTTTCTAATGCCAATTCAGATTTTATTTCCTAAAAATCCTTTTATTTATTTAATTAAACCGTTATGGTTTATAATGGTTCTGGCGCTGCTTTTCTAAAAATTTGATTTTGACATAACTCAAAATCTATACGACGAAATCCAGATTTTTCTCTTTTATTAGAAAACTATTGTTCAACCGGTCCCGACGATTCTTGTTTCAAAGAATTCCGACTTCAATTGAGTTCTGTATACTAAATTGAAGTTCGAATCGCCAATTTACGAACTGCCGCGCTACAGCGAGCTCGTTTTAATTATATTTATAAATATAAACGTTTTAACTTTATTTATAATGAATTCAACTCCATTCTGATATATTTTTAATATGTATCAAATCCATTTCATAATATTCCCGATCTATTTCACTTCTAATATTCAAATCCTATATCTAAATTTAAAATATTCAAATTCCATTTGAACTTCTTTATTCAAACTCTATATTATTTCCTTCTATTCAATTTCTATTTGAATTTTCTTCTATTCAAATTCTATTTCAATTCCTTATCTTCAAATTCTATTTGAATTTCTTATCTTCAATTTCTATTTGAAATCCTTTGTTCAATTTTTATTTAAATTCCTTTGTTCAAATTCTATATTCGAATTCCCTTATATTTTACTTATATTTGAAATCTATATTCCAATTCCCATTTCACTTCTATTTGAAATCTATATTCCAATTCCCATTTCAAAATTCCTTTGAAGTAATATAAATATATACATATATTTATATCTATCCCAAATTCAAACATTTGAATTTTCAAACAACTTGTTTCTTTCCAAACAAATTTCCATCAAAACTTTTCTAAGGCAGCAATTCATCACTTAGAAACTCGAAAATGAACACTTATGATGTTGCGACCATCATCAGAATTATTTCCCAGCTACTGAATGAGTTCAGTACTATATTTCTTTCAAAATCCATTTAGAAAAATATTTTCCAAACTCCCAGGATTTTAAATTCTGAATTCTGGTTGGAATTCAATTTCAATTTATCTCATTTGTATTTGATTTCATATACAAATTCCATTGGTTATATATATAACTATTTCTATTTGATAATCTAATTTGATTATAATCCTAATAATCAACTCAACTATTTAAAAAAATATCATGTCCAATCTTCTGTTCAAGTGTTTATAAACTCCTATCGACATCGTGGCGTCCCACGATTCGACCAAAATTTATAATCCACTCAACAGACTAGCCAACACAATATAAAACAGTTTTTATATCAAATAACAAATACGCTCTCTCGTATATATATATACTCAACTCATTCTAGGATACTACTGATCCTATCTCTAATGAGCACATTCCAACAAGCCTAGGTATTCGCTCAACCTAAGCTCTGATACCAACTGTAACGACCCGCAAATCCACAACATCAGAGTTGACTATATACATCATACGTCCAACCCAAATATCATGAAAATACGAAACATTTTTTTAGAAGAAAGAGGTAGAAGAGGAACAGAAATAACAACACAGAATCTCACATCACAGCGGAACAAAATATAATATATCATATCTTTGAAATACAAAATCTTAACTGTATAACATACACTTATCAGAGTACAACACTTACAACACAGCGGAACAAAACTCTATATAACTAACGCTGAAGCCTCCTGCTCCAAGCTCCTTTAGACAGATTTGTAAAATCCTGAACTACTTGACTGCCCGTACAAATTTAGGCACCCAAGAGTTTAGGTAGAACAAAACAAATAAACTCTGGGTCAGTCATGGCACTGGTATGAGTAAACAGTTAAAAACAGTTTCAGAAAACTAAATGGTATCTCATATGACCACGCCGTATAACACGGAACGGGTTTTTCCCTTATGAGAATCCAAAATATCTTGACTTATCTTTCAAAATCCTTTTGAAAGGAATAATAATCTTTATATCAAAACTCTTTGATATTATAATAATGTCTAAATCAAGTAAATAACAATCTAGTGGAACGTTTGCATCTCACGTTCCACATGTATATACAATCAAAACCGCAAGCACGTATTGGGTAATGGATTTCCAACTATGACAAGGTATGGAACCACCTTCCGCTGGTATATCTCTAGAATACACCGAGTTCAACAAGAACATCTTGCAACTCAGCCACACATGACCGACCACTCATTTGGCTTGAGTGTATCGAATGTATATCACCAACGGTTGGGATCAGCAACCGTTTCCCGAATGGGACAGCATCGACAATAGATCTTTAGAAATAAATGAAACTCTAGATCAGGTGATTATACACCCTAATAGGTGTGACCTACATAGCCATGCTGCCTGCCCGATTTCTGTCATTTACCGGTTGATGAGGCTTGAGGTTACGCTTCATCATCGCATCAGATTCACTTCGAATGTCACATCGTCAGATCCATCGAAAATCACTAATTGACGTCTACAACAGTACATTACGTGTTAGTTAAAAGAAGTTTCCTTCTCCGCTTCCACTCTTGGTACAGTTGAAGAAATCAATGTACGTGACCTTTCTGGAAATACTCTGTCAGACATTCATCCATACAAGTCACCCAGGAACAGGATGAGCCGAAGGTACTATTTCTATTAATAGAAAAAGTCCTTGCACTCGACTCCATCTTCGATTATCTTTATATAATCTGATTCACAACGCTACTGCTAATACGGAGTGGTTCTTCGGATAATAATCCAACCGGTCTCTCCATATTGACAGCGATGGTCAAAACTTCGATAGTCTGTGATTTAACTATCAAATAAAACAAGTGTTTCGATAGTCGATGATTTAACTATCGAATAAAAACAAGTGTTCATCCAATTACTAAGCCCTTAATTAATATTCCATCAATTAAATCACTTCTCTATTTCTTTACTAATATTTATTAACCAAATATTTTCAATAACCATATTGGCCTTTTACGTTATTTGGAAAACATTTCCGAATATCGCCTTCCTTTATTTTCTAAAACTTTAGAAAATATATGCTATTTATAATTGGAGATATTACAATTACTGATCTCTTTTCCGATCTCGTTTATTTCTATACTTAGGAAATATTTATTATTCTATTTCCCATCTTGCACTTATTTTGGGTTAAAACAGATGTTGTGTAAAACATCGTTACGACCACCCAAATACTATATTCAATTAACTCTTATTCAACATTGATCTTCGAGCCTGAAATCTTACTATTTATTTGTTAATAATGAAATCAATCAAGTTAGGGTATAATTACCTCTCAGACCTTGACTGAATAACATTTATAACGTCAAAACAGATAAGACTACTTACTCGAATAATCAATACCATACAACTGATTATTCACCTTTAAACACATATACAATTCCTCTTTCTATTCTTACTAATTTTTATTCTAGACTTCCTTTTCGATTATACTATTCTATTTCTAAGTTCGTTTTTTTTATCGACTTCTATATATATCGATACGTTGATTTCTAACTATCAAACTTCTTAAAAATATGCTAACTCCTTAAATTCCCGGAAAAATTTGCCATAACCTCCTTTGTACCGAGAACATCGGGAAAATCCCCAAACTGCCACACAGGCCTTCTCCAATCAAAAAGAAAAAGAAAAACCAAGCGGCTAGCCGATACGGTGCATAAAATCTCATATATGAATTAAATACATACCTTTTTGTCGGGCATTCTATTTATATACCTTCTAACACTTTATTCCAAACCTGTCTCCTGTATGTCTATACCTGTCCAATTTATTTTAACTATACCAATCGTTTTAACTCAATTTGTTAATTAAATCTGTTAATTAACTTCTTAGTCTATTCCACTTCTATTTATCCAAATCTATTATCTTCTATTATTCAAATCCTATAATATAAATCCCATTTGAATTCTATATTCAAATTCTATATTATAAACCCCCTTTGAATTCTATACCTTATTTAAACAACGTTTATAACTTCACTTAAAATCCCACATTTATATATTTATAAACAAAGTTTATAAATTCAATTCTAATCCCATGTTTTCCTTTATAAACAGAGTTTTTAAATTCAATTCAAATCCCATATTTTCATATATAAACAGAGTTTATAAATTCAATTCAAATCCCACATTTTCATTTATAAACAAAGTTTATAAATTCAATTCAAATCCCACATTTTCATTTATAAACAGAGTTTATAAATTCAATTCAAATCCCATATTTTCATTTATAAACAAAGTTTATAAATTCAATTCAAATCCCACATTTTTATTTATAAACAAAGTTTATAAATTCAATTCAAATCCCATATTTTCATTTATAAACAAAGTTTATAAATTCAATTCAAATCCCATATTTTCATTTATAAACAGAGTTTATAAATTCAATTCAAATCCCACATTTTCATTTATAAACAGAGTTTATAAATTCAATTACTTGTTTTATATATCTTCAAAACAAGTTAATATTTTTATTCTATTCGAATTTCAAATGCTATTCTATTTGTATCTTATATATTCAAATTTCAAATTCTATTTTAGAAAAATAGAATTTTCTTTCTAAATCTCAAATATCCTTTTTCATGGTATTTTTAATATCAACACTTAGACCCCAATGATATTTAAGCACACAAAGCAACCAATTATTTATTTTTCTCACACATCATATATGACAATATATATGCAAATAAATAAACAAACAGATAATATATTTTTGAGGAATCCTGTTGGATTCCTCCAACCTGGTTTCCTGCATCCATAGACGTTAGTCAACAAAATAATACCCATCCTGCTTCGAGGCAGGATATCGCGGTATGAAGGTCATCCACTATCATAGCATGGGGCGTATAGGGTAATCATCCGCTATGAAACCGCGGGCATCCGCTAATGATACTGCGGGAATCCAACCAATCATCAACCCAATATATATATAATAGTCAACCCTAAATAACTAATATATTTAAATCATCCAGATAAAATCCAAACAAGCAACAACGATTTATTTTTAACGATATAAAAATAATTCTAATAAAGGTGAGTGAGAATTTACTCACTAGGGTTTTAGATTGATCCACTCTAGTTTCTTTTTGAATTGAATCGAACCATGTTTGATTTAATTCAACTACTTGCTAATTCCATCCACTACTAGCTTGAAAAACTCATTGTCACGGACCAGTCCATCTGGTTTTATTGTTGAGATTTCAGGACCTTGTACTAGCCAATACAAGATCTATAAGGAACTAGTAATTTAAATTAGCAACCAATTTTAAATTAACTAAATTTTTTTGAAATATAATTAGTTACCTTAATCCTTGATTTTAGGCTAATTACTCCCCTTCTTCCCTATAATCTACGGTTTCAATCCACCCAGACAAGAACGAATAACACCGTCATTTCCAACTCACTGCTCCAATATTGATTTCACCCTTGTATTAATTAAATACAAGACTTATAAGGAATTTGATCAACTAAATTAGCAACCATAACTTAATTAACTCTATTTGATTATTTACTAAATTAAATAATAATAATAATTACCTTGGTTATGTTTTTATCATCTTCTCCCCAAAACCTTTGTTCAAAAATCACAAGGTCTGATACCAGAAATCCGACCAACTTTGCACCATCCACTTCTCCAAAACCTACTGCCAAAACTGCACCCACATTCGAACTCCTCTGCCTATCTCGCTCAACGTCAGACAGTTGCCAATGTACAAATCAGACCATCGAACCCCATCTCAACCATCAGAATCCCTCCTTAACACAGTCGCACTCGGACCCAGATCTCCTCCGACTTCGTCGAGACCTCCACCAGTGACTATCGCGACTTTGAATGCCCCAACAACAATCGCACCCAACTTCATCTCTATTTGCTCCTTCCAGAATCTATCGATCAACGCACTACATCTGCATAAGCACCACGCCGAACTCCTTTCAATTTCAAACAACACAAGATCCGCCTCCTTTGAAATCATGAGCGCCTCGGGTCTTGGGTGGACCTTCGAGCATCAATCGGTTTCGAGAATCGCGACATCATTTTGTTTATCTTCTTCCTTGAACTCACGATGGTTTTCGATTTTTTTTTCTGAGGATCGGCCTTTGATTTTTAGAAGGGAGCGGCCCTTTTTATATTGCTGAAACTTGATTTAAGTTTGTGGACAAAAAGGTCGCCACGAGTTTGGTTTAGTATGTGATAATAAGGGTGCCACGGGTTTGGTTAGTTTGTGATAATAAGGGCGCCACGGGTTTGGTTAGTTTGTGGTAACCGTTATCCTTAAATTTAAATTATCACGTTGATTCTGAACTCCTTACAGAATCCAACAACTGTCAATTTTAGGGTAATATCCCTATTCCAGATACACTGGGATAGGATTCAAAGCTCTGTTCAATCATCTAGATATAATATTAATTTAAACCTATATACATTAATTTCAGACAATTAATTTCTTCGAAAATCAATAAATATTATTATCGTTAAAATTTCATATTAATTATTTGAACTGTTTTCAATTCAAATTAAAATTTGAATTCAACTAAATCCATTTTCGTATTCTGATAAATTTAATATTTTCAATATTAAATTGAAATTGGTTTTTAAATTGATAACTCCCTATAAAAATTGATTTATTTACTTAACTCAATATTTAAATCCATATTAAATATTTTAAAATTAACCCATAAGAATCCGGGTCATTACAAAAATCATAATAAATTATTTGTAAAGAATTTGGATGAAAATTTCCACTTTTGTAACGATAAAAATATATTTTTATCAAAATGAACTAGTTATGAACTAGAATTACAATCCAATATTTTTATACAAATAAATTGGAATGGAGAATGGTTTTAAAAATAACCAGTATTTCCAGTATATGAATTAGAATGGATTTGAATCGAAATTATCTTCGGAATATTTCGATATTGGTTTTCGTGATTATACGAATATTGTTATGAAAGTTTGGAAGATATATTAAATATCGTTATTTCCAATACGATATTTGTTGTGTCAGAATTTGATATTGAATATAAGCCGATATAATTTCTATTCAGAGTCTTGTATTTAATATCAAATTGGATTATGGGTTTGTCGTGAATGATGTCTTCATTAACACTATTCTTAAACCTCGTGTGAAAAGAATAAATCTTTTTATTAAGATTATTGGGGTTTCCAATTATATTTAGTAACTGAAATAAAATGGAATGTGAATTGGGTTTATTGTGAACTGTGTTTTTAATGACATTCGTCCTTTAATCCGATTTACAGTGAAATGTGATTTGGAATTTATAAATCTTTTAATTATGATTTACGGGAAATTTTCCAAAGAAAAGTTTTCCAATTTAATAAAATAAATTGGAATGGAATGGAATTCGATTTGGTAATAATCGAAGTGAACTTCTGTGGAGGAAGACTGTTGCTATATATGGAATTTAAAAGGATTTGCCGTTATTCCATTTATATTATCGGTTGGGTATGCAAGTTTATATCGATTATATATAATAATTTGTTTTCCGTGAAGATTCCATTGTTAATGGAATGTGATTTTGGGTTTATCGTAAGCTATGTTTTAAATGACATTAGTTCTTTAACCTAGTTAAAGATAAGATTAATTTCTTAACTTTGAAGAATCATTAAGTACTGATTTTGGAGATTAAAACTAAATTAGAGTTTTAATGAATCTTTAAGTAGATTGAAATGTGAATCTGATAATTTAAATTATCAAATTCGGGAAATGATCGAGAATGGAGTACCACCATTTTTACTCCAAGCGATAGTTAAATCTTTAATTAGATTTGAATGTGAAATAGTAATTAATTTTCCCGATAACACCGTGGGTGTTAGATACGGAATATTACCATTTTTTCTCTATGGGATAAATAGGTTGGGATTGGAAAATAAAACAAATGATTACTTCAGTAAGGTTCGCTAATCCCGACTAGCTTGGAAAACCTTAATTTGGTTTAAAATTGTGAAAAGAATATTTGAATAAAACAATATTCTGGATTGGAATGAGGCGTATGTTGTGTTTTTATAACACTTGTTTATAAAATACGCGAGTTATTCGGAAAGACCGGGTTTATCCTGTTCTGAATAACTGATACAACGATAAGTTGACGATGAAGACGGTGGTTGAAGACCGGAGGTCTTCACATCGTTTGGATGATTACTGATGTCTTGATTGGGCTGTACACCCATGACGAGGTAATAAGTGGTGATCGTCCAGATGTACTTGGAGATCGACCAGATATGCGAGGACCTCTCTCTTGTATTGGACATATGGGACGAGGAATAAAGTGCCTCCGGTTTCGTTCAGACCCAGAACGAACTTGTAAATGGATGTGTCTGACATTGGATTTTATTCTTTGTTGATTGATCTCTATTAAATATATATCTGTTTAGTGGCGGAGAATTTATTCTCTTGCTTAACCCCCTTCCCTGAGATGTACGAGCTCAGAGGTTATATATCGATAGACATCAGTTGCATGGCATGAATTGCCTGTATGGCATGCTGAGATGCAAATGAGCAAGGCTTCTGTTGAAAAGCAGAGTCTTGTGGTTGATGATCAAAGCATGGCTTTAATATAGCATAGCTTTGTGTATAGCGTTAATTCGCGAGCCTCACATCCCGGTGTAAACCAGAAACAGGAGAGGACCTCAGGGAGGACATGCGTTTCCTTCTAGCTAGGAGTGGTGTCATGGTACGGAGCCTAGACATTTTACTTATGTGGATGATGGATAGCGAGGGGCCGCGGTTATATCGGTCACTACGGGGCCGATGGATGGTTTGGTCGACATACTGACCAGTTTTACGCCCCATAGGGAAGGGAAACGTATTGTTCAGGCATTTTAATCCACTCTGTGTGGACCGGCCCTGACGATCCGAGGTCCCACCTGTGTCTGGGCTCTGAGACATGGGCTAGATTGTCTCGAAGCAGTAAGGACGATCCCTTGCCTTGGTTCATAGATGGAAATCCAACTTCCAATACGTGACTTTGCGGTTTTAATTGTAGAGTCTAATATTGGCGACATGATATATGGTACCATGCCATCTATGATTGTACATTTATATTTGAATTTGTTTTATACACTATGCGCTTATAATAGTATCAAATGATTTGATTTAAACGTACCAAGCATGTTTGGCTATTATAAGGGAAAACCCTATCCTCCGGCTTGCGTTGCATTGTGTGATGGGAACTGGGTCTTATAATAGCTTCTTTTTTCCAAAAAATCATTGCGTTGTTTATTCTATGCACTGATATTCTTAGGAGGAAACACGTTACGTGTTAAACGGTGTGGTCTCTTGATTTTCTTTATTTTAAAGTAAAGGTTTAAATAACTGTTTTAGTTCTCACACCAGTCACATGACTGACCTGGAGTTTATTGTTTTAACTTAAACTCTGGGTGCCCCTATTTTCCATACAGGTAGCTAGTAGTTTTGGTTTTGCAGATATTATATTCACAGGATCCTGGTTTACAGCTGGAATGATATTCGGAAAGCTCTGTATCTGTGTATCTCTTTCAGTTGTGTTTTGTATTATTTTCCACTACATTGTAATTTGTAAATCTTTGATATTTATCAAATGTATATTATTTGTTTATATTCTGTATATTCTTGTACTCTGATGAACTTGTTGTAATAAGCAATGAAATGTTCTTCTGTTTGTGTTCTGATTTGTCGTGTTCACAACTCAATCCGGGCTTTCCCGTAAGGGCGAGTTTGGGTCGTGTCACATCTTAATACATTACTTAACTCAGATAGGTAGATTTTGTTAGCCTCTTGTGAAGCAAGGTCGTTGTTTGTGTATCTAGTTACTTCTTGGAGCAAGAACGAGATCTTTGAATCTCTTTCTTTTAATTGTGACTCAAGACTTTTTATTTCCTGGAGAAGATGTTTTGAAAGGCTATGCAATTCATCAAACTTTTCCACTGTTGTTGAACGTTTTGCTAAATCTTTTGCTTTTGAAACTTCTAGAACACTTATTTGCTGCATCTTTTCTTCTAAAATGTCCTCTAATTCTGCGATTTGGTTTACTAGGGCCTTTGTCTTTGATTCTTCTTCATGGAGAGCTTGAATTAGACCACACTTGAGGCCTTCGATTTCTTGGTCTTTGGCTGCTAATGAGTTAGACGTTAAATCTATAGATGATCAAAGCTGGTGATATATTAATTCCTATATCGAAAAACAAAGTTTGAAGTGTTTGATATAAAAAAACATTAATTATTACCTTTTATTAAAAGAGAAAGTTTAAATTCCTAAAGAAGTGACATTGATTTACATACTAGAAGAGAGTTTTTTAATTGGTAACTAACACCATTTGTCTTTACTTGTAGATAAAAATAGGAAACTTAATTTCATGTAAAAATTGGAAACCTAATTGGTAACTAACGCTCAATTCTCATTTCACAAATAAGAATAGCAGGCAACATGTCTAATAAAGGTATGTACTAACGTAGAATTTTGTTCATTTGAGCACGTAATTATTTTGCATCGATGAGTTTGAAGTAGAATAAAATTTGCATTTATTACATTGTATACCTATATTTTTCAACAGCCCTCACCCAAGCAATATGAATGAATTTTATTTGTTACTATGTTGTTTGTACTGACCTGAGCACTAGGTTGACTTTAGGAGCCAACTTTTCTGAGCATTAGGCTTGAGTAGTTTTAATATAATATGGAAACTCATATTATATTAAGTTAAGTCAAATTACCTTCTTTGCTTTAATTTTAGAATTTAACTAGTTTTCAAAATATTAACAAAGTTTACAATATTTTATGCTCCTGTTAATTTGGTATACATTAGTTTATGAATTGATATAAGGACAGAATCCTTGGAACCTTCATCTAGATATTTATGCTTCTGTTAGCTGTGTTTTTTATTATTATTTAAAAATGGCATATTTATTCTATAAAAAAAACAACCTTTTGGGTCCAAAAATTACAAGTTGGTCCTCATGAGATGAGATATAAGCTAATACATTCTGTCCTTTCCACAAAATAACATACTCAAAAAGTACATACACCGTAAAATATAAAATAACCCATGAATCACATGAAATTCAAACCAAAGTTACGACAGGTTTCAAGTTATCAAATTATCAAACATAAATTGTTTCCAATTTGATACTATGTCTTCTATGGATGAGTTTATCATGAAAAAGTTTTTTACAGAATGGGACTCTTGTTTCATATCAAATTATCAAATATTTTCTATATTTCCTTGTTGAGTGTGGTGCTAAGGGCACCCCAATATATTCTTCCTAATACCGCAATTTAAAAAATAAAACTCATTAAATTTTGTGTGCTTCCTAATACCACATTACCTCTCCATTCTAATCTCTCACTCAATCATTATTTTTCAAACTAATCACGTACTAAGCTAATCTAAAAACACTAATCTCTTGTAATCGATGTCTTCTTCGCATCTCTCGTAGGAAAATCCAAATTCATACGGTAATCTCTCAATAGTTTGGTGATCTGAAAGCCCTAATCTATCACTTCCTCTTCTAGTATGCTTAATTCAAACCTTATTTACGACTTTTATATATTGCAGCGTCGACTTCGTTGATCGGTTATAGATCTAGGGTTTAGCTCGTTGATCAATTTTACAAATGAGGACAAACAAATATCGAACGAAATAGAAATAGGGTAAAACAGTATGGTAGTCCCTATTTTAAGTGTGTGGTATTAAGAAGAGTGTAATATTAATTTTTGTGGTATTTTTTAGTCGTGGCATTAGGAAGAACATATTGGGGTGCTCTTAGCACCACACTAAGTTGAAGCCATTTAATTACATTTTCATATAAGGCTTTTTTTCTAGTGCACTTAGGCACGTTTTTACTTATGGTTTCCCTTTACCAAAGTTTTATATTCACATAATATTTGACAGAACCTGTGCTAAATAATATATATAATGTTTTTGGAAGCATTGAATTCAACTCATCAATTGTTTATTTTACCTTACTATTTACAGTGAAAATTCATAGTTTAATTATCATCCTCCTCTACTCAGTGCATTTAGGATGAGCAAGTTGTGCATATGGTGTAAAATTTCAACTGCATTATGAATGTACAATAATACATTTGTTATGTATGACATATAACAACCAGTGCTAATAATATATATAGTACCATTGCCAACCAAATTACCATACATTATCTACACTATTCAGCTGCATTATGAATGTACAATACAGTGTGAGCGTGCACTGGTATAAAATCTACTATATTATCGTTAGTGACCAAATTATCATACTTTGTGAAATATGCAATACAGGCTTAACTTATACGAAACAATAATTTAACCACTGTAATTTTATACAGTGATCTTGTAATATCATGCACTCTTCTACTTCATTGTATATGATCATCATGCTTCCAGTATAACTCACATTTATACAGGTTATATGCACATTGCCATATTTTGCTTATGACAACCTAATAATGTTGCTATTTAAATTGTATTCAGTGAAAATATTAACTTCTTTGCAGATAATTTGATCAAATATCCATTAGCCTAACACAAACTTTGTTTTGCAAGTTCGTCACCTAAAGTGGGGATCTGTTGTGGATGAGTTGTGGTCTATTTGCTGAATACTGAATTTATATGTAATATGTATGAACATTGAATTTATACGTAATATCCAGTTAATTTGTATTATGTAATATATACTTAGGTTTGAAGTATGCCTATATATTCAATTAATTTTTGTTGTGAACAATACTTGTGCAGCTTATTACTGTTTAAGATTAAGTACGTGTTTCCGTGGAATAGCTTGAGAAAATGAATTCACAATGTAGCAATGTGATGCTAGGGATACCGTTTCTTCAATGAATTTGGCCACGGTCCGAAGTCGTGGCTAAATTATATAAAAAAAATTACAATTTCAAATTGCCATGGCCCAAAGCCGTGGCAAACTGGGATTTTGCCATGACTTTGGACCGTGGCAAAAAGAAATCTGCCACGGCTATGGGCCGTGGCAAAATCCCAGATTGCCACGGCTATGGGCCGTGGCAGAGACGTGGCAAAATTTTTGCCACACCCAATTTTGCCACGGTCCAAAGCCGTGTCAAAACCAATTAGCCACGGCCCAAAGCGTGGCAAAATTGCTTTTCTGGTGTAGTGGTGCTTGTATGCAGATATCTATTATATTTGCTTGTTTGTATGCAGATATTGGCAATATCTGCATTCCTAAATGCAGATATATAGTATATTTTTAATACTTGTAGTAGATATTGACAGTGTTTTCATGATTCTATGAGGATATAAATATTTCATACTAGAATGCAAAAATTCTGAATATATGAACATTATGCAGTTCTAAGGAAATGTTTAATATTTGTATGCTAGTATTATAAGTTAACGAATACATTTATGAAATAATAATTATTAGTTACTTATAGCAGTTCTAATATAATTCTACAAATTATCTTACTGTACTACATAAATTATCAACAAAAGCGCTTACTTGAATGGAAAAGATGACATATGCATTCTTGGTACTTCATTGGGTAATCTATTGGCCGGAAGATTTATCGATGGACACATATTACTGCATTGAAATTGTAATATAGTAAAAATAATTCCAGTAGGTTTTTTAATTTCAGAAATAATTATCCTTTCTATAACACTTACAATCCACTTATTCTTGTAGATAATTGACTTTATTGCAAATGAATTCAAAAAATTCCATCCAGAAATATTATACATCAGAACAACTGCTTCTGTAAGTGTTTTTATATATTTTTTCTGCATAATTATGTTTTTATGATTACAATTGGCAACAAAAATAATTGCAATTACAGGCGTTTATGAATAAAGATTCAGTAGAATAATTGCAGTATTTATAGATAAACCGCTTGAAAAAGGCTTCCAACTTCGCAGCAAAATATTCATTTCTCTACATGACGACAAACGTTTTTCATTTTTGGAGTATATTAAAAACGGCAGAAGGTGGATCACCGTGCTGTGAAGGAAAACATCAAAGATTAGAAAATGGTATGGTATGTAAATTGAAAACATTTCATATGCAAATTGGTATATAAACCGTTAACAACATTTATATATATATATATATATATGCATACACATATATATATGTATGTATATATATATATATATATTCGTAAATATGAATATGTATGTATGTATATATTTGTTTATTTGCGGAGGACCTACGTAAATGGAGCGATGAAAAATTTGGAGAAGAAGAAATTTCTGGAACCCAAAGAGCTTGAACTGGCTAATTGCCCATAACAATGCCATACGTAAGAAAATAAACTCAATTCATTTGCATAGACTTTTACAAATATTAGCAATATATGTCTGTTTGTATGCAGATAATGACTATATTTGCATGCTTGTATGCAAGTTACTAGTATTTTCGTATGAAATATGAATGCTAGCATAAAGATATGCAGATATTGTAAATAATTTCATACATATATGCTAGTATTTCTACAAGTTGTATACATTTAATAGTTTTTAGATATCGAGAATGAATACAAATATCTACGCTTGTTATAAACCCAAATAAAATAATTGAAACAAACTGATAATGATTTATATATTTCTGTAGGGTCGAATGTGGCACGTTTGTTATTAACATGATGAAACAAAGATGTGAGGACAAAGAAATCGTAAGAGATGAAGAAATATATGGTGCTGAGGCTGTTAGTCAACAACGCGCCGAGCTTGCTCACGAAATACTCAGTTGTAAACTTTATAGTTGGACTGAGGAGAGTCTCCTGACACGGAAATGGTTGAAATCAAAATATAACAAACGCAGTGATTAAAATGGAAGAATAGGGCTTTTTAGTTTGATTTGAAAATGCTGACTGCTGTTTTGATTTTTGAACTACGTGTACATGTTTATGTAGTGTGTAAACTGCAGTACTTTGTTATTTTGTGCACTGAATTAAGTTGTTCTAATTTTACATGATATTCTAAAGTGATGTTTACGGCTGTTCAGTTATGCATAATATTTTGAATAGTTATATACTTGTTTTATATATAATTCCTGAACTAAATGAAAAAATGTAATGCATTAGGCTAGCAGAAATTTTTTTCTTGTACAAAATATTGGGTGTATGAGCTAAACGTTAAAAAATTTTAGGACTAAATTATGAAATAAAAAGTGTAGAATTAGCTGTTTAAATTTACAAATTTCAGGAGTAAAATGAGAAAAGGTAGACATTTAGAACAGAGTATGCATAAACGCTAAATTTTGCATACTTGGGTGCAAGTAATTAGAATAGTTGCATACTTATATGCAACAATGAAGAATGCTTTTATACATTATAGATTTACAAGAATATTTTTGTACCTGTCTATAGCAACTAGGAATGGTTTTATACATTTACTAATCTGTGCAAAAATAGTAGCAAAGTTGATACAGATATTTAGTAAAATTGTATACATCTATGCAAATGTACATAGTAATTGCATACTTCTATGCGACTATATAGAATAATTGATTACATAAAATTTCAAAACAAAAATAATTGTTAATAAAAGCAAAATTAACATTTAAATAATGAACTAAATTAAAAGCAGCAAGTAATAGTTCACAACGGTATACACTTAAACAAGTTTTATTTTATTTTTTCAAAAAAAAAAATCTACTTCTCTGTTGAAGAACACGTCCTTTTATTATGACCCAACTTCTTGCACAAACCACATATAGTAGTCTTTGTAAATTTACCTGCAGATTTCAACCTTTTAGAAGAGGATGGACGATCAGGCATTCTTCTACCTTTTGGAGGAGCTATAATTGCATCTTCAACAGCCACGTCTTCACCCATGTAATTTATAACAGGATTGATTGGATGTGAATAAGACAGTTGAAAATGTCCAACTTTGAAACGAGCTTCAATGTAGTCATACACATTCAATGTTTCACAGCTTAAAATACCATCTAACGGCATAAGCACATGGAAAACGCTAATTTGCCACAAGTTACAAGAACAAAATCGATTATATAAATCAACAAATTGATGAATTGGATAATGAACTTCAAAATTATATTCACTTGATTTGATGACAACCCACAAAGCTCCTTCCAAATGTGGATTCCTTAACAGAGTTTCATTAACAGGACATAAAACACTATTCCAACTAGAAGCAACTTCACGATGTTTGGACATAAGTTTCATTAACTTCATTCTAATTTTATCCAAACAAGCAGTGATTGATAAATGTCTTTCCTCCAAAATCCACTTGTTAAAACTTTCTGAACAATTAGATGACATTTCACCGTAACGACAAGCAGGGAAAAATACATTAGTAAATTTCTCAAACGGAATTCCACACAAAAAGTTTGTTGCTGTCGATCGACCTACATCTCTAAAATTCTTCAACGCAGCATTAAAATCAGTCAAATTGTATGCATAAGCAATTCTTGCAAACGTATCCAACAACATCCTCTTATTTCTTTTGGAAAAATGAGATTCCAAAGCAACTTTTAAATTGTTGGTCAAATGATAAAGACAAGATCCATGAACTGAATTCAGAAACGCCTGTGGAATAGCAATAAGAATACCAGGATGACGATCAGATATGAAAACATTGCTTCTACAATTCTCTTTAAGAAACTCTTTAAGTTGTTCGCAAAACAAAACCCAATTAGCTTCATCTTCTCCAGATATAATAGTAATTGCTGTAGGGAAAAACCTGTTTTTAAAAAATTAGATCAGTATTAGAATAATAAAATGAATATTTTTTATAAAAAAAACAGCACGTGCGCAAATAATAATTAATTTAATAGTAGTTATACACGACAAAAAATATTTATGTTTAAAAAAAAAATCAATCAAGCAAATCCATTAAATTTTATTGTATTCACTAATAGTTTCACAGTAGCATACATATTTTAAAAATAATTTCATACTTATTTGAACATAAACATAACAGTTGCGTGAATGGTGCATAGCCAAAATAATTGCATTAAAGTATGCATATATCTAGAATAGTTGCATGTCGATGTGCAATTTTGTCGAATATTTGTATACTGCAATCACAAATTCTGAAATAATTGTGTGCATGTGTTTATAACTTTTGCATTCTTTCATGCAAGTCTTTACTAGCAGAAGCATAATTGTATGCATGCCTTCAGCGTACTACCATACATGCATGCAATTGTTCATAATAATTTCATATATCAATGCATATATTCAAACAAAAAGCATATAGGCGTGCATAAAATAAGAATATTTGCATTTATAACCAAAAAAGTATACTGTAAAATAGCATACCTTCGTTTCCATTTTTACCCGTAGCATCCATTAAACATCCTTGAGCTCTTTCCTTCATAAAAGTAGCATCAACAAAAATTAATGGTCGACAATCCATATGCACAAGCCTCAAATCCAATAAAAACCCTCTCAAATTGACATGTAGAATCATTGCACTCTAAAACAACTTTACTTCCAGGATTAGTACTAAGAACTGCATCACAAAATGATTGCAAATGATGATAGGACATTACGTTGCTTCCATGTAATTCGTCTAATGCCAACCTCTTCCCACCATAAACATAATAATACTTCAAAATAACATTATACTCAGTTTGAAATAAGTTAATAACGTCATTCATCTTCACTCACGGATTAGCATGAATATGATCACAAACCAAAAGCTTAACAGTTTACTGGATATAACAGGATTGTTTATGTCATGAATTCTAGCACCACAAGTATGTTTCGGTTGAAATCTCTTTACAACAAAATATCCTGGAAGATTAAACTTAAGATAAGCATGAATCCTGAAAGTGCAATTTTTTTTGGAACAAACAGTAGTAACTCTTTCCTTATCATTCTTAACCAAATTAAGCTTATACCCAATTTTCATACTATACATCATCAAATAAAGTCTAAATTCAGTAACACGTCCTTTAAATTGTTGACCAACACTAGAGAAAACATGTTTATTCAAATCACTTCTCAACAATTGCTTAAATTGGTTGTTCGACTCACTAGTACTAGCAAAAGAGGAATCAGTACCAAAAGAAGAATCACTACTATAAGCAACTGAAGAACTACTTCGACTGACGTCAACAAAAAAAAACAAATAATCCTGATAGTTATGTGCAGCCAGCAAAAGAATGGATTGAAGATCAGAATTACTTTCGATATTTCTTTTCAAACGATCTCTTAAATGATATAAGTCAAATGACAACGGACTTAACTCAGTCCATTTACCACAAACATCTCTCACGATAGCAACAGAACAATCAAAATAAAGGCGAATAGAACAACTATCATTCCCATACTTCAACAACACCAATACACCAACATTCGTAGGACCACTGCTTGAAAAATGAAAATAATAAAAATTAATCAGCTTATTATGCAGTAATCAAATAAAAGTACAAAAACAAAATCATATAATTATAACTAGATGCATACATATATGCAAATAACAGAAATATGTGCATACTTACATGCAAAATTTCAGAACATTTGCACATACTACATTAAAAAATAAGCCCAGAACACTTGTACTATGAATATATTAAAAAAATATTCATAGAAGTATGCAACCAATCATCAGGCACGCAGACGAACAGAAATTTCAGTACACCTGTATGCATATATACAAAAAATTGCATACTTATAAGCAACTTTTCTGTATACATCCAAAAACACGTATTGTACAAATAGTTGCATTTTTATATGCTCATATTAACACTATATGCATATTTTATACATCTACCGAGAACAGATTAAAAAATATGTTGACAAATTAATATATACTGCTGTACAATCAGTAACAAGAATGAAACTTTATAAAATAATTAAACTATCCATCAATAAAAATAGACAATTCCATTAATTCAGAATAATGAATCAACGAAAATCGATTGAAGAACTGGATCAGTATACAAAATTTAAAAATAATAACACAAAAGTATATTTTACCCGAATAAAGACGCATCCATTTTATACACAATAGTTCGATCAAAATAATCACTGGAAAAATTGCCGATCAATTCCAATTTTATATGGATAGAATTCGAAGTTCAGAACTTTAAAAGGATGTTGCCGCCTCCATTAACACTGAAAATTATGTTTAAGAAAAAATTAAATCACAAATAAAAAAATATTGGATGTGATTCGTTAATTAAGGCATAAGATAAAATTAAATGACGAAAAAAAATATCGGACGTGATCCGTTAATTAAGGAGTAATTTAAAAAATGTGCAATTCAGAAAAAAAAGCGGCTATTTTAAAAATAGGGATGAAATTTAAACGTTTCAATAGGGGAGGATGTGAGCTTAATTAAGTTTAGTTTCAAGGATATGTGCCTAATTTTCACATAATATTAAGCTATAAAATTAATTTTCTTTTTGCAACATGTTTAATCTATATCTATATATATAATGTATGTATTAAATTATCTTAACTATTAGTAAAGATAATTCAACCAATTATTTTATGCGGTGTGGTTTTGAAATTCCGAAAGTGCCCTTCCAATTGAAATGAAGGGAAAGGCAAATGGTCTAAGCAGTGCATATCTTTAAAATTCTTTTTTTTCGATTCGACCACCTTTAACAAACTTATCACTCATTTAGTCTAGTTTTAAAACTTATTACGATCATAGCCTGATTTATATCACATCAGCTCAAAACCGTTATTACCACAGGCGGCATTTAAGATGGCGCTAACTGCGGCATCCTAAATGACGCTCAGACATGAGTTCTATGCATCATTCCAAATAACGCTCCACGCGTCATCTTGAATGCCGCTAGTGTTAATAACGGTTTTGAGCTGATGGGACATAAACCAAGCTACGGCCGTAATACGTTTTAAAACTAGGCTAAATGAGTGATAAGTTTGTTAAATGTGGTCAAATCGAAAAAAAATCCCAGAATTTAATAAGTTACGTGTCTTTCAACACGGCAGTAGCCATCATTTAGTTTGTACGAGCAATCCTATATGTGGTATGCCAACAACAGAGCATTTTTAGCTTATCTTAACTATAACCTAAAGAAATATCTTGGGCGACTTGGGAAAAATTATCCACGGTTCATAACAAATTTGATACTTTTATTGTAAAAGACACAACTAAGTTCTATTTTTTGCTAAGGAGATGAGCTAACAGTGGTAGGATATTTATTGTTTTTAAGCTAGCATATAAATTATAATTTATCTATGGTTATTGCTCTGTGCATCATATATTGTAGGGCTGAACATTTTTACTATTTTACCACTTATCTAACCTTACCAACCGCTACCAACGAAAGTGGTACCGAATAATTGGTAATCAAATTGATTGGTACGGTATGCCAAACCACATGAAAATATGCGGTACAGTAATGGTAATAGAGCGTTAACAATGGTAATAACCATACCTACCATATATCTTAAATAATACATATGTATATTCTTATATTTCATTATATATGTTTATACATAATATCAAACTTCTAATATGTAATGATTTAGTAAAATACCTAGGAAAATACTTTTATGATACAAGATTGAATGAAGTTTTCATCATATATCTTAGAAACATTATAATCCATATGAATTTTTAGTTTATCCATAATGTTTTTTTGCATGTTTGGCTACATAAAATAAGATAGATAAATAATAATATAATAACAAAAAATCAATTTTAATATTTAAACGTGAAATATTGTAAACAAAAATATCTTATACTAGTAAATGGCAAAAACTTATTGCCGACCTCTACCAACCATATACCAAACTGTGTTGGTAACCGATTTTTTTGTCTGGTAATGGTATGATTTTTCCAATTACCATATAAGTCGGTATGGTAATGGTTTCAAATAAAAAGTTCCGGTACCAAACCGAATCCACCCCTAATATATTGGGTCCAAATAAGAAAATACATATATGGACATGAAAATAATTTACAATGGATACTGGTCAAGCCCATTTATCCAAATTTGGTAAAATCAATCAAAAAATCAACCAAATAAAATTAAACTACTTATCGTTTTTATCAAAGATTATGTATAGTAATTATAATACTGCTAAAATTTATAATAAGAACATCGATATTTACCATAAAAACATTGAGAACTACACAACTCGGAACATTAAACGTTGAATTATAATGACTCTTACACATTGAAACCTAAACCGAAAATTCAAAATTATCACGGTAATTAAATCTTAAAGAAACAATAAAAATTACAATTTTCTTTTATGTCATTCCTAGGATCTTGGATGTCCACTCCCATTGATTCGTTCAGCTCTTCTCCAATAGTGAGACAGTTGAAGGTTTCGTAATAACTTATTGAGAAAATATTAAATTATATTTAAAAAAGTAAACAGTTTCAGTTGACAATATAAATCAGGTGTGGTGCTAAGGGCACCCTAATATGTGCTTCCTAATACCGCAATTAAAAAGAATAAAACTCACTAAATTTTATATGCTTTCTAATACCACGTTATCTTTCCATTTTAATTTCTCACTTGTTTGCCGAGTCAATCCCGTACTCAACCCTAATTTTAAAACTCTAATCTCTCGTACCAATAGTTGTCTTCTTCTTGTTTCCCGCGGCAAATTTCAAAAGTGGTGATCTTTCTTATATAGCAATTGTTTGGTAATGTGAAAACCCTAATCTCTTACATAGTAACTTTTCACTTAGTTAACAAAGTTAGTTGATCGGTTGAAGTCGGAGACGTTGGTTTCTATCGATCGAATGTAATTTAGGGTTTTGGAACGAAATGGCAGAGAGATGAGAAAAAGTGAGAAATACGTTGGTAGCTGTGGTAGCACCTATTTTTAATTGTTTGGTATTAGGAAGAGCAGAATATATTATTTTGTGATATTTTTTAGTTGCGGTATTAGGAAGCACATATTGAGGTACCCTAACACCGCACTAAATCACTCATGCATGTGTAGAACTCAAACAATTATGGTTATTCATAATATAGTTTCGAATGGCAAACCATTGCCAGTTGAAAAAAAAATATCAAATTCCATATTCTTAGACTTTGAAACCATATATCATTAATTATAATCAAGTCAGCATGCATGCTAAACTATGATATAATCCTAATAGCCTCTTCAAGCGATTATACTAAGGTTTGTATATATCAAGATGGAAGCAAATAGGGTTTAAAATTTCATTTCAACTAACACAATTCCTCTCTAGGACCTTAAGATGCAATTTTAGATTATATGAACATTCTTTCAGCTAATGAAATTTATCTGTTTGTTGACTGAGGGGGAGATGAACCTTTTTTAGATTGATAGGGTGGAATGGTTTCACAAAAGAATATGAACGGGATGAAGGGTTTCTTTTTTGAAATTTATATAGGCAAAAGATAATTTTCATTTATTGAATATGAGATATCTAATTAATCGTGAATTTTGGTACATATCCATTAAGAAGTGACACTATAGTATATATATAAATGAAACTTCATACATGCTTCGATAAATGCTACAAAGTGCATTACTGAGTTACATTGTGATTAGGTGCAGGTCAACCTGCGTGCTTATATACTCATATGTTATAATATATAGTTTATAATTAATAAATTATTATTTTAGCATTATATGTATATGCATAAGCAGTGGTGGATATAGAAAGTAAATTCAGTGGAAATTCCATACAAAAACAAATAATAAAGATAATACATAAAATTGTTCACACAAGAATTAGTTCATCCAAAAATTAGTTTATACATAAAAACATATTAAGTTGTGTTACATGGTTATGGCATTTTCACAAACATATCGTATGCAATGTAAATTGATAAATATTGGAGAAAACTTCATAGTTTCATCTCAGTTATAACCAATTATAAAGCAAAAATGTAAAGTATCAATGACAATAAAGATCATATTATAAAATATGTATTTTTATAGTGTAGGACAACTTGGACTATTTCTAATGCTTGCTATTGGACTGCTGGGAGCATGCCAAAAATAAAGATTCTACCTGCTGCTATTTACTTTTGGGAGCAAGAGATGAAAAGTAAATGAATGCCGCGTGTGTTCAGGTATGTGATCGGTGGGGTAAAACATATCATATACAGAAAAAAGCTCTTATTTTTTTTATATAAATCTCAGTGGGGCCACTCCCCCCACTGGTCCCTTCATAAATCCACCAGTGTGCATAAATAAGAATATATATCTATATAGAAAGTCATAGATGTATACAAATTTATGTACCTTTATTAGTAACTGTAATTGTAAGAATCCATATAATACATATGTTACATGGGCTTGCACCCGATTCTCAAATTTATTACCGTTACATGTAATTGGGCTTGGCCCATTGGTCTGCTATATGTTATAAATAGCAACCGAAAGCTCTTGTACATTATCTTTTACAATATACAATTCTGCTTACAATATTTCTTCAATCTCAACAATCTTTTCTTCCTCAAATTATCATACTGATTAGTTCAAATCTCCAATATGGTATTAGAGCTCTTGCTTAACAGCATATAAGATCCTCGTCCAAATTTGTTTCATATCAGTATATCTTCATTCTTAACATTTGACATCAGTAGAAAAACCCAGATCGGACTTCTTTTGTTGAGATGATTTCTCCCATCAGATTCTATCTTCATCATTTGGGACCTAAATAGATTGCATCAAGATTCTGAGTACCCTGCCATTAACTTCTTTCAAACTTTGATTGCAACATCGAATCTCAAGACAATCCATCTTTGGAAATCAAGAAAGCAAGTTCAACACTACGCCATAGATGGCCTATCACAACAAAAATGCATGGTGTTGCTAGCTACTATGTTGCCATTGCTATGTTGTTTTTTGTCTATTGCAACGCACGCTTAAATGTGTTAGCATATATATCAACATGTGTTGCAGTAGCCACATGAATAAAATTATCAATCTGCATCGACAAGATCCAATGGTCCAGGTTAGCGATCCACGTGAAAAAATGTTTAGTCCAGATTAGCAATCCGCGCGTGAAATAATGTTTACGGCGGGAAGCAAAAACAAAGGGGGGAAGCTAAAAAAAATATTGAAAGTTTCAATCGAAATTTAACAAAGTACTCTGCTGCTCAACCTCTCACACACTCACTCTCAGGTTCAATTAAGGCTAAAAGTTCAAGTTTACAAGCTTAATTAAGGTTCGAGTAGGGCAGGTTCAAGTACAATTAGGGCTTCGGTGTTTCAATTAGGTCTTCAATTGGGGTTTGCTTGGGTTTCAGATTTCAGTTAGGGCTTTGATTTAATCTGCTGTTTCAGGTATCACTCAATGTATATTTCATTTTTTTTTATTTGATTGTTGTGTTGCGTAATGTACTACTTTACTTGTGCCTAATTTACTGCTTTAAGGTATCACTCAATGAACGACGACGAAAAACTATGTGCAGAACTTCCTAATTTCAGTGAAGGGTACATCAGTGGAGTGAAACTTTTTATTTGAAATACTTTTTCTAGATTTGCGGCAGATAATGAAATTACATGCCCTTGCAAGAAGTGTCATAATCGCAAGTGGCATTGTCAAGAAGTAGTCTACAACCATCTAATTTGGAATGGTCCATCTGAATTGTACATGAAATGGATTTGTGAAGTTTCATGTTTAGATCCTGAAAGGAACGATAAAAATATGGATTGTGAAGCAGGAATAAATTTTAGAGATAATCTCGATGAGATGTTACAACATACTTGTGGAAATATGCAGAACAATGAAGACGGATCTTCTGATGGGTCAAATGGAATAGATGTCGATGCCAGAAAATCTCATCAATGTATTGAAGAGGGAAACATCCATTATATCCCGGGTGTAATAAATTTTCGCGATTAAATTTCATTGTCAGGATTTATTTTTTAAAATTCCTACATAGAATCACTGAGTCTGCATTCAGTGATTTATTAGAGTTGATGAAAGAAGCTTTTCCAGAAGCCCACATCCCTTTATCTTTCAATGCTACCAAAAATATCATTAAAGATTTAGGCCTCGATTACCAAAGAATACACGCATGTCCAAATGACTACATGCTATATTGGCTAGAAAATGAAAAGGAAAATAACTGCAAAAGTTATGGTTTTTCAAGGTGGGTTATACCAGAAGAGAAAGTGGCTATTGACAAAGATTCGGAGAAGCGGATTCACAAAGTACCAGCAAAAGTGATGCATTATTTTCCACTAAAACCAAGGTTGCAAAGGATGTTCATGTCGAAGGAGTACGCAGAACTTATGTTATGGCATGCAGTGGGACGAAAAAATGATGGCAGACTTCAAAATCCAGCTGATGGTGAGGTATGGAAGACTATGGATGCCAATTATCCTCATTTTCCAGCAGAAAACAGAAATATCAGGTTAGGAGTAGCATCTGATGGATTCAGTCATTTTCGTACAATGACTACACAACATAGCACATGGCCGATCGTATTGGTAAATTATATCCTTCCTCCTTAATTATGCATGAAGACAGAAAATTTGATACTTTCAACCCTTATGCCTGGTCCAGAGTCTCCTAACAATTACATTGATGTCTACATGCAGCCTCTTATCACAGAATTGAAAGAATTATGGGATCTTGGCATACAAACTTATGATGCCTTCACTGGTGATGATTTCACATTACGTGCATGCGTGTAATGGATGATCAACGACTTTCTGGGCTATGCAATGTTATCCAGATAGAGCACAAGGGGTTATTTAGCTTGTCCCGTATGCCATTTCGAGACTTCTCCAACTTACTTGAAACATAGTAGAAAAATTTGCTACATGAATTATAGGAAATTTTTAGACCTGGGACACAAGTGGAGGTTTGATAAGAAAAGGTTCAATGGCGAAACTGAAATGGGAACACTTCCAGGTATTTTATTCGGGACTGACATTGAAGAATTGTTGGCTGGTTATGAAAATATTTTTAGGAAGAAAGAGGTCAAGAAGCATAAAATGAATCTCCTTTTAAAAAAAAGTCAATATTTTTTAATTTACCATATTGGAGTCAAAATGTATGTCGACATAACCTTGATGTTATGCACATAGAGAAAAACATTTATGATAACATACTTGGTACTTTACTAAATATTGATGGGAAGTCGAAAGACCATTTAAATGCTCGGTATGATTTACAAGAGATAGGAATCAGGGAGATCCTTCATCCGTTTCTATCAACTAATGGAAATTACCTTGAGATGAGGGCTGCCATATTTGAAATGACGAACAAGGAGAAAGAACTATTTTGCTCGGCGTTGTAGAATGCTAAACTGCCTTACGGTTGTGCAGCTAATATTAGCCGGTATGTAAACAAGAAAGAGAGGAAAATTGCAGGGTATAAGAGCCATGATGCTCATTTTCTTCTCCGCTACTTACTGCAGTTTGCCGTGAAGAAATCTGTAAAACCTGAAGTTGCAATGCCAATGATAAAATTAGGTGCATTTCTAAGAAGTGGTTGGAGTAAAAGTATCGATTTGGCTGATCTCAAGAGGCTAAAAAAGGGAATTGTGGAAATTCTTTGTCAATTTGAGATGATATTCCTAAATGCTTTCTTCGATACAATGGTGAACTTGCTAGTTCATTTATGCAAGGAACTTGAATATGGTGGACCTGCACATGTTCGCTGTATGTTTCCTATTGAGCATTATTTTTGCAAACTGAAATCATATGTTCGCAACAAAAGTAAACCCGAGGCGTCCATTGCTGAAGGTTATCTTGCAGAGGAATGTTTGATATTCTGTTCAAGGTTCTTACGTGCCGATGGAGCAGGAAAAATGCAATTTGAAACATGTCCACAAAATCTGGAATATCCTATTGGCACAAGAAGAGACAAAGATAGATAAACTATTCATCTTAAAAATTCTCAATGGAAGGAAAGTCACCGCTACATTCTATTCAGTTGTGGTAACAAGGAAATAGAGAGTTTACTTGGGCAAGTATTTTTATTTTAGTAAGTATTGAAGTATTATTCCTATCTTTATGAATCCTTTATTAGTTATTTTGTTCCTTTTTTCATAATAAATAATGTTTTCCTTTTTGAACCTGGAAGATGGAATTTTATGCAATTAAAATTTACAATGGTTTATTTAATTAGAAAAGTGGACAAGTTCGGTTAACATCAGTAATAATATTCTTCGCGTATCTTGTGAAATGATGTCAACTATTAAAAAAAACTATCTTTGATGCTATCCTTTTGTCAGCAAAATCAGTTCTTTTAAACAGTCTACAAACATGTTATTGATTCCAGCCTCACGTAGTGTTAGTTGTAAATTCCAAGTTTTAGCACTTTCAGGGATTTCAGGCATGATTTGTACTTAAGCTATGTTCTCATTCATACAGAATTGTTTTCGGTATGGTCAGTTTCAGCTTTAGTAATAGATCCAGCCAAATTTGTTTCTATCTTTTATTAACCTGGTCTTTATTCCAGGGAACATCAAGCTTTAATTGATGGTCATGCATCATCAAAAAAAATTATAAAAGAGAGAGAGAACACAGTGAAGAATTTTCGAAGTGGTTAAAGGAAGAGGTTGGGAAAAAGGAGGACATTTCAAAAGAAGTACAACTACTTGCAATGGGGCCTCTTCCAACAACTAAGCGGTTTACTGGATATGTTATCAATGGATACAGATTTTATATAAGGTTCAGAGATGCCAAATGTACAACACAAAACAGTGGCGTATTTTTGACAACCTTGACTACTAGCTTTGCGAGATCGAAAGATCAAAATCCATTGGTTAGAGAAGTTAATTACTATGGATCTATTGAAGAAATATTAGAACTAGATTATTGGGAAGAATTTAGTGTGGTTTTATTTAAGTGTTGTTGGTACCAAGAAGTAAAAGATTTATATGGGCTGACTCATGTCAATTTTAATCGATTGTGCTAGAAATCTAATCCTTTTATATAGAAGATCCAATTGATAAGATGTTCCACAATGTGATCAAGAAATTGCCAAAAGACTAGTGTGAACTCGAAAGAGAATATAAAAATGAAGATTTGAATGATATCCAGCCTGATTATGGAATGGGAAATCAAGATTTTGATGTTCGTTGGTGTAGAGATGATGTCCCAATAAGACGAATCTGCCTTCCACCTAGCAAAGTGAAAAACATGGCTTCTTAATTTCATGTTTTTGAAGTCCAAGGCCCTTATAAATTGTGCAAATCAGAAATCGTATATAGACACACACTACTGATATGTATTTTTGCTTATTTTTATGGTTGGCTAGTGGTATGCTTCGGAATTCTTACAATTTCCGCTTGCTGAAGCATCAGTCTAATTCTTACAATTCTATAGTTCAATGCTGGTATGTAACTGATCATGTACAAGACTGATGCTTCAGTAATGAACTACGGAATTTTAAGAATTTTATTTTCTCTTCAGTCAGTAATGATCATGTCAGTACGTAATTGATGCAATGGTTGAGTTTGTACTTGAATGAGTCGCGGCGTGTCTAAATTTTTAGTGCCTCAGGCATACTGTTGCATTCCTTGATATCGTTCATGCTTTGAACATGCTGAGTCATTGCATCAATTTGCAACTCAGCCATAGATTGAAATGCAACTCTGTGCTGAAAAGCAACTCTGGCCATAGTTTGTGCTGAAATGTCTTTGTGCTGAAGTGCAAGTCAGTTATACTATGGCCATAGTTTGTGCTGAAATGCAACCGAGGCATGCATGTCTTCCATTTTGTGTCGCAATATAAACGAGACATTGCATCAGTTTGTAGCCGAGGCATGCATGGCTTTGGTTGTGCTAAAATGCATTGGTTGTACTAAAGGCTTTTGCTGAAATGCATGACTTTTGAAATTGCTTTACTTTGAAGGTGAAGAAGGCAGTAGAGGTACTGAATGTGTTGGAGGCTCGCACTTTATTAATTTGAAACTGTTTTAGTTTGATGTAAACATGAATTTAGTACCGGCTGTGTTTGTAAGTACTCTATAAAACTGAATTTATTGGCTATTTTTTGTTATTCTGTAGTTGACTAAATAGTATTTTTGTTACTAGTTATTAATTTGAAATGAAAAGTTGTTTATTAATTTCAGTATGTAATGTTAATTGCTGTTATGTTGTAGTATGTTATATAATGATGCAATAGCTATGATATAATGTTGCAGTATGTAATGTTAAATGTTGTCGTAGCTATGATAGTGTTGCCATAAATTAATGCATGTGGGCCCCACAACAGGATTCTGTGAACCCGGTTACAGACTTCAGGGGCACAACCGGATTCCGTGATCCCGGGATTCAGAATTTAGTGGGCCCCACATTTTATTTAAATTTAGTACCTGTAGCAACACCTGTAGAGATATTACCTTAGGATAGCAAAGACGTTTCCTTTGACTCTAAGGCAACGCAACAAAAGGAAACCCCAAAAAAAAGTGTTGCCAGAGATAATTTTTGGCCTATAGCAACAATATTTTGCACTTCCTGCATCACTTCTTGGGGTTACCGTATGCAATCTATGGCGTAGTGCAAGAATAGAAAATTTCTTTCAAAATCAGCGTAAAGACAGAGCCGTCCAAGTTTTTGCAAACTGGTTGCATTCTGCCTAGATTTACATCATTTCATAAAAGAAAATTTCAATTACCTGAAGGCTCGGTCATTTTCCAGTTCTTTTTCTGAAGTCTTTCTTCATCTATTTTTTTTTCTTATGTCATGGTTGGAGACAACCAATCAACAACTGATCAGGTCGATTCCTCTCATCCCATTTTGCCTGGCCAACCATCGATTCCTCCATCAACTGATTCTGGATCAGATGCCTGCAATCAGATTAAAACAATAATTAGTTCACAAAGTCAACTAATTACTATCAATCTTGAAGATGATAACTATCTTCTTTGGAGAATGCAAGTTGAAACTACCGTTGAGGGGTATGGCCTTGAAGACTACATTCTTGGAACTACATCCATACCTCCAATATTCATCACTGATAATGAAAATAAAATTGTTAGCAATGTTGAATATGCCAAATATTTTAGGCAAGATAGACTTATATGTGCTTTGCTACTTTCATCCATCAATTCAAATCTTCTCCCACAAGTTATAGGGTGTAAATCTGCTAATGAAATTTGGTTAACTACAGAAAGGTTTTTCAGCTCCCAATCAGCAGCCAAAGCTATGCTATAAAAGAGAATTGCAAAATATAAGAAAGGGAGAAGATGAACCAATGAAAAACTATCTTGTAAAGATAAAGAAACTATACAATTTACTTGAGTCTACTGCTCGTAAAGTCAGTGAAGATGATCAAGTTTTGACCGTTCTAAATGGATTGGGCAATGAATATGAAGCAGTGGTTGAAATTCTAACTACAAAGAAGACAACTCCTGACATGCAGGCCCGGTCCAAGGACTTTTGCTACCTAAAGTGAAAAGCAAAAAAAAAGTCCTTCTACAGATGCTAATGAATGACATCAATACAATTTATATTATTTAAAAACAACGAAAAGATAAAAAAACAAATAACTTTACTCGTGATAATAATCCAAGTTATATATAACAAAAATATATATACTAGTTACTGATAAACATTTTTCTAGCCTTCTGACTTGCAAAATTGCTAACAATATTATCATATTCAAATTCATTGACCATATCTTGTTCAATCGATAAAAGTGCCAAACCATTTAGCCTTTCTTGTGACATAGTGGAATGAAAATAGGACTTTATCAACTTTAGTTTTAAGAAACTTCTTTCGGCTGAGGCAATTGTAACTGGTATAGTCAGAGTTATTCTACATGCAATCTAAGCATTAGGAAAATTTAACTCTCTTGAACAAGAATTTATGAAATTCAACAATTCAGTTACTTTTGTTTTTCCTTTAACAAGATAACTTTCAATACTTTTAATTCTGAGAATAGCTCTCTTCCATCAATATCAGAGTGCAAATCATGTCTCAAATATTCCTCAAGTTGACAAGGTCCCTTCAATTTCTCATCATCTAAAGAAGTGAATTTTTTTAAATCAAATAAAAAGCCAAATCTATCATCATATTCTTTGAAATGCTCAAATCGAGTCATTAACGAAACACAGGCTTTATCCACAATTTGCAGAACATAATTGATCCGGAAAGATTCTTCTTGTGTTTGCATTAGTTCTTCATTATTCACATCTTCATCGAATTGTTTCTTTCTATGAATAATTCTTTTTTGAACAAAAACTGGTTCAACATCCAACATTTGTGTTATCTCTTTAGCATCAACCATCGTAGAATCAAAACCCGTATTTCTGAAATCTTCAAAAAAATCAATAAGCTCTTGTAATCTAGTAATCGCAACATCAATTTGCATGTCTTCAGTTTGAAGAATTTTGCTAACGGTGTTCACATTTTTTAAAATTTCATACCAAACACACAATCCGAATAAGAATTCAAAATTTTCAATTTCATTTGTTACAAGACTTTTTGCTTTGATTTTCGCCATAGAATCCTTGGTGCTATTTGATAAAAAAATTAGTGCATCTCCACACTTTGATATCTTATAGATTTCACAACTTAAATGTGACTTTCCCAACGTGTGTCTGATAATGGTTTAACCGTACAACCTGATACATGATCTTTAAAAACTTGCCATTTCTATGTAGATGAAGAAAATATATTAAATATCCGTTGGATCACCCCAAAAAAGTTTGATGCTTTT
This sequence comes from Allium sativum, assembly GCA_030737875.1. Taxonomy (NCBI): domain Eukaryota; kingdom Viridiplantae; phylum Streptophyta; class Magnoliopsida; order Asparagales; family Amaryllidaceae; genus Allium; species Allium sativum. The sequence goes on from CM060925.1 coordinate 161,160,530, forward strand.
GAACATGATTTAGCCATATCACATATCACAAGATTAAGACTGTGATAACCACAAGATGTGTAGAAAGTTCTCGTATTAATTTCTAATAGACTTTGTTGCACTCCTTTGTGCTTTGCTTTCATTTTTGATCCATTACCATAACCTTGTCCTCTAATATCATAGATATCAAGCTTAATATCTTCTAATACTTCTTTAAGCTTGTTAAAAAGTCCAAGTTCAGTGGTATCATCTACTTTCAAAAATTCAATAAAAAATTCTTCCACCTTTGCAGGATTAGTTGAAACATCAACACATCTTATTATAAGAGACATTTATTCAACACGACTAATATCTGGAGCTAACATAACTGAAAAATACTTGGCTTTTTTGTTTTCTTAAGAATTACATTTTTAATTTCACTTGCCAAGATAAGTATTAGCTCATTTTGAATTTTATGCCCAAGGTAATGTATATGAATTTCTTTTTTCTCAACCCGTCAAACATGTTCGTGCATTACTGGATCAAATTCTGCTATCATTTCAATTAATTTGCAAAAAAGACTATTATTTTTTTCGTTTTTCATTCGTTCCATGGAATGCTAAATTATTGGAAGCAAGCGTTTTCACAACAACAATTATTCTTACTAATACTTTCTTCCAATGTTCTTTTTCTTTGCTTATTTGATCTAATACACTCTGATCTAGGGTTGTTTTGACTTTCAATCTTGTTTCCAACTCAATCCAACTGCTCATAGTCAAAAGATGATCTTTACTACTTTCATGTTGTTTCAACTTAGTAATAAGATTGCGCCAATCATTAATTCCTTCAGTAGCAAGATGACTAGCCATCATTTGGTTCGAGAATAACTTGTAGCAAAAGAAAAATACTCTATTAAATGAATTTGAATATACCAACCATTTTCTGTCTTGTTTATCCCCGTTAGGCGAATGTCTGACATATAATATGGAGGAAAAATGTCTACTAATAGCGTCTTTTAGAAAATCAGAATCATTATTCTTTATTACTCGAAAAGGACCTCTTTCAACTAGCAAGTCTCTCAAATTTTGATTAATTTTTTTCCATGTACCAGGGTCATTTAAAACCAAACTAACATTCTCCACATGCGATGATGGATTAATGTTTTCTTCCCTTTTTGCTTATATTTTCATTGTTTTTTCGCTCATTAAAATATCATCAGCGATGTTATTATCATTCTCATCAGTAATAGGGGTATTATCCTCAATCATACTCGAACCATCTTCTGGATTACTTTTGATGAAAAATTTATTAATACCACCTTTCTGTGAATTAGTAAGTTCCTTTAACCTTTTTTCTAACCCTTTTAGTGTGTCCAGATTCTTGTTTACGAATTTTTAAACACTAAAAAATTAACATTGAATAAATATATTAATGATTATTATACTAACAAAAAAACATTATTATTTATTTGCTAATTGTATGTTAACTAGCCATTAAAATTCATATACACTTAATTTTCAACCAAATAATGGAATCAAGTAAAAAGGAAAACAATATGTAAAATATATTTTCACTAATTCTGGTGATTATAATCACACCAATTCAAGTAGAAGATAGCTTGCGCATAATTAAATGTTCAGTTCATGTGAGCCAAAAAATATTATTTTTTAATAAAAACTTATAATTTGTGTAAGAAAATCACAATGTTGCTAAACAAGGATTGTTATTGCTCTTAACACAACATAAATCTTACATCGATCAAATTAATAGAATGTACTAATATTCATTTATTTGTTTAGTAGTATTAAATCCAAAAAAAAATGCATAACTCATTTTTTCTAATAAAACTTAGAGATTTTATTTTTCAATCAAATTTAAAGAATGAACGACATAACTGAAAAAACATATTTAAACAAAAAAAATGGCTTCATATGAAACTCTAATTTGTAGCAGTACAAATTTATTCATAGCATCATCCTTAAATTAACGATGTTAATAATTCTTATTATAGGCATTAGGCAATACCAGATTAAAACATCAGCAAAAGATAATCTTCATGTCAAATGTAGAAATGTCTACTAGAACTTTGCAAATTTACATAATCTCTCACACAAAATGAAGCTTCACCAAAATCATGAAATTGACTATCTTGCAAACACAGTTGTGAGCCTGTTTCAATACTTCAAAAGGCATCATCAAAAGTTCATCAATGCTTCTTCAATTATCATCAAAAAAGAATCAATACAACCAGAACAATTCACCCAATATTCATCAATTCATTGAAACAATTCACGACAGTAAACTAAGCTTAAACAGCAACAATTCAAATCATCAAATCACCTATTCACCTGTCCAATTGTTCACCTATTCATTAGTTCATCTATTCAAAAATTCACAGTAAAGGCCGTGTAAAGCTCATATTTATTTTATTTTTTGAAGAAAGTTGCAACACAGTACAAATTTTAGAAATTAGAATTCATGGGTAAAAAAAGGGAATCGCGAATCAATTAAAAAAGGTTTCTACAATTTGTTTCAGCGATCTTGTTTACACCAAAAATTGGTATAACAACCAAAGAGGTGTTTCTGAACACATTACCAAATCAGAGGCGAGATGCTTGGAAAGCACGTCACCTTTTCAAAGGCGGGGTGTTAGAAAACCTTTTGAATTATATATGAGGCCGTATCCAACATTCCATAAGCATCAAAATACCAAAATTAAGAAAAGAAGGAAAAGGAGACAAGAGTTTATAGTGGTTCGACTCTTATTCGAGTCTACGTCCACTTTGAAGATAGCATTCCATTAATCACCATGAGATTTACAAATTCATAAAAGCTCCTTTTACATGCATTTGCCTTTGAATCCACATAAGAATGGTAGAGAGCTTGAAGAGATTATGCTAATCCTTCCATAGAAGCCATGATTGAAAGCTTGCTAGATTTTCAATGAATTGTGAAGAAGAGATGTTGAAATGTTTGAAGAAATCCAAAAAGCTATTTGACAGCACCTCCTTGTAGTTCCCGGAAAGTCCCCCCTTTTCATGTGAATTATGGGGGGTATTTATAGTTGGAATTGAAGGGTAGTGGCACACTTGTAATTTAGAGTGTATAGTTGGCGCTAGGTTGGCGATTGGTTGGAATTGTCGTATTTACAAAACTGCCACTCCTTTTTTACATTTTGGCCAGTACACTCGTTTTTTCTCTGCTGGTCGGTTTTACACTCGTTTTTATCCTGGTCGGCCATACACTCGTTTTTATCCTGGTCGGCCATACACTCGTTTTTATCTACTGGTCGGTTTTACACTTCTTTTTTATGCTGGTGGTCGGTTCTACACTCCTTTTTTATGCTGCTGGTCGGTTTTACACTCCTTTTAGGCTGCTGGTCGGTTTTACACTCCTTTTTTATGCTGCTGATCGGTTTTACACTCCTTTTTTATGCTGCTGGTCGGTTTTACACTCCTTTTAGGCTGCTGGTCGGTTTTACACTCCTTTTTTATGCTGGTCGATACACTCTTTTTTATAACTTTGCCACTATTGGCTTTGCATGTTTATGTCTTGTAGTATCGATCCAGCTTTATGGAGTATGGACCGACCAGAGACTAAAGGGACGATCAGGAGGCTTCAGCAATGGGAGGATTGACCAGGAATCTTCCAATATTAAGACGGAGCGGGCTTCCGGAAAGCGGGACCGATCATATATGTTGAGGTGCCGGAACCGACCAGACGCTCTGATGTGAGAAAGAACGATCCGAAACTGATGAGATCGACCATCCGCTGATGCCATTCCGAACCGATCAGGCTTAAATGAATAGGATGCTCGACCCCGTTCGCTTGCTCGACCAAATCTGTAATGAACGACCGCGTTGTAGAGGCGGAGTACGACCTGGGCTTCTGGGAAGCTATGCACGACCCCTGCTTGCGTGTGCTTGATGGAACGACCGACCAGATTAGCTTCAGCTTGGACCGACCAGATGGTGCTCTTCTCAAGATCGACCAGGTCGCTAGCGAGCAGACCGACCAGGTCGCTAGCGAGCAGACCGACCAGATGGTGATGCTGGTGATCGATCAGTTGTGAGCGACCGGAGTTTGCTGTTTTTCAGCTGGTTAACATTTGCCCCTCGAAGCTTGTATTTTTCGCTTGCGAGAAATGCGGGCTTCGAAATGATCATTGCTGTCATGGTCTTCGTTGGAATCCAGTCGTAGCCTTTTACTTGCTATGGAAAATCTTTCTTTGACTCATTGATTCCATACGCTCCAAGTTATGAACTTGTTGATTGGATTTATATGTTCTATAGCACCTGTTCTGAAACGAAAACAAGCACTTGCACGGTTTTGGACTTATACGTTGTTATTGATCGTCCACATCAATAACAGATTAGTTAATCATTGATGAATGATGTATAATAAATTGAATGTCATATCTATGCAGAACTGCTTTACTTAACAGTTATGATTTGTTAAGCGTTATTTGCATAAACATGGTATTCGATTTTGAATTTAATTGATAAATTTGGGACTTCTACTTGGAGAAGCCATTGTATCTTTGATCTCTGCTTTGGAGAGATAACTTTTTCTATGGAAAGGATTTGTAGATTGTCGCATTGTTTCGTATTGCGAATTTGAGCGACATTTAAGTGAGGGTTGCATTGCTCCGTGCTACAAACTCCCACACTTCGTCTCGCCTTAGCAAGCTCCCGTGCTTCGTTCTGCGCGTACGGATTCCCGCAAACCATTGGGTGAAGGTTATATTGATTCACGGAGCGGGCATTAGTCATCGGCTGCATTCACTTATCATCATAAGTGCTCGCATCCTGACTGACGGAGCCTGGACCTCCGTGAGATTTTATGGTAAAGGTATTGATCCATGGAGCGGGCATCAGTCATCGGCTAAAGTCACTTATCGTCATAAGCGCTCACATCCCGACTGAAGGAGCCTGGACCTCCATGAACCTTTGAAGGTTGGGGTTTTTATTTTGCCTCTGTTATGGGAGATCTTTGACCCTTGCTATTGAGGGACTTTGTCTCGCCTCACTATGGGAGGACTTTGTCTCGCCTCACTATGGGAGGACTTTGTTTTGCCTCACTATGGGAGGACTTTGTCTCTCCACCCTATGGGAGGACTTTGTTTTGCCTCACTATGGGAGGACTTTGTCTCGCCTCACTATGGGAGGACTTTGTTTTGCCTCACTATGGGAGGACTTTGTCTCGCCTCACTATGGGAGGACTTTGTTTTGCCTCACTATGGGAGGACTTTGTCTCGCCTCACTATGGGAGGACTTTGTTTATTTGCCCCCGGAGAGGTCTTGGGTTTAGTGCCCCCGGAGAGGTCTTGGGTTTAGTGCCCCCGGAGAGGTCTTGGGTTTAGTGCCCCCGGAGAGGTCTTGGGTTTAGTGCCCCCGGAGAGGTCTTGGGTTTTCCACTCATTGTTACGAGTGTTTCGCCTCCCGACTGAAGGATCCTGGACCTCCATGAGGTTACACTTTGTATTTGTTGAATTTTTTCCATCTGACTTTTGGCAGTTTCCCTTGCTCATGTTCCATGATGTGCCCTTCATCGTTGCGATGATATTTTTGCACTATGAAATTTGGAATCATTGGGGGTCGCCATATTTCATCAGATTGTTGAGGAAATCAAGCATTTATTGGATGACCTGTAATGAGAAATCATTCCTTAGCAAAGTTCGAATTTTGAATTGTTCATAACATTGTAAGCAAGGAATTCGACTAAGCATATATGCATTCGGTTAAAGGACTATAGTTCAGTGCTTTACTTAGCAATTATTACAAACTGTTTACACGAAATTTCAAATGTAACAGAAGGTGAAAGTAAAGCAATAAAATGGTAAGTAAAAGGAGAGCGATGATGATCGCTTATTCTTGGCCCATTAAGAATGACAGTGGTTGTCAGTTGATTATTGGCCTTGAATCATTTTGAGCAGCTCCCTGCCCTTGAGATGTTGTAGCTTGAGGGCTTTTTATGTACTGTTGCAGATGACCTTTCTTGATTAGTTCTTCAAATAACAACTTTAGTTGTCTACAATCATTGGTGTCGTGGCCAGACTGCTTGTGGTAAATACAGTACTTCCCAGATTTGAGCAAATGGTCATTCATCTTTATCGGGCGAGGTTCTGGATAATCTTCGGTATCCTTCATAGCCAAGTAGATGTTTACAATAGAGTCATTCAAAGGAGTCAATTCGGGAAGATCGGGGAGGCGAGATTTCTTGTTAGCTTTGTTCCCATTCCCATCATTGAATCGTTTTTTCCACTGAGGTTTGTGGGCATTATCACTCCTTTTATCCTCTGTAGTATAAGTTGGGTCAACTGAAGGATCTTTGTCTATCCTTATGTATTCTTCCGCTTTCTTGTAAAATTTATCAAGCGTGGTTGGCTCTTTCATTTTAATCCATTTGCCAAATTCACTATTTGCATCTATTGCGCTGAGAAGTGACATAAGGATAATGCGAGGCTCCGCATTTCGTACTTCGGAAAGAGCAACATTAAAGCGACTAAGAAATGCTTTGACTGTTTCGCCGGGATTTTGTTTCATCGATGAGAGAGTTATAGCATCCTTAGACTTAACAGCATATAAGCGAAATTGCTCCTTAAACTTTTTGGTCAGATCCGAAAACTGATCAATGGATTCTGGTGGCAGCTTGGTGAACCATAGTGAGGCAGCTCCTTCCAAATAAAGGGGAAAGTAAGTGCATCTCATCCCGTCGGTAGCTTTAGCTGCGGTCATGCCCCACTCATACTTGAACAAGAAATAATTGGGATCAGTAAGACCATTGTATGGAGGTAAAGTGGGAGGAGTGAACTTCTTTGGACAGTCCGCTTGCAGGACCCTCTCGGTGAATGGAGTTCGACTTGGAGAGAAGTCCCAGTCCCTTTCGTCATCCTTGCAAGCTTGGTTCTTTTTCATAGCCTGCTCAATCATTCCTGCAATATACTCTTCAGTGTTGCGTTGTTCCGCGGTACCAACTTCGATCCCTTTACCGGATCTTTGCCTTAGCAAGTCAACACGGTTCAAGGATGTAGGAAGTGCCCTTGTGGGACTAACAACATTTCGAGTACATCGGGCAGAATGATTGTTAGCACGTGGATTGGCATCCACAACCTTGGCTCCATTATTGTCATGTTCTCGGCCTTCAGCATCTTCCAGGCCATTATTAAGATTTTGGTCGGAAGCGGAAGAACCTTCCCTCTCATCGAGATTGACTTGAGCCCTTGGAAGAGTAGGATTAGGGCGAGCACCGAGGACGGCATCCAATTTCTCCATCATAGCTTTGGAAGCGGCATCAATGCGTTGATTTATGTTGGCAACCACAAGATCTAACTCGCTTTTTGTGACACCAGCTCCGCTTATAGAATTTTGGCCAACCTCCAGAAGATTAGTTTGAGGTGTAGCTTCATTGTTGGCGATACCTTCGGCTCCTCCAACAGATTTGCTATTCGCCTTTTTGGATTTCGCCATCACTTCGGTTATAGATCCGAACTTCGAAGAAAGCTTCTCCAGGGATTCCAACTCCGGATGCGTGATTAAGATTGAAGATGTGATCACGGCCCCATGGTGGGCGCCTAATTGTTTACACCAAAAATTGGTATAACAACCAAAGAGGTGTTTCTGAACACGTTACCAAATCAGAGGCGAGATGCTTGGAAAGCACGTCACCTTTTCAAAGGCGGGGTGTTAGAAAACCTTTTGAATTATATATGAGGCCGTATCCAACATTCCATAAGCATCAAAATACCAAAATTAAGAAAAGAAGGAAAAGGAGACAAGAGTTTATAGTGGTTCGACTCTTACTCGAGTCTACGTCCACTTTGAAGATAGCATTCCATTAATCACCATGAGATTTACAAATTCATAAAAGCTCCTTTTACATGCATTTGCCTTTGAATCCAAATAAGAATGGTAGAGAGCTTGAAGAGATTATGCTAATCCTTCCATATAAGTCATGATTGAAAGCTTGCTAGATCTTCAATGAATTGTGAAGAAGAGATGTTGAAATGTTTGAAGAAATCCAAAACGCTATTTGACAGCACCTCCTTGTAGTTCCCGGAAAGTCCCCCCTTTTCATGTGAATTATGGGGGGTATTTATAGTTGGAATTGAAGGGTAGTGGCACACTTGTAATTTAGAGTGTATAGTTGGCGCTAGGTTGGCGATTGGTTGGAATTGTCGTATTTACAAAACTGCCACTCCTTTTTTACATTTTGGCCAGTACACTCGTTTTTTCTCTGCTGGTCGGTTTTACACTCGTTTTTATCCTGGTCGGCCACACACTCGTTTTTATCCTGGTCGGCCATACACTCGTTTTTATCTGCTGGTCGGTTTTACACTTCTTTTTTATGCTGGTGGTCGGTTCTACACTCCTTTTTTATGCTGCTGGTCGTTTTTACACTCCTTTTAGGCTGCTGGTCGGTTTTACACTCCTTTTTTTATAACTTTGCCACTATTGGCTTTGCATGTTTATGTCTTGTAGTATCGATCCAGCTTTATGGAGTATGGACCGACCAGAGACTAAAGGGACGACCAGGAGGCTTCAGCAATGGGAGGATCGACCAGGAAACTTCCAATATTAAGACGGAGCGGGCTTCCGGAAAGCGGGACCGATCAGATATGTTGAGGTGCCGGAACCGACCAGACGCTCTGATGTGAGAAAGAACAATCCGAAACTGATGAGATCGACCATCCGCTGATGCCATTCCGAACCCATCAGGCTTAAATGAACAGGATGCTCGACCCTGTTCGCTTGCTCGACCAAATCTGTAATGAACGACCGCGTTGTAGAGGCGGAGTACGACCTGGGCTTCTGGGAAGCTATGCACGACCCCTGCTTGCGTGTGCTTGATGGAACGACCGACCAGATTAGCTTCAGCTTGGACCGACCAGATGGTGCTCTTCTCAAGACCGACCAGGTCGCTAGCGAGCAGACCGACCAGATGGTGATGCTGGTGACCGATCAGTTGTGAGCGACCGGAGTTTGCTGTTTTTCAGCTGGTTAACAGATCTGTTTTCATAAAAATACTCACCGTCTGCTCTAACTCCAAGCTTGAAGCCTTTGGCTAAAATCGAATTATTGTCCGAAGCCTGATGAAAAACTGAAGAAGACGGAGTAGCGGAAGACGCTTGGGCCTGGAAAGAATCACGTGATTTGATCGCCGCCGCAGAAGATGTATCTCGCGGATTCACGATTAATTTTTTTTTATGCAGTGAAATCAGTCGTGAGATGGTGCCCTCTGATTTTTGTGGCCCTAAGCCGCGGCTTTACTCGCTTCGTGAAAGGGCCGGGCCTGCTGACATGCAATATGTTAACTCAACACAGTTATCTCATGAGTCAAGAATTGATCACAACAAATCCATCAACAGTGATATTCAATCAATTATGCCGTAAATAACATAAACAAGAATCCAAGAAGTGATCAAAATAGTCAGAGGGAAGGTTTTTCTAGTAGGTCCAGAGGAAGAGGAAGGTGGAGTAACAATAACTCAAGAACCAAATGTCAGATTTGTGAAAAACTTGGCCACACTGCAGCCAAGTGTTATTTCAGGTTTACAAAGGCTACATGCTTGGACAAAATTCTGGAAATTCTAGAAATAATGGAAGTGCAAATCTTACACAAACAAGAAACATATCTGAACAAAAGGATGGTACTAAAAGTTGTCAACTTTGTGAAGCTGCAAATCCTGAAGATATTTCAGATGGTGCATGGTATCCTGATACTGGAGCTACAAATCATGTCACTAATAATTTGGAAAATTTGAACATTGGCAACAAGGAGTACAGAGGTAACTTATTTGTTTAGGTAATGGTGAATGCATAAAAATAACACACACAGGAAATGCACTTGTCAAAGGGAAAAGGCAATTATATCTGAATAATCTGTTGAGAGTTCCAAAAATTAGGAAAAATCTCATCAGTATATCACAACTTGCATGTGATAATGGTGTATTCTTTGAGTTTAATCCTAAATATTGTCTAGTTAAAGACATACTAACCAAAGAAACTTTATTAAAGGGCGAAGCAGAAAAGACTATATAAATTCAGTCCTGTAATATGCAAGAAATCTGCTAGTATTTATAATAAAACTTGTAATGTCACTGGAATTATTACTGATGCTAAGAATAAGAATGTATTTGATACATGGCATAATAAGTTAGGTCATCCCTGTGAGAAAACTGTTAAGAAAATATTACTTGATAATAAAATCCCCTTTGACACATGTACATCTCCATATGTGTGCACTTATTGCCAAGTCATAAATTGTTATTTACTAATTTTGAAACTGAATATAAAGAGCCTTTGGCAATGATTGCTTCAAATTTATGGGGTCCTGCACCCATAAATTCTGATTACGGCTACAATTATTATATTTCATTTATTGACTTTTACTCTAGATATACTTGGATATACTTTCTGAAGTTCAAATTAGATGTGTATAACACTGTCATTATTTTTATAAATATGGCAGAAAACTAAACTAACTATCAGTTGAAAATTTTTCAAACTGATGGAGGAAGTGAATATAAGACTTTCAGTGATTATTTTCACAAAAAAGAGATCATACATAGAACTACTTGCCCATACACTTCTAAGCAAAATGGATTATTAGAAAGAAAACATAGACATATTGTTGAGTCTGATCTAACATTGCTTGCTCAAGAAGCAATAATGTCCTTAAAATTCTGGCCTGATGCGTTCAATACTGTAGTTTATCTAACTAATAATTGCCAACAAAAGTATTAAGTGGAAAATGTCCTTTAGAAAAATTATTTGGGATTAAACCAGACTACAAAAGGCTTAAAACATTTGGACGTTTGTGTTTTCCTTGTACTAGACCTTATTACAGGAATAAATTGAATTTCAAATCCAATTCACATGCTTTTATTGGTTATGGAGTAAATCAAAAGGGATACTAATGTCTTGATGAGAATGGTAAAGTTAATGTTAGCAGAAATGTAGTGTTTAATGAGCAGGTGTTTCCATTTAGAGAACACAACATTAAAACTACAAACAAAATATACATTAAAAAGAAATCAATACCAGATATACCCTTATATACTGAGGTCTCAAGTGATGTGGAGACTGAAAGGACCAGTGGTTCTTCAGAATTTCAACACACATTACCACCAAGGTCAGGTCAAGATGCTGATCACACATATAGTTACTTAGTTCAGTCTCTAATAAGCACTGCAAGGAATGCAAATCAAACTATAGAAGAAAACTCAAGAGATGATAACAATGATAGTGATGAAAATTAAGAGAACACTCCACAAACTGATCCGGTTGCAACTAGACATCCAATGATCACAAGGCCAAAAAGTGGTATCTACAAGCCTAAAATATATGTTGCTATATCAACAAATGATGAGCCTGAAAACTTTAGTAAAGTTATCAGCAATGAAAAGTGGTAATTGGCAATGGATGAAGAGTTCAACGCCTTAGTTAATAACAAGACATGGGAACTCGTCCATCCACCAAAGAATAAAAACATAGTCAATTGCAGGTGGACTGACAGATTAAAGAAATTTTTTGATGGAGACATAAATAAACACAAAGCAAGGCTTGTAGCTAAAGGATATACTCAAGAATATGGGTTTGATTTTTCTGAAACTTTCTCTCCTGTGGTTAACCCACAACTGTAGACTTATCTTAACTATTGTTGTTCATAAAAATTGGCATATAAAGCAGCTTGATGTTAACAATGCCTTTTTAAATGGAAAGATGCAAGAAGAAATTTATATGCAGCAACCACCAGATTACGTACAAGACAAAAATCTTGTATGCAATCTCAAAAAGGTAATATATGGACTCAGACAAGCCCCTAGGGTCTGGTTTGATAAACTGAAAGGAACCCTCATTAAAAAGGCTCTCAGTTTACCAAATTAGACAATTCATTATTTGTTAACGTCACTGCTAATTCATCTATATATTTACTTATATATGTCGATGATTTGATCATTACAGGTAATGATGAGAAGCAAATCAGTGATTTAACTGTGCATCTCAATCAACAATTCTCATTGAAAGATTTAGGTGATCTCAGCTATTTTCCGGGTATAGAAGTAACTAGATCTAACAATCAAAGCATGGTTTTAAGTCAGAGAAAATATATTTTTGATTTACTGGAAAGAGCTAATATGACAAATGCCAATTCTCAGCCTACCCTAATGATATGCAGTCAAAGATACTCAAAACACAGGGAAGAACCAATACTAAATATTAAACAATATAGGAGCATAATTGGAGCTCTCTAATATGCTACTATAACAAGACCTGATTTGTCATTCAGTATTAACAAACTGTCTTAATTTATGCAGAATCCATTGGACGTTCACTGGAAAGGCATTAAAAGAGTGCTAAGATATCTAAAGGGAACAATGGACTTTGGACTACACATTGACAAAAGTACAAAGCTAGACATTGTGGGATATAGTGACGCTGATTGGGCAGGTGATGTTGATGACATAAGATTTGTTATTGGTTATTGCATCTACTTTGGGAATAATCTAATTTCATGGAGCTCTAAGAAACAAGCTACAATTTCAAAGTCAAGCAGTGAAGCTGAATATAGAAGTGTGGCTAGTGCTACTGCGGAAATCATGTGGTTGCAATCATTACTTAAGGAGTTGCAAATCAAAATAGACAAAGCTACACCGTGGTGTGGTAATCAAAGCACAGTATATATGCACCAAAATCCTATTTTGCATTCTCGAACAAAGCATATAGAGATAGACATATACTTTGTTCGAGAACATATTACAAAGGAGCAATTATAAGTGTGCCACGTTCCAGCATATTATCAAAAAGAAAATATACTTATAAAGGCATTGTCAAGCAATAATTTTATAAGGCTCAGATCCGAACTAAAGGTAAGAGAAATTCATACCAGAGAGAGCTCAAGCGAGAAGATTGTTTAGTCTAACTCACTTCAGCTCTGCTTACCATCAAAGATCAAAACTTTTCTCCATCCTTGCTGAAGAGCCACAAAGACCAAAGAAAGTCTCGATCCTGCTATCGTGTTACCTTTTGTTAAGCCCAAAATTGCCGAACTTGATGTATATTGCTGAATTGCCATGGGGATCAAAGAAGATCTCAACCTGCTCTCGTGTTACCTTTTCTGAAGCTCAAAATTGTCGAATTTGATGTATATTTCTGAATCGCCATGGGATTAGGGTTTGAGCTGTCATTGTTATGTTTTATTGTAAACCCTCGTTTGGATTGTCAGGAAGTGTAAGAACCCGTATAATACATCTGTTATATGGGCTTGCACCTGATTCTCTATTTTATTACCGTTACATGTAATTGGGCTTGGCCCATCGGTCTGCTATATGTTCTAAATAGCAACCGAAAGCTCTTGTACATTATCTTTTACAATACACAATTCTGCTTACAATATTTCTTCAATCTCCACAATCTTTTCTTCCTCAAATTGTCATACTGATTAATTCAAATCTCTAATAGTAATACCATTGTTGCCATACCTTTTTATGTGAATGTGAACTGCATAAAAGGCCCCTTACATGATTAATCTTAATATTACTAAAATACAGGATCTAACATATAAATTTCAATTATTAATTCCAACAAATATTATTAGGATTATAATATCGCTTAAAAGTAGGATCAAACACAAAGACATTATTTATAAATAAAAAACATCCATCTATAAATATTAGCAAGCTTTAATATCACTTAAAATTAGGATCTATCAAAATACCTTATTTACACAAGTTAGTTCTTTATTAACTAATTATAGAAAAAGAATCAAACTTAAAAGGCATTAAATATTGAAACTTAGAAATATAAAATGAAATTATATGATACTAAAACAAATATGTATATATGTGTTCATATATACATATATATATATATACACACACACACACACACTTACACATATATGTATATATATGCAATGAAAATTGGTTCACTTTTATTATCAAATAAAAAGCAGTACAACATACAGGTTAGCATACTAACCGATACAAGCAAGACAAAGAAAAAAGAAAATACAAGTAAAGCTAAATATAGCAAAAACAACCAGCCCATGATTGGGCTACCACACGCATATAACTCGCTGCCTTGAGCTTTCTGCTCTCTCACTATATCATATCTCTTGCCCTCATATCGAATCATACTATAATGGTTACTTCATTCTAGCATCTTGTTTATTGGTACTTCATTAACACCTCTAACCAATCCATCCAAAATCAAGTTTCCATTGAATATGCTTCTAACAGGAGAAATTGCTCTTGTTGATATGACATGCAACAACATAAGTAGGCACAGCTTTCAAATTGCTGGAGCCATTATGTATATGGATAGCCTCTAAATTCATCCTAATGAAACCCCTATAATTTCAATACCATTCCATTCTCTAGGACTGATTGATGATTCATAGACGCCTATGAATCAATCCTAAAGCCAGAATCAACAGTTTGTAGATTTCATACTAGTAAAGTTCAAATGCCACCATAAACACTTGTTGTTCCCCAATAATTGAAGATATATATACCAAGGCAATTCTGAACTGGGTGATAAAATAGCAGACATTCATCTAATACCAAACTACTTTTCCCAATAATTTAAAGAAATCAATCTACCTCATACCGTCACTGCTTAACCCCAAAAAAATACATCTGAAACTGTAAATTAAAACCTGAACATAGCTATGTTGTACTTTGGAATCACCCTAAATCCATTCAAAAACAGGAAGAGTGTAACAACCCGGAATTTTTGGGGCCAATTTAAAATTTTTATTTTGGGAATTTAAAAGAAAATTGGATATTTAAAACTATTTATTTTAAATAATAATGGCTAAAAATTTAATTTCTAATCAAAAATAAAACAAATAAATTTATTTAATTATATAGGGAGTTTAAAACAGCACTACAGTTTGAAATTTTAAAGGTGTGGAATGATGAATGTTATATTTAATGATGATTGTTTTATTGAAAGCCAATATCTCATGTTAATTTAAATTTGATAAATCGTCATGTTAGTATACATTATACGTTAGAAATCAATTTTGTCCTATATGTTAAGAAATCAATTCTGGTCATTACTATTAGCAATCAATTCTGGTCATTACTATTAGCAATCAATTCTGGTCATTACTATTCGCAATCAAATTTGTCATCTATGATAAATAAATATGTCATTGATTAGTATAAATGTTGTAATAAATGAATATGTCATTGATTAGCATAACAAAAATTAACATTTTGTTAAGAGAATTTGTGTAATAACAAAATTAACATTTTGTTAAGAGAATTTGTGTAATAACAAAAGTCACATTTTTGTTAAGAGAATTTGTGTTAAAACAAAATGACGTTTTCGATTGGAAATTTAGAAAGTATAATCAACTATAAATATACATGAGAATAAAAGATGAATGGAAACGTTAGGTAAATTAAATAGATTGTTATAAATGGATACAAGGCAAAATAAATAAAGAGTATTCTATGGAAAGCACTAATGGCTTAAAAGAATAAAAATCATGTATACTTATAACCATTCTCTCTCTCTTATTCTTTGTAGTCCAATTTAATATATTCCATTAATTATGATAATGGATATTTATGTTTGAAATTTAAAAAGGCACACACAAACATTCTAACCATTAGCGTTAAATAATTAATGACGCATTCATTTCTTTCCGCCATTTGCCTTTGAAATTTAAATGAGAAATAAGATGCCACTTCAGCCTTAATAACAATTTATTTTCCATTGTAACATACAATATGGGGATTAGCGGGCCTTAACTAAAATTAAATAATATTTTAATATAATATTATATATATTCCTTCATAAAACAAACTCTAATTCATTCTATACACTAGTCGCCACTATCAACTTCAATGGCTGAAACTGTTCCAAAATTATTCCCCAATAATTCCCAATCCATTTCAAATTAATTCAAATTTCCAAAACCAAATCGTAGAGATTCTTTGTGGCTTCCGATCGGATTCTGGCGTTGTGAGGTGATGGCTACGACGGTTTGAAGGGGTCAAAGTTTGGGATTGGTTGTCACAGAAGGGAAGACGATGAATAACAGTGAAAGGCGGTTAATGTTTTCTGAAGCGAAGGTTAAGAGAAATATTTGTATTAATCATACAATTAATTCATAAATATAATTAAAATTGCATATGACTATAACTCTTTAAAATTGAATCAGAAATGGACGGTTTTGTTGCGTTGGATTCGTAGCGATGAGATTCACAAACTTGGACAGAGAAGGAGTAGTTCAGATTTTGGTCAAATTTCGATTTTGAATTATTCAGCCAAAGCTCGGTGAGAATTCTAATTTATTTAAAATAAATATAAATCAATGAAAATTGTGAAATTATGGGTTGTGTATTTTGATCCTGATCTGCGATGTGATGATAGTTGTATGTGATTATGCATGATTATTGAAATATGTGGTTATGCTATGTGATGATGCAATCATAATAAAGTTCCCATCTTATTCTTATCTTTACTCTGTTCTATTAAAGTTTAAATTTTAAATTTTATTTACAAAATAAATGACAAGGTTTTTACTTTAATTTTTGTTTTTATTTTCATTATATCTTCTTAAATAAATAAAAAACATTTAATCTTGTTTGTTTATTTTGTTTACAAATTTAAAACAAATTTAACATTTAATTTTGTTTATAAAATAAAGGACAGGTTTTACCATTATCTTTGTCATAGTAAAAAAAAAATTATGTTAATTTTGTTAACATAGTAAAAAAAAAAAACAATTTTTATGTTAATTTTGTTAACATAGTAAAAAGACAATCTTTATGTTAATTTTGTTAACATAGTAAGAAGACAATTTTTATGTTAATTTTGTTAACATAGAATAAAAGGACAAAGTTTTACATAAATTTTGTTAACAAAACAAAAGACAAGGTTTTTACATTAATTTTGTTCACCAAATTTTTAACCTTATTTTATGAACATAATAAGGTGTAAGTTTAATCTTTATTCCTTATTATATAATAAAATGTAAAGTTTTAATCTTATTTTCATTTACAAATAAAGATGAGGCTTTTATTGTGATTCATCAGAAGTACACCAAAATTTACATCATTGTGTTAGTATAGTTACAATGACACAATTTACGCCGTTGTGTTAATATTGTTGTGATGACACTAATTTATATGTCATGTTAACCTTGTTGTAATGACACAAATTTATATGTCACGATAACCTTGTTGCGATGCCACCAATTTGTATGTTGTGTTAACATCATTGAGATGACACAAATTTACATCATCGTGTTAATATTATTGTTATGACACAAGATTATATGTTGTGTTAATTTAAATATTATGACACAGGATTACATCGTTAAGTTAATGACATGAAAAGTCACATTTTTATGTGTTAAAAATGTAATTAAGTTAAATTTACATTTCATATTAGTTAAAATGTAGTTATGTTAGAAATACATTTCATGTTAGTTAAAATGTAATTAAGTGAAATTTACATTTTATGTTATGAAAATGTAAATAAAGTTGAAAGTATGTTTATGTTATTTAAAATGTAAATATAGATAAAAATACATTTTATGTTATTAAAATGTAATTAAAGTTAAAAATGCATTTTATGTTAGTAAAAACATAATTACAACATGATGCAGATATGGTATGGAAAAGTAAGTTCATCTTTTAGCTATGTTCTTTGTTTCAAATGAAACATAGAAATAAAGGTTACATGTTTTATTTACATCCCTCGATGTAAATAAACATGAAAGAAAGGTACAATTTTAATTGTGTTCCTCACCGCAAATAAAACTAGAAATTAAGAGTTACATTTCTATGATCATTAAAAACACATTTTTAATGTTAATATTTGATGGATTATGAAATATACATATTTCACTACGAAATATGTTTCACATTAAAAACACGTTCTTTTAATGCCAATATCTGAAAGATTAGAAATGTATAGGGAAACTATTTGAGTAAAATATATTTTGCTCGACATTAGGATTATGATAATATGTTTAGTAAATAGATAAGAAAAGTATTTATTTACACTTAGGTAAATAAATAAGAACAAGGATTCTTAACCCGAGGTTGGATTGAGTTGTGATGTAAACCTGCCCGGACCCGCCCGGCTGTCCAGTAATCACAACAATACCTATCCAATGTGGGAGGTTAAAGCATATTCTAATTGTCTAAATTTACATTTAATATTACTTCAAAATATTTAGTATAAATAAAATAAAACATAGAGCAAGAAAAACATATATTTACATTAGATAAATGAGAGATTAAATAAAATTACATTTTTATTAAGTAATTAAAGTATACGTTTTACATTGTAAATATAAATTACTTTTTTATGTAATTAGGATTATAAACAATAAAATTACATTTTTATGTAATTAAGGTTATAAAGAAAAAACTACATTTTTATGTAAATAGGATTTATTTACAGTTTCTTATGTAAATAAAATAATAACAGAAAATGTTAGAAAAGAATTAACATAAGATATTCTGTTTTATGTTAAAAAGAAATATTAGAAAAAGGATTAAAGAACTACATTTTTCAATGTAATTAGAAAAGAATTTAAGAATTACACTTTTCAATGTAAAGAAAAGAAATAAAGACATTTACATTTGTTCAATGTAAATAAAAGATTTAATAAAAGTACATTTTCAATGTAAGTAAATATATATATATATATATATATATATATATATGTTTTACATTGTAAATAAAATCACATTTCTATGTGATTAAGATTATAAGAACAAATATGTGAATAAGGATTATTTACATTTTCTTATGTAAATAAAAGGGATTAAAAGAATAATTATGTGAATAATATTTATTTACATTTTCTTATGTAAATAAATAAGATAAAAGGAAAAGGTACATTTATTTATAATTAGTGTAAATAAATATAGTAAAAGTAAAGGTAAACATTTATTTACAAATAGTGTAAATAAATAAGAATAAGAAATTAAAAACATTTATTTACAAATAGTGTAAATAAATAAGAAAAAGAAATTAAGTACATTTATTTACAAATAGTGTAAATAAATAAGAAAAGGAATTAGAAACATTTATTTATAAATAATGTAAATAAATAAGATAAAAGAAGTAGAGAAATATTTATTTACATTTAGGTAAATAAATAAGGAAAAGAATAGAAAAACATTTATTTACATTTAGGTAAATAAATAGAAAATAAATTAAAAGGATATATAAAGCATAATTTATTTACAATTAGAGTAAATAAAATAAGAAAGGTAGTAAAATAAAACAAGAAATATTTTATCGTCATTTTAGATGCGATAAAAAGAATAGACTTTTATAATTGAAATAGTAAAACGATTTATATTTATATATATATCTATAAATTAAATTTAAACGAAACACGCGTGGTAGTTCGCGTATCGACAATCGTAACTTTAAACGGTTATACCGAAAGATCCGACCGTCGGATTTTCCCAAAACAGGAACCGTTAGGACCGCTTTGGGAAAATCTTTCCAATGATATAAATTTTATCAAAATCCAACGGTTAGATATGCATAAGTCAAATTTGGTTGAAAACAGCGCCAGGGTCGCCCATTGACCCGAAGCGTCGTTAAATTTATTCGAGCTATTTTTATATAAATAAAAGTAGCGATAGGTCGTTATTAAATATTAATAACGATATGAAGTGATTTTAAATTATATATATATATACGCGAGAATCATTTGAAAAGTCCAAGTTCAATCTCATTTCAAATGATTTATACGACGTTCTAAGTCGAAGATTTGAAGACGGTGATTGAAGACCGACGATCTTCACATCGAATGGATGCGTTGCTACTGAGACCCATGATAGGAGTAGCTACCTTGAAAGGGCCTCAGTGGTGGCCGTTCAGACGTAGTGTTGATTTGTACGGATTTGACTTTCGCTCATACCCAGAGCATAAGTTTATAAATGGAATGTATGTCTGACGTTGTAGTCCTTTATACTACATTCGTTGATCTCTGTTAATACATATCTGCTTGGTGGTTAACACCCTTCTCTGAGACATATGAGCTTAGAGGTTATATATTGGCAGAAATCAATGGTATAGTATGGACTGACAATGTGGCATGCTAAGATGCATTGATCAAGGCTTTTGTTGAAAAGCAGGCCTTGTGGTTGATGATCAAAGCACGGCCTGTTTAGGCGTAGCTTTGTGTATAGCGTGACTTCGCGAGCCTCACACCCCGGTATGAGTCAAAAACGGGATACGGACTGCAGGGAGTGCACACGTTTCTTTCTAGCTAGAGTGATGTCAGGGACCTACCAGCGCTGACATTTTACTTATGTGGATGATGGATTTTGAGGCGCCTCGTGTTTTATAGGTCGTTGGTGGTCATACTATAGGTCCAAAGGGACCGGGAAGCGTGTGTTCAGGCATAACTAATCCACTGCCCATAGGCGGGGACCGGCCCTGAAGATCCAAGGGTTCACTGCGGGGGATCCTGAGGCATTTGCTAGAGTGTCTCGAATCGGAGAGGAGCTTGCCCCTAGCCTCGACTCATGATGGAAATCCAATTTCCAATACGACCTTGCGGTTTTGATTGTAGAACTAGTATTGGCGACATGATATATGGTACCCATGCCGTCTAGGATTGATACTTATGATTGAAATGTTTTTATTTAAAACATATACAAACTAATAATAATATCAAACCCGATTTTATACGTATCAAGCATCTTTTGACCATTATAAGGTAAAACCCTATCCTCTGGTGTGCGTTGCATTGTGTGATGGGACTTGGGTCTTATAATGGTTTCATTTTTCAAAAAAAGCATTGCGTTGTTTAACGATTTACTTTAATTTATGCACCGGCAATCCATTGGAATAATACCTGTTCTGCATTAGCGGCGTGGTCCTTGGATTTGTCTTATTAATTAAATTAGTTTAGAATTCTCACACCAGTCCCATGGCTGACTCGTAGTTTGTTTCACTTTGCAAACTCGGGTGCCCTCTTTTCCACACGGGCAGTCGAGTAGCTTTTTGCAGATATCTATTCTTTTAGCAGGATCCTGGATCGAAGCCTAAAGCTGTGTCCAGAGCTTAGTAGTCTTCCGCTGTTTACTGTATTTTATTTAATGTATTAAATCTTTTGTAATTTATCTTCCGCTGTAATTTATTTCAATGTACTCTGATATATTCTGTACTCTGATGTAACATTATTGTAATGTAATAAAAGTCTGCTGTTATTGTTCTGATGTATTGTATTCCCAAAGTTAAAGTATTCGAAGATTTCCAACCTTTGGGTCAGACCTGTGTGGTTTATGGTCGATTCAAAAAGCGGGAATTTCCGGGTCTTTACAGTTGGTATCAGAGCTCTGGTTAGCTCAAATCTTTGGGGTACAACTCGTAAGAACTGAACAA
Organism: Allium sativum; assembly: GCA_030737875.1. NCBI lineage: Eukaryota > Viridiplantae > Streptophyta > Magnoliopsida > Asparagales > Amaryllidaceae > Allium > Allium sativum. The sequence continues at coordinate 161,181,874 of CM060925.1, forward strand.
AAGACTCATCAGAGATTGGATTAGTAATGTCCAATAAGAATACTCATTAGAGATAGGATCAGTAGTGTCCTAGAATGAGAATACTCATTAGAGATGGGGTTAGTAATGTCCTAGAATGAGTTCAGAGTGATAAGCTTATAATTAAAATATTTTGATTATATATACAATCCTATTTCAGAAGATAAGATTTTTAAATATATAAAAGTATATATGTATTTGATAAGTTAGCCAACAAATGAAATTAATAAAAGTAAAATTAAAATTTAGTTAGTAAATTAAACAACTTTTAGCTTAGTTCCTTTTCGAGGACGAAAAGATCTTAAGTGGGGGCGACTGTAACAACCCGGAATTTTTGGGGCCAATTTAAAATTTTTATTTTGGGAATTTAAAAGAAAATTGGATATTTAAAACTATTTATTTTAAATAATAATGGCTAAAAATTTAATTTTTAATCAAAAATAAAACAAATAAATTTATTTAATTATATAGGGAGTTTAAAATAGCACTACAGTTTGAAATTTTAAAGGTGTGGAATGATGAATGTTATATTTAATGATGATTGTTTTATTGAAAGCCAATATCTCATGTTAATTTAAATTTGATAAATCGTCATGTTAGTATACATTATACGTTAGAAATCAATTTTTTCCTATATGTTAAGAAATCAATTCTGGTCATTACTATTAGCAATCAATTCTGGTCATTACTATTAGCAATCAATTCTGGTCATTACTATTCGCAATCAAATTTGTCATCTATGATAAATAAATATGTCATTGATTAGTATAAATGTTGTAATAAATGAATATTTCATTGATTAGCATAACAAAAATTAACATTTTGTTAAGAGAATTTGTGTAATAACAAAATTAACATTTTGTTAAGAGAATTTGTGTAATAACAAAAGTCACATTTTTGTTAAGAGAATTTGTGTTAAAACAAAATGACGTTTTCGATTGGAAATTTAGAAAGAATAATCAACTATAAATATACATGAGAATAAAAGATGAATGGAAACGTTAGGTAAATTAAATAGATTGTTATAAATGGATACAAGGCAAAATAAATAAAGAGTATTCTATGGAAAGCACTAATGGCTTAAAAGAATAAAAATCATGTATACTTATAACCATTCTCTTTCTCTTATTCTTTGTAGTCCAATTTAATATATTCCCTTAATTATGATAATGGATATTTATGTTTGAAATTTAAAAAGGCACACACAAACATTCTAACCATTAGCGTTAAATAATTAATGACGCATTCATTTCTTTCCGCCATTTGCCTTTGAAATTTAAATGAGAAATAAGATGCCACTTCAGCCTTAATAACAATTTATTTTCCATTGTAACATACAATGTGGGGATTAGCGGGCCTTAACTAAAATTAAATAATATTTTAATATAATATTATATATATTCCTTCATAAAACAAACTCTAATTCATTCTATACACTAGTCGCCACTATCAACTTCAATGGCTGAAACTGTTCCAAAATTATTCCCCAATAATTCCCAATCCATTTCAAATTAATTCAAATTTCCAAAACCAAATCGTAGAGATTCTTCGTGGCTTCCGATCGGATTCTGGCGTTGTGAGGTGATGGCTACGACGGTTTGAAGGGGTCAAAGTTTGGGATTGGTTGTCACAGAAGGGAAGACGATGAATAACAGTGAAATGCGGTTAATGTTTTCTGAAGCGAAGGTTAAGAGAAATATTTGTATTAATATTACAATTAATTCATAAATATAATTAAAATTGCATATGACTATAACTCTTTAAAATTGAATCAGAAATGGACGGTTTTCATTGCGTTGGATTCGTAGCGATGAGATTCACAAACTTGGACAGAGAAGGAGTAGTTCAGATTTTGGTCAAATTTCGGTTTTGAATTATTCAGCCAAAGCTCGGTGAGAATTCTAATTTATTTAAAATAAATATAAATCAATGAAAATTGTGAAATTATGGGTTGTGTATTTTGATCCTGATCTGCGATGTGATGATAGTTGTATGTGATTATGCATGATTATTGGAATATGTGGTTATGCTATGTGATGATGCAATCATAATAAAGTTCCCATCTTATTCTTATCTTTACTCTGTTCTATTAAAGTTTAAATTTTAAATTTTATTTACAAAATAAATGACAAGGTTTTTACTTTAATTTTTGTTTTTATTTTCATTTTATCTTCTTAAATAAATTTAAAACATTTAATCTTGTTTGTTTATTTTGTTTACATATTTAACATTTAATTTTGTTTATAAAATAAAGGATAGGTTTTACCATTATCTTTGTCATAGTAAAAAAAAATTATGTTAATTTTGTTAACATAGTAAAAAAAACAATTTTTATGTTAATTTTTTAACATAGTAAAAAGACAATCTTTATGTTAATTTTGTTAACATAGTAAGAAGACAATTTTTATGTTAATTTTGTTAACATAGAATAAAAGGACAAAATTTTACATAAATTTTGTTAACAAAACAAAAGACAAGGTTTTTACATTAATTTTGTTCACCAAATTTTTAACCTTATTTTATGAACATAATAAGGTGTAAGTTTAATCTTTATTCCTTATTATATAATAAAATGTAAAGTTTTAATCTTATTTTCATTTACAAATAAAGATGAGGCTTTTATTGTGATTCATCAGAAGTACACCAAAATTTACATCATTGTGTTAGTATAGTTACAATGACACAATTTACGCCGTTGTGTTAATATTGTTGTGATGACACTAATTTATATGTCATGTTAACCTTGTTGTAATGACACAAATTTATATGTCACGATAACCTTGTTGCGATGCCACCAATTTGTATGTTGTGTTAACATCATTGAGATGACACAAATTTACATCATCGTGTTAATATTGTTGTTATGACACAAGATTATATGTTGTGTTAATTTAAATATTATGACACAGGATTACATCGTTAAGTTAATGACATGAAAAGTCACATTTTTATGTGTTAAAAATGTAATTAAGTTAAATTTACATTTCATATTAGTTAAAATGTAGTTAAGTTAGAAATACATTTCATGTTAGTTAAAATGTAATTAAGTGAAATTTACATTTTATGTTATGAAAATGTAAATAAAGTTGAAAGTATGTTAATGTTATTTAAAATGTAAATATAGATAAAAATACATTTTATGTTATTAAAATGTAATTAAAGTTAAAAATGCATTTTATGTTAGTAAAAACATAATTACAACATGATGCAGATGTGGTATGGAAAAGTAAGTTCATCTTTTAGCTATGTTCTTTGTTTCAAATGAAACATAGAAATAAAGGTTACATGTTTTATTTACATCCCTCGATGTAAATAAACATGAAAAAAAGGTACAATTTTAATTGTGTTCCTCACCGCAAATAAAACTAGAAATTAAGAGTTACATTTCTATGATCATTAAAAACACATTTTTAATGTTAATATTTGATGGATTAGGAAATATACATATTTCACTACGAAATATGTTTCACATTAAAAACACGTTCTTTTAATGCCAATATCTGAAAGATTAGAAATGTATAGGGAAACTATTTGAGTAAAATATATTTTGCTCGACATTAGGATTATGATAATATGTTTAGTAAATAGATAAGAAAAGTATTTATTTACACTTAGGTAAATAAATAAGAACAAGGATGCTTAACCCGAGGTTGGATTGAGTTGTGATGTAAACCTGCCCGGACCCGCCCGGCTGTCCAGTAATCACAACAATACCTATCCAATGTGGGAGGTTAAAGCATATTCTAATTGTTTAAATTTACATTTAATATTACTTCAAAATATTTAGTATAAATAAAATAAAACATAGAGCAAGAAAAACATATATTTACATTAGATAAATGAGAGATTAAATAAAATTACATTTTTATTAAGTAATTAAAGTATACGTTTCACATTGTAAATATAAATTACTTTTTTATGTAATTAGGATTATAAATAATAAAATTACATTTTTATGTAATTAAGGTTATAAAGAAAAAACTACATTTTTATGTAAATAGGATTTATTTACATTTTCTTATGTAAATAAAATAATAACAAAAAATGTTAGAAAAGAATTAACATAAGATATTCTTTTTTATGTTAAAAAGAAATATTAGAAAAAGGATTAAAGAACTACATTTTTCAATGTAATTAGAAAAGAATTTAAGAATTACACTTTTCAATGTAAAGAAAAGAAATAAAGACATTTACATTTGTTCAATGTAAATAAAGGATTTAATAAAAGTACATTTTCAATGTAAATATAAGAACAAATATGTTTTACATTGTAAATAAAATCACATTTCTATGTGATTAAGATTATAAGAACAAATATGTGAATAAGGATTATTTACATTTTCTTATGTAAATAAAAGGGATTAAAAGAATAATTATGTGAATAATATTTATTTACATTTTCTTATGTAAATAAATAAGATAAAAGGAAAAGGTACATTTATTTATAATTAGTGTAAATAAATATAGTAAAAGTAAAGGTAAACATTTATTTACAAATAGTGTAAATAAATAAGAATAAGAAATTAAAAACATTTATTTACAAATAGTGTAAATAAATAAGAAAAAGAAATTAAGTACATTTATTTACAAATAGTGTAAATAAATAAGAAAAGGAATTAGAAACATTTATTTATAAATAATGTAAATAAATAAGATAAAAGAAGTAGAGAAATATTTATTTACATTTAGGTAAATAAATAAAGAAAAGAATAGAAAAACATTTATTTACATTTAGGTAAATAAATAGAAAATAAATTAAAAGGATATATAAAGCATAATTTATTTACAATTAGAGTAAATAAAATAAGAAAGGTAGTAAAATAAAACAAGAAATATTTTATCGTCATTTTAGATGCGATAAAAAGAATAGACTTTTATAATTGAAATAGTAAAACGATTTATATTTATATATATATATATAAATTAAATTTAAACGAAACACGCGCGGTAGTTCGCGTATCGACAATCGTAACTTTAAACGGTTATACCGAAAGATCCGACCGTCGGATTTTCCCAAAACAGGAACCGTTAGGACCACTTTGGGAATATCTTTCCAATGATATAAATTTTATCAAAATCCAACGGTTAGATATGCATAAGTCAAATTTGGTTGAAAACAGCGCCAGGGTCGCCCATTGACCCGAAGCATCGTTAAATTTATTCGAGCTATTTTTATATAAATAAAAGTAGCGATAGGTCGTTATTAAATATTAATAACGATATGAAGTGATTTTAAATTATATATATATACGCGAGAATCATTTGAAAAGTCCGAGTTCAATCTCATTTCAAATGATTTATACGACGTTCTAAGTCGAAGATTTGAAGACGGTGATTGAAGACCGACGATCTTCACATCGAATGGATGCGTTGCTACTGAGACCCATGAGAGGAGTAGCTACCTTGAAAGGGCCTCAGTGGTGGCCGTTCAGACGTAGTGTTGATTTGTACGGATTTGACTTTCGCTCAGACCCAGAGCATAAGTTTATAAATGGAATGTATGTCTGACGTTTTAGTCCTTTATACTACATTCGTTGATCTCTGTTAATACATATCTGCTTGGTGGTTAACACCCTTCTCTGAGACATATGAGCTTAGAGGTTATATATTGGCAGAAATCAATGGTATAGTATGGACTGACAATGTGGCATGCTAAGATGCATTGATCAAGGCTTTTGTTGAAAAGCAGGCCTTGTGGTTGATGATCAAAGCACGGCCTGTTTAGGCGTAGCTTTGTGTATAGCGTGACTTCGCGAGCCTCACACCCCGGTATGAGTCAAAAACGGGATACGGACTGCAGGGAGTGCACACGTTTCTTTCTAGCTAGAGTGATGTCAGGGACCTACCAGCGCTGACATTTTACTTATGTGGATGATGGATTTTGAGGCGCCTCGTGTTTTTTAGGCCGTTGGTGGTCAACTGCCCATAGGCGGGGACCGACCCTGAAGATCTAAGGGTTCACTGCGGGGGATCCTGAGGCATTTGCTAGAGTGTCACGAATCGGAGAGGAGCTTGCCCCTAGCCTCGACTCATGATGGAAATCCAATTTCCAATACGACCTTGCGGTTTTGATTGTAGAACTAGTATTGGCGACATGATATATGGTACCCATGTCGTCTAGGATTGATACTTATGATTGAAATGTTTTTATTTAAAACATATACACACTAATAATAATATCAAACCCGATTTTATACGTATCAAGCATCTTTTGACCATTATAAGGTAAAACCATATCCTCTGGTGTGCGTTGCATTGTGTGATGGGACTTGGGTCTTATAATGGTTTCATTTTTCAAAAAAAGCATTGCGTTGTTTAACGATTTACTTTAATTTATGCACCGACAATCCATTGGAATAATACCTGTTCTGCATTAGCGGCGTGGTCCTTGGATTTGTCTTATTAATTAAATTAGTTTAGAATTCTCACACCAGTCCCATGACTGACTCGTAGTTTGTTTCACTTTGCAAACTCGGGTGCCCTCTTTTCCACACGGGCAGTCGAGTAGCTTTTTGCAGATTTCTATTCTTTTAGCAGGATCCTGGATCGAAGCCTAAAGCTGTGTCCAGAGCTTAGTAGTCTTCCGCTGTTTACTGTATTTTATTTAATGTATTAAATCTTTTGTAATTTATCTTCCGCTGTAATTTATTTCAATGTACTCTGATATATTCTGTACTCTGATGTAACATTATTGTAATGTAATAAAAGTCTGATGTTATTGTTCTGATGTATTGTATTCCCAAAGTTAAAGTATTCGAAGATTTCCAACCTTTGGGTCAGACCTGTGTGGTTTATGGTCGATTCAAAGAGCGGGAATTTCCGGGTCTTTACAAAGAGTGAATTTACCATAAACTCACTGCTTAAATATGAATATGTAAACACATTCCCATTGAATTGAAACAGACTTTAAACATAGCTATGTTGGATTTTAAGATAGGAACCAAGGAGTCCTTTATGAATTTGTATATCTGCTAGAAATATCACTACATATGTAATGGGAAAAACTTGCTGCATGCCATACTAGGGGTGTTACGGTTACGACAACCGCCAATTTTAACGGCAACCGTAACCGCAACCGTTGTTGACGGTTAGCAAATTTTATAACCGTTACCGTCTAACCGTTACCGCAACCATTACCGTAAATTTACATTGTTATCCATAAATAATTCAGGTTCAAACTTTTTTCTTAAGAGTTAGTTTGTTTATTTATAAAACAAACCATCCATATGCATGTTGTCTATAAATAAAAACACAAATTATTTATACATATGTTATTTTTCTAGCTTAAGTTATTAAAAATACATATATTTTTTATGAAATACTAAAAAAAATCATGTGCGGTTCGGTATATTTTACCGCGGTTACCAAAATCCACAACCGTTACCGTCACCGTTACCGTAATAGGCGGCAACCGTGTGAACGGTTTGAGTGGTTCGACGGTTAAATGGTTAACCGTAACGGCAAATTCTATTCCCACCCCATTAATTTCCTTTTCCACCCCACCAAAATATTTTAAATTTAAGTGACAACTTTACCCCTTATAGTTATCAGGCTAATTAAGAGAAGTCTATTCATATTCCTTCATCTTTATCTTTTTTGTCTACTGTCATCAAAAATTATGGTGCTCTTGAAAAAAGAAATGACTGAAGATAAAAATGAAAAATTTGAAGATGAAAATTTACTCATATCATGAGATAGCAATTTTGAGGAAGCAACGAATTCAGATTCCATTGTTTTCTTCTTTTTGATAAGAAGAAAAGTTTTGATTTTGGATGGGAAGAAGAAACAATCGGAGGAGGATATGTTGTCTGTAAGAGATGTGTGGGTTCAGGTTTTTGAAAATAAGGGTAATTTGGGAATAGAGCGGGTTGAGAAAGAGAAATTGTGGGGTGTTTGTTTTTTTCTTAATTTAGCGGGGTGTGAAAGGAAATTAGCGGGGTGGAAATAGAATTTGCCAACCGTAACAGCCCTATGCCATACCACTATCTACTTCAATGAATTTACTACCAATGAAATTAGATCTTATAACCTTTATTAATAAAATCTAAATCCCACTCTTATATTTTGGATCAACTGTAATCATCACATAGAAGGTTACTGAAGCTACCATAAACAAACTGAAGAAAGTTCATGAAGAAACCACAATGTTCAGCCGCATTTAACCAATATGATAAATTGTGAAATTCTATACTCCTTAAGGTATCAAATATCGTATATATCAGATAATGGACTCATATATCTTTACATCTTCAAAATTTTGAACAAATCTTTAAAACTCGATTTAAACTATAGTCAACTATAGCTTCAGACCAAAAACAAACCAAATCTAACTTATTAACCCAAAACAGTTCTAATAATTAGATCTAAACATACCAGAACATGAATGGTGAAAACTGGAGAAATGGTTATGAAGAATCGGAAGTGATTCAACACTTATGCCGACAATGCCAGATCCCAATTCCACCAAAGTCTCGTTCTCCAACTTTCAAACATGTTCGATTGGCTGTGGATCTGCTTTAAGCGCGTCTGAGGTGTAATGGTTGATCTGTGAGTTTGGCCATCCGCAATTGATGAAAGGAAACCAGATCGGACTTCAAAAGAGAAAGTAAAATGAAGAAAGCAGTGAAAAATAGGGTTAAAAAGGGGAACGAAAATTTCAGATCTGAGTTTGATTGTGAAAACCAGATGGAAATCGAATGTATTATCAACGAAAAATCTCGTTGAAGGTTGGTAAAATAAATCAATTGCAAAAATTAGATAAGGAAGATTAAGAAAAAAGGGCATTCACGCATGACGAAAGCTGGTGAAAGATTCACCAGTCGCCATTAACGAAGTCGTATATATATATATGTATATATATATACCAGTACTTATGCACGTTCGTTGGACGTGTGCATGGACTGGTCATGCAGATGATGACCGTTGCATAAAAATGTTGAAACGCAGGTACTGCCTGATGCAGCAGCACGCTGAGCATTAAATCAATCGCAAGAAAGGGAAAAAAAAAGGAGTAAATATGCACACCGAAATAGCTTTGAAATTGTACAGCAGGGGAATAAATAGTGAGAAACATTGAGCAATCAAATTTTGCACGTGTATGCTATGAAGTACCATAATAATCAGAGAACATAATGAACTGAAAATTAGAAAGTCTGCAGTCTGTTTATTCGAAATACATATTAAGTAGTAAATGTTATTTGCGGAAGTAAATGAAAAAAAAAAAGATAAAACATAAAAATAGATAAAACACAAAGAGCATGGAAAATTGGCAAGCAGCATCAACATAGCCATTAAGTATCAACATCATCTTTTATGCGAACGGTTTTCAAGCTCTTCAAAATATTTACCTATTTCTACAATCTGCATGGAAGGAAAAATGGAATTTTGAACGTTAGTATTTTAACTGGGAATATGGTGGTTTTAAGAACAATATAAGAGAAAAAAAAGCATATCTAACCACTTTTGGGTTGGAGCAAAACGCATCCAAATCATCTATGTATATATGTAAGGTATTAACATGAATTAGCATACAACAGTAAAGGGGTGTGTGTGTGTGTGTGTGTGTGTGTGTGTGTGTAGAGACAACAAACCTAAATCTGTTGAGTAAGACCAAAAACACAAACTGGAAAATTACCTCTGTTTTTTAGTTAACGTATTCATGAACATTGAACGAAAAATTATAATCTTCATCTTATGCTGTAGCTAAATCGAATGATTTTTTTTGTAAAAGTTGGTCATGTATATATAAATAAGGAAATTTATTTAAAATATGAAACAAAGCTGATTCCTTTAAAAATGAATGAAAAGGTAACATCTTGAACAAACTAATTACAGCATTCAAACGTCGACAATACATACCATTCGCCCATTTATGTAAAAAATGATGTCAGTTCAGTCTCTTGACTGCACGTTTGAAGTACAATGATAATAGAAATTAAAGTAAATAAAGGAGTATGAAGAACAAAAGAAAACTAAATTGTATAGTTAGAATGCCCATTAACACTCCAGCTTAACCATTTTAATTCATAGATCCGCTTCTGGCTTATCATTAGAATTGTTTGTAGTTACCCCAGTATATTAATTGCTAGCAAGAGACGTTTTTTTGTTCCTGCGAATTATGACCTTCGCCCGGAATGTGAGCAAATATATCATGTCGATTACAGAGGTTTGCAAATTTTTATCCTTATGGACATCTTATTATTCAACTTATCATATGTACAATACCAAACTTTGGGAAATCTGGATTTGCAACCAAAATAAAAAATGAACCCCTTATGTTTATCTATTTTATAATTAGTTGTAAAAAGAGTAGTATTAAGACATTAAGATCACAATCGACATTAAAAAGAGTGAAATTAACCATAGTTACTCAAACCAAAATCAAATGAAAAAAAATTGGATAAAAAGAACCTGTATCTTTTAGGTTGAGAGATCGCTAAGTGCAGTGGAACAGGTTTGCAACCAAATATCCGCTTTCCAAGCGAAGAAGATATTTGACGGTGAATCACTTTGATGATGTCAACCTCATTTTTCTAAACTTGACTTGAGAAATCGATGTTGTCAACCATTTGACAACTGCTGCTCCAAGGTTTGAGTACCCGCAACCCATAATTGCTAGGCCAACATCTTGAGTAGAAAATAATAATATTTCAATGAACAATATTGGGAGTGAATTAAAGTTCATCAGCAGCAAGCTTTTGCCTAACAGGTAGATTAACAAAAAAAAAAAAAGTTTAGTGGATGCAACATTATTTGAAGCTCCTTATATGCATGAATGGAAGTAGAGTTCTAAAGTAAGCTAGTAACTGCATTTACATCAGCCATGCAAAAATAAGGTAACCAAAAATTAAAAAAATAGTAAAAAATAAAATTTATCAAGCCACTTTGGTTTGGATATGAGTCGCAATATTATATTGTAAAACTGGTTATTTATTAAGCATTTTCTCAAATGGTGTGAAAAAAATACAAAATACATTAAGAAAGGGTTAAATTTTAATCGAAATATTCAGTTTGCTTATAATTCAATGCAGTTTTACTAATTAATGTAAGCATATCTTATCACGTATGTATACTCGTATAAAAAAAATAGTAGATATACCAATCGCAGTATACAAAACCGTCCTTCTGACTTGACTGTGTATTTGTTTGGTATTCTACATCATGAGAAAGAAAAAAAATAGTTAAATATATGTCACTGAACGAAGAAACACCAAACATGAAGTTGAGATAAGAATATTAAAAGGTTAAACAAAAGAGAAACTCAAACCTGCTTTCGAGCATACATATGATTTAAAGAATGACAAATGAGAGAAAGTTATATTAGTATAGGATTTGTAGTAGACAAAGAGTTTACAAACAAATGGATTATACAGAAATCATACCTAATCCTTAAGAACGATCATCGAGGGAATTCTTCTTATATATGGTTTCGCATCAAAAGACAGTTTAACATAGACTTTTTTACATACTTAGAAGCTACTAAATTGGATGGATTCTTTCAACTCTTTCCATTTTAAAGATCAACAACATTTCAAAAAAACCACTGTCATATGCTTGACATGTATGACATCCATGGCGTGAGTGATCTAATTGGCTTTTCACTCACTCAGCGTTGAGTGAGCAAGTTCGCTATGAACTAAACTACTTCAGCAGGATGTTACTATTTTACTTTCTTAATGCAATAACAAATCTACAATCAGAATAGAGAATGCTCAGATCTAACCTTGGTTCCCATACTCTGATTTCAATTTGCAGTTTCAATCGGCAGCCATTGCGATTTCACCAACAGGAAAATGAACTTATTTACAAATGGTGGGGATTAACTGGTAGACATCTCCTATATCTATAAAATTCACAATGGGAAAAGGATAATTTTGTATATTTACAATTGGAAAGGAAAATTTGAGCAATACTGAGCTTTCCAAAAAAAGAGAAAAATCAGTTTGAAAACATTGAAAAAGCTCAAATCTGCTTTTGAGCATGTAATACAATTTTTAATGGTATTTCCAATTTATAGATAGGATGAAGGATAATAGTTTTATTGTTCTTGTAACAAAAATTCTTTGTATCAAGTATCATATAATTTTCTATTTATTTGTTTTGTGTGAAATATCTTTCCTAATTGTCTAAGGGAAGATAAAATCAAATCAGACTGGTAATAAATGAGCATCTTAAAAAAAAAAAAAAATTGTGAAACTTAAAAGGCAAATTACTACATGATTTACAAAACTTTTGGCACTTTCCAAATAAGTCTTTAAAATTGTGGAAAATGGGATCAAAACTTGCACTTTATAAATATTTGTTTGAAAACTGTATAAAATGGGGATATTTTTAACAAAATAACGAAGACATACAATAAAAGACAGCGAATAATTAACATTCATGCAAATAGCTTAAATTTTTTGTAAATCAAACCCAATCGTCCTATAAAGGCAGCTGAATCTCTCTAAAAGCTGCAAAGTATACAACAGTTTAATACAAAGTATTTGCATTAATGCAAAGGAATGCATTGATCCTAAATTAAGCAAAAAAATAAATATCATGATTAAATAGCTGGTCATCCCCCAGTGTGTACATATCAATGTTGTATATCACGGAATTTCGATTTAAAATAATAAAGACCAATTTATTTAAGTTTTCAATAGATGAACCAATCATAAGCGGACAAAAGTGTTTGAATGACAATCAAAGTTGTAGATGAACCGACAACATAAAATGAATATTACACTTGAATTCAGCATTTTGTATGAATTTATAAACATATATGGTCCAAACATATACAATAGGAGAAGTAAACAAATCCAATATTTATGGCAATAGAACAACGTAGAATAATGCTGTCACCAATGAACAACCAAAGTAATAAAGAACATAGGCACTAATTTAACCATATATGCATTAGAGATATTCAATTGCTCATTTAAGCATTGTAAATAACAAATATTAAAGAAAACAAAAGATTAAAACATACATATTCGCATGTTATACCTTAATGTTCATAAATGTTCCTATTTAAAATAATTAAATATTGAATTGTTTACTAATATTATACTTATAAATTTTGGGATACTTGGTCAAACATGTAATACAATTCTTAATGGTCTTTCCAATCTATTGATAGGACGAAGGATAATAGTTTTACTGTTCTTTTAACAAAAGTTTGTATCAAGTATCATATAATTTTCTATTTATTTGTTTTGTGTGAAATAACTCTTGTAATTGTCTAAGGGGAGGTAAAATCAATTCAGATTGGTAATAAATGAGCATCTTGAAAAATAATAGTTTTTTTTGTGAAACTTAAAAATGCAAATTAGTTCATGATTTACAAAACTTTTGGCACTTTCCAAATAAGTCTTTAAAATTATGAAAAATGGGATCAAAATTTGCACTTTATAAATATTTGTTTGAAAACTGTATAAAATGGGATACTTCTAACAAAATAACAAAGTCATGTAATAAAAGACAGTGAATAACTAACATTCACGCAAACAGCTTAAATGTATTTGTAAATCAAATCCAATCGTCCTAAAAAGGCAATTGAATCTTTCTAAAAGCTACAAAGTATATAGCAGTTTATATTTCTGGTGATTGTTACCTCATTTAGATATTCACTGACACATCGCCTTCTCTTGGCTACATAAAAATAAGTAAATGCACGTCTTTCTAAATGAATTGGAACTACAAAAGGTTTGGTTATAGAGCTTAAAATTGAAGCATACACCAATGATTTGTTTAGAAATGAAACATGATATCCAATCTGATTATATATCTTGGATTGAAACATAATTTAGGTCAGTATTTTAAGCTGAAATGTATTATAATCTGAACTCATCTTCGGGCATATACTTTAGCCTACAGATCTGGTATGTTGATCTTTTCAGCAGGAATTTTTTTTTCCAAATCCAACTGACGTACATGTAGAAAATATTGTACAAACAAATAATAATTAGTATATGTATAATGTTAAAGAAACTATGTTTTGAGGTGCTCAAAAAAAACCTTATCCAGGTAAATAGCAGCTTTATTAGAAGCTAATAAAGCCAGTAAAACAAATTTATATTTAAAAGCCTGACTAAAGCGCAATATAGTTGTAAGAGCCTGGAAGCATTAGTTTGCTAGTAATCAAATTGATTCCCTTTCACAATTGTATAAAAAGGCACAACAATTTTTTTTAAAAAGATTTCACAATGGATTATTGTAAAAACATGGTTAATTTAATATTAGGAAACACCTGAATTTAGACCTTCAAAAGTCCAAAATGTTGCACCTTCTTTGCAGAAGCATTTAGCAGAGGCAATATATAATAGTAAAATACAATTAAAACATGTTTGTTACGGGGAATAAAATGTAAGATAGTTATTACCTTTAAAACTATTTTGGAAAAAGATTGTCTTTCACATCCATAATTAAAAGCAGTGAATGCTTTATAGAGAACTGAACGACCTCAACACACAGGGAAGTTCCATGATATAATTAAAGCTGCAGCTACAATCAGTTCCATCTACAAAGAGGATTTTGATTGAAATAAATTCACAAAATGAGGGAATACAAATATCATTGAAACCAATCGTATACACCGAATAAGTTTTAATTTATTACATATTGAGCACTTTTCTCTATATGATACAAATAGATAATTGAAAAGCTATCATTTTCTTAATCATGTTAACAATCAATAGGTGGAGGAGGAGTATTTTTAAAAAAGAAAAAGGCACAGAAGCAATAATGTAATTGTTATCCTAATGTAAGCAGTCAAAAGTATACAAATATAGGGAATACGAACATAATGTTGTGTGAACAATACACATTAAAGATGGTTTGACAAAACATGTAACAACCTCAATTTTTAGAGTATTTAATTAATGATTTAATTTAAAATTTTGGTTTATTATTTTATTTATCTATATTAATTCTTGAATTTTTATATGAATATTTAATTTGTGTAATTAAACCCTCCATTTCAATATGGAATTATATATTTAATTTTATTTCAATTTGTATTTATTGTTCTTGATATAAATATAGCAAAATTTTATTTGTTCTTTAACAAAATTTCAATTCGTATTTATTGTTGTTAATTTTATATTGCCAAAACCGTTTGTCATTTGAACTAAAAATTTGTATTGTTTTCCATTTATTTGCAAACACATTTATATTGGCTCCTTTTATTTGTTTGTAAAAAAAAATCTACATCTTTCTTTATTCTCATTAGTAGTAATACTAGCTTGAATTTGAATTGGTGAAAAATTAATTTGCGGGGACACATTTATTAATTTGCGGGGACACATTAAATTGACGTTATTTATTTGGTAACTTCCTTCTCATGTAAATAAAGATATATACATCCCTTTACATTCTCATTTGTATTAACATTGGCTTGAATTTGAATGGGTGAAAATCAATTTGTGGGGACACATTTATTAATTAACGTTAAAAATTTAGAAAGCCATGAATGATTATTTACGGTGGTTTCTTTTTTTTTTTTCTCTTTTCTCTATATCATCATTTTATTCATTCATGCAACCATTCCTTTTTGTTCTTCTTCTCCAAAATTCTTAGCAATCAACCATGGCTAAAATCAAGATCTTCATCTAAATTTGAGGGAGAAACTTCTCAAACTAAATAAATAAATAAATAGAAGCCACCTAATCCATCAATCTCTTCTCCCTTTTTCTCCTTTTATTTTCTATTTTTTTTTTTTTTTGCCAGATTTTGATCTGTTTTGTAGGGAGCATAACTTCCTCATACGGAATCCAAATCAACTTTATTTTTTTTCAAATTGTGTAAAATTGAAAGAGCTAAAACTTCTGTGTAATATACTTTTTCAGATTTCGAGTTTTTCTTGGCCGAAACTGCCAATCTTTCAGGTGCGTTTTTGAAGCCATATTTCAGATCCAAATATTTGTCTGTCGCTGTTTTGATCATATCTTCTTCAAATTTTATCGAAAATTGGTTTTTCTTTTTTTAAACTGAAGAGAAAGGAATTTGCAACAACTTTTCAGTTTATGATTTTCCAAAATTCAGAATTTAACTTGTTCAAAAATCACTTTTAAGATGGTCAAAATTTAGTTTAGTTTTGTAATTTTTTTTGGTAAAAATCAAGATCCATACTGCTTGCATTTCCCTGGCCCATTGGGTCAAGTTATGAGTTTGTGTGGGTTTATCTTACTTCATTTTTTTTGTGTTTATTTATGTTTAATTTATATTATATTATATATATATATATTTGTTTGAGGCGTGCGTTTTTTTTTATTTCGCCTATGTGTTTGTGTGATTTATATAAAGGAAAGTTTATTTAAATACAAAGATTTGATACAATTTGAGTGGCATAAAATCTAAACCATAAGATTACCCCATGATCCGCACCCCTCACATAAAGATAAATTAATCACGTGGTTGAGAAATTATGCCTTTTGATTTATGTCAAATTTTTGTGTTCATATAACCGCTCCCTTTATATAATATGTACATAGTTGTTGTATACATGAGTTCGGGTTAAATTTCTATTTTATTTTCTTTTTATAAAGAAAATATTTATGAAAAAATTTGATAGGTGTTGGATTGTAGAGTTGATTATTAGAAGAATATATATATATAAGTATTTTGATGTGTATGTTTTATATATAATATATATAAGATAATGGAATTTTAGTGTAATTGTGTTGCTTCTTTTATACCTATGAAAAAGGGTTTCGTAAACTGTTCCACAAATCCAATTTCCATGTTGTTTTGCTGAGAAAATCCCTTCTCCTCTTATAAAATTAAATATAATATTGAGCGATCATCGAGTTAAAATCCATTCTGAATCATGCCTGCAAGTCGTTGTTTCATTTTGGGCTTATTTTGGAGTTCAGACACGTTCAGAACCAAGGTGAGTGATTAAACCCACTCACGCCTGACTAAAGTATTCTAATATTAGTTAAATTAATATCATGCTATGATATGATTGTATTGTTTGTTGTTGATAGTTATAATTGCATATTTATATTGATTGACACCAATAATTTAATTTAATTTGAGTGCTAGTATGAATTTTTCAGTTAAGTTAAAATTTGATATAGTTGCTAGTTTAAAACCACCCGACATCTGATAACTAGTAAATTTATGAACTGTGTGAATGTAATGATGTGATGATTGATTTTGATATGTTTACATATTAATGTTTATTTATGTGAAGTTACCTGCTATTCATCTTGATTTTATATGACCAGTGTTTGTATTGATTAATCCCAACCATTTACCCTAGATGTGACGGGCATCAAATAAACCCGGGATTAATCATTAAAATGAATTAAGAACGTAGGTTGAAATGATAAATACCTATGACCCTGATTTGGATTGAAATGATATATATCCTTTCCCAAATACTAAAATTAAAATTTAAGTATCACTTGGCCATAGGATAGAAAATTATATACGGACACCGGTTGGTTAAATAAAATTTGTTTTAACCATGAATTTTGAAATATTGTTTTAAAGACAAAATAAGCGATGTTTATAACTTATTTTTCCTTGAACGTGAACCTTGAATTTTGAAATATAAACAAAAAGGGGAGAATAAATTAGTATTGTAAATGAAGCTAAATAAAGTGAAATAAAACGTAAATAGAATTTATTGAAATTGAATGGTTTCACCCACCTTTGAAATTTGTTATGAATCAACATTGGTTTGAATTATATATGACTTGTGAACTTGATATTTGTTATAAATTGAAATCATTGAAAATGAGAACTTGATTATGTAACTATTGAATTAATTTGATCGAATTGAAATGAATGTAAATTGGAATTTTAATCGGTGGAATTATTAAAAATTGAGTTGGTTGAATTGAAGTTTTGAAATTTGACTTCAAGTTTAATTGAAATGTTAAAGAAACGATTCTAATTCCAACAATAGTATTTCAAAATCATTTTATAAACTATTTTAATAATAATTATTTTTCTTTATAAACTATTTTACTTTATCACTATTTTATTTTATAAATTACTTTAAATAAATCATTTTAACATTTACTATTTATTTTATAAATTACTTAATGTTTTAACTATATATTTAATAAATTTGATAAATTATATTTTAATTACAAACTATTTATTTTCAAACTATTTCAATTATATATCTAAACTATTTTAAATATACTGTTAACTATTTTAATATTCAAATTATTAAAGTTGGAATTGTTTCAAGATTTTAACTGGTTTAAATGGAGATTTTAGTATGAATAATATTCTATCTTGAATATTGAATGATTTTAAAAATCTAATATTTTGATATGAAGTATGAACCCCTTTGAAATGTAAAAGAACTGACCAGTGTGAAAAATGTAAACGTTTGGTTGTTAAAGAGACCGGGATCGGATATTGTCATACTCTCTGTCAATACCGAAAACCACTTTAACAACTGTGTACGTGGTGGAGTTCCAGAAATGGTGTTGGATGGATTTGGAGGCGATTACTGGATTTGAAGAAAGAGAACGATGATGGATAGCCTTGACCTTCGGGTCATAATTAAAATGACTAAAACAGGAGCCATACCCAGGTTAATTGAGTTAGCTACTCTGAGCAGGCATACTTCTTCGATTCCACATATATACTTGTGATTGATTGGCGCCTTTGATTGATTTTGGGGGTATGTCTGGGGTGGGCGGTAGTTGCGGCTATGCGTTACCACCGGCCTGGGTCAGCAATCCGGTAGAATCACTACTGATGGGTATTGCCTCGATGCCTTGTCATATTTATCCTGATCGAGCCCCCTACGATTTTGATTTAACGTTGTCGTATCACGGCGCATCCCTATCCGCCGACGTACTGGTGTGTTATATGCAAACTGTACGACAACGGTATAAACGGTGTAAGGGTAATAATGGTAATCCCGCTTACATTATTTTAATATGTTATATTTAACCATAGACATTATTATAATAGCATATTATATTATATAGTATTAGTTTGACGGATCCTTAAGAGATGGAAATTCCCGTAACATCTCTTAAGTTATTGCACTCATATTATTACATGAAATTTGATTTAACTAATATGAGAATGATTTAGTTCTGATCCGAGTGTTTGTTGTGTTTCTTTTTGCAATACGCTCGGGTCAGACCGAGTTGCAGTTAGTGAAGCTTCACTTGCTTTGAAGATACCATTATGAAGATAAAGATGGAGCTCAACCGACGTATTATTATTATTATTCCGCTGCAATGCATTGGTATGTTGTATGTTAATTTACTCTGATAATCGTTGTAAAATATAATAAAATGTATGTTTTTAACAGCTTCATGAACTGTTATTTATTTATTATATTTTGTCCTTTCGCTGCGAGATTATGTATTTGTTTCCTTCTTTCTTTCTTTCTTTTTTTATCCCAATAACTATCCGTATTTTTGATCTGTTTATGTCGACATTAAGGATCATTGTCGATTTGAACGGTCAAAGATCGCGGATGTTACAGTTGGTATCAGAGCTTTGGTTCAGCGAAAACCTTGGCTCTATTTGGGATTAACTCATTAGAGATAGGGTAGTAATACCCTAAAATGAATTTGAGTGTATATGAGAGAGCGTACTTGTAATTTTGATATAAAATGACTTTGCGTTGTGTTGATTTGTTCTGTTGAGTATTTATGAATTTTGGTCGGTACTTGGGACGCCAATGTATCGATAGGGATTTCTTAACACTCGAATAGGACTTATGGACATAATATTGTTTTGAATTATATTTTATGCATATATATAATTATTTGAAATTATATGAATTTTGATTTTAGTGATGATAATATTAAGTTTTCATCATCTATTACTCGATTAATTAATAATTAAAACTTTGGTTGTTGATTGGTTTAAGAAAAATCAAATATTGAAAATTTATTGATAATGAAATAAGAAGTAAAATATGAATTTGAGAATTTGATTTCGAGTGATTTTGTAATATTGATTTGCAAATGGTTTGGAATAATATATTTATATTTTAAAGGTGTTTCATGTAGAAATTGTTTTAAATGAATTATTGAAAAAAAAAGAAATAAGTGTATACCCTCTTTTCTTTGAAAATGATTTCGGTGATGAGTGCACGCATCATCGATGTTTATTTTCAAGAGTCAAAGTAGGGAGACATTTAATATTTTGTACTTTGTTTTATGGAATTGGACTTTTTTTTATAGTATGGTTTTATGTAAACGATATAGTAAAAAAAAAACCGAAAAAAAATAGTTCTTGAAATCTTGAATAAGTAATGAATTGAAACTTCTTAATATTATGAATATAAGAGAGTTATAATTAAAATAAAATTCTTAAGAATTGGATAATAAATTGAAACGAACGGTAACCATTGAACTTGTGTAATAATAAAATTCTGTTCTATAACATGAACAACTTACCAATTAACTAAGAAGTTGAATGTTATAAGAATAAGTAATAAAATAATGCACAAGTATAAGAAGGGATAATGAAAGTGAAGAAAAATTTGCTTGGTTAAATGAATATATTTGATTGGATAATTTTGTCGTTTAAATAAAATGGCAACAACTCGTGACTTGGGTAATTAATAAGTAATAAATATAATAAACCAAGCGTTGAAATTGGAAATGAACTTGTGAATGAAATATAACAAATGAAAATATGAATTGTTTAAAAGTGAAGTAAACAATGAAATCAGACAAATAAAATAGCAACATTAAAAGTAAGAACTCTAAATTTTCTTGGTTGAATGAATATATTTGATTGGATATTTTATTTATGTTTTGTTGCATTTGCTAATTCATGTGTGTTTACTGTAAACATATAAATATTATTTCTTTTATATGTTGTTGAGCATTAGTAGGTACTGGAGGCAATTTGCTTGCATTGGAGCTACTTACGCATAAAAATTTGCTTTTGCTTGCTTAAAAAAAATCGCTAATAACGCAAATGTAAGGTACGTATATCGAATTTATATATCGTATTTTGGCGTTTTATATTGTTTTCCCCATTTTGGGATGCCTTATCATTGAGATGAGATGTATATTTGAAATTATTATATATTATTGTTTTCCAGGCCTAACCGTACAAAGGAGACCTTGCCGAAATTTTTTTCGTGAATTTATGACTTAGAAATTTTGTGAAAACTTGAGTTTTCGAACCTATATTAATTTTTGTATAAATAATTGTTTCCAAGTTGAATAAGAAGTATATGATTTGATATATAAACTGACAACTTTCTCTACCTCGTCCCTTTTCGGGGACGAAAAGGTTTGAGTAGGGGAGATTGTAACAACCTCAATTTTTAGAGTATTTAATTAATGATTTAATTTAAAATTTTGGTTTATTATTTTATTTATCTATATTAATTCTTGAATTTTTATATGAATATTTAATTTGTGTAATTAAACCCTCCATTTCAATATGGAATTATATATTTAATTTTATTTCAATTTGTATTTATTGTTCTTGATATAAATATAGCAAAATTTTATTTGTTCTTTAACAAAATTTCAATTCGTATTTATTGTTGTTAATTTTATATTGCCAAAACCGTTTGTCATTTGAACTAAAAATTTGTATTGTTTTCCATTTATTTGCAAACACATTTATATTGGCTCCTTTTATTTGTTTGTAAAAAAAAATCTACATCTTTCTTTATTCTCATTAGTAGTAATACTAGCTTGAATTTGAATTGGTGAAAAATTAATTTGCGGGGACACATTTATTAATTTGCGGGGACACATTAAATTGACGTTATTTATTTGGTAATTTCCTTCTCATGTAAATAAAGATATATACATCCCTTTACATTCTCATTTGTATTAATAGTGGCTTGAATTTGAATGGGTGAAAATCAATTTGCGGGGACACATTTATTAATTAACGTTAAAAATTTAGAAAGCCATGAATGATTATTTACGGTGGTTTCTTTTTTTTTTCTCTTTACTCTATATCATCATTTTATTCATTCATGCAACCATTCCTTTTTGTTCTTCTTCTCCAAAATTCTTAGCAATCAACCATGGCTAAAATCAAGATCTTCATCTAAATCCGATGGATAAACTTCTCAAACTAAATAAATAAATAAATAGAAGCCACCTAATCCATCAATCTCTTCTCCCTTTTACTCCTTTTATTTTCTATTTTTTTTTGGCCAGATTTTGATCTGTTTTGTAGGGAGCATAACTTCCTCATACGGAATCCAAATCGACTTTACTTTTTTTTCAAATTGTGTAAAATTGAAAGAGCTAAAACTTCTGTGCAATATACTTTTTCAGATTTCTAATTTTTCTTGGCCGAAACTGCCAATCTTTTAGGTGCGTTTTTGAAGCCAGATTTCAGATCCAAATATTTGTCTGTCGCTGTTTTGATCATATCTTCTTCAAATTTTATCGAAAATTGGTTTTTCTTTTTTTAAACTGAAGAGAAAGGAATTTGCAACAACTTTTCAGTTTATGATTTTCCAAAATTCAGAATTTAACTTGTTCAAAAATCACTTTTAAGATGGTCAAAATTTAGTTTAGTTTTGTAATTTTTTTTGGTAAAAATCAAGATCCATACTGCTTGCATTTCTCTGGCCCATTGGGTCAAGTTATGAGTTTGTGTGGGTTTATCTTACTTCATTTTTTTTGTGTTTATTTATGTTTAATTTATATTATATATATATATATTTGTTTGAGGCGTGCGTTTTTTTTATTTCGCCTATGTGTTTGTGTGATTTATATAAAGGAAAGTTTATTTAAATACAAAGATTTGATACAATTTGAGTGGCATAAAATCTAAACCATAAGATTACCCCATGATCCGCACCCCTCACATAAAGATAAATTAATCACGTGGTTGAGAAATTATGCCTTTTGATTTATGTCAAATTTTTGTGTTCATATAACCGCTCCCTTTATATAATATGTACATAGTTGTTGTATACATGAGTTCGGGTTAAATTTCTATTTTATTTTCTTTTTATAAAGAAAATATTTATGAAAAAATTTGATAGGTGTTGGATTGTAGAGTTGATTATTAGAAGAATATATATATATATATATATAAGTATTTTGATGTGTATGTTTTATATATAATATATATAAGATAATGGAATTTTAGTGTAATTGTGTTGCTTCTTTTATACCTATGAAAAAGGGTTTCGTAAACTGTTCCACAAATCCAATTTCCATGTTGTTTTGCTGAGAAAATCCCTTCTCCTCTTATAAAATTAAATATAATATTGAGCGATCATCGAGTTAAAATCCATTCTGAATCATGCCTGCAAGTCGTTGTTTCATTTTGGGCTTATTTTGGAGTTCAGACACGTTCAGAACCAAGGTGAGTGATTAAACCCACTCACGCCTGACTAAAGTATTCTAATATTAGTTAAATTAATATCATGCTATGATATGATTGTATTGTTTGCTGTTGATAGTTATAATTTCATATTTATATTGATTGACACCAATAATTTAATTTAATTTGAGTGCTAGTATGAATTTTTCAGTTAAGTTAAAATTTGATATAGTTGCTAGTTTAAAACCACCCGACATCTGATAACTAGTAAATTTATGAACTGTGTGAATGTAATGATGTGATGATTGATTTTGATATGTTTACATATTAATGTTTATTTATGTGAAGTTACCTGCTATTCATCTTGATTTTATATGACCAGTGTTTGTATTGATTAATCCCAACCATTTACCCTAGATGTGACGGGCATCAAATAAACCCGGGATTAATCATTAAAATGAATTAAGAACGTAGGTTGAAATGATAAATACCTATGACCCTGATTTGGATTGAAATGATATATATCCTTTCCCAAATACTAAAATTAAAATTTAAGTATCACTTGGCCATAGGATAGAAAATTATATACGGACACCGGTTGGTTAAATAAAATTTGTTTTAACCATGAATTTTGAAATATTGTTTTAAAGACAAAATAAGCGATGTTTATAACTTATTTTTCCTTGAACTTGAACCTTGAATTTTGAAATATAAACAAAAAGGGGAGAATAAATTAGTATTGTAAATGAAGCTAAATAAAGTGAAATAAAACGTAAATAGAATTTATTGAAATTGAATGGTTTCACCCACCTTTGAAATTTGTTATGAATCAACATTTGTTTGAATTATATATGAATTGTGAACTTGATATTTGTTATAAATTGAAATCATTGAAAATGAGAACTTGATTATGTAACTATTGAATTAATTTGATCGAATTGAAATGACTGTAAATTGGAATTTTAATCGGTGGAATTATTAAAAATTGAGTTGGTTGAATTGAAGTTTTGAAATTTGACTTCAAGTTTAATTGAAATGTTAGAGAAACGATTCTAATTCCAACAATAGTATTTCAAAATCATTTTATAAACTATTTTAATAATAATTATTTTTCTTTATAAACTATTTTACTTTATCACTATTTTATTTTATAAATTACTTTAAATAAATCATTTTAACATTTACTATTTATTTTATAAATTACTTAATGTTTTAACTATATATTTAATAAATTTGATAAATTCTATTTTAATTACAAACTATTTATTTTCAAACTATTTCAATTATATATCTAAACTATTTTAAATATACTGTTAACTATTTTAATATTCAAATTATTAAAGTTGGAATTGTTTCAAGATTTTAACTGGTTTAAATGGAGATTTTAGTATGAATAATATTCTATCTTGAATATTGAATGATTTTGAAAATCTAATATTTTGATATGAAGTATGAACCCCTTTGAAATGTAAAAGAACTGACCGGTGTGAAAAATGTAAACGTTTGGTTGTTAAAGAGACCGGGATCGGATATTGTCATACTCTCTGTCAATACCGAAAACCACTTTAACAACTGTGTACGTGGTGGAGTTCCAGAAATGGTGTTGGATGGATTTGGAGGCGATTACTGGATTTGAAGAAAGATGTAACACCCCGCGAATTCTATAACTGTGAAATTCACAAATTAAAGTATAATTAATTTCAAATTAAAAAAACTAAGGGAAACGGGATATGCCATTGCGTTCGTCTCGGAAAAATACGCGAAATAGAGTCCGAGTTTTCGAAAAACGGAGTCCGTATGAAGAAGATATGGCCTTCGGAAGTTTCTGAATTAAACTTAAAATTCAAACAGAATAAAACAGCTCAGAAAAACAAGTTTAAATTCAAAAATCGGGCCCAATGGGCCAGGGCGGAAAAACACCCGCCTAACGCACCCAGGTCGACTGTGCTGTCGACCTGGTCTAGTCAGGTCGACAGGGCTGTCGACAGGCATGTCGACCTGGTCCAGAGTCAGGTCGAACCCAGCCCAACCTGGCTGGCCTATTCTATGTTGGTCGATTTGCTGTAGTCTGCTTTGTCATTAGGGCTAGGTGGCAGGCTCTAATTGGTCTCTCTTTCGAATGAATGGCTACGATCAATCCAAGCAACATCAATGGTCCTAATCAGTTCATAACCCCTATAAAAATGACCCTAGACTCAACCCTAATCTATTCATTCAAAAATAAGAACAAGGCCACCATGTTGCTGAGGAACGACTAAGAGTAGCCACCAATTGGAGAAAGGATTAGGAGGCAAATTCTAAAGCATAAAGCAACTTAATCAAATCAAATCGCATCTCCAAATTCCTAAATTGGAGAATTCGCCACACAATTGTAAGTAGAGTATTATTTTGGTATGAACAAATAATTGTGTTGGTTTGTATACTTGAATTGTGGCGATAAAGTAATTCATATTTGTGCGTTACTATGATTCATATCGATTTGGAATGTTGTATACGTTTGGATATTCTCGAATTATGTTATTCATTATGAAAAACTACATGTTTGCGGTAGTTTTATGCAAGTATACGTTTGGAATATTCGCAAATTATGTAATCCATGTTGAAGCTACATGTATGTAGTTGATTAATTGAAATTCATGCAAGTTTGGGGTTTTGCTACTATGCCATCATAATGTATATTGTTGTACATAAATCATTTTGTACGTAATTGGAACAAATTTGGGTTATTATAGTTCATATGAAACTATGTTGAAATTTTGGCATCATGATCTATGTATTAAGCCATGCTTTGTACTAGAAAAACCTATTTGCAAACTTATGAATATGACTAGGCTATGATTGATATTTTGCCTAATTGAAATCCATGATTATATTGTTAACAAGAATTATATGATGACATATGTGGTACATAGCTAGGTTAGATTCAAAAATCCCTTTTGCAAGTTTTCATGACTAAAGTAAAAACCATGATTTCATGTTAGAAATATGTATGCCATGGTTATGTGAATAGATTTAAAATTATGATTAAGTTGAACTATACTTTTGTGTTAATAACAAAAGTAAGCACCTTTGTAAACATGTAGTAATCTTATGAACATGACTTGCTTATGTTTGACATTATGCCTGAATAAAAATATAGGTTTATGTTGTAGTTAAGCCTATGTGTCAATAGTGATATTCTTAACTTAACTACAATTTCACATGGTTTGATTCATGTCACTTATGCTTTATGACCAAAGTATATGTTACCACTATGCAAGTACACCAGTTTCTATTTTGTAGTTCCAACGTCACATTGCAAGTTCATGCGTTCACACTCCCCTTTTTGTGTATGTAATCACGCTTTAAGCCTCCCCTTTTCTTATGGCTAAGTTGGGCTTAAAAAGGCTAAGCCCAACATATATATAATAAACGGACGTGTTAAACGGGGGAAAATAACGTTGGGTTAAATTTATTAATAAATGAAAATATAAAGTAGAAGGGCCCAAATTCAGGTATGGGTTGGGCCCATGATTGGTGTAACCTTTACACCATTAACTTAATAATGGGCCGCAAATATTTACATATAAGAAAATAAAGAAGAAAGACAAAATATGTAAATGTAGAACATACGATGTGTTTAACCCGAGGTTGGATTGAGTTGTGATGTAAACCTGCCCGGAACCGCCCGGCTGTCCAGTGGTCACAACAATACCTATCCAATGTGGGAGGTTAAACATGGAGCCCAAT
Organism: Allium sativum; assembly: GCA_030737875.1. Lineage (NCBI taxonomy): Eukaryota > Viridiplantae > Streptophyta > Magnoliopsida > Asparagales > Amaryllidaceae > Allium > Allium sativum. The sequence continues at coordinate 161,208,856 of CM060925.1, forward strand.
AAGGACCCGAGGTTAGACTGAGTTGTGGCGTAAGACTGCCCGGAACCAACCGGCAACAGGCAGCCACAACAATACCTGTCTAATGTGAGAGGTCAAGGCTTTAATAAGACAATTAAGGCTGAGTCAGGATTGTTAGGATTAAGTGAACTAAAGACTTAATCAAAATGGAACATGCTAAACTAAACGGACTGGTGGGGGTTAGGTTAGAAAACACTTAACCAACTTAGCATGTTGGCTAGAGATAGAAAACCTAGTAACGGGGGACCCTTTTCAGCAGTAACCCTAGAAGGTGTATCAGGATACTCTGAAACTAGGCAGGGTGGGGCACGATTACTGGGCTGATTGTAAGAGGTCAAATCGACGGCGGTGGTGTAGCAGTGTAGGTTCTAACGGGGTGCGGGCGTGCACACACTCCGGTGCAGAAAAATAAGGCACTGGACACCAGTAGCATACCTGTGCATTCTAGGATTGTGTCGGGCCGCCACCATGGGACTTGATACACCCCATGGTGGGACCAGCATAGGTAACTACAACATCGGGGGCCGTAAGACACATGTAACTATGCGAGTAGGAGCCGATCATCATAGAATGGATCACATCACCCTGATTATGGGGGTGCCAGTTGAGAACTAGTTTATATGGGTTCAGAGATTAACATGGGGTACGATAGTATATTCGACCCTAGACCCTAGACAGAATAGCACTAGACTTACTCAGGCTTTATGTCTGACTCTACTTTTCTTTCGTCTTCTTTTCTTCCGTTCCCCCCCCCCCCCCCCCCAGGTCCACAGGGAGGGAACACTGCAGCTTGACCAGCCTTAACATCCAGCTTGAAGAAGAGAAATGTATTGCTTGGACCTTTTCGTTTTGAACTATGGCTTTGGACAACCACTATGGGGCTTTTGCAGTTTATCTATGTTTTATTTATGCTTCTTTAAATAATGTAATCAAGACAGATTATGGAAGTGTTATGTTACGTTTTTTTTCTTGGAAAAGATGTAAGACAATTATGGTGATGTTGTTGTAGCACGTATTTGCTTTTATGAAATAAAAGTTGCTGTTTTCCGCTGTTTACAAATATGTGTTCTTATATCTGTCTTGTATATCTGTGACTTATACTTATAAACCTCCACCAAAATTAGGGCATTCCCTTTGAGAGTGACCCTAACGGAGGTGGGGTGTTTCAAAAGAGAACGATGATGGATAGCCTTGACCTTCGGGTCATAATTAAAATGACTAAAACAGGAGCCATACCCAGGTTAATTGAGTTAGCTACTCTGAGCAGGCATACTTCTTTGATTCCACATATATACTTGTGATTGATTGGCGCCTTTGATTGATTTTGGGGGTATATCTGGGGTGGGCGGTAGTTGCGGCTATGCGTTACCACCGGCCTGGGTCGGCAATCCGGTAGAATCACTACTGATGGGTATTGCCTCGATGCCTTGTCATATTTATCCTGATCGAGCCCCCTACGATTTTGATTTAACGTTGTCGTATCACGGCGCATCCCTATCCGCCGACGTACTGGTGTGTTATATGCAAACTGTACGGCAACGGTATAAACAGTGTAAGGGTAATAATGGTAATCCCGCTTACATTATTTTAATATGTTATATTTAACCATAGACATTATTATAATAGCATATTATATTATATAGTATTAGTTTGACGGATCCTTAAGAGATGGAAATTCCCGTAACATCTCTTAAGTTATTGCACTCATATTATTACATGAAATTTGATTTAACTAATATGAGAATGATTTAGTTCTGATCCGAGTGTTTGTTGTGTTTCTTTTTGCAATACGCTCGGGTCAGACCGAGTTGCAGTTAGTGAAGCTTCACTTGCTTTGAAGATACCATTATGAAGATGAAGATGGAGCTCAACCGACGTATTATTATTATTATTATTCCGCTGCAATGCATTGGTATGTTGTATGTTAATTTACTCTGATAATCGTTGTAAAATATAATAAAATGTACGTTTTTAACAGCTTCATGAACTGTTATTTATTAATTATATTTTGTCCTTTCGCTGCGAGATTATGTATTTGTTTCCTTCTTTCTTTCTTTCTTTTTTTATCCCAATAACTATCCGTATTTTTGATCTGTTTATGTCGACATTAAGGATCATTGTCGATTTGAACGGTCAAAGATCGCGGATGTTACAAAACATTCCTAGAATATAAATTATTCAAACATGCTACTCATAAAAATTCATGACTTCAAGATGGATGTTCATACAAACCTGTAGTTAGCTCCTTAAAATTGAAAATTGGGAGAGAGCGAAATGAACCAAAATGAGTCATATTTATGCATAATTCAACAAATATAATATAGGTATGCAATTCTGTAAATAAAAAATGGTATTAAATCTAAAGTATAGGCGAATATTGACATGCATGTAGCAATAAAAGAATTCCAAAATGAATACATTTTTCAATAGCATGAATAATGGGTACAGATGCACACAAAAATACAAAAATTAGTTCATCATGCTTTTAGGAAAAAAGAAACAAAAACATGTAATACATACCTCGGCCTTGGAGTTCATTCACAGAAGAAACAGTTGGGGGTTCTAATTTGCAATTCAGACCAATCAATCGCCATTTCTTGGAGATACAACTTTAATTTCAGTGTGAACCTAAATGATTTGGAGGAAGAAGAAAACGAATTCGAGCCACTAAACTCACTCCGTCCTTTTCTAGCGTTACACAAACACCTGGATTTAGACAGGATTTGGATCCGAAAAGCATATGGATTGTAATTTGAAGAGAAGTGGGGAGTAGGTATTGACTTAATTACAGGGAGGGACGATGTCGCAGTGCTTCTTCATGTTCGCCGCGGTAGGTTGAGGGATCTTGAATTTCAGGCGATTGATGTAATGGAGGGTTGTTTATTAGGGAAGAAAACATCGGCGTTAAAAATGGTGAGAAGTGAGAACCGAGAACTGATGAAAGAAAGTGGGGGAGAAAATGGAGAGCGTGTTGAAATTTTAGTCGTGGTCAGAACGTGGAAAGGGGAAATTACCGATACACCCTCTTTTTTTTTTGTTTCTATTATTCTTTGTACAGAACAGAATGGACTGATTGGGAAGTCCTAAAAAGCTTCACCATGCCAAATGTATTTGTATTATTAGTAAAGATATATATATATATGTATATATATATATCATTTTATTTTAAATGTGTTAACATATAACATTTGTAAAAATATACTTTACGTTCCAACCGCGTGTCATAACATTAGTATATACAAACAAAATTAATTTTATGACTTTTTGTAATGAAAAATATTATATATGTACATAAATATATTTTGTATTACAATATATTTATACACATGCATGTATTAAGGCAACATACAATATATATACAAAATGAGCTAATGTATCTGCTGTAACGTAAATCTCAGTATTTACATATCAAAATTTTATACCCTTCACACCACATGCGCGAGCGTGCGCGCGCACACACACACACATGTGTGTGTGTGTGTATATATATATATATATGTTACATGCATATAAATCAAATCAGTCGAATTAAATTTATATAACAAAATATTCTAATTTAATCTAGACGGGCACCAGTGTCCAAGTGGTTAAGATACTCTGCGTTATGCAAGATGTCATAGGTTCGAATGCCACTTTGTGGGATTTAACCCACTTGTCATGTAGTATGTTATATACTACCTTGACTTGTATATGATGTACCAAATTTTAAAAAAACTATTCAAATTTAAATAAAATACATGATTCTATTTAATCCAAATTTAGGAATCTTCTAAAGAAACTACATTATAAGCCTAATAAACATATAATATAATAAAAATTGAAATTTACATGTAACTTCCACTAGGAGATGGCCTAATTCCAACAGGATGAAATAGATATCAAGAGTTAGGGATGAAAGCCTGTGAATTCGAAGATTCAAGGTATGAAAACAATAACTATAGAGTCATATATTATTATGTTAAAAGTCCTAGTAGCACTTTCTTGATCTCTCTCGAATTTTCAAAAATATTTGTAAAGTCCATTTTCTACCTTTTTAGCGATTTTAAATATCCTAATTTTTGGAAATAATTTTCAAGAATCCATGTTTTAAATAATTAACATAGTTTTTAAATGATTTTTAAACTCTTTTTTTAGATTATTATATTTCCAATAATTAAGTTTTTTAAGTATTTTATAATATCTTTAGTTTATATATATGATTTTAGTTTATGACTTCTGAATATTGTTGATACTTAAATATATACTATAAAATTTAAATATGTACTCACTTAACTTTACATATTAAATTTCAAAAGAAATTATTGCTTAAATCCTTTATACAGTTGTAACGTCCCACTTTTCAGTACAATTTAGGCTGACATTTTACTGCCACAGCCAACCCAAATTACACAGAAAAGCAGAATGTTAAGAGAAAGAAATTAGAGGATAAGAGAGAGAGAAAGAAATATTAGAATAGAAGAAAGAAGAAGAACATCATAATCTCACAGCGTAACAAATAAAATATATAATAGAACAACATGTCTTTACATAAAAGAGAATCTGTTTACAAATACCAATCATCAGAGTACAACATGAATCAGATACAGCGGAATAACTTTGATTAACTAATGGTGAAGCCTCCTGCTTCCAGCTCCTGAAACTCCAAGCGAAAACTAACCTGTCAAATATGTTCGGTCTGACCCGAGCACATTTTGAAGCAAAACAAAAACACCCGGATTAGTCTGAAATACTTTCAGTGCTAAATTCACATCAAACAATCGGTTTAACTTTAAAAATTCTTTTTGAAAGAAAAGGATAATAGTAAGACCAGCCCACACATAAATACAGACGGTTTTTACCTTACTATAACCCAAAACATTTTTGAAAATCAATACTTTTCTAACATTATAATAGTGTCTATCAATTCATAAATAAATAGCAATCTAGTGGAAAGCTTACATCTCACGCTCCACATATATAATATACAATCAAAACCGCGGGCGCTTATTGGAGATTGGATTCCGACTATGACAAGGTATGGGACTACCTGCCGATAGTGTATCTCTAGAGGCGAATACACAGGATTCAACAAGAATGTCTTGCAACCTGGCCCACACAAGACCGACCACTAATTTCGCTTGAGTGTATCGAATGTATATCACCAACGGTTGGGATCAGCAAACGTTTTCCAAAAAGGGACAGCATCGAAATAGATTAAAGAAGGAAATGGATTTTCTCTAGATAGGTGATTATATACCCTAATGGGAGCGACCCACATAGCCATGCTGCCTGCCCGATTTTTGTCATTTCCCGGTTGATGAGGCTTGAGGTAATCACGTATCTTTTGGAATGCCTGTCCACCATTCACTATGAATGCCACATTGTCAAATCTGCCAGAAATTACTAATTGATTTCCACAAAAATAATCGGGTTTGTAAAGTTAAGAGAAGGTGTATATTCCGCCGCCACAGAAATACGTTTGAGAAAATCAATGTACGTAATCCCTTTGGAAATACTCTATCAGACATCCGTCCATTCAAGTCGTCCTAGGACTGGGCAAACCGAATGCACCCTCCTACTACATCCTACGAATCACCATATGGATCAATAGCGAGTAGTCCTTGCAAATCCATTGATCTCAATCACGACCGAACCACAGTATATCTTTGGCTGCAGACCAAAGATTATAAGTAGTTCTTCCGTTTTGAATATCAACGATCTTCAATTACTCCATCTTTATTCCATGGAAGTTAGCTTCGTACGTAATGTTGATTCGAAGTGGTTTTGGGTCTAGATCCCATCCCGGTCTCTTCGAAACAACACGTCAATAGGTCTACTACAATATTTCATTGATAGTTTGGTGTTTTAACTATTAGTGTCAAACCAGTACGGTCAAGTATATTGGCAGCTCATGTTCTCATTTTTAAAACCGTTCATTAAAACTCTTTATCAAATCATTTAAAATCATTCTCTAGACTTAAAGCTGATTCCATTTAAATATCTTGCCAATTCATCTTTTGTTTCGCCATTTGGAAACAATACCTCTCGTTTATTCTCACTTCGCTTTATTCTCCTTAAATTTTGAAAATATTGTTATAACTCCAGCAACCATTTATTTCCTTAATTCTGGAAATGTCCATATATTAATATATCGTCAATTCATGCATATAATTCCATTATCAATTCTTATATGGTAAAAACCCTGTTAAATGACACATGTTTTCATATTAAAACCTAATAGCTTTAACTACATAAATCCAAATATTTATTTCTGTTTCAAAATTAATATAATCCTTCCATAATTTTTTATTATTTTAAATAAATATACCTTTCTCATATTATTACCATTTTCTAGAAAATGGTGTTATATAAATAACCTATAGGTATAGTTAAACTATATGTCTCCACCCGGACTAAAACAATGTTAATGTACATTGTTTACTTTAAAACTTATTGTATTAAATTCAATTTCAAACCTTGCAAATGAATTGCAAATGTTTACGAGAATAATAACTCATTTCCAAACTCCTTTACCATTACGAACTAATACCATTCCTCGATAATAGTGGAAGTCGGTCAAGTTGGGGTATTTTATTTACCTCTCAGACCTTAATCGACATGTTCTTATCTCAGAGTAGATAGAAGTTCGTAACTTAAAACACACATTCTGATTAGATCTTACTTCCTATTTAAACCATGGTTTATGATCCATATCTTTCCTTTTGAACATTTCAATCGACCATTGCCATTTTACTTAATATATAATTAAGTAAATCATTTACTCAAATATTAACCATTTGTTTCAAAACTTCTGTATAGTATTCGATTCATAACTTTGATTATATTACATTAATCCATTCGCTTATATCTTTTTCCCAAAAACCTTTCCATTATATAATCTAACTTTGGATTTATAACCATAATCCCTTTTTCAATTTCTTTTATCGAAAACATTAATTATCTCTTTTTACATTTCAAATTTTGATTATGCCATTTACTCAATTCAGTTCTTAAGTAAAATGTTTATTTAAAGCCTTTGCCTCAGTTTTGAACTTCAAATCCACTTTGCTTATAACATGGATTTGTTCACTAATACTTTATCCAAAATTCTTTAGCATCATTAAAACGAATGTTGACTTCATAACACAAACCCTTATTAACTTCTTTATCCTAATGGATAAGTACTTCCAATTACATGTTTTACAATTCTTCCCTTTTGTTTAAGATTCGAACAGAATCTTTATTTTATACTCAAATTCCTTTTATACCTTGTTTATGCAATTCGGGTTATAAAATCCCTTTCCATTAGTTTCTCTCAAATTTACTAGATCTAATTACTTTCTTAAATGAATTTTATTTAATATTAATTAACTTCGTCATTTTATGAAGTAAACCCCTTTTTTTCTTCATTAACCGAAATAGTTTGGTTACCTTTCTTAATAAGTTATTAAGCTAATAGTTTATTTCATAAATAGTAAATTATCCAATAATTACCTTAAATGTATTTAAATTAAGGTTAAAAGATTTTTTTTATTAATCATTAAGTTTGATCCATTCTTCACTGAAACTATTCTTTATGAAGTTAATTTGAAAAATATAATTGGTTAAACAAAAACTCACTTAATTGTTTTCTTTGGAACAAATATTCTAAACGAGCAACTCTTTCGTCAGTCTCAGTCTTTCTTATGTGTTAAAACATAGGCTGTTATAATAAAAACCCTTTTAACATTTCTTTATAAAATAAGGTCATAATTGTCAATTTATTTAAAACTTTATATTTAAATAACTAAAATAAAATTTAAAACTTCGATTCAGTTAAAAATAAATTTCATAACTTAGAATACATCAATTCGCCTGACGGTGAATTACTGTTTCGAGACGATGAATTTAGACCATCTACTGCCAATTACCCAATCTACACTGCATATTGATTTAAAACATGATAATCGTTGAATTTAGATTCAACAATCAATGATTATCCAGTCATCGAAATCTAAATAGGATGTGATGTAAATTGGGATAAACAATTCATGAAAACAACAACTAATATATGATTTATTTGAGGAATCCGATTGGATTCCTCCAACCTATTCTTCCCTGCACAATAGTTTATAATATTGTTTATCACTAACAAATGAAATCAGAATTATAGTATAACGCAAACAACATTCAAACAATAAAAATCATCCATAGCGTCCATTCAACCAATTAAGGATAAATATTAATGATATGAATTTAACACATCGCAGTATTTTAGAAGTGTGAGAGTTAACTCACCATTTTTGTTTCTGATGATGTTGCGTCGCTTTATATAGTTTCAAATTGACGTTTAAAACTACGTAAAATCCCCATGGCCTCAGAATCACTCCATTTCAGCTTGTACATATCGGCACCATGATTACGAACCCATAGGTTCCAGTTTCGTCCAATTCTGTTCACAGATGCAAAAGTTATTCGTATTCCAGCGTTTGAATTAAATTGAAATGGTTTAATCTTTAACTATAGTCATTAATTAAATTAAATATTTAATTAATAATTAGTTTTAAGTTAATTAACTATACCTTTAATTACCTTTATAATTGTGGTCCACGTCACTAGTCAAATGGTCAACCTGGTTTTCAAACCCGTTCTCTTCCTTTACAGCTAAAACCCGATACCTTGTTTTCAATTGAAAACCGACATCTGAAATCCCCCACCATCTATCCTTTCATATCCTCGCCTCAGCCACTAGTGACCACCGAAATGGCCACCACCGATCTTGCCGAGACTCTGACTCCAAGCCCTTCCTCCACGGCCAACGCCAGTCCCTAGTTCAACTCCTAATCGCCAGAACCCCACCACAAACGAAAATTGCCTCGATTTAGTTTTATCCGGCCACTAACTACCAGAGCACCTCAGACAGCCGCCACCACTTTCGTCATCGCCTGCCCTTCCACCCCACACTGACCTCGCCCCCTCTGATGACCGAAACTCCTCCTCCCTCACAAAAACCCAATCACAACCTCAAACAAATAAACACAGTACAACGCCCTCCTTCAAAAAAGCTCCACCGCCGTCCTCAGATCATCTAACAACCCAAGACCGATGCTACGACGACCCCCTCTGACCCAACCTCCTGTTCGACCAACTACAGCCACTTCCGGCGGTCCACATCCCCACCAAGATCCCTTAAACCAAACACAGCCTCGAAAAAGACACACAACAAAGCATCCTTGTTTAACTCGCCTGCCAGCCCTCCTCCGATCACCTGAAACCGCCTCACCACAACCTAACGACGTGTCATCCCCCCTTCTACCTTCGACTGACACAGCTTTGCCCAATTCCTCCCGAGCTCGCCGGAATCGACCAGAAACCATCATTACTTCCGGAAAATACAACACCCAAAAGTTCCTCTGTTCAAAATAATGGATCCCCCAATTATAGATCGCATCATACAATTTGTACAAGAAATCGAAGGTTACTTTAGCTATATATCACCCATGTAATTTATTGGATTTATAATAATTTAGTTGAATTATTTTTGAATTTAGAAGTGGAAGAAATTTACTGGTTTGAGGCAAGAATGGACAGGAAAGTAGAAAAGTGATTTTGTTGTAGAGAAGGGTCACGGTGGGTTTAATTTATAGGTAAAAATATAATTTTTTTATATTATTTTAATTATTTTATTTCTGATGTGATGGAAGATTTTTATTTGATGCGACTAACGATTTTTATTCATACTTATCGCAATTCCAAACACTGTTTATTGGTTACTGTGATCACACACGAACTCCAATCGCTACCATAATGGATGACATTATATAATTTGAAGTTACGGTCCTAATGAATCTTGTTTCGACGAATTCCGAGTCCATTTGTGAAAACGGTGCTCATTCGTATCCAAACAGACGATTTATTTGCATTTTATTTTGCGCTCACAGAATAACTCCGTTTGACGTGCAACTTGAAATATAACAATAATTTGCTGTTACGGTCCCAATAAAATTTGTTTCGCTGAAAACGGAGACTGTTTGAATAAAGTCCCTTTTAAAAGGTCCAGATTTAATCAAAATAAACCAATTTTAAAGTACCTCAATATAACAATATAAAAATATTATCATCGCCCATATCCAAAAAGAATTTCACATATTTTCAAAATAAAATATCCTGGGTTGAATTTTGAGCCATAACGATATTTAATAAATTAAAATCCCTTTATTTTTATATAATAAATCGCTTTATTATATAATCGAATTCCATAGCGACTATTTAAAAATTTGATTTGGCCATAAAACAAAATCTACGATATGAAAACTCTGTTTTTCTCCTTCATTAGAAAATTATTGTTAAACAGATTCGGACGTTTCTTGTTTCGAAGAAATCCAACTAAAATTGGATCCTGTATAACCAATTAAAGTCCAAAACGCTATATTACGAACTACCACGCCACTGCAGTTCATTATATAATTAAAATTAAAATTTAAACGTTTATACAGCGCTCAGTAAACGAAGTCGTAAAAAAATTTAAATCTAAACTCAAATAAATCCTCTTACATTACCAAATCATGTAACAACGCAAATTCACTCAATTTCGACTATCCTGAAATTAAATTATTATTTATATTATTAAAACAAATTAATTATCCAAATTTATTAAATCTGAACCATTTAAATTCAAATCGATATTTAAAACAAATTAAACATTAAATAACATGGTTAAAAATTAGGGTCGTTACATTCCTTCCCCCTTAAAATAATTTCATCCCCGAAATTACTAAGTAAGAAGAATGCTACAAACCCATTATATTTCAAAAATCTATTTTAATTAAAATCATTACTTTTTAAACTTTAATTTAAAACTCCAACTAACTTTAATCAAAAAACTATTTTATTTCTTATTAACAAAAATTTCCAAAAATATCAACAACAAAAATCTAACACCTGAAATTTTGGAATTTTTTTGACAGAATCTGTCTTGTACGGAGGGACATCTGCAATATTGCATGTAAAATAAATACATTCATCTCGACCAACACGGTCGGAAAAAAGGAAAAATCCAATCGAAACCCAAATCAAAACCCAAAAATTCATATTTTACTTAGGCGTGCCTTTTTTGAATGTTATTATGCAATAAGCGATAAACTATAAGCGAGCTTGCTCAATTACTATGCAGCTCCAATTATACTGGATTCGGTTAACTGCAGAATCTTCTTGGGCATAGTTTAAAGATAAATTTGCTCTTCTGTACCTACTCTCAACTCTAATGAACTTCATTGGTTTCAAAACAATACCAGCCAAATTCAAATATCCATACCATCCTGGGTTTAAATCAATTTATTCAAGACTAATGTAACGTCCCGAATTTTTTGGCCATTTAAAATATAATGTTTAAATCAGTTTATATATATTATATTTGAAATATAATGGATTTTAAATCGAATTTATAGAGTTCGAATATATATATTTATATATTAATTAAAACGAGCTCGAAACGCCGCGGTGGTTCGAAATTTTCATTTCGAACTTTAACTGAATATACAGGATCCAATATAAGGCGGATTTCTGTGAAAGGAGACACGTTTGAACCGGTTCGATTATATGTTTCTAATGAAAGAGAAAATTCGAGATTTCAGCTTATAGATTTCAAGTTATGACAAATTCAAATTTTCAAATAGTCGCTGTGAAATCGTTTTTAATTTATAACGATTTATTTATTAACATTAAAGGATTTTTATGTAAAGGGAATACCATTTGAAACCAGAAATTTTAATGTTGAGTTTTGAACTCTATACTGATTGAATTGAAATTGTTTGTTTTAAATAATATGATGATGTTAAATTATTGTCTTTAAATTTAGCGGTTCAAATTTAATGTATATGGTATCGACAACATTGATAACTAAAACCCCCTAAAGCTTTTAGGCTACATAAAGTTATTAATCAGGAAATTGGCATATTGGATAGAGGGAAGCTGTAACGTGAACTTGATGCTTGAGCTTTCGAAAAGGTCTGTAGAAACATAGACACATGTTTAATTTGAAGTACCCTTATGTATATAGATTATAAGAAAACGTTAATTAATCCCAATTTATAATTCAGTTTATACATGACCAAAAGAAGTTTGAGGGGCCTAAGTAAGCCTACTGAGAATATTGGACACTTTGGTCATAGCGGCTCATTATTCTCGGCTCATTCTTCTCTGTTGGAGCATGGACATAAAAAATGTAGTGGCAACTGAAATGAACCCAAAACTACAGTCAGGTGATCAAGTTGGAGGAAGTTAGGTAAAGATGGATGCCAAGTTCTTAGTAACTGACAAGCTGGAGATAAAACCATTCTCGACATTATGTGGGTTTCAAACCATTAAAGAGTGCAACGCTGCACTAGCTGCTTCAGAAGAGACTGAAATATGCATTATTATCAATACAAATGACCAGTATACGATTCAATTATAAATACAAATGTGGCATGTCTTGTTCTTTCATAGAACAGAATAATCTAAACAGCTAAAAAAAATATAGGTACACAGCTAACTGAACAGTGAAGAGAAAATTTCTCAAACCATCCAATCTTAACACAAGAACAGCTAAGAAACAGCTAAAAATAAATGTACACACCAAATCTCTTCAAGAGATTTACTGCAGAAGAAGAAAAAAAACAAGCAGAAAATCCATATTACAGTCCCAAAAATTTTCGATCTGAATTAACAACACATAGCTAAATAGCTATGTTCTTACATCACAATCTTTACAGAAAATAACAGCTAAGAGAAACAAATATATGAATATATTTACATACAAATTCCTATGGACAGAATCGAACAACTTTTATATATACAGGAACGTCACATTTCAATCACTGTTCCATATATTTAAAAATGAAAATAAAATCTACAACACAGTTTTCAAATCTCTGGATAGAAGTAACAGGTCATAGCCTAAACCTAAATGTCATCTAATCTATATACACAGTACAACCAATATCCAAAACAAAATCCCATATCGATTCTGCAAAGATCCATCACGCAGTTATCATTTTCCCATCATGGTACATATGAATCTGAAAGGGAAAAAGGAAAAATCGCTTCAGCTTGTAGTAGCTGAACCTAAGCTATGAACAGCCATAATGGACGTTGATCATATTGGAACCAAACTAACACTATAAATATGGGTCACGCAGAAGTGTTTCATCATCCCAAACAAAAACCGAACCAATACAGTCAACCAGAAATAGTTCGAAACCGCAAGAATATATATATATATATACTGAAATTTGAAATCAATTTAAAAACTTATCTTTGATCGTGGCTTTTGACGAATTCGAGGACCTAGGGTGGCCTCGTGTTGATTTTCTAAAGCCTGTAGTAGGGAGCCGCTGGGATTTGGGGGGTTTGGAGTGGACTGGCGGAACCATGGTGGCTGTGGAAGTAGTGGTAAGGTTCATCGTGAATCATTGGAGGAGGTCGAAGGGGGTTTAGGCCGATCGAGTTGAAGAGGGAGGAGGGAAGATCGGAGGGAGGGGTTACGACGCCGTCGAACAGGAAAAGGGGATTAGGGTTCTTAATTTTGGTCTTGAGATAATTGGTGGAGGCGACTGTGTGAATGAGGAAAGGGATCGGAAGAGAGGGTTTTAAGGTGGACGCGGGTTGTGGGCTTTGGGCCGAAGGATTAAAAGGTAAGGGCCTTATAATAAATAATATAAACCATGTTTTAAAATTTAATTTAGTTTATAAAATTCGTAATACGATTTCTCACTCATACGTTAACAGTTTTTAGCACGATCAGTTGCATTGGGACTGTAGAGACGGGAGGATCGAGATGGAGCAGGTCTAGTTCAGATCAAAAGCCACTGGAAATTTTAGTCGAATTAAACGTTAGTTTGATTTGACCGAAACAGACTGTTTCTCGATAGATTCAAATCCAAGTGAGTTAAACTCACTCAGCTCTTCCCGTTATATTTTATATAAATTGGGTTTTTATTTTACGTGTTCTGATTATTAGTGGTTGACTGTTTGCTGGTTGTATATATATACTGTTGATTCAACAAATGAAATTAAACGATCATTTAATTTCAGAAAATACCCACTGTTTTGAGTTGACCCACACAAAGTAATTTCCCTTGACTAGTCACTTTTATAAAACGTGTTGAAATTGTTTGAATTGTTTTGAATGATTTGTTATTGGATTGATGGTCGTTATAGAAATTTATCAGAATGAACGAATGATTGAATTTGATGGTCGTTGAACCATACTTCAATATTCATTCTGATGTTCACAAATGTATAGAATTGGCAGGGTAATTAGCATCACATGACCCATAAATCAATCAGTTTATAAAATATGGATTTTATTGACGAGTAATCGGAAATATTGAAGTTATAAATATATTCTTGACTAAAATAGGTTTTGAAAACTATTTAAAGAAAATAAATATGGATTATTTATTAATTAAAGTTTATAGGTAATTATGGAATTGTTTTGGAAAAACAAATTCTTTTGTTAACAAGAATTATTTGCAAATGAGCAAGTGATAACCTAGTGGTTAAGTACTTGATTAATTGCGTTAATTAAACAGTTAAATGAAGGTATTTAAATTAATTTTGTTTTAATTAATTTAAAAAGGTAAATTAACTAGAATGAATTGGAGGAGTAATCGGGTTTTGAATTGACCAAGTCAATAATGTAAACTAAGTTGGGTTCTATAATTAGTCTGGGATGAACTAAATAAATTCATTCAACAAATGGTTGTTTGAATACTAGGAAGATTTTAAAGAGATCTTATTATTTATCTTTGTAAATAAAATTGATTTTACGATAATAAATGTAAAATAAATTACTTGTTTTAATTTAATTAATTACTTCTTAAATGAGATATATTTAAGCAAGTAATTGTTTTGGAGATATAAAGGGGTTTAGATTAGACCTAAGATGGATAAACAAGGTTTACAAATGGAATGTGAGTTAAATGTTGATTTAAAAGGGGAAATACTTGATAATGTTATCGAGTTAATTCAATAGGATTTAAAAGGGGTTTCCCGAAAGAAAAGGAAATTGGTAAAGGGGATTGATTTGAGCTAGGTAAACAAGGTTGGAAATAGGATTTTGTAATTTAGTTTGTAAAACGAAGTCATTGGAATAAGTCAAAAGTAAATAAAGTGATGTCAATAAGGAACTCTTTAAATAACAATTTAAGTGATATTAATTATATTAAAGAAAATTTCCAAAAGATCAAGAATACTGTAAAGCGATATTTTAAATAGTGGGATGTGTTTAATATCGGTTCTTGAATTACAACTCGTATTATCTGAAGATAAGAACGTTGTTAATCAAGGTCTGAGAGGTAATTAAAATACCCCAACTTGAACGACTTCGGGGCTATCTAAGGGTGATACTAGTTGGTAATAGCAAGAATGTATGATAAGATTTTCAAAGTAAAGGAAATGATATGAGATGATATTTTCCCTGGTAACATAATTAAAAGGAGATTGGGTGATAATTCAAATGTAAGGGAATGAGATATAAAAAGGGTTATTCTATAAGAATAAGGACTTGATATTTTTTTCCAAGTGACGTGAACAAATAAGTTGGCCTAACGTCAAATAGTAAGTGGAAATGATCTCTCAGTTGTAATAAAGTAAAGGTTATAGTAAATGCTTTGGAAATAATAGTCGAGTGGAAATATTGGATATCATATATATATTCTTTCAAAATGAAATGGTTTTGCATATATCAGTATATTAAGTGATAAGTGAAAGATTTTTCCCAATATTTGAATATTCAAGTTTAATTAATTGTAATTAAAGAAGCCAAGTGATGCTGAGTACCAGATCGGTGAATCTATTTTTGTGATTTCATGGATGTTTACTTGATAGTTAAATAACCGACTATCAAGTCTGACCTTTATGATTTTTGGTATGGAAAGACCGGGATCGAATGAATATTCGAAAACCATTCTGACCAACAAATACGAAATATATAGAAGAGATCAGACGACGATCGAGATGGAGCATTTGAAGACCATAGATCTTCATAAAGCGGAAAAACCACTTACAATCTCTGATTCGACCCGGAGATATACTGGGGTTCTGTCGTGGTTGGAATGTGTGGATTGCAAGGACGATCGCTACTGATCCATGGGGTGATTCCTATATTGGATGTAGTAGGAGAGTACCTTCGGTTCAACCTGTTCCTGGATGACTTGTATGGACGAATGTCTGACAGAGTATTTCTTAAGAGTCACGTACGTTGATTTTTACAAACGTATCTCTGTTAGTGGCGGAGAGGGGAACCTCTCTAGCTTAACAACCAGAATATTTTTATGGACGTCAATTAGTGATTTGGCGGATCTGACGATGTGGCATTCAAAGTGTATGATGACCAGATGTGTTCTGACCTCAAGCCTCATCAACCGGGAAATGACAAAAAAAATCGGGCAGGCAGCATGGCTATGTGGGTCGCTCCCATTAGGGTGTATAATCACCTATCTAGAGAAAATCCATTTCATTCTTTAACCTATTTCGATGCTATCCCTTATCGGGAGACGGTGGTTTGAGCCCAACCGTTGGTGATGTACATTCGATACACTCAAGCGAAATGAGTGGTCGGTCATGTGAGGGCCGGGTTGCAAGACGTTCTTGTGGAACCCAGTGTATTCGCCTCTAGAGATACACGATCGGCAGGTGGTCCCATACCTTTTCGCAATTGGAATCCAATCTCCGGTAGGTACCCACGGTTTTGTTTGTATATATATGTGGAGCGTGAGATGCAAGCGTTCCACTAGATTGATATTTACTTGTATTTAGACACTATTATAATATCAAAAAATATATTGATTTCAAAAAGGTTTTGGGTCATCGTAAGGTAAAAACTGTCCGTGTTTATGTGTGGATTTGGTCTTATGATTATCCTTTGCTTTTAAAAAGAATTATAACTTTAAAAATCAAGTTGTGTGATACCCTTAATGCTGTGTGAGTTTTTTTCTCACTCTGGTTCACCAGACTGACCCGGTGTTTTGTAAATGCTCGGGTTAGCCCGGGGTGTACAGGTTCAGGTTATCAGGTACTGTGAAATCCAGAGACGAGTTGGGAATGTTCAGACGAATGTATTCTCGTATGCATTCCGCTGGGTGATTATATATGAGGACATATTATTATAACTGTCCAGAAATGTTGATGTACTCTGATATTGTAAGTATTTTCAAAAGTTCTCAATATAGATTTATTTCTATATTATATTTTGTTCCGCTGCGATGTGAGACTCTGTGCTGTGTTGTACTTCTTCTTCTTCTATTCTAATATTTCTTTCTCTCTTATCTCACCCTGTAACACCCCACGTCCATTAATGTCACTCACAAAGGGAATGCATTAACTTCCATGGAGGTTTTAAGTGAATATAGAACAGTAAAATTACAACAAGACAGATATAAAATAGTACTTGGAAATTCAAAAACTTTATTTCATTGTAGCAGAAGTCAAAACATGTTTGATTACATCATAACACCATATTCAATGTCAAGTACAATATCTATCTTGATAAAACAAGTACATAATCCCATTACATGAATAGCCATTAAAAAGAAAGATAACAAGCTGGACTTTACTTCAGCAGTCCAAGCTTTCCAGAAGATAAGCGATCCAACTAGACTCCACTAGAACTTGGCCCAACCTGCGGACCTGAAGGGAGAAAAAGGATGGAAAAGAGGGGGTCAGACATAAAGTCTGGTGAATATGATAATTCTACAATACTATTACCAAAATAACTGGACTAAGGCATAAGCTGGAAAACAAGAAAATGTCTATGAAGAGCAGATTAAGGACATAGACAATCGCTAAAGGCAACGTTATAGGCGCTCCTAAATACTAAAGGATAAACACTATACTGCACCACACCAGTCACCCTAAAGATTCATCCCACTTAGCTTCACTTAGAAACTTTCCCAATGGCTTTACGTACCCCTAGCTGACTAAATAGGTGCCGCCTGCCCCTATCTCCACTAGGTGTACCCTACTTCCCATTATTCGATCGGCTCCCTAACTCGTAGATACCCGTGCTGGCCCCACAGTGGGGTGTATCACTCCCCTAAAGTGGCAACCTGATACAACGGACATGCACGGCTTATACCTACACGATGCAACAATGTCTTACCTACCAGCCCGGGTCCACACATGCATATGAAACCCGTTGGACTTGCGTTGCCACCGCTCCCTGTTTTGGCCTCTTATAGTCAAACCCAGTATGCGTGTCCCGTCCTCGACTTGGGTCGAGCCCACAAAGATACGTTTTGGGATACTGGTTGAAATGGGCCCCCACTATTTACCACAAGCATTCCACCTAAGCTTGTCCCCATTAGTCCATCCCACTTAACCCACTTAGTCATGTTCATTTACATGTGTGTTTGGTTAAGTCTAATCGTATTTCAAATGCCTCTAAAGGCAACCACCAGATTCCTCATGCCACCCAAGGCACCTACTTAACCCCCATGTCCCACCTTACATGATTATCTGGTTAAGTATTTCTTAGTTCATTAAGGCCATAACCTCATAAAGACCTCTCACATTAGACTGGCATTTATGGCAGCTGGATTTGCCGGGCGGGTCCGGGCAGTCTTACACCATAAAAGAGTCTAACCTCGTGTCTTTACAACTGTTATGCTTTAGTTTGGGCCTAGGACCTCTCACATTGGGCCGACATTTGTGACTACTGGATTTGCCGGGCGGGTCCGGGCAGGTTTACATCACAAACGGGTCCAACCTCGTGTCCTAAGCATTGATTATTAATAATAATCCACTTTCCCCCAATTTTAATAATTCCCTACTTGAATTATTAATTACTTCCAATTTTTAACAATGTCCATAATTGACTCAATTATGGACATTCATTCATGGTATGCAACATCTTACAAAATTGCACCCAATTTATTAATTCCTAATATTACCCCTACCCCACGTTTGAACGTTTATTCGCAAAATATATGTTAGACTCGAATAGCCTAACTCATAGCATAAAAGAGATTATCATAATAACAACATGTATATGTGACCAAATGAATCATAATAAGGGGTGAAACTTGCATATGTCCAACTTGCATAGATTATACATGTCATGGATCTAAAGGTGTCAACTTGTTCAAAATTCACCTAATATGATCTCAATCAATTTTCATAAACTTACATATGAACATGTGTGAATCAACATCATCTAATTTTTTAACAACATGGTTTTATATGGGTACACCTAACTCAATAGGCAAATTCCCATAATCAAGTTTTATTTAATTATAGTTTCAAGTTTATGGGTACACCTAACCTAATAGGCAAATTCCCATAGACAAGATCCATTTAAATTAAGAAAAAAAAACATAACTTTAAGCATGATCCAACAACATGATTTTTCAATATAATATAGCATGATTTATAACATGGCATAGTATGATAGTATAACATAGCTTGACATGATTCTCAACATAGCACGACATAGCATAAGAGAATTTACAACATAGCATGACATAGCATATATAATTTACATCATACGACAACATAATAACATAATAAGAGATCCACAATATATAGAATTTACAATTACAAATCACATCACTTTCTTGTGATCCATTCATAACTGAGTCAAATTAGTTTGTAATAGTCTTGTGAGAATCATCATACTTACCAACAAAAGAAAAGAATTGGAGAAAGAGAGATCTTTTGATTTGATTTGTGTAGATTTAGTTGTAGATGATTAGGCTTCCTCTTCTTAGTTTGTGACGGCTATGCTGAACTCCATGGCAGCAGCATGACGGTGGCTTCTCTAATTTTACAAGTGATTTAGGTCTAGGGTCTACCCACTTATTTATAGATTTTAGAATTCATTTAGGCCATTAGATTTAACCTAGAAATAACCGCAGCCGTTCAGACAAGATGGGGTTTATCTTGTTGACTCAGCAATGAGTCAGAAGTGACTCAGCAAACACTCAGCATATTAATAAACTTCTATTCATGTCATAAATATATATATATTTTCTACAATGTACATATTAGATACATCCCCCTTTACTTATTATTGTTTTTATATACATATTAGATACATTCCCTCTCTCACACACTTATTAATATTTTTATATTCATATTAGATACATCCCCTCTCTTACACACTTATTAATATTTTTATATTCATATTAGATACATCCCCTCTCTTACACACTTATTAATATTTTTATATTCATATTAGATACATCCCCTCTCTTACATACTTATTAATATTTTTATATTCATATTAGATACATCCCCTCTTCTACACACTTATTATTATTTCAGCAACTTTAGTGTTAATAGAAAATTCGGGGTGTTACACACCCTCTAATTTCTTTCTATAAACGTTCCAGTGTTTTCGGTGTTGGGAGGTCGGCATAAGTCATGGTAAGGGTATTTATGTCGATTTTCGGGCCGAAAATCTGCTGGGTCGTTAACACTGTTTTTCAAACAGGTTCATTCAACTTTAAATCCATATATCTGCAATTAACCTCAGCCATATAACCCCAAAACATTCCATTTGGATATTTCAATTTCTCAGCTCAAATCAAATTAGTGTTGACTTAAGTTATATTTTATTCCAGTATTCAAGTCTAAATTTAACTTATACTATTTATTCAACCCCACATGAGTTAAATTTCCATATTTCACATTTCAAATTTGAAATGTCCTTCAATTTATCCAATCCAACCTCATAATCAAACACATTCAAATCATTCAATCAAGGCAATACAAGTTTCAAACATCCAGCCAACAAGTTAAGATAATTATTGGTTTTTATTTATACAAATTATAATTTAGGAAAATTATTTTATTTATCCAATCTACCAAAAATAATCTAAAAATAATTTTATATTCAAAATACAAATACGTGCGCTCATATAAATACACTCAAACTCAATTTGGGGTATTACTAACCCCATCTCAATCGAGTTACGCCACAGAGCCAAGGTTATCACTAAACCAATAGCTCTGATACCAAGTTGTAACGTCCCACTTTTCAGTACAATTTAGGATGACATTTTACTGCCATAACCAACCCAAATTACACAGAAAAGCAGAATGTTAAGAGAAATAAATTAGAGGATGAGAGAGAAAGAAAGAAATATTCGAATAGAAGAAAGAAGAAGAACATCAGAATCTCACAATGGAACGAACAAAATATATAATAGAACAACATATCTTTACATAAAGAGAATTTTTTTACACATACCAATCATCAGAGTACAACATGAATCAGATACAGTGGAATGAATTTGATTAACTAATGGTGAAGCCTCCTGTTTCCAGCTCTTGAAACTCCAAGCGAAAACTAACCTATAAAATATGTTCGGTCTAACCCAAGCACATTTTGAAGCAAAGCAAAAACACCCAGATCAGTCTGAAATACTTTCAGTGCTAAATTCACATCAAACAATCAGCTTAACATTAGAGATTCTTTTTGAAAGAAAAGGATAATAGTAAGACCAGCCCACACATAAATACAGATGGTTTTTACCTTACTATAACCCAAAACATTTTTGAAAATCAATACTTTTCTGATATTATAATAGTGTTTATCAATTCACAAATAAATAGCAATCTAGTGGAACGCTTACATCTCACAATCCAAATATATAATATACAATCAAAATCGCGGGCGCTTATTGGAGATTGGATTCCGACTATGACAAGGTATGGGACCACCAGCTGATAGTGTATCTCTAGAGGCGAATACACTGGGTTCAACAAGAACGTCTTGCAACCCGGCCACACATGACCGACCACTCATTTCGCTTGAGTGTATCAAATGTATATAACCAACGGTTGAGATCAGCAACCGTTTCCCGAAAAGGGACAGCATCGAAATAGATTAAAGTAGAAAATGGATTTTCTCTAAATAGGTTATTATACACCCTAATGGGAGCGACCCACATAGCCATGCTGCCTGCCCGATTTTTGTCATTTCCCGGTTGATGAGGCTTGAGGTAATAATGTACCTTTTGGAATTGTAATACCCCGCCTCTGCCAGGGTGTCTCTTGCAAGCACTCTGACTTTGGAGGGGCGTTTGTACTGGGTAAACATGCATAATGATATATCAAGGCAGAACAAGAACATATGTATATATGTAAACAGAGTAAATAAGATAAGTAAAACAGCGAAAGATTTCAAACTATTTCAAAACAAGTCTGGTACAACATAACTTTCCAAATAAACAAGTCTAGATAAAAACAACATCAACTGAAAAACTGAAAAACATAAGTACTATCCCCAAAATAAGTGATAACCATAGCTAGCTTCATGTCGAAACCGTACATGAGCTGAAATCCCACAAGCAAGCAATCAGAAATCCAAGCTAAGCCCCAACGTTCCCACCCTGAGAACCTGGGGGGCGGGGGGGGGGGGGGGGGGAACGGAAGAAAAGAGGCGAAAGAAAAACAGGTCAGTCAAAAAGACTGAGTAAGCCCTACTACAATCAATGTAAACTGATAAAGTTAACTGGCATGAGAAGCAGGGATGAACATAAGGATAACTACATACTGGCATGATAGATAAAAGGTGTCATCGCATAATCAGGATTAAGGTTTTGCACCACAGATGTACTAGCAAACTAACATGACTTGAATAAACAAGTATTGATCCCTTGGCCCATGCTTTGACCCAATAACATGAAATGACCCTAATACGAGGTCCAACCAAACGGTCTAATCGATCGGCTCCCTAAGCCTAACTCGTCACGTGTTGGTGTCAATACGGCCCAAACATAATTGTAGTCGGACTGTGCTGGGTCTCCCGTCGGGTGTATCAAGCCCTAGGGTGTCAACCCCTGGACACCATAAACATAAGTGCACAGTCTCGATCTACTGGTACCCATGCTTGACTTCTCCAAATACGGACTACGTGCACGACCATAGTCTGTCCGGAACTACATCGGCGTACCACTCGACCGTCGTTTTGGTCACTTATACCAGTCCAGTAATCGTGCCCCCACCCTAGCCTAGTCCCTAGGGTCTTAATGATACAAACTTGGGATTACTGCTGGAGTGGACCCCCATTGCTAGGATTTTCTAGTGGGTTAAGTACGGTTTAACCCTTTTACTAATCATGGATTAACTTGGTTAAGTGTAACGATGAGTTCACGACTTAACCCTGATTAATCTACCAATCCCAAATTGGTTAAGTATTAAGTGGACCATGACTTAACCCTAATCATGAGGCATTAACTAATTTAATGTGCCTTAACCTCTCACATTAGACCTTGTTGTGGTTACTAGTTAAGCCGGGCGGGTCCGGGTAGCTTTACACCACAACTTGGTCTAACCTCGGGTTCAAGGTACAACATGACCAACTTCTCACATTGGGTCCTATTGTTTGTAGCAACTAGTTAAGCCGGTCGGTTCCGGGTAGTTTTACGCTACAAACTCAACCCAACCTCGAGTTGGTCACACTTATATTTTCTAAGTGTCATGTCCATCATGTTTCCAAAACATATTACATGTTTTCAAGAATTTGGGTAGACCTAACTTAATAGGTAAATTCCCAATGGGTAGACCTAACTTAATAGGTAAATTCCCAATGGGTAGACCTAACTTAATAGGTAAATTCCCAGTCTTATGTTTTCATGTCTTTTAAGTTTACCCAACCCCAAACGCAATCCCATCGCTTACATAATCGCAATAGCGCATAAAGGATAGAAAGAGGGAACTTGGCATAAAGATAACAAATGGTGTTGAAGCCACAAGTTTAACATGGTGGCATATGAAATGTACATATGTTCATATACTTGCATATTGCATCATTAGGCCTCAAAAGTATGCATAAAACCAAACTTAGCATATAAGTGATACATGGTGATAAATGACATGTAGAAGTTGCCATAAGTTCGCATTTAGCCTCACATGCAAGTTATCATAAGGGATATGATAACTTACATGTTGCCAAAATGCAACCTTTAGCATAAAGCTTGAAGCTTTAAGCTCATAAACCCAAGATAAGCTTGCATAACATGATAACATGAGCAAAATGATCAACCTAAACTTGCATAACATAACTTGCATATCATATGGCAAACTTGCATATCATAACATAGCAAACTTGCATAACATAACATGATAAACTTGCATATCATAACATGGCAAACTTGCAAAACATAACATGATAAACTTGCATATCATAACATCGCAAACTTGCATAGCATAACATGGTAAACTTGCATATCATAACATGGCATACTTGCATAACATAACATGATAAACTTGCATATCATAACATGGCAAACTTGCATATCATAATGATCAACCAAACTTGCATCATTCATTTAACTTTAGAGTTTAAATATGAAAGTAGAAAAGGGCTTACAAATTCTTATGAAGACACAAATATATTAATAGATTGAGACAAGCCCTTATGAAATCAAATAAACCCAATATGAAAGCTCCAAATCAATAAAAAAAAAACCATGCTTTATGATGTAAATATGGAAACTTGACTTGAATGCAAGCTAATGATGCTCATACAAGCTTGAAAACACTTGTATGCATGGAAAATCTCTCATAGAAATTTATTTAGGAATTTTATGAAAAGAGTGGAGGCCATGAGAGGAATGATTTTGCCATAGTTTAGTTACTTGAATGAATAATGATGATTTAGGGTTAGGTTAGGGGTTTATTTATAGAGATTAGGATTAGTTTTAGCCTTAGGATTAAACCCTAATTCCAATCTCAGCCCTCAAAACCGAATCTGGCCCCCAAACTCAACACAACTCCAAAATGGTGCACCAGGCAAAACTGCCCGGCTGAACCAAGTCGACACCCAAGTCGACAGGGCTGTCGACTTGGGCCTAACCATGTCGACTGCCCAGTCGACAGGCTTGTCGATATGGGTGGTCTGGCGGGAAATTTCCCGCCTGCGCCCAACTGCCCTAATTTCCAAATTCAAACTTGAATTTGAAATCTGTTTTTACTTTGAAATTTTCTGAAAACTTCGTTGGGCCTTAATCGGGTCATACGGACTCCGATTTTCGAAAACTCGGACTCTATTTCGCGTATTTTTCCGAGACGAACGCAATGGCACAGCCCGTTTCCCTTGATTCAGATTTTAGAATTAAATTCTGCCTCGATTTACGTTATAACAGGTTATTGAAAATACGGGTTGTTACATTCTCCCCTCCTTAAAGGATTTCGTCCCCGAAATCTCTAAGTTAGGAAGAACATATCCTACCATCCAACATCCATCTACTCAAAACATCATCCACGAGCAATCATTGTCCTTACAAGATTCTAAATGTTGTATGAACATATGCAAAGGTGTGTGTATATGTACTTATCTAATGCAAATATCATCAATGCAAATTATGTTAGTGAAATGAATCCATATGTATGCAATTCCTAACATAATGTATAACATCTATATGTGTGCACATAACATACATCCATATGCAACATCCATGTGATAACACAAAAATTTTCATCCATGAATAAACATAAACACTCATGCATATGCAATATGAGGAGTGTGTGAGCCGATCTAGTGCCTAATGTGTATAATGCATCCACGAGTAACCACTTGCAAACACTTGCAACCACTTGCAACCTTCAAGCATAACATGTTTCAAACACATGTTTCATCCAAAGGGTTTCTACCTAAGGTTCTCATGACAAGATTAACGTGATAAACTAGATAATCAAGACAAACATGGATAGCAAAAGATATGCTACAAAGAGATCGGGAAGATAAGCAGGATATACCCCTTTCGGATTACAAGAAATCCCTTCCTAACCCAACCCATATTCTATAAAAGCCCAAAAGGTTTAGTCAACCTAACGAACCCCTTCAAACCCTGACATGTATTACTAGCCAATAAGTCATACCTCCCGACAGAAATAGGACCGAGAATGGGACCGAGAGGATATACGTAAAAAGATAACATGCGAGTAAGTTCCACAGGAAAACAAGGATCAAGGATATGCTCTTAAAAAGAGATATGATGCGCGTATCTAGCCTTCAGTCTTCTAAGTCACATTTCCTTGAGCTTTACTCCACTGTGCTTTGACCGTCTTTTACCTCATGATTTCTTGGCTTCTTAACTCTTATTTCCAAATATGAGTTGGAACCCATTTCGTTGTCGCCTCTCGTCTTCCTTTTTCACTTACTCTTCTATCATTCTTGGCTTAAACATAACTATGACCTCATGGTTTCATGCAAGCTCTCCAAAATTCACTAGTGAATCCTGGATCTCGTTTACTTACTATAAAGTATTCCACGCAGCAGAACTTTTCTTGGAAATACCAATCCACGTTGCCAATTGCTCTTACTAACGTGATTTTCTATAACTCATGCTTGAACGAAATGAACCATCCGCCTGCGAATGATAGGCCGTACTTAGATTCAGTTGCTTGCCCATGACTTCCCGTAGACTATCCCAAAACTGGCTAGTGAAGATTGAGTCATGGTTACTAACTATACTTTAGGGAACCTCGTGCAACCGCTTTATTTCTTGAAAGTAAACTGTCGCTAGCTATGATGCAGTCCTTTCGCTCTTTACTGGAGTGAAATGAGCACTCTTCGTGAGTCTACCTACTATGACCCACATGCTCGTATTCCCTTTCTTGATCTAGGCAGTCCATCCACGAAATCCTTCGTGATGCTTTTCCCTCTTCCATTACGGGGACCTCCAATGGATATAATAGCCCACCGGGCTTCTATGACTCGGCCTTTAACCTATTGGCACAACATGCACCTTGGGACAAACTCGGCCACCTCCTCGGGTGATGTGCATCTTCAAGAACCTTCTTTCTCTCATCGCGTCTTAGCCATCCCTTGTCATCTATAGCGAGGTGACTTACCATCTCGCCTCGAATCAACTAGTCCATGATCTCGACTAACTGCGGGTCTTCTTTCTGTGAAGTCCCTACTTGATCCAGAAGGGTAGGTCTAAGCTCAAGGGACGCTAACTAACTAATTAAACTGAGAGAACTTCTTACTTAAATTGTCCTCGTCGGAGCTTTTCGGTTTTGAACCGCGACCACTTTAGCAGGATCCACCACTAAGCCTTGCTTAGAAACTATGTGCCCAAGAAATCTAACTTCTTTTCTCCAAAATGACATTTGGAGGACTTGGCTTTCAACTGATGGGCTCTAAGCGCATCCATCACCTCCTTGAGATGTCTAGCATGTTCTTCCTCGTTCTTTAAGAAAGTCAGGATATCGCCTATAAAGACTACCACAAACTCGTTCAGGAACTCCCTAGGCACCCTACTCATCAAGTCCACGAAGTAGGCGGGTGCATTAGTCAAACCGAATGGCATGACTAGCCATTCTAAGAATCCATCTGGAGTTCTGAACGCAGTTTTGTCTATACTATCCTCAGCTACTCTTAGCTAATGGAATCCAGTAGCAAGATCAAGAGAAAACAGATGTTCCTACAAGCTGATCAAACAAATCATCGATCCTTGGTAATGGTTGTCTATTCTTCTTGTTCTACTCACGATAATCAACACACGGGCGAAGCGAACTATCCACATTAGTAGCGCATACTACTAGAGCACCCTCCTCGGAAATGCTTCATCGTATGAAGTTCTTCTCAAGCAACTCCTTGACTTGCTTTCTTAACTCTCATCTCGCGGGACCATGTGCCTAACCGGCCACGTAACTGGCTTGGCATTATCAACCAGATAAATGCGAAAATCTATCTCGCGTTTAGGGGTAACCCCTTCACTTCACCCAAGATATCAGGATATTCTCGGACCACCCTCATAGATTGCAAACTATCGATAGACGAGTTGAGGGATTCAAGATAACACAACGTGACGGGACCCATAGGGTTACAAGAAATTTTTAGGGTATTACCGAGGCGAGTCATGAGCCTCACAACCCTATGCTCAAAAATCAAGGATGGCTACAAAACTGGACAATTAATCCATGCCCAAAATCAACCCATACCCCATGAAACCGAGAATATAAACATCACACGAGAACTCTACACTAAAAATAGAGATTTTCAAATCCACGTAGATAATAGACAAATGGGCGGAAACCCCAATTGGATTTGGAACACACACGGGATCATTAACTAGACCAGTACTTAGGTGCAAACTTTCAACTAGATCAGATGAAATAAACTATGCGATGTGCCAGAATCAAACAAAGTACAAACAGGAAAATCAGAAATGTAAACAGGACTTTTAACAGAAACACTACCTCGATCATGAGCTGAAAGAACGATGTTGAGGGGATGAACTCACCCTCCAGATGGTCTTGCACACTGAGTCTGACCTTGCCCTTGCTTCTTCGGGCAATCTTTGCTGAAATGTCCAAACTCACCACAATGAAAGCATTCACCACTCTTCCTTTTTCTCTTCCTACAATCCTTAATAAGATGCCCAACTGAACCGCAATAATGGCACTTCCTCTTGTCGTTATTGCCCTTGCTATTGTTCCCCTTGTTGCCTTGACTCTTGTTCTTGTTCTTGCGGTTTTTGGAGTTCTTGCCTTGCTTCCCGGAATTCACCGTTCCTTCCGACGTAGGCCCTCCCTTCTTCGGGCAGTCCCTAGTGAAGTGTCCCATTTCTCCACAGTCAAATCAAGTGCCCTTCCTCTTTCTGCAATCCTTGTTTAGATGAGTCAAGCTTCCACAAGTAAAGCACTTCTTTTCCTTCTTATCTTCAGACTTCTCCTCCTTCTTTTTCATTTCCTTTTTGGGCTCCGTTTCCTTGTTTTGAGACTCATTCATCTTGACCTCCTTCTTGTCACTCCTATTCTCTTCATTGAGTAGGGCCATATTCACCAAACTCTCGAAAGTTGCCCCCAAGGGTATATGAGTCATAGCTAAACCATGTAATGGCTCGTTTAATCCTAGAGCAAAGTATAGGGCCTTCTTCCGAGCTGTGTTAACCAAGTCTAAACCGACCCGAGCCAGTTGATTAAACTTATCTATGTATTCCTTAATAGTCATGTCCCCTTGCTTCAGTGATAGGAACCTTAGTCCAAACTTTCCCCGAAAGTCATCCCAAGTCTCAATTGGCCTAGTAGCGGTGGTGACCACCCACCAACGTGCAGCTTCTTCCTTTAGCAACCACACTGCCAATAAAACCTTCCTACGGTCATCTATATCAAAGAAGGCAAAAAGATCTTCGGTTTCTTTCAAGCAATTCCTTGCCTCTACAGAAGTCTCCGTTCCGTCAAAATTCTTGCAACCCATCGCCTTAAAGTCTTTGCAAATCTCCGCGAAATTCACTTGTGTATGCTGAGGGGGAGGAGGAACCTCAGCTACGGGAGGAGGAGAGATGTTAGCGATGGGGGAAGGAGGAGGAATGTTTGCGGGGCCGGCTTCATTCGCCCTTGCCTCCATAAATCTCCGGAACCAGACGGGTACTTGTACGTCTTCCGGGATGTTAAAGAGATCGACCATACTGAAACGAAGAAAAAGATAGATAGATTCAGAACGAAGGAACGAAGGATAGTGCTATGGCTTTTGGGGAATAGCCATTTTTTTAAAATAACTAGACTTTTCTTGGAAAATACTTAATTGGTTTTGAAAATAGTTTTTCAAAAGTTTTCTAAAAACCTTTTTGTTCCTTCTCGTAAACCATACGCTCTGATACCAAATGTAACACCCCGCCTCCGCCAGGGTGTCTCTTGCAAGCACTCTGACTTTGGAGGGGCGTTTGTACTGGGTAAACATGCATAATGATATATCAATGCAGAACAAGAACATATGTATATATGTAAACAGAGTAAATAAGATAAGTAAAACAGCGGAAGATTTCAAACTATTTCAAAACAAGTCTGGTACAACATAACTTTCCAAATAAACAAGTCTAGATAAAAACAACATCAACTGAAAAACTAAAATACATAAGTACTATCCCCAAAATAAGTGATAACCATAGCTAGCTTCATGTCGAAACCGTACATGAGCTGAAATCCCACAAGCAAGCAATCAGAAATCCAAGCTAAGCCCCAACGTTCCCACCCTGAGAACCTGGGGGGGGGGGGACGGAAGAAAAGAGGCGAAAGAAAAACAGGTCAGTCAAAAAGACTGAGTAAGCCCTACTACAATCAATGTAAACTGATAAAGTTAACTGGCATGAGAAGCAGGCATGAACATAAGGATAACTACATACTGGCATGATAGATAAAAGGTGTCATCGCATAATCAGGATTAAGGTTTTGCACCACAGGTGTACTTGTTAGAATTTGTGCCCTAGAGGCAATTCATTTGATGAGATTGATAACACTGTTGATGTTATTATTTTATTTGGAATAAAATATTATTCTATTATATTGTATTTAATGCGTAATATAAATAATAATATAATAGAATTCCTTAGAATAATAATACAGAATTATATAGTTCGAGTAAGACTGAACTTGAGATTATATAATATGATAAGTATTATAATTCTTAAATGTCCCTAGTCGAGTTTTATTGTTTAGGACAACAATAAAGCGTTGAGACTAGTATATTGATTGACTGATGATCACATCTCATTGATCATTAATATACATGATATTAAAGTCAAGATATAAGTACGTATTGGAGAATAGCGTATTGGGCTGACCCACCGTGAGATAACTCCATGGAATATAATTAACAGTATCATGAGTTATTCTCATAGTGATAGTGATATAATGGTCCTCAGACCTGAAATCATTATAATTTTATTCGAGGATATTTGTGTTTTGATATCATCTAAAGTTATTTCGTAACAGAGTAATGATAACGGTGATTATTGGATATATCTAGAATCGAATATAAATTATGAATGATCTAGATGGAATTTAACCCTACGATACATTCGTAGTGATATCCATGGGCCTCTTGATTGAGTGAGACTGTGAAATGCATGGCCGTGCTCAAATGTTGATTTGTTTAAAACAGTCTGCTCATCGATCAAGAAAAACAGATTAAATTATAAAGAGAATGATACGATGCATGGCTCCGGTTTAATCTTGGATTTAACAGTTAAAAGGATTAAATTATATTGATACACTATTCACAAAGGTCATATCGAATTACTGATATTGTTGTAGCTTGGGTAGCAGTGATGTACTACTAGGTGCCGCTCACTGTTTACAGTTTAAGTGTTTATATTGTTGCCAACGCTGCAACAACCTATAGGGTCACACATATAGGTGTTGCAAATGGAGAGAGAATTTAATTAAAAGAAATCAAAAATTAGTTTTGACTAATTCCTTTTGAACGGGTATATGGGTTAGATAATATCTATTAGGTTTTCTCTATATAAGGAATGACAAGGCCGCATCGTTCATTCACTTTTCAGAAAACCTAAATCGGATTTTACAAACCCTAGATCTCGTTCAGATTAAATCGGCTAGTACCGAATCTTCAATCTTCGATTTCGATTGTCGTTTTCGAGGGCGTCACCTGTGGATCTCCAATAGAGGTGCTCGAAATTCAAGCACTTGATTCGATCAGATCTGGAATTTGATTCAACGATTAAAGTTAGGGCTTCGTTCGATCTTGCTATTCAAACAAGAAAGGTACCTGTTTTGATTAAATTTTGTTCTATTTTCATAACTAGGGATTCTGATTTTAAAATTGTTTCCGTTGCCAAATCGATCCTAATTTACCTTCAATGGTATCAGAGCCAGGTTTATGTCGATTCAAATATTGGTTAGGCTTTGACATTACTACTGAACATACAAATCGATGTTATGAACATCGAAAAGATAAGATCTGGAATTTAATGAACATTCATTTAAGAAATGAAATTGTTTTGTTATAAAAAAAAATTATGTTTTGTTCATTTGGTTGAATCCGAATTAGTATATGATATTAATTCAATTATGAATGTTTGTATATCCAGTTCTTATGTATGTATAGTATGGTTTAACCTATATCTTGTATCTGTGTTGAAATTGGGATCAAAGTTGTTGATTTCAGATCAAATATCCAAGGTCCAAATTTTTGATTTGGATTTGTTTTAAACAAACTGTTCATATATATCGGATAATCTGTCTGCTCTGCTATAATCATTATTGAAACATGTTGTTTAATCAGCTATTAAATCCAAGCTATTGAACTATGGATTTATGATTAAGTGATAATGTTTCATTAAAATTTTCTAGCAGACTTATTCCATAGTTAATCAGTTGTAGAATAAAGTATGTGTGTATAACCCCTTTGAGCATAAGGGGCCTTAGTCTATTTCGTGCATTGGGTAAAATCTACATGTATATCACCAAATTTAAACATGAGGATTTGGACTCCCACAGTGTATAAATTCGTTTATATCATTAGACATCACCAATCCTATTATCAAATTGGTTAATGGATAAGAAATTGAAACCAGACTTTATAATGCTTTTCTCATCCTGATTAAAATATGTATTACTGATTGGTAGATCAGTAATATATTTAATTTTGATTTATTGAAATCATATATATATATATATGTAAATATATTAGGACAAATCTATGAGTTTTCCCCTTTTAGGATTCTTATAGGATTTTGTTTCCGAAACAAAATGTTTTATTCAAATGCAAATTAACATATGATATTAATTGTATTTGAATTTTATTAAGTTAAACTGATAAATCTTGAAATATGGATTTGATCCATAGCAACATATTGATCTGTTTTATGAATAAACAGAGAAGAACTTGTTATCAAAATTGTTTGATTAATAAGTATGCATAAATTGAATTTATCATACAGTTTCTTATCTTGATTAAAATCGGTCTATTGATTAAAAGAATCAATTAGATGGTTTTGATTTAATGAAATTGGTCATATGGGAATCTGTTTAGACAAATTTCAGATTTGTTCATTATACCTGAAAATAAAATCAAAATTTGTTTGATCTATGAACATTAAAAACATGATTCTGTTATATATTTGATTTATGTTTTGTGTTTAATCTGAAAGGTATAATTTTGATTCTTGATCAAATGGGTGAATATAAGATTCATAGCCGAAAGCATTTTGCATTTTTGATAATGATCATAACTATATCATGGCTTTCAGGTAATTGTATGTATACTATGATATATATAATTTTTTTCTTGACTTTAATCATTGAATACAAATTCAAAACGATTGTAAGGATTGCATATCAAAATGTTTGATCAGTTTTCTTGATACAAACCAGTATTATATATATATATATATATGTTTAATCAATTTTGAGTTATGAAAATTAATGGTTTCAAGAAAAAAAAAAAATTGTCAATAAAATTAGAAAGGTTTTATAAGTTAATATATGATATTTATTAAAACCTACTTTCAGATTTTACATGTCATATTTGATGATATGAGATCTGAATATTTGGTTTAATCATTGGCAATGTATGCATTGTTGTATATGAGTAATTGGATCTTATATAATCTCTCTTAAACATTACGTGAATTCAAATCAATTTGATTGGTTCTATTCAGTTGTTTAAGGCAATACGATATTTACTCAAACCTTGTATCGTATAATCACTTTGCTTATTGTAGTGAATATGATCATTGTGTTAATTGCATATATATTGTATATGCATAAAATATAGTTTATTCATATCAAGTTATTAATGAATCTTGAATTTCATCAAGTTGAATTCCCTTTGCATAAGATGCAGTGATTTATACAGATTACAGTTTTGAATTGTAATATTTATACAATGATTAGTATTCATATATGTGTGTGTATATACATATTGTTACAGACAATATTATATATACACATGTTATTTCGTGATAATACATGAATATATATATGGCCTCTTATTTAAGTGAATGAAAGGTCTGGTTCATACTATGTTATATATATATCTGATATATTTTACATAGTTTTGATATTTAGTTTATATTCAAGGACATCAATGCAATTTTGATTTGCAGTTGATGCTTGAATGAAGAAGATATGGTATTCTGATACAAACATACTAAATTGTATATTGGGATGCATTTGATTTTGAACAGCAAGTGTGAATTGTCGAACTCAATATCAAAATGCATCTCAAGATAGCAATCTAATTAAAATAATATATGGATAATATTATTCAACTAAGACTAGTAATACATTTTGTAAATATGATTTACAAGATGAGTTTTACGGACTCCATTTTATAAGATTTGGAGAGTTTGAATCTGAACCTCCTTGTATGTCTGTTTGTACATAATGAATGTAATTGCTCTTTCCATTTTGTTTTAGTATATATATCCTTTTTGCAAGGATTAACAATACATGGTTAATATACCGTGTACACTAGGAAATACTGCATAAAATTTGTGCTTGATTTCGTTATGATAAACTGACTTGTATTTTAGTACAAGATGCATATGTTGAGCATTATATCAATGTTATTTGTGAAGGCATAAAAGTTATGCCTGATACCAAATTGAACTGCGATATATATGTGTGTGAATGTACATTTATTACTTATGTATAAAATAAGTGTCTCAAATGAACTGGATAAATGAATTGTAGAATTCATTAAACATGCATATGATTCAAATTGTTGATCCATAATACAACTTTCATAATATAACAAGATGATGTTCATTTTTTTTGGGTACTCAAATGTATTACACAGTTTAAGTATTCTGATAAGGAATATTGATTCCTGAATAAATAAGCATCAGACAAGGAACATATAATCATCACCAGCCTACAAATTTGTTTGTACTGCTTATTTGTATATTTGATGTGCATAGCTGAATTTAAACAATGTCATATATATATACATATATATTTGATATGTGTGTATATATATATTGCATAATGATGCTCTGCTTCAATTCGGAAGGAGATTCATCTGCGGTTATTTATGTTGATAAATACTTGTAGATTTGTCCCTATGGCAACAATCAGTTTGACTGAGCTGAAGTATAGAGTGGATGAGCATGATGGTGAAAAGGCAAAGAAGTTGCCGAAGTTAATATAGCTTTAGATATCATTGCAGCATTAACTTGTGTGTGAGTTAATACAGAATTGTATTTTTGGCTGTATTGTATTGTCAAATACATGTAAAATCTGTATCCTGTTTGCATACTTGTAACCAAATGATATGTATATATACAGACGTACAAATGCAGTGGTAAAAGTTATTGTTGGATTTGGTCATGTCTGCAATGTATAAAGGTTTTGTTGTATATGCTATATGTAATTTATTCAAATCCTTATAATGTATAAGACATTGTTTTAGTTTTATCTGGATATTATATATAGATTGGCTATTACTGCTTGGTTATGAACATATAGTTAGGATATATGCGTTCGTATATTATCATTGAATTTAAATACAAATATATAGCTTGAATATTTTATTTAAATCCAATTTATATTATGAATATAAAATACATATATTTAGATATATGTAAATAACTCTAATAATGTTCTCCACTACGAATTATAAATTCTCTCTAAAGCAATTTTTTGTTATATTAAGTCATGGTGATGTCTTCCAATAATATACTCATCACTGTCCAAAATCACTGGATGTAACTAACGCCAAAGCGTTGTGCACCTTTTATTTTGGTTATATGCGATGGAGTAAGATGTGGTGCTCCAACCTATTATTGGGTCTGACTTAACTAGGCTGCATAATACGATTATGGCCTTAGAGACAATAGCATGAATTATTCTATATTTTGAGCAAATGAATAATACTGAACAAAATGTTCATCATGCGATCCAAGAATTATATACGATATAATTGACATAAGATGTCTACCTAAAAGGTTGTGTTTTGGGTTTAGCCTAAGCTGGGTCAAGGCATAACTAGATATGGATCTTGGAACACCGTTATATATGTATACCGATATGTATATATAAACAGAGGAATGTTAATTTGAGTGGGAGCATATTTTAGTTTAAATTACACATTTATGTTAATATAAAATTTTGATTGCCAAAGTTTATATTAAATAAATATTAAAGAATCAGATGTCATTTATTATCTACTGTAGATATTGAATAATAAATAATTCCGATAATTTAAATTAATCCTTAAGAAGGATAAATTGAATTAAATCAAATTTCTTGACTGACATTGAAATTTGAGGATTGTCCTCAAATAATTAAAATGTAATTGTTCTAACAAAAATAGAGGATCTAAAATAAAAGTTAAAGTGTGACTTCAACTGAATAAGATATAAATGTTATAATAATCTACTTATACATTTCTAGTATTAGATACTAGATATAAATCACATAAATGTATGTTCATTTATAGAAATTGTAGAATAAGTAGAAATCTGATAAAATGAC
This sequence comes from Allium sativum, assembly GCA_030737875.1. Lineage (NCBI taxonomy): Eukaryota > Viridiplantae > Streptophyta > Magnoliopsida > Asparagales > Amaryllidaceae > Allium > Allium sativum. Next base: position 161,245,051 of record CM060925.1, read on the forward strand.
AAGTAGACTCACGATTGGAAATGAAGCAAATGTTGTTAGATTATCCATAGAAAGTTGATTCTTGTTGATTATACTGGCTTAATTAAATAAATAATATAATTGTTATAATGAAATTCCATTTAAGATAAATGTAATAATATATATCTTGTTCAGACAAGTTTGAATTTCATTTGTAATTAAAGAATAATTGTTATTCATTTTATTTAAATGAAATATCATATGGAATTTTACAAATAGTTAATGATATTTGTAAATCCTTAACTATAATGTACTTGACATTAATAATGATTGGATTAAATTTAGTGATTTAAATCCAATATACCTTTAGTATTACCAGTTAGCACTATAAACAAGAAAGCATATCAAAACTCCATAATGATGGAATTTTGAAATGATTTGATTTTGAATACAGATCTCGTTTATTAGGTAAAATAACTGAATCCTCTTTCTCTTGACACAGTGAATAAGTGATAAGTATTGGGTCTCGTACATAATGATGTATATGGAGCAATGAATACATAAACTAGAGGTAGGTTTTATTACTTCATTATATTTACTGATGATATCAGTAGATACAGATATGTGTATCTTATGAAATACATATAAGAATTCTTTGAAAAGTTCAAAGAATTCAAAGTGGAGATAAAAACCAATTTTAAAAGAAAAATTAATACTTTTCGTATAGAACGAAAAATTATTTAAGCCAATAAATTTAATGACTATCTGAATGAGTTTGGAATTGTTTCACAACTCAGTTCACCAAGAACACCATATTGAAATGGTGTGTCTGACTAGAGAAATCGCACCTTATAAGATATAGTACAATCATTGATAAGTCATACATAGATCTTCTAATAAATTAAATTTAGAACGACTACATTTGATCCCACTAAAATGAGTTTATAGAAGCCATATAAGATATGGGCTGGGAAATGTCCTAGTTTGTGTATTACGAAGATTTGAGACGTAAGGCGTTTATTAAACGTCCTTCCTCTGATAAGATCAAACCCAAATCATATAACTATTTTGTGGAATACCCAAAAGAAATAAATGTATATTATTTCTATATATCCTCAGAGAATAAAAGGTTTATTACTCGAATTGGTATCCTTAATAAAAGAGAGCCAGTCTCTAAGATACCAATAAGAATGAAATGGAATTCGAAATGTTTCGCAACCACAAAATGCCACTGAATCTTGTATAGACAAGAAATTGAGTGGGAGTGATACAATAATTCAAATGTTATTTGATAACACATTAATTATTGCAAATGATGTTAGTTTAAAAACAAGATACATATATATATACTGATTCTAGGAAATGAAATGTTTGGATTAAGAAGTTCATGATTGAACTTAATTCATTGTTGATCGAATGATATACATTGCGATAACAATATGGCTGTTGCTCAGGCCTAAAAATTAAACTCATCGTCAATCCAAACATATATTTTAAGAAATATAATTCTTATGTGAAGTTGTTCACAGAAGAAATAAACATATCTGCAAAATTACAAAAGTTGTAATATTGCAGACCTACAGAATTAAACTCTGTCGCAGCAGAAGTTTAATAGTCACAATAGTTTCATAAGTATACGATACATAAATGATTGACTCTAGTGCAAGTGGGAGATTGTTAGAATTTGTGCCCTAGAGGCAATTCATTTGATGAGATTGATAACACTGTTGATGTTATTATTTTATTTGGAATAAAATATTATTCTATTATATTGTATTTAATGCGTAATATAAATAATAATATAATAGAATTCCTTAGAATAATAATACAGAATTATATAGTTCGAGTAAGACTGAACTTGAGATTATATAATATGATAAGTATTATAATTCTTAAATGTCCCTAGTCGAGTTTTATTGTTTAGGACAACAATAAAGCGTTGAGACTAGTATATTGATTGACTGATGATCACATCTCATTGATCATTAATATACATGATATTAAAGTCAAGATATAAGTACGTATTGGAGAATAGCGTATTGGGCTGACCCACCGTGAGATAACTCCATGGAATATAATTAACAGTATCATGAGTTATTCTCATAGTGATAGTGATATAATGGTCCTCAGACCTGAAATCATTATAATTTTATTCGAGGATATTTGTGTTTTGATATCATCTAAAGTTATTTCGTAACAGAGTAATGATAACGGTGATTATTGGATATATCTAGAATCGAATATAAATTATGAATGATCTAGATGGAATTTAACCCTACGATACATTCGTAGTGATATCCATGGGCCTCTTGATTGAGTGAGACTGTGAAATGCATGGCCGTGCTCAAATGTTGATTTGTTTAAAACAGTCTGCTCATCGATCAAGAAAAACAGATTAAATTATAAAGAGAATGATACGATGCATGGCTCCGGTTTAATCTTGGATTTAACAGTTAAAAGGATTAAATTATATTGATACACTATTCACAAAGGTCATATCGAATTACTGATATTGTTGTAGCTTGGGTAGCAGTGATGTACTACTAGGTGCCGCTCACTGTTTACAGTTTAAGTGTTTATATTGTTGCCAACGCTGCAACAACCTATAGGGTCACACATATAGGTGTTGCAAATGGAGAGAGAATTTAATTAAAAGAAATCAAAAATTAGTTTTGACTAATTCCTTTTGAACGGGTATATGGGTTAGATAATATCTATTAGGTTTTCTCTATATAAGGAATGACAAGGCCGCATCGTTCATTCACTTTTCAGAAAACCTAAATCGGATTTTACAAACCCTAGATCTCGTTCAGATTAAATCGGCTAGTACCGAATCTTCAATCTTCGATTTCGATTGTCGTTTTCGAGGGCGTCACCTGTGGATCTCCAATAGAGGTGCTCGAAATTCAAGCACTTGATTCGATCAGATCTGGAATTTGATTCAACGATTAAAGTTAGGGCTTCGTTCGATCTTGCTATTCAAACAAGAAAGGTACCTGTTTTGATTAAATTTTGTTCTATTTTCATAACTAGGGATTCTGATTTTAAAATTGTTTCCGTTGCCAAATCGATCCTAATTTACCTTCAGTACTAGCAAACTAACATGACCGACCACTCATTTCGCTTGAGTGTATCAAATGTATATCACCAACGGTTGAGATCAGCAACCGTTTCCCGAAAAGGGACAGCATCGAAATAGATTAAAGTAGAAAATGGATTTTCTCTAAATAGGTTATTATACACCCTAATGGGAGCGACCCACATAGCCATGCTGCCTGCCCGATTTTTGTCATTTCCCGGTTGATGAGGCTTGAGGTAATAATGTACCTTTTGGAATTGTAATACCCCGCCTCCGCCAGGGTGTCTCTTGCAAGCACTCTGACTTTGGAGGGGCGTTTGTACTGGGTAAACATGCATAATGATATATCAAGGCAGAACAAGAACATATGTATATATGTAAACAGAGTAAATAAGATAAGTAAAACAGCGGAAGATTTCAAACTATTTCAAAACAAGTCTGGTACAACATAACTTTCCAAATAATCAAGTCTAGATAAAAACAACATCAACTGAAAAACTGAAATACATAAGTACTATCCCCAAAATAAGTGATAACCATAGCTAGCTTCATGTCGAAACCGTACATGAGCTGAAATCCCACAAGCAAGCAATCAGAAATCCAAGCTAAGCCCCAACGTTCCCACCCTGAGAACCTGGGGGGGGGGGGGGGGACGGAAGAAAAGAGGCGAAAGAAAAACAGGTCAGTCAAAAAGACTGAGTAAGCCCTACTACAATCAATGTAAACTGATAAAGTTAACTGGCATGAGAAGCAGGGATGAACATAAGGATAACTACATACTGGCATGATAGATAAAAGGTGTCATCGCATAATCAGGATTAAGGTTTTGCACCACAGATGTACTAGCAAACTAACATGACTTGAATAAACAAGTATTGATCCCTTGGCCCAAGCTTTGACCCAATAACATGAAATGACCCTAATACGAGGTCCAACCAAACGGTCTAATCGATCGGCTCCCTAAGCCTAACTCGTCACGTGTTGGTGTCAATACGGCCCAAACATAATTGTAGTCGGACTGTGCTGGGTCTCCCGTCGGGTGTATCAAGCCCTAGGGTGTCAACACCTGGACACCATAAACATAAGTGCACAGTCTCGATCTACTGGTACCCATGCTTGACTTCTCCAAATACGGACTACGTGCATGACCATAGTCCGTCCGGAACTACATCGGCGTACCACTCGACCGTCGTTTTGGTCACTTATACCAGTCCAGTAATCGTGCCCCCACCCTAGCCTAGTCCCTAGGGTCTTAATGATACAAACTTGAGATTACTGCTGGAGTGGACCCCCATTGCTAGGATTTTCTAGTGGGTTAAGTACGGTTTAACCCTTTTACTAATCATGGATTAACTTGGTTAAGTGTAACGATGAGTTCACGACTTAACCCTGATTAATCTACCAAGCCCAAATTGGTTAAGTATTAAGTGGACCATGACTTAACCCTAATCATGAGGCATTAACTAATTTAATGTGCCTTAACCTCTCACATTAGACCTTGTTGTGGTTACTAGTTAAGCCGGGCGGGTCCGGGTAGCTTTACACCACAACTTGGTCTAACCTCGGGTTCAAGGTACAACATGACCAACTTCTCACATTGGGTACTATTGTTTGTAGCAACTAGTTAAGCCGGTCGGTTCCGGGTAGTTTTACGCTACAAACTCAATCCAACCTCGAGTTGATCACACTTATATTTTCTAAGTGTCATGTCCATCATGTTTCCAAAACATATTACAAGTTTTCAAGAATTTGGGTAGACCTAACTTAATAGGTAAATTCCCAATGGGTAGACCTAACTTAATAGGTAAATTCCCAATCTTATGTTTTCATGTCTTTTAAGTTTACCCAACCCCAAACGCAATCCCATCGCTTACATAATCGCAATAGCGCATAAAGGATAGAAAGAGGGAACTTGGCATAAAGATGACAAATGGTGTTGAAGCCACAAGTTTAACATGGTGGCATATGAAATGTACATATGTTCATATACTTGCATATTGCATCATTAGGCCTCAAAAGTATGCATAAAACCAAACTTAGCATATAAGTGATACATGGTGATAAATGACATGTAGAAGTTGCCATAAGTTCGCATTTAGCCTCACATGCAAGTTATCATAAGGGATATGATAACTTACATGTTGCCAAAATGCAACCTTTAGCATAAAGCTTGAAGCTTTAAGCTCATAAACCCAAGATAAGCTTGCATAACATGATAACATGAGCAAAATGATCAACCCAAACTTGCATAACATAACTTGCATATCATATGGCAAACTTGCATATCATAACATAGCAAACTTGCATAACATAACATGATAAACTTGCATATCATAACATGGCAAACTTGCATAACATAACATGATAAACTTGCATATCATAACATGGCAAACTTGCATAGCATAACATGGTAAACTTGCATATCATAACATGGCATACTTGCATAACATAACATGATAAACTTGCATATCATAACATGGCAAACTTGCATATCATAATGATCAACCAAACTTGCATCATTCATTTAACTTTAGAGTTTAAATATGAAAGTAGAAAAGGGCTTACAAATTCTTATGAAGACACAAATATATTAATAGATTGAGACAAGCCCTTATGAAATCAAATAAACCCAATATGAAAGCTCCAAATCAATAAAAACCCTTGCTTTATGATGTAAATATGGAAACTTGACTTGAATGCAAGCTAATGATGCTCATACAAGCTTGAAAACACTTGTATGCATGGAAAATCTCTCATAGAAATTTATTTAGGAATTTTATGAAGAGAGTGGAGGCCATGAGAGGAATGATTTTGCCATAGTTTAGTTACTTGAATGAATAATGATGATTTAGGGTTAGGTTAGGGGCTTATTTATAGAGATTAGGATTAGTTTTAGCCTTAGGATTAAACCCTAATTCCAATCTCAGCCCTCAAAACCGAATCTGGCCCCCAAACTCAACACAACTCCAAAATGGTGCACCAGGCAAAACAACCCGGCTGAACCAAGTCGACACCCAAGTCGACAGGGCTGTCGACTTGGGCCTAACCATGTCGACTGCCCAGTCGACAGGCCTGTCGATATGGGTGGTCTGGCGGGAAATTTCCCGCCTGCGCCCAACTGTCCTAATTTCCAAATTCAAACTTGAATTTGAAATCTGTTTTTACTTTGAAATTTTCTGAAAACTTCGTTGGGCCTTAATCGGGTCATACGGACTCCGATTTTCGAAAACTCGGACTCTATTTCGCGTATTTTTCCGAGACGAACGCAATGGCACAGCCCGTTTCCCTTGATTCAGATTTTAGAATTAAATTCTGCCTCGATTTACGTTATAACAGGTTATTGAAAATACGGGTTGTTACAGGAATACCTGTCCACCATTCACTTTGAATGCCACATCGTCAAATCCGCTAGAAATCACTAATTGATTTCCACAAAAATAATCGGGTTTGAAAAGTTAAGAGAAGGTGTCTTTTCCGCCGCCACAGAAATACGTTTGAGGAAATCAATGTACGTAATACCTTTGGAAATACTCTGTCGGACATTCGTTAATTCAAGTTGTCCTGGGACTGGACAAACCGAAGGCACCCTCCTACTACATCCTAGGAATCACCCTATGGATCAATAGCGAGTAGTCCTTGCAAATCCGTAGATCTCAATCACGACCGAACCACAGTATATCTTTGGCTGCAGACCAGGGATTATAAATAGTTCTTTCGTTATGAATATCAACGGCCTTCAATTACTCCATCTTTATTCCATGGAAGTTATTCATACGTAATGTTGATTCGAAGTGGTTTTGGGTCTAGTTCCCATCCCGGTCTCCTCGAAACAACACGTCAAAAGGTCCACTACAAAATTTCATTGATAATTTGGTGTTTTAACTATCAGTGTCAAACCAGTATGGTCAAGTATATTGGCAGCTCAGGTTCTCATTTTTAAAACCGTTCATTAAAACTCTTTATCGAATCATTTAAAATCATTCTCTAGACTTAAAGCCGATTCCATTTAAATATCGTGCCAATTCATCTTTTTTTCTGCCATTTGGAAACAATACCTCTCGTTTATTCTCACTTCGCTTTATTCTCCTTAAATTCTGAAAATATTGCTATAACTCCAACAACCATTTATTTCCTTAATTATGGAAATCTCCATATATTAATATATCGTCAATTCACGTATATAATTCCATTATCAATTCTTATATGGTAAAAACCCTGTTAAATGACACATGTTTTCATATTAAAACCCAATAGCTTTAACTACATAAATCCAAATATTTATTTCTGTTTCAAAATTAATATAATCCTTCCATAATTTTTTTATTATTTTAAATAAATATACCTTACTCATATTATACCATATTATAGAAAATTGTGTTACATAAATAACCTATAGGTATAATAAAACTATATGTCTCCACCCAGACTAAAACAATGTTAATGTACATTGTTTACTTTAAAACTTATTGTATCAAATTCAATTTCAGACCTTGCAAATGAATTGCAAATATTTACGAGAATAATAACTCATTTCCAAACTCCTTTACCGTTACGAACTAATACCATTCCTCGATAATAGTGGAAGTCGGTCAAGTTGGGGTATTTTATTTACCTCTCAAACCTTAATCGACACGTTCTTATCTCAGAGTAGATGGAAGTTCGTAACTTAAAACACACATTCTGATCAGATCTTACTTCCTATTTAAATACCATGGTTTATGATCCATATCTTTCCTTTTGAACATTTCAATCGACCATCGCCATTTTACTTAATATATAATTAAGTAAACCATTACCCAAATACTAACCATTTGTTTCAAAACTTCTGTATAGTATTCGATTCGTAACTTGGATTATATTACATTAATCCATTCGCTTATATCTTTTTCCCAAAAACCTTTCCATTATATAATCTAACTTTGGATTTATAACCATAAATCCCTTTTTCAATTTCTTTTATCCAAAACATTAATTATCTACTTTTACCTTTCAAATTTTGATTATGCCATTTACTCAATCCGGATCTTAAGTAAAATGTTTGTTTAAAGCCTTTGCTTCAGTTTTAAACTTCAAATTCACTTTGCTTATAACTTGGATTTGTTCACTAATACTTTATCCCAAATTCTTTAGCATCATTAAAACGAATGTTGACTTCATAACACAAACCTTTATTAACTTCTTTATTCTAATGGATAAGTACTTCCAATTACATGTTTTACAATTCTTCCCTTTTATTTCCAATCCAAAAATGAGACGACCCGAACTTCCCCGTGAAGGAAAGCACGGATAGAATTGAGGACAAGACAAAATAGAACGCAAACGGAAGAACATTTCATTGTTATTACAACAATTCCATCAGATACAAGAATATACAGAGTATAAGTGAATAAATTACATTCGACAAATATCAGAGATTACAATAAATTACATAGCAGCGGAAAAATATACAAAACACAACTAGAAGTGATACACGGATACAGAGCTTTCCGAGCATCGTTCCAGCTGTAAATCAGGACCCAGTGAATATAAATCTGCAAAACCAAAACTACTAGCTGCCCGTGTGGAAAATATGGGCACCCAGAGTTTAGGTTAAAACAATAAACTCCAGGTCAGTCATGTGACTGGTGTGAGAACTAAAACAGTTATTAATATTGGTTTTAAAGTTAGGTAAATCAAGGGACCACGCCGTATAACACGGAACGGGTTTCCTCCCAAGAATACCAGTGCATAGAACAACTAGCGCAATGCTTTTTCGAAAAATGAAGCTATCATAAGACCCAGGTCCCATCACACAATGCAACGCAAGCCGGAGGATAGGGTTTTCCCTTATAATAGACAAACATGCTTGATACGTTTAAAACAAATCATTTGATACTATTTTAGGGGTATAGTGTCAAAAAAATTTCAATCATAAATACCAATCATAGACGGCATGGGTACCATATATCATGTCGCCATACTAGTTCTACAATTAAAACCGCAATATCACGTATTGGAAATTGGATTTCCGTCATGAGCCGAGGCAAGGGGCAAGCTCCTCTCCACGTTCGAGACACTCTAGCAAATGTCCCAGGACCCCACTATGATCCTTGGATCTTCAGGGCCGGTCCTCTCTTACTTTTGAGGATTAGTTATTCCTAAACACACGTTTCCCGGTCCTTACAGACCTATATCCGAGGCGCCTCATATCCAACAACCACACAGGTGAAAAGTATATAAATGTCAGGGCTGGTAGGTCACTGACACCACCCTAGCTAGAAAGAAACGTCGTGCTCTCCCCGCAGTCACTATCCCGTTTTTGACTCATACCGAGGTGTGAGGCTCGCGAATTCACGTTATACACAAAGCTACGCCACACAGGCCGTGCTTTGATCATCAACCACAAGACTTTGCTTTTCAACAGAAGCCCTGATCAATTGCCACTTACGCGTGCCACATTGGCAATTCACTCCATGCGACTGATGTCCATCGATATACAACCCCTGAGCTCGTACGTCTCAGAGAAGGGTGTTAAGTAAGAGAATAAATTCTCCGCCGCCAAACAGATGTATATTTAATAGAGATCAATCTACACAGAATAAAATCCAATGTCAGACATACAATCCATTTACAATTTCGTTCTGGGTCTGAACGAAACCGGAGGCACTTTCCTCACATATCCATCCATCTCCAAGTACGTCTGGACGATCACCAACTGTTTCCCTCATCCTGGGTGTACAGCCCAATCAAGATCATCAATAATCACCCAAACGATGTGAAGACTTCCGGTCTTCAACCACCGTCTTCATCTTCGACATCTCGTCGAATCGGTTATTCAGAATGGGTATAACCCGGCCTTTCTGAATAACCCACGTATATAATTAACAAATGTTACACAAACACAATGAACGCCTCATTCCAATTCAGAATATTCTTTTATTCACAAAATCACATTCTTAGCGAAAGGTTCCTGAAACACCCCACCTCCGTTAGGGTCACTCTCAAAGGGAATGCCCTAATTTTGGTGGAGGTTTATAAGTACAAGTCACAGATATACAAGACAGATATAAGAACACATATTTGAAAACAGCGGAAGAACAACAAACTTTATTTCATAAAGTCAAATACGTGTTACAACAACATCCTTTCCAAAAACATAACATAACACTTTCATAATCTGCCTTGAGTACATTATTTAAAGAAGCATAAATAAAACATAGATAAACTGCAAAAGTCCCCATAGTGGATTGTCCAAAGCCATAGTCCAAAACAGGAAAGTCCAAGCAATACATTTCTCTTCTTCAAGCTGGATGTTTGAGGTTGGTCAAGCTGCTGTGTTCCCTCCCTGAGGACCTGGGGGGGGGGAAACGGAAGAAAAGAAGACGAAAGAAAAGTAGAGTCAGACATAAAGCCTGAGTAAGTCTAGTACTATTTTGTCTATGAATAAAGAACTGGGTATGATAAGTATAAACAAGAAGTGGGCATGCGCTATAAACTTGGTTAAGTTGTCTAGGGTCGAATATACTATCGTACCCCATGTTAATCTCTGAACCCATATACTAGTTTCCAATTTGCACCCCATAATCAGGGTGATGTGATCCATTCTATGATGATCGGCTCCTACTCGCATAGTTACATGTGTCTTACGGCCCCCGATGTCTGTAGTTACCTATGCTGGTCCCACCATGGGGTGTATCAAGTCCCATGGCAGCGGCCCGACACAACCTTAGAATGCACAGGTATGTTACTGGTGCCCAGTGCTTTATTTTTCTGCGCCGGAGTGCGTGCACGCCTGCACACCGTTAGAACCTACACTGCTACACCACCGCCGTCGCTTTGACCTCTTACAATCAGCCCAGTAATCGTGCCCCACCCTGCCTAGTTTCAGGGTATCATGATACACCTTTTAGGGTTACTGCTGAAAAGGGTCCCCCGTTACTAGGTTTTCTATCTCTAGCCAACATGCTAAGTTGGTTAAGTGTTTCTAACCTAACCCCCACCAGTCCGTTTAGTTTAGCATGTTCCATTTTGATTAAGTCTTTAGTCCACTTAATCCTAACAATCCTGACTCAGCCTTAATTGTCTTATTAAGGCCCTGACCTCTCACATTAGACAGGTATTGTTGTGGCTGCCTGTTGCCGGTTGGTTCCGGGCAGTCTTACGCCACAACTCAGTCTAACCTCGGGTCCTTATTGGGCTCCATGTTTAACCTCTCACATTGGATAGGTATTGTTGTGACTACTGGACAGCCGGGCGGTTCCGGGCAGGTTTACATCACAACTCAATCCAACCTCGGGTTAAACACATCGTATGTTCTACATTTACATATCTTGTCATTCTTCTTTATTTCTTATATGTAAATATTTGCGGCCCATTATTAAGTTAATGGTGTAAAGGTTACACCAATCACGGGCCCAACCCATACTTGAATTTGGGCCCTTCTATTTTATATTTTCATTCATTAATTAATTTTAACCCAACGTTATTTTCCCCCGTTTTACACGTCCGTTCATATATATTGGGCTTAGCCTTTTAAAGCCCAATTTAGCCATGCGAAAGGGGAGGCTTAAAGCGTGATTACATACACAAAGAGGGGAGGATGAGCGTATGAACTTGCAATATGACGATGGGAATACAAAATAGAAACTGGTGTACTTGCATAGTAGTGACATATACTTTGGTCATAAAACATAGGTGACATGAATCAAAGCATGTGAACTTGTAATTGAGATATCATTATTGACACATGAACCTCTATTTTTATTTAGGCATAATGTCAAACATAAGCATGACATAAATACTCCTAGCATAAACATGGCATAATGTCAAACATAAGCATGGCATAAATACTTCTAGCATAAACATGGCATAATGTCAAACATAAGCATGGCATAAATACTTCTAGCATAAACATGGCATAATGTCAAACATAAGCATGGCATAAATACTTCTAGCATAAACATGGCATAATGTCAAACATAAGCATGGCATAAATATTCCTAATCATGGTGTTTGTTTTAAACTTGCAAAAAGGGATTTTTGAGTCTAACCTAGCCATGTCTCACATATGTCATCATATAATTCTTTTAAACAAGATAGACTTAATCATAGATTTCAATTATGCCAAATATCATTCATAGCCTAGCCATATTCATAAGTTTTGCAAAAGCATGACTTAATACATGGATTATGGTGTCAAAATTCCAACATAGTTTCATATGAACTATAACAACCAAACTTGTTTCAATTACTTGCAAAATGATTTATGCACAAAAATATACATCATGATGGCCTAATAACAAAGCCCCAAACTCGCATGAATTTCAATCAACTACATACATGTAGCTTCAACATAGATTACATAATTTGCGCAATATTCCAAACGTATACTTGCATAGAACTACCGCATGTAGCTCTTTATAATGAATAACATAATTTTGCACAAATATGAATTACTTTATTATCCCAATTCAAGCATACAAATCAATACAGTTGTTTATTCATACCAAAGTAATACTCTACTTACAATGGTTGCGGCGAATTCTCTAATTAAGAGATATGATTCCTTTGTTGAATTGATTGGCTTTAGGTTGCTTGAATTGCTTTAGGCTTTAGAACTTTCTTTCTAATTCTCTCCCTAGTCGGCGGCTACTCTTAGTCGTTCCTCAGCAACATGGCGGCTATGTTCTTAATTTGAATGAATAGATTAGGGTTTAGTCTAGGGTTGTTTATATAGAGGTTAGGAATTGATTAGGACCATTGATGTTGCTAGGTTAGATCGTAGCCATTCATTAGATAGAGAGACCAATTAGAACCCGCCACCTAGCCCTAATGACAAAGCAGACCACAGAAATTCGACCAAACACAGACCTGGCCAGCCAGGTTGACTGGGCTCGACCAGGTCGACACCCCTGTCGACAGGGCTGTCGACAGCCCTGTCGACATGGGTAGCCCAGGTCGACAGCCCAGTCGACCTGGGTGGCCTAGGCGGGTGTTTATCCGCCCTGGCCCACTGGGCCCGATTTTTAATTATTTTATTCTGTTTGAATTTTAAATTTAATTCAAAACTTCCGAAGGCCATATCTTCTTCATACGGACTCCGTTTTTCGAAAACTCGGACTCTATTTCGCGTATTTTTCCGAGACGAACGCAATGGCGTATCCCGTTTCCCTTAGTTCTTTGATTTGAATTTGATTATACTTTAATTCATGAATTTCACAGTTATAGAATTCTCGGGGTGTTACATTCTCCCCCACTTAAAAGGATTTCGTCCCCGAAATCTTCAAGTTAGGAGGAATGTATATCCTAACATCCAATCATCCATCTACTCATCCATTAAACACGAGCATCCATTGTCCTTAAAAGACTTCTAATGCTTCATGATCATATGCAAAGTGTGTGTGTACATGTACTTATCTAATGCAAAATCAGGCGGTCTACTGATTCAGTTGACCTCCTTAATGCGAATTATGTAAGTGCCATGAATCCATTATGTATGCAAATTTTCCTATTCTTGATTCTACATGAGTGCACAATCATTCAATACAAATGCAGCATCCACATGACAACACATTAAAGTTCAATCACATACGAATGCAAACATATATGCATATGCAATATGAAGTGACTGAGACGATCTAAAACCTAGATTGTGTGTGTATATGCAACCACGAGCAACCACTAGCAATCACTTGCAACCATTTGCAACCATCATCCATAACATGTTTCAATTACATGTTTTCATCCAAAGGGTTTCTACCTAAAAGATACGGTCGAGGAAATATGCCTAAAAAGATAGATAAAAGCGCAACTTAAGGAAAATGAAAGATCAAGGATATACCCTCGAACAGAAAAGGGTAGGCTGTACGGATTTTAGCTTCAGTCTCCCAAGTCGCGTCTCCCTCGGTGTCGCTCCACTGGACTTTGACGAGCTTGACTTCACGGTTGCGTAGCTTCTTCACTTCCGTTCCTAATATGCGGGTTGGAACTCTTCTTATGGTTGCTTCGCGTTCCACTTCGGCCTCTTCGAGTATATTTGGCTCTACCACTTCAGCAGACTCATGCAGACATTTTCGGAGATAAGAAACGTGAAAGACGTTGTGGACTCCAGCCAACTTCTCGGGTAGCTCTAATCTATAGGAAATTTTCCCAATTGTTCCTATCTAAAGGTATAGTCGAAGTAATAACTTTGTGCCCATTAGGCAATGTCAAAACTGAAAACCTATGCCACATATATATTGATTAGGAGAAGAACTCTCTAAGCATCAGCCCCGAAGACCGAAATCAACATCAGACTGACACCCAAAGAATTACTCAACCCAACCACCATATATGATTCTAGGAAACTAAGGATGATGGACTCCTTTTAGGTCACAAGGGAGTCCCTTCCTAAGACCAACCCGTATCCTATAAAGCCCAAAAACTTTAGTCAAACCAATGAACACCCTCGAGCCCCAACATGTGTTACTAACAGATGAGTCATACTCCCTATGGGGTTTGCAATAGAAATTGGATTAAGAATAGGACCGAGAGGATATACACAAAAGATAGCATGCAAGTGAGCTTTACAGGAAGAGAGGGATCAAGGATATACTCTTAAGAAGAGATACGATGCACGAATCTAGCCTTCAATCTTCTAAGCCGCATTTCTTGAGCTTAACTCCATTATGCTTTGTCCGTCTTTAACTTCACAATTTCGTAGCTTCTTAATTCTTGTTTCCAAAATATGAGTTGGAACCTATTTCTCGTTCCTCTTTCACTTATTCTCCTTCTAGTATACTTGGCTCAAGCCTAACTGCATACTCATGGTTCCATGCAAGCTCTCCAAAATTCACTAGTGAATCTTGGATCTTGTTCACTTACTAGAAGGTATTCCACATAGATGAATTATCTCTTGAAAATAAACAAATGTCAACTATGTTGCCAAATGTACTTACTAAGGTGATTCTTTAAAACTCATGCATCAGCGAAATGAACCTTCAGCCTTAGTGGCGAACACCACCGGAGCGCCCCATTCTGAAATGCTCCTCCTAATGAACCCCTTTTCTAGAAGCTCTTTAATCTGTTTACTGAGCTCTTTCCTTTCCCGTGGAGCCATGTGTCTAACGGGCAACGCAACGGGCTTTGCATTATCTACAAGATATATGCGGAAGTCTATTTCCCGCTTCGGAGGCAAGCCCTTCACCTCTTCGAAGACATCCGGATATTCCCGGACCACTCTAACTGAATGCAAATTTTCAACAGAGGCATCTAGCGATTCAAGATAACTAAGCATAACCGCATGCGAGGGATTACAAGAAATTTCCAAAGTATTACCGAGCTGGGTTAGGAGCCTAACAACCCTTTTCTCACAATCAAGGATGGCCCCATTACTGGATAGCCAATCCATACCCAAAATCAAACCATACCCCGAAAAGCCCAAAACAAAGGCACTACATTGAAATTCTACACTTAGAATAGAAATTTTCAAATCCACACAGATCATAGACAAATGAGCTGGGCCCCCAATTGGGTTTGAAACAATTAAAGGGTCCTCTACCATACTAGTTTTTAGGTGCAGAGATTCTACTAAAGCAGACGAGATAAAGGAGTGTGATGCGCCAGAATCAAATAAAGTGCGAACGGGGTGATCATAAAGATAAACTACACTTTCTACAGAAGTATTTATACCTCGCTGTTGCAGAGGTGGCGCTTCCAGCACATGAACCTGTGCCCTGGGGTGGATCCAGCCCTCTGCCCCTGTCCTCGTTTCTTTGGGCAGTCCTAAGCCCTATGGCCCGTCTCACCGCAAGAAAAGCACCCACCATTCTCCTTGGACTTCTTTTTCCGGCAGTCCTTTACTAAGTGCCCCACTTTGCCACAGAAATTACACGTCCTCTTCTCTTTGTTGCCTTCCCCGCCTTTCTTAAAGTCCGTCTTCTTAGGCTGCAAACCCTCTTTCTTCCCTTGAGAGCTTTCTGCCTTTGTCTCCTTCTTGCCCTTATCCTCCTCATTCAGCAATGCCATTTGCACCAATCTTTCATACGTGGCTCCCATGGGTATATGGGTCATGGCCAAACTGTGTAATGGCTCATTTAACCCTTTGACGAAACGGAGAGCCTTCTTGTGCGGGGTGTTGACTAGGTCAAGTCCAAACCTAGCCAGCTCATCGAACTGATTCACATACTCTCTGACAGTCTTGTCTCCTTGCTTAAGAAATAAGAATTTTTCCAACTGCAAACTTCTTTCCGCATCTGAGAGAAATTTGGTCTCAAACCTTGCCCTAAAGTCCTTCCATGTCTCCACTGGTCTTTCAGCATTAGTGACTTCCCACCAGTAGGAAGCCTCGCCCTTCAATAGCCATACTGCCAATTGTACTTTTTGCCTATCTTCTACCTCAAAGATGATGAATAGGTCCTCAGTTTCTTTCAGCCAATTTCTAGCTGCTACGAAGGACTCAGTTCCATGGAAATCCCTTCCTCCCATAGCTTTAAAATCTTTACATATCTTAGCAAACGTGTTTCCCCGAGGAGGAGGTGGAGGAAAAGGTGCCGCTGCAGCTGGATGATTTCCTTCAGCTGGGGGAGGAGGAATGGTAGGACCTGACTGAGTGGCCCTTGCTTCTAAGAATCGTCTAAACCAACCAGGTATTGGCACCCCCTCCGGCAAGTTAAGTTCTTGGGACATGCTGAAACAAAAAGGATAGATTCAAAACGAAGGATAAGAGATAGTTCCTATGGCTTTGGGGAGTGGACTTTTGCCTTTTTAAAATAAAATAATATTTTTCTTTTAAAAATGCTTCTTTAAATTTCCTTTTTGAAAATAATTTTTTCAAAACTTTTTATCTTATCTGGTAAACCTATGCTCTGATACCAAGTGAAACACCCCACCTCCGTTAGGGTCACTCTCAAAGGGAATGCCCTAATTTTGGTGGAGGTTTATAAGTACAAGTCACAGATATACAAGACAGATATAAGAACACATATTTGAAAACAGCGGAAGAACAACAAACTTTATTTCATAAAGTCAAATACGTGTTACAACAACATCCTTTCCAAAAACATAACATAACACTTTCATAATCTGCCTTGAGTACATTATTTAAAGAAGCATAAATAAAACATAGATAAACTGCAAAAGTCCCCATAGTGGATTGTCCAAAGCCATAGTCCAAAACAGGAAAGTCCAAGCAATACATTTCTCTTCTTCAAGCTGGATGTTTGAGGTTGGTCAAGCTGCTGTGTTCCCTCCCTGAGGACCTTGGGGGGGGGGGGAAACGGAAGAAAAGAAGACGAAAGAAAAGTAGAGTCAGACATAAATCTTGAGTAAGTCTAGTACTATTTTGTCTATGAATAAAGAACTGGGTATGATAAGTATAAACAAGAAGTGGGCATGCGCTATAAACTTGGTTAAGTTGTCTAGGGTCGAATATACTATCGTACCCCATGTTAATCTCTGAACCCATATACTAGTTTCCAATTTGCACCCCATAATCAGGGTGATGTGATCCATTCTATGATGATCGGCTCCTACTCGCATAGTTACATGTGTCTTACGGCCCCCGATGTCTGTAGTTACCTATGCTGGTCCCACCATGGGGTGTATCAAGTCCCATGGCAGCGGCCTGACACAACCTTAGAATGCACAGGTATGCTACTGGTGCCCAGTG
Organism: Allium sativum; assembly: GCA_030737875.1. Classification (NCBI taxonomy): domain Eukaryota; kingdom Viridiplantae; phylum Streptophyta; class Magnoliopsida; order Asparagales; family Amaryllidaceae; genus Allium; species Allium sativum. The sequence continues at coordinate 161,262,714 of CM060925.1, forward strand.
CTTTATTTTTCTGCGTCGGAGTGCGTGCACGCCCGCACACCGTTAGAACTTACACTGCTACACCACCGCCGTCGCTTTGACCTCTTACAATCAGCCCAGTAATCGTGCCCCACCCTGCCTAGTTTCAGGGTATCATGATACACCTTTTAGGGTTACTGCTGAAAAGGGTCCCCCGTTACTAGGTTTTCTATCTCTAGCCAACATGCTAAGTTGGTTAAGTGTTTCTAACCTAACCCCCACCAGTCCGTTTAGTTTAGCATGTTCCATTTTGATTAAGTCTTTAGTCCACTTAATCCTAACAATCCTGACTCAGCCTTAATTGTCTTATTAAGGCCCTGACCTCTCACATTAGACAGGTATTGTTGTGGCTGCCTGTTGCCGGTTGGTTCCGGGCAGTCTTACGCCACAACTCAGTCTAACCTCGGGTCCTTATTGGGCTCCATGTTTAACCTCTCACATTGGATAGGTATTGTTGTGACTACTGGACAGTCGGGCGGTTCCGGGCAGGTTTACATCACAACTCAATCCAACCTCGGGTTAAACACATCGTATGTTCTACATTTACATATCTTGTCATTCTTCTTTATTTCTTATATGTAAATATTTGCGGCCCATTATTAAGTTAATGGTGTAAAGGTTACACCAATCACGGGCCCAACCCATACTTGAATTTGGGCCCTTCTATTTTATATTTTCATTCATTAATTAATTTTAACCCAACGTTATTTTCCCCCGTTTTACACGTCCGTTCATATATATTGGGCTTAGCCTTTTAAAGCCCAATTTAGCCATGCGAAAGGGGAGGCTTAAAGCGTGATTACATACACAAAGAGGGGAGGATGAGCGTATGAACTTGCAATATGACGATGGGAATACAAAATAGAAACTGGTGTACTTGCATAGTAGTGACATATACTTTGGTCATAAAACATAGGTGACATGAATCAAAGCATGTGAACTTGTAATTGAGATATCATTATTGACACATGAACCTCTATTTTTATTTAGGCATAATGTCAAACATAAGCATGGCATAAATACTCCTAGCATAAACATGGCATAATGTCAAACATAAGCATGGCATAAATACTTCTAGCATAAACATGGCATAATGTCAAACATAAGCATGGCATAAATACTTCTAGCATAAACATGGCATAATGTCAAACATAAGCATGGCATAAATACTTCTAGCATAAACATGGCATAATGTCAAACATAAGCATGGCATAAATATTCCTAATCATGGTGTTTGTTTTAAACTTGCAAAAAGGGATTTTTGAGTCTAACCTAGCCATGTCTCACATATGTCATCATATAATTCTTTTAAACAAGATAGACTTAATCATAGATTTCAATTATGCCAAATATCATTCATAGCCTAGCCATATTCATAAGTTTTGCAAAAGCATGACTTAATACATGGATTATGGTGTCAAAATTCCAACATAGTTTCATATGAACTATAACAACCAAACTTGTTTCAATTACTTGCAAAATGATTTATGCACAAAAATATACATCATGATGGCCTAATAACAAAGCCCCAAACTCGCATGAATTTCAATCAACTACATACATGTAGCTTCAACATTGATTACATAATTTGCGCAATATTCCAAATGTATACTTGCATAGAACTACCGCATGTAGTTCTTTATAATGAATAACATAATTTTGCACAAATATGAATTACTTTATTATCCCAATTCAAGCATACAAATCAATACAGTTGTTTATTCATACCAAAGTAATACTCTACTTACAATGGTTGCGGCGAATTCTCTAATTAAGAGATATGATTCCTTTGTTGAATTGATTGGCTTTAGGTTGCTTGAATTGCTTTAGGCTTTAGAACTTTCTTTCTAATTCTCTCCCTAGTCGGCGGCTACTCTTAGTCGTTCCTCAGCAACATGGCGGCTATGTTCTTAATTTGAATGAATAGATTAGGGTTTAGTCTAGGGTTGTTTATATAGAGGTTAGGAATTGATTAGGACCATTGATGTTGCTAGGTTAGATCGTAGCCATTCATTAGATAGAGAGACCAATTAGAACCCGCCACCTAGCCCTAATGACAAAGCAGACCACAGAAATTCGACCAAACACAGACCTGGCCAGCTAGGTTGACTGGGCTCGACCAGGTCGACACCCCTGTCGACAGGGCTGTCGACAGCCCTGTCGACATGGGTAGCCCAGGTCGACAGCCCAGTCGACCTGGGTGGCCTAGGCGGGTGTTTATCCGCCCTGGCCCACTGGGCCCGATTTTTAATTATTTTATTCTGTTTGAATTTTAAATTTAATTCAAAACTTCCGAAGGCCATATCTTCTTCATACGGACTCCGTTTTTCGAAAACTCGGACTCTATTTCGCGTATTTTTCCGAGACGAACGCAATGGCGTATCCCGTTTCCCTTAGTTCTTTGATTTGAATTTGATTATACTTTAATTCATGAATTTCACAGTTATAGAATTCTCGGGGTGTTACAGTTCCCATTAATTTTATCAAAGATAAATTCTTCTAAATTTATTCTTTAATCTTCCTTTGGATATCATTTCAAACTAGTCGGGATTAACGAACCACACCGAAGTAATTATTTATTTTATCTCCCAATCCCAACCTATATATCCCATGGAGCAAAACTGGTGATACTCCATTCCTAACACCACGGTGTTATCGGTAAAATTAATTACCATTTCACGTTCAAATCTAATTAAAGATTTAACTATCGCTTTGGAGCAAAACTGGTGATACTCCACTCTCGATCACTTTTCAGATTTGGTAATTTAAATTATCAATTCACATTTTAATCTAATTAAAGATTCATTAAAACTACACTTAGTCTTAATTCTTTCAAAAATCAACATCTTGCCTTTAACTGGGTTAAAGAACTAATGTCATCTAAAACACGATTCACGATAAACCCAAATCACATTCGATATTAAATACAAGGCTCTGAATAGAAAATATACCAGCTTATATTCAATATCAAATTCTGAAACCAACAAATATCGTATTGGAAATAACGATATAAAATATATCTTTCAAATTCCCATAACCATATCTGCATAGTCACGAAATCCAACATCGAAATACTCCGAAGATAATTTCGATTCAACTCCAGCCCAATTCACGTATTGGGAATATTGATTAATTTTAAAATCACTTTCAAATTCAATTTATTTATTTCAAAAATAAATCGATTTTAATTCTAGTTCAAAACTAGTTCATTTCGATAAAAATCTATTTTTATCCTTTCAAATGTGGAATTATTCAGCCCAATTCTTTCCAATTCACATATTATAATTTTACACAAATTATCGATATTTTTAATAATTTTATCAAGGCCCGTACAGTCGATTTCCATCAACGGCTATCGAACTGCACTTACATCGACCTTTTTCAAATTTGATTTGGACATAATTCCAAATCCAACCGTTAGATTTCAAATTTCTAATATTCATTGGAAAGCTCTTTTCGATACGAACCCAACGGTTCCGGTTTTAGGAGAATTCGACGGTCGGATCTCCCGCAACGTCCGTTTGAAATAAATGGTCAAAATTCACGAACTGCCGCGGCGCGGCGCGTTCTATTCGGGCCATTATATATATATATAATATATATAATATATATTTCGTCGATTTCTATTTAAAACGAATTTTATAAATCGTTTTAAATTCGTTTCTAAAACAATTCAACTTCTATATTCAATTTCAAATCGATTTGATTTCAATTCAACTCGAATTCATTTCCATTTTATTTAATTCGAATTCAAATTCGTTTCAATTCAATTCAAATTCAAATTCGTTTCAATTCAAATTGATTTCAATTTAATTTCGATTCGAATACAATTAAATTTCAGTTCGTTTTCAATTCAACTTGAATTTGTTTTATATTCAATTCCATTCGAAGTCCTTTTATATTCAATTCCATTCGAAGCCCTTTTATATTCAATTCAAATTCGTTTTCTTTTCAATTCGAATTTGCTATAATATTCATTTCAATTTGAATAAAATTGATATAATTATCATTCACGTCAAAATGGCGCAAAACTAATCAACACGGCTTTATATTTTTCACAACTTCTTTATTCTATTCAACAAATGAATATTTATCCCATTCAACACATGAATCTATATTTCTTTCAACACACGACTAATCTCAACACATGAGTGCCGTCAACACATCACTATTGTTGTTATGTAAAATATTTTATAAAACTATGGTATCTATCGTTTGATTTTCAATTAGACTCCTACTGAGAAGTAGGTTCTAATTTTAAATATGATAAAGATGTGATTTTTTTATTATTTGAAATATTTCACTCAACACATGAATAGTTTCAACCCATAATCATCGTCAACATATGACTATTTTTATATTCAACACATGAATTTTCTTTTATAACATTCATTATTTTCCCGATTGGAATGAGGCCCAATCAATCACCATATAACGTTAATTATATGGATTCCATACAACACATGTATATAATAGCATTGATAAACAATCAACCATCATCCAAAGTGCACCACACAACTGCATAAGCATCAAATATAAATAATCGATGCTTACACAGTCTGTCGACCAATCGATCGACAATAATTAAATAATTGGGATTAGTGTACGCCAAATATCATCCCAACACCCGTGTGGGGTTTCAAATCAACAAACACATATTTTTGTTTGTGCAGTTGGGCGATGTGTAAAATTTATCGACCCAATCAATATCAGTCAAATCAGTGTATATAAACAAATCGGTCGATTTGTTTATAAATATTTATTTATTCACATTCACGTTAAAATTTATATTTTTAACGATAAAATAATTTATTCAACCTATGAATATTCTATTCGGTTAATTTATTCAATAAAATGATATTTTTATTTTTCTAACATATTTTAGAAAATTTCGGCGGCATAACGGCACGATACTAGAAACGGGACGAGGCCTAGCCTTATCCCCGGTCTAGTGAAGGCCCACGCCATTCACACATCAATCAAATCCATTCAATTCACTAAACAATTCAATTCAAACCAAGTAATCTAACCAACTACACAACCAAACAATTTAACAAACAAGCCATCCATGGTCTGTGGATGACGGGTGTCGGGTGCTACTAAACACCGTCTACATCCTAGTATATATATATATAACTAGAAAAAAAAGAATTTAGAGTGAGAAGTTCTCACCAATAGCCATCCAACTTCACGACACTTCATTTATAGAAATCTTGTTCATCCTCGCCTTTTTATCATCTTCGTTTGCCCGTAGTCACTACATATATAAAAATCACACATTTTTATATTTTGATGTCTTTAAAATAAAAATCACATTTTTATTCATTCACTTTCAATTTAAAAGTCATATTTTTATAATCACTTCATATATTTAAAAATCGAATTTTTACTATGCTATTCAATATATAAAAATCGAATTTTTACTACGATGTTCAATATATAAAAATCATATTTTACTTCTCTATTTTCTATATAAAGATCTCGCCCTTTCAAATATAAAGATTTCGCCTTTATAAAAATATAGATTTCGCCTTTATAAAAATGAAGTTTTCGCCTTTATAAAAATAAAGTTTTCGCCTTTATAAAAATAAAGTTTCGCCTTTATAAAAATTACCACTTTATTTTAACGTATATAAAATAAAAATCAGATTTTTATTTTGCTACATATACAAAGATGATATTTTTATATTCTCTATCTCATAAAGATTACATTTTTATAGTTCCTATTTTGTAAAAGTCATATTTTTAATCCACTACATATGTAAAAATCTCACCTTTCTCCATTTAAAAATATCGTCTTTCTTCCTTTAAAAATCTAATCTTTTCATTTATATAAAAAAAATCACGTCTTTTCTATTTGAAAATTTCTAACTTTCTATTTAAAAATCCTATACAAAAACTGATTTTTTTCTTCTGTTTGCTAATCATATACAAAAGAAATAAATAAATAAAATAAAACAAATTAGAAAAACTTACTTTTTCAATCGGAGGGGGGGGGTTCACTGCGTCTGAGGTGGTCGGAGGTCGGGGTTTTGGGCCAAGGGGGGATGCGGGTTCGGGTCTAGGGGGGTGCGGCGCGTCGAGGTGGTGGAGAAGACGAAGCAGCGGCGGCGCAGCACAGGAGGGGGGGGGGCGGCTGTCGCGTTCGCTTCAGGGAGGAGAAGGGCAGGAAGAAGAAGAGAGGGAGGCGGCGGCAGAGGTGGCGCCCCACCTGGGGCGGCGGCGGTTCATCGGGGAGGGGCGGCGGCTCCTCCCCCGTCGCTCTCTTCCTTTTTTTTTTCTTCAAATCGATATCTGATTTAATCAGGGGGGGCCAACGGGTTTTAAGGAGAGGTTTTTTTTATTATTTAATTATTTTATTATTTTTAAAAGTTGACTTTTACATACGACCTCGAAACGAGGCCCACCGCCTGTCGTCCATAGCGTTTTACCCCCATTCCGAATACAATGGGATATGTATCGCAAGCTGATTTGATCGTTTGAATCAGTTTCCGTTGAATTTACATTTAAATCACTATATTGAATTTTAAACGTACATTTCAAATTATCTGGGTCACACACTGTCTCTAAAAATTCCATAAAAATATTTTCTAGCTTCGTATTGACGATACGGTCCTAACAAAACTAGTTTCGTCGAATTCTGAGACCGTTTGAAAAATGGCCAATTTCTAGTCGATTAAAATCAACTGAAACTGGTCAAACGCGTTTTCCTTTGCCACGCTCACATATTGATTCGAAAAATTATAAAATTTGAAACCTAGCAATAATTTGACACTGCGGATCCAACAAAAGTGGTTTCGTCGAAATCCGAGGTCATTTGCAAAATGTCCATTTTTAAGGGCCTGAATTCCATAGCGACTATTCAGAATTTTCAACTGGACATATCTTTTGATTCCCGCTATGAAATTTTGATCTTTCGGATTCGTTGGAAAGGTATCATCAATTAGATCCTATTATTTTTGGTTTCACTAAAATCCGGATTGTTTCGCACCCGGTACATTCAATTGAAGTTTGAAATCGAATTATCGAACTACCGCGCCATTTTCAATTCCTTTTTATAATTATATATATAATTATTTATATTCTAACGACGACGTATATAAATATATACGTCCGAATTATATTCAAAATAAATTTCTCGTCGATATTATTTAAAATAATCTATTTTAAATATTCAAAATTCGCCAAAATTGCCAATTTAAAAATTTTAAACTGGCCCAGATTTTCCGGGTTATTACAAAAAAGAATCTTTATTTTATACTCAAATTCCTTTTATACCTTGTTTATGCAATTCGGGTTATAAAATCCCTTTCCATTAGTTTCTCTTAAATTTACTAGATCTAATTACTTTCTTAAATGAATTTTATTTAATATTAATTAACTTCGTTATTTTCTGAAGTAAAACCCTTTTTTTCTTCATTAACCAAAATAGTTTAGTCACCTTTCTTAATAAGTTATTAAGCTAATAGTTTATTTCATAAATAGTAAATTATCCAATAATTACCTTAAATGTATTTAAATTAAGGTTAAAAGCTTTTTATAATTAATCATTAAGTTTGATCCATTCTTCATTGAAACTATTCATTATGAAGTTAATTTGAAAAATATAATTATTTAAACCAAAACTCACTTAATTTATTTCTTTGGAACAATTATTCTAAACGAGCAACTCTTTCGTCAGTCTTGGTCTTTCTCATGTATTAAAACACAGGCTGTTACAGTAAAAATCCTTTTAACATTCCATTATAAAACAAGGTCATAATTGTCAATTTATTTAAAACTTTATATTTAAATAACTAAAATAAAATTTAAAACTTTGATTCAGTTAAAAATAAATTTTATAATTTAGAATACATCAATTCGCCTGACGGTGAATTACTGTTTCGAGACGATGAATTTAGACCATCTACTGCCAATTACCCAATCAATACTGCATATTGATTTAAAACATGATAATTGTTGAATTTAGATTCAACAATCAATAATTTTCCAGTCATCAAATCTAATCTGGATGCGATGTAAATTGGGATAAACAATTCATGAAAACAACAACTAATATATGATTTATTTGAGGAATCCGTTTGGATTCCTCCAACCTGTTCTTCCCTGCACAACAGTTTATAATATTATTTATCACTAACAAATGAAATAAGAATTATAGTATAACACAGACATCAATCAACCAATAAAAATCATCCATAGCGTCCATTCAACCAATTAAGGATAAATATTAATGATATGAATTTAACACATCGCAGTACTTCAGAAGTGTGAGAGTTAACTCACCATTTTTGTTTCTGACGATGTTGCGTCGCTTTATATAGTTTCAAACTGACGTTAAAAACTACGTAAAATCCCCAAGGCCTCAGAATCAATCCATTTCAGCTTTTACACGTCGGCTCCGTGATTACGAACCCACCGGTTCCAGTTTCGTCCAATTATGTTCACAGATGCAAAAGTTATTCGTATTCCAGCATTTGAATTAAATTGAAATGGTTTAATCTTTAACTATAGTCATTAACTAAATTAAATATTTAATTAATAATTAGTTTTACATTAATTAACTATGCCTTTAATTACCTTTATAATTGTGGTCCACGTCACTAGTCAAATGGTCAATCTGGTTTTCAAACCCGTTCTCTTCCTTTACAGCTAAAACCCGATACCTTGTTTTCAATTGAAAACCGACATCTGAAATCCCACACCACCTATCCTTTCACGTCCTCGCCTCAGCCACCAGTGACCACCAGAATCGCCACCACCGACCTCGCCGTGACTCTGACTCCAAGCCCTTCCTCCACGGCCAACACCAGTCCCTAGTTCAACTCCTAATCGCCGGAGCTCTCCACAAACGGAAATTGCCTCGATTTAGTTTTCTCCGGCCACCAACTACCGCAGCACCTCAAACAGCCACCACCACTTTCGCCATCGCCTGCCCGTCCGCCCCGCACTGACCACGCCCCCTTTAATGACCGACAACTCCTCCTCCCTCACAAAAACCCAATCGCAACCTCAAAAAATAAACACAGTATAACGCCCTCCTTCAAAAAAGCTCCACCGCCGTCCTCAAATCATCGGACAACCCAAGACCGATGCAGCGATGACCCCCTACGACCCAGCCACCTGTTCGACCAACTACAGCCACTTCCGGCGGTCCACATTCCCACCAAGATCCATTAAACCGAACACGGCCTTTAAAAAGACTCACAACAAAGCGTCCTTGTTTAACTCGCCTGCCAGCCCTCCTCCGATCACCGGAAACCGCCTCACCACAACCCAACGACATGTCATCCCCCTTCTACCTTCGAGTGACACAGCTCTGACCAATTCCTCCCGAGCTCGCCGGAATCGGCCAGAAACCATCACTACTTCCAGAAAATACAACACCCAAAAGTTCCTCTATTCAAAATAATGGATCCCTTAAATATAGATCTCACCATACAATTTGTATAAGAAATCAAAGATTACTTTAGCAATATTTCACCCATGTAATTTATTGGATTTATAAGAATTTAGTGGAATTATTCATGAATTTAGAAGTGGAAGAAATTTACTGGTTTGAGGCAAGAATGGACGGGAAAGTAGAAAAGTGATTTTGTTGTAGAGAAGGGTCACGGTGGGTTTAATTTATAGGTAAAAATATAAATTTTTTTATTATATTATTTTATTATTTTAATTATTTTATTTCTGATGTGACAGAAGATTTTTATTTGACGTGACTGACGATTTTTATTCATACCTATCGCAATTCCAAACACTGTTTATTGGTTACTGTGATCACATACGAACTCCAATCGCTACCAGAATGGACGGCATTATATAATTCGATGTTACGGTCCTAATGAATCTTGTTTCGTCGAATTCTGAGTCCGTTTGTGAAAACGGTGCTCGTTCGTATCCAAACAGTCGATTTATTTGAATTTTATTTTGCCACGCTCACAGAATAACTCTGTTTGACGTGCAACTTGAAATATAACAATAATTTGCTGTTACGGTCCCAATAAAATTTGTTTCGCTGAAAACGGAGACTATTTGAATAAAGTCCCTTTTAAAAGGTCCAGATTTAATCAAAATAAACCAATTTTAAAGTACCTCAACATAATAATAAAAAAATATTATCATCGGCCATATCTAAACAGAGTTTCACATAGTTTCAAAATAAAATATCCTGGGTTGAATTCTAAGCCATAACGATATTTGATAAATTAAAAACCCTTTATTTTTATACAATAAATCGCTATATTAAATCGAATTCCATAGCGACTATTTAAAATTTTGATTTGGCCATAAAATAAAATCTACACTATGAAAACTCGATTTTTCTCCTTCATTAGAAAATTATTGTTAAACATATTTGGACATTTCTTGTTTCGAAAAAATCCGAGTAAAATTGGATCCTGTATAACCAATTGAAGTTCAAAACGCTATATTACGAACTACCGCGCCGCTGCAGTTCGTTATATAATTAAAATTTAAACTTTTAAACAGCGTTTAGTAAACGAAGTCGTAAATAAATTTAAATCTAAACTCAAATAAATCCTCTTACATTACCAAATCATATAACAGCGCAAATTCACTCAATTTCGACTATCCCGAAATTAAATTATTATTTATATTATTTAAACAAATTAATTATCCAAATTTATTAAATCCGAGCCATTTAAATTCAAATCGATATTTAAAACCAATTAAATATTAAATTACATGGTTAAAAATCAGGGCCATTACAACGGTACTTCAAAATAATTTTATAAAGTTTTCTTATGTTTTATTATAATTAAAATATTAAATAATTTTATATAGTATCAAAATATTTTGCAAAACTTGATATTTTTAAAACAGTCTTTATTAAGTAAGCGATAATGCAATCCTCGAGATCGTTGAAGTGCTCTCATATTTTAGGTAAATGGTGAGATCCGCACTCTTTGCTTGTATTCCCGTCGACCTGGCAGACAACAAGCTATGAGTCACCAAAAAAGTGCAAAGCTCTAATCCCCAACCGCTTTGTCAACTTCAATCTTGCAATAAGTGCCTGGTTATCGATGATAGGAAATTCTAACTTCAAAGCCTAGCAGATTGATCATGCTTCTACAGTTTCAAGCACAACCCCCACTATTAGACAAAAGTCGTTTGATGCTTCATTGATTAATAACTTCTACTGAGTTACTAAGACCATCATGTCCTCTTCCTTTTCATCCTAGATGTAAATTCTATGATAAAATTAGCCAATCTCTATCCATTAATTGCTCATTGGAGATGATAAGTCACCTCATACTAGCTCAACTTGATATTCCACTTTAATAGCCATCCCAAATCTTACAAGGTGAAACAACACTTGCTTTAGAGGTTAATCAATCACTAATTTTATTAGATGAACTTGTAAATATGGTCATAGCAGCATTAAGGCGATCAGTAAGCATTTTCATGAGCAAACCTCTTGCTCACGTAATAAACAAATCTCTAGATTTGTGCCTCCTCATGTACGAGCGTTGCACTCAATGCATTAGGAGAAATAACCAAATACATGAATAAATCCTCCTCATCCATCGATTTCAAAAGCTTCGATGGACTCTCCATAGTCTTAATAATTCTTTGAATACAATTTGGCATTATGAATTCCATTCAAAATTCTTCTTTCCTTTATTTAATGGTTGAAGGAAGGTATACATCTATTAATAACACTTGATATGAAATGACCTAGAAAAAAAACCTATCCATTCAAGCTTTACAATTCCTTTGTATTTTTGGGGGCTTCGATGTTTCTTAATGTTGTGATTTGCACCTGGTAGCTTCAATGCCCTTTGCTTTGAAAATGAACCTAAGGAAATTTTCTGATGCAATTTCAAATGAGCATTTGAGCAGATTTAGCTTAATGCCATATTTTCTTAACATTTCAAACATCTTTACCAATTTGCTTAGATAATCTATGGAAGCTCGATATATCAACAGTAAATCATCCATATACAATTTTGTTATCTTTCCAGTCTGTTTCTTGAACATCATGTCTATTATTCACTAATAAGTAGCTTTTACATTCTTAAGTCCAAAAGGCATTACATGATAATAATAATACAATTCTATCTCATGAGGTTAGTATTCCCTTAGCCAGGTTCATGTATCATGATTTGATTATATCCTGAATAGACATCCATAAGTATAATAGTTTGTGTTCCATTCTCCTATCAACAAATTTGTCGATTTTCGATAGTTGAAAACTATTCCTAGGGCATGACTCGTTAAGGTCAGAATAATCTATACAAACTCTTTATTTCCTATTTGACTTCTTTACCAACATAGAATTAGACATCAAATCAGGATATGTGGCATCCCTTACAAAACTATTCTCCATTAATCTACCCACCTCTACTTTTAGCATACCGGATTACACGGCCTACCTCTTCTTTTAGCATAAATGATTGTGCTATTCTTAAAGAAAAATCAGTTAATGTAAGACACAAATCGCATTGGGGAAATGAGATTTTGTGGCTGTTTATTGTTAGTGAAATTTACACCCATTTTATAAGTTACTTTTATCGATTTATTGTCTTTACAAGATAGATTTGATTACGCACTGAATATGAGAGACTACATCACAAGTATAACTATTGAGTGAAGAATCATAGTAGCCTCCTTGATGACCATTGTATGGGAGAAGATGTTAGTACCATGGATGATAGTTTTGATAATAACAACCTCAGGCAATGAACAAAAAATATATTTATACAAGCTACTAATGATTATATAGATATATATTATATATAGTACAAGTTATAAGACATGTGTTGATATTGAAGCTGTACAAAATCAAGATAGAAGATTCGGATTAATGCCGATGTAAGAATCAAGAGTTAGAGTGTGAAGACTCATGAGTACTAAAGAGTCCAAGAATTCAAGAGGACCATGATTAGCTAACGAGTCTTGGATTAAAGTTTAAAACTCTAGTTGCACTCACCTGATCTCTATATCTCTTTTACGAAATGTTTTCGTATTTTTATTTTTAAATATTTTCAAATTAATTTTTTTCCAAAGTTCTAGAAAAAAATGGCTTTTCAACATTTTTAGTTTCAAATATTTTTATATATTTTTTATAACATTAATTTATATTTTAGATATTATACTTGTATTTTTTATTTTAATATTTACCCTATGGTTTTATACTTATACTTTAATTTAACTTTAGTCTTTAGTTTTATATTATTGAGCCTTAATAATTATATATGGATATTATAGTTCGAAATTATAGTTTTGTTATTAATATTTAAGTTTAATATATTAATTATATATTGTTTTCGTTTGTGAGATTATTTTGATAAGTTCCCTAAAGCTTTAAATATATGTTTACCATATTTAAATAACTTCATGCAGTTTCAAATCATTATATAATTTTACAGCTTCAAAATATTTTAAATCAAAATTATTTTAAAATATACTACATTTAGATCGACATGTGTATAATAAGTATGTCGACGTGCTAGTCAATGTTTTCAAAATTCAAATTTGAATTAAAGTGTCTTTTCTTTTTAACCTTTCGTGAACAATCACTTCTCTTCATTTGTACTTATGAAACTCTACCAAAAATGTATTTTAAAAATAAAATTTCTCTTTCTTAATTTCTCTATCATTTTTTTCAGAAATCTATAACTAAACTCTTTCAATTTTCAAACCAAAACAAGTCAATTTAACTCTACTGGATACTGTCTGTTCGAGACATATGATTGGAAATTCAGAGATTGTAAAGGATATTGTTTACAAAGATAGCGGATTGGTCAATTTTGAAGACAAATCCAAAGGATATGTGACTAACATCAGCAATATCGGTGATCCTAAAACTTAAACTATTTCTAATGTTTTATTAGTTATGAATTTAAAACATAAGTTATTTACTATTAATCAGTTATGCACTATGAGTTGTAAAATTAAATACAGAAATGATAAGTGCTACACTGAAGATAATTAGTCAAAAATTATCTTTGAAGGAAATAGAAAATGAAGTATTTACATTCTAAGTATGAAAGCTTCAAATAAAGACGTGTTTTTTGGTTGATACAACTGACCCATGGATTTGGCATAAAAGATTTGGTCACTTAAACTTTTAAATTTCGCCTAACATAGCTAAACATAATCTTGTTTGATGTCTTCCAAAATAATTAGTAAATAATTTATGTAATGCGTGTCAACTAGGAAAACTTAGAAAAAAATCATTTAACTCAAAGGATGTGATTTCTACATCTCAACCCCTTAACTTCTTTATCAAGATCTTTTTGGTCCTTCGTCGATACAACCTATTAATCATAATAAATACATCTTCCTAATAATAGATGATTATTATAGATTCATGTGGATGACTTTTAAGGGCATTGTTATTGACACTCCAAATATTATTAAGGGGGGGTCAATTTTTAAAAACACCCCAATCATAAAAATAATGATTAGGGGGAGTCACGTACTTAATTTTTTTACGTTTCATTTTTACCCTGGTAATAATATCAGTTACCATCTCGATTCCCAATCAATTTCAAATGCAATAAAATCAAATCTGTAACACCCCACCTCCGCCAGGGTGACTCTTGCAAGCACTCTGACTTTGGAGGGGCGTTTGAATCAGGTAAACATGCATAATGATATATCAAGGCAGAACAAGAACATATATATATGCGTAAACAGAGTAAATAACATAGATAAAACAGCCGAAGATTTCAAACCATTTCAAAACCAGTCTGGTACAACATAATGTCAACTTTTCAAATAAATAAGTCTAGATAAAACAACATCAACTGAAAAACTGAAATACATAAGTACTAATCCCCAAAAGAAGTGATAGCCATAGCTAGCTTCATGTCAAACCGTACATGAGCTAAATCCCACAAGCAAGCGATCCGAAATCCAAGCTAAGCTCCAGTATTCCCTCCCTGAGAACCTGGGGGGAGGGGGGAACGGAAGAAAAGAGGCGAAAGAAAACAGGTCAGTCAAAAAGACGGAGTAAGCCCTACTACAATCAATGTAAACAGATAAAGTTAACTGGCATGAGCAGCAGGGATGAACATAAGGATAACAACATACTAGCATGATGATTAACTAACAAGGTAGATAAAGGTGTCATCGCATAATCAGGTCTAAGGTTTTGCACCACAGGTGTACTAGCAAACTAACATGACTTGAATAAACAAGTATTGATCCCTTGGCCCAAGCTTTGGCCCAATAACATGAAATGACCCTAATACAAGGTCCAACCAAACGGTCTAGTCGATCGGCTCCCTAAGCCTAACTCGTCACGTGTTGGTGTCGATACGGCCCAAACATAATTGTAGTCGGACTACGTGCACAGTCTCGATCTACTGGTACCCATGCTTGACTTCTCCAAATACGGACTACGTGCACGACCATAGTCCGTCCGGAACTACATCGGCGTACCACCCTGCCGTCGTTTATTGGTCGCTTACCTCCAGCCCAGTAATCGTGCTCCCTCCCTAGCCTATACCCTAGGGTCATGATGATACAAACTTGGGATTACTGCTGGAGTGGGCCCCCATTGCTAGGATTTTTCTAGTGGGTTAAGCACGGTTTAACCCTCTTGCTAATCATGGATTAACTTGGTTAAGTGTAACTATGAGTTCACGACTTAACCCCGATTAATCTACCGAGCCCAAATTGGTTAAGTACTGAGTGGACCATGACTTAACCCTAATCATGAGGCATTAATTAATTTAATGCGCCTTAACCTCTCACATTAGACTTTGTTGCGGTTACTAGTTAAGCCGGGCGGGTCCGGGTAGCTTTACACCACAACTTGGTCTAACCTCGGGTTCAAGGTACAACATGGCCAACTTCTCACATTGGGTCCTATTGTTTGTAGCAACTAGTTAGGCCGGTCGGTTCCGGGTAGGTTTACGCTACAAACTCAACCCAACCTCGAGTTGGTCACACTTATATTTTCTAAGTGTCATGTCCATCATGTTTCCAAAACACAATTATAAGTTTTCAAGCAATTGGGTAGACCTAACTTAATAGGTAAATTCCCAATGGGTAGACCTAACTTAATAGGTAAATTCCCAAGCTTATGTTTTATGTCTTTTAAGTTTACCCAACCCCCAAACGCAATCCCATCGCTTACATATCGCAATAGCGCATAAAGGATAGAAAGAGGGAACTTGGCATAATCATGACATAAAGGTGTTGAAGCCACAAGTTTAACATGGTGGCATATGAAATGTTCATGTGTTCATATACTTGCATATTACATATTTTGGCCTCAAAAGCATACATAAAACCAAACTTAGCATATTGGTGATACATGGTGATAAATGACATGTAGAAATGGCCATAAGTTCGCATTTAGCCTCACATGCAAGTTATCATAAGGGATATGGTAACTTACATGTTGCCAAAATGCAACCTTTGGCATAAAGCTTGAAGCTTTATGTTCATAAACCCAAGATAAGCTTGCATAACATGATAGCATGAACAAAATGTTCAACCCAAACTTGCATAGCATAACTTGCATATCATATGACAACTTGCATATCAAACTTTCGTAACATAACTTGCATATCATATGACAACTTGCATATCAAACTTGCATAACATAACTTGATGAACTTGCATAACACATCATAGTAAACTTGCATATTATGGCAAACTTGCATATCATACATTTAACTTTAGAGTTTAAGTATGAAAGTAGAATAGGGCTTACAATGCTTAAGAAGTCACAAAAATATGACAAAGCCCTTATGAAATCAATTAAACCCAAAATGCAAGCTCTAACATAAAAACCCTTGAGCCAAAATGATCAAAACTCTTCCTTTATGATGCAAATATAGAAACTTGACTTGAATGCAAGCTAATGATGCTCATACAAGTTTGAAAACACTTGTATGCATGGAAAATCACTTAGAAATTTATTTAGGAATTGTATGAAGAGAGTGGAGGCCATGAGAGGATTAATTTTGCCATAGTTTAGTTGTATGAATGAATAATGATGATTTAGGGTAGGTTAGGGTCTTATTTATAGATTAGGCAAGTGTTTTAGGCCATAGGATTAAACCCTAGTTCCAATCTCAGCCCTTAAAACCGAATCTGGCCCCCAAGCTCAACACAATCTCAAAATGGTGCACCAGGCTAAACAGCCCGGCTGGACCAAGTCGACAGGGCTGTCGACTTGGGTCCAACCAAGTCGACTCCCAAGTCGACAGGGCTGTCGACTTGGGTGCTCTGGCGGGAATTTTCCCGCCTGGCCCAAACTGGCCCAAATTTCCAATTTCAAACTTGAATTTGAAATCTGTTTTTACTTAGAAATTTTCTGAAAACTTCGTTGGGCCTTAATCGGGTCATACGGACTCTGATTTTCGAAAACTCGGACTCTATTTCGCGTATTTTTCCGAGACGAACGCAATGGCATAGCCCGTTTCCCTTGATTCAGATTTTAGAATTAAATTCTGCCTCGATTTATGCTATAACAGGTTATTGAAAATACGGGTTGTTACATTCTCCCCTCCTTAAAGGATTTCGTCCCCGAAATCTTCGAGTTAGGAAGAACGTATCCTACCATCCAACATCCATCTACTCAAAACACCATCCACGAGCGATCATTGTCCTTACAAGATTCTAAATGTTGTGTGAACATATGCAAAGGTGTGTGTATATGTACTTATCTAATGCAAATATCATCAATGCAAATTATGTTAGTGAAATGAATCCATATGTATGCAATTCCTAACATAATGTATAACATCTATATGTGTGCACATCACATACATCGATATGCAACATCCATGTGATAACACAAAAATTTTCATCCATGAATAAGCATAAACACTCATGCATATGCAATATGAGGAGTGTGTGAGCCGATCTAGTGCCTAATCGTGTATAATGCATCCACGAGTAACCACTTGCAAACACTTGCAACCATCAAGCATAACATGTTTCAAACACATGTTTCATCCAAAGGGTTTCTACCTAAGGTTCTCATGACAAGATTAACACGATAAACTAGATAAACATGGATAGCAAAGAGAAAGATATGCTAACAAAGAAAAGAGATTGAGAGTGTACCCTCAAAAAGGAATGGATAAAGCCCACGCATCTTCTCCTCGGTTTCCCAAGTTGCGTCTTCTTCGGCTTCACCCCATTGAACCTTCAACAACTTGACCTCTCGATTCCTTAGCTTCTTGGTCTCCGTCCCCAAGATACAAATCGGAGCTCTCCTCAAAGTAGCCTCTTTCTCAACTTCCACATCTTTCAGAACACTTGGCTCAACAACCTCTGCTGATTCATGTAAACACTTCCGGAGGTGCGAGACATGAAAAACATCGTGTACTCCGGCAAGCTTCTCGGGCAACTTCACTCTATAAGCCATCTGCCCGATCCTCTCTATAATAGGGAATGATCCAACAAACCTCGGTGCCAACTTCCCAACGGCTCCAAATCGGACCACATTCCGCAAAGGAGAAACCTTCACGAAAACCATATCCCCAACATCAAACTCTAAATCAGTTCTTCGCTTATCAGCATAGGATTTCTGCCGGTCTTGGGCCGCTTTCATCCATCTCCGAATCAACTCGATCTTCTCGGATGTATCTCTGATCATATCAGGCCCAAGTATAAGCTCATCTGTAGTCTCCCACCAACATGTAGGCGACTTGCACGACCTCCCATATAAAGCTTCGAATGGTGCCATCCCTATGCTTGCCTGATAACTGTTATTATATGCAAACTCAATAAGAGGAAGGTGGTCTTCCCAAGTACCACCAAAATCCAGAATACAAAGCCTCAACAGATCCTCGAGTACCCTATTCACCCTTTCGGTTTGACCGTCCGTCTGTGGGTGATAAGCAGTACTTAGATTCAACCTCGTACCCATAGCTTCTTGCAAGCTATTCCAGAATTGACTTGTAAAGATTGGGTCACGGTCACTGACTATACTAGAAGGGACTCCGTGTAGTCTCACAATCTCACGAAGATATACAGACGCTAGGCAAGATGCGGTCCTCTTGCTCTTCACCGGAATGAAATGAGCACTCTTCGTAAGTCTATCCACAATAACCCAAATGCTCGTATTCCCTTTCCTTGACCTTGGTAGCCCATCGATAAAATCCATGGAAATACTCTCCCACTTCCAAAGTGGAACGTCTAGAGGATGCAATAGCCCACCGGGCTTCTTCGACTCGGCCTTAACTTGCTGGCAAATGATACATCTAGAGACAAATTCTGCCACATCCTTCTTCATCCCAGGTCAAAAGAAAATGTGCTTCATATCTTTATACATCTTATCTCCGCCTGGATGTATAGTCAACTTAGAGCGATGCGCTTCCTCAAGAACTTTTCTTACTAAATCTTCTACCATTGGAACACATAACCTTCCATCTCTCCTCAGCCAACCCTTGTCATCAATAGAATATCGAGCGAGATGACTAGACGCCTCTCCTCGAATCAGGTTATCCATAATCTCAACTATCTGAGGGTCTTCTCTCTACGAAGCCCCAACTTGATCAAGAAGGGTAGGTCTGAGTTCCAGAGATGCTAAAGAACCGATCATCGATTCAATCGCCAAAGAGAAATCAAAGGTTGCCACATACTCTAAATTCTTCATCTCAACGAATAGAGGACTTAGGGTCAACCTTCTTCTACTCAATGCATCTACTACCACATTCCCCTTGCCAGGGGTATAAGCTATCTCAAAATCATAGGATGCCAAGAATTCCATCCATCTTTGCTGCCTCAGATTCAGATCCTTCTGAGAAAAGAGATACTTCAATGACTTGTGATCGGTATAAAGCTCAAATCTTTCTCCCAGAAGATAATGGCGCCAAGCCTTGAGTGCATATACTATTGCTGCCAACTCTAAGTCATGAGTGGGATAATTCTTCTCATGCACTTTGAGTTATCTACCGCCAAAGCATATCACCCTTCCTTCTTGCATCAGAACAGCTCCTAACCCCGTGCCACATGCATCGGTGTATACTGTAAATAACTTCCCTCCATCGGGCAAAGCTAGAACAGGTGCTGATGTAAGAGCTATCTTGAGCTTCTGAAAAGCAAGCTCGCATTCTATGCTCCAAGCAAAAACTAAATTCTTCTTCGTCAATTTAGTGAGAGGAGCGGAAATCTTCGCGAAGTCCTTGATGAACTTCTGGTAAAAACCCGCAAGACCTAGAAAACTTCTCACTTCGGTTGCATTCCTTGGAGTCTTCCAATCCTGAACTGCAACTACCTTAGCAGGATCCACCGCTAAGCCTTGCTTAGATACTATATGCCCAAGGAATCTAACTTCCCTTCTCCAAAAGTGACACTTGGAGAACTTGGCCTTCAACTGATGCGCTCTAAGCGTATCCATCACCTCCATGAGATGCCTTGCGTGCTCTTCCTCATCCTTAGAGAAGATCAGAATATCATCTACGAAGACCACGACAAACTTGTTCAAGAACTCCCTGAACACCCTACTCATCAAGTCCACGAAATATGCGGGTGCATTAGTCAAGCCGAACGGCATGACAAGCCATTCGAAGAATCCATCTGGAGTTCTGAACGCAGTCTTGTCTATACTATCTTCAGCTACCCTGAGCTGATGGAATCCAGTAGCAAGATCAAGCTGAGAGAAAACAGAAGCACCGACAAGCTGGTCAAAGAGATCATCAATCCTCGGTAACGGGTGTCTGTTCTTCTTAGTCATCTTATTCAACTCTCGATAGTCAACACATAGTCGGAGAGAACCATCTGCCTTGGTAGCAAATACCACAGGCGCTCCCCATTCAGATATACTTTGCCTAATGAAGTTCTTCTCAAGCAACTCCTTTACTTGCTTACTTAGCTCCCGCCTTTCAAGCGGAGCCATGTGTCGAACGGGCAAAGAAACCGGCTTTGCATTATCCACCAGATAAATGCGGAAATCAATCTCTCGCTTAGGGGGCAACCCCCTAACTTCATCGAAAACATCCGGATACTCTCGAACCACTCTCACAGACTGAAGAGTTTCCATTGACGAGTCGAGTGATTCAAGATAGCACAACATGACGGGACCTCTCGGATCACAAGAAATCTCTAGGGTGTTTCCGAGGTGAGTCACGAGCCTCACAACCCTATGCTCACAATCAAGAATGTCTCCATATCTGGACAGCCAATCCATGCCCAATATCAATCCGTATCCCCTAAAACCAAGAACATAAGCACTGCACAAGAACTCTACACTCAGTATAGAGATCCTCAAATCCCCACATATCATAGACAAATGGGCGGAACCCCCAATAGGATTTGAGACACAGACGAGATCATCTACCAAGCTAGTACTAAGGTGCAAACTATCAACAAGATCAGATGAGATAAAGCTATGTGATGCACCAGAATCAAACAAGGTACGAACTGGAAAATCAAAAATATATACAAGGCTCTCAACATAAATACTACCTCGATCGGGAACTGGAGCGACATTGAGAGCATGAACTTGCCCTCCTGAAGGTCCAGCACGCTGAGTCTGACCCTGGCCTTGCCCTTGCTTCCTCGGGCAATCCTTACCGAAATGCCCAGTCTCACCGCAGAAAAAGCATTCACCATTCTTCCTTTTTCTCTTCTTACAATCCTTAATAAGATGCCCAACTGAACCGCAATAATGGCACTTCCCCTTGTTGTTCTTGCCCTTGTTGTTGTTCCCTTTGTTGCCTTGACCCTTGTTCTTGTTCTTGTTCTGATTGCCTTGACTGCTCTGACCACTTGGATTATTCTGATTTCCTTTCCCCTGCGAATCAGTCTTCTTGGCTTGAGTATCATTCACCTTGATCTCTTTCTTGACATCTCCCTGAAGTAATGCCATATCAACCAAGCTCTCAAACGTGGCCCCATGGGGGATATGTGACATAGCCAATCCCTGCAACGGCTCATTTAATCCTCTAGCAAAACGAAGAGCCTTCTTCTGAGGAGTATTCACCATATCCAAGCCAAAACGAGCTAGCTGATTGAACTTGTTCACATATTCTTTGACAGACATATCTCCTTGTTTCAAAGTTATGAACCTCTCCATTTGCAGATTCTCCTCAGCAGAAGATAGAAACTTAAGCACGAACCTTGCCCTGAAATCGGACCAAGTCTCAACAGGCCTAGTACCATTGGTGACTTCCCACCAATAAGCGGGTTCATCCTTCATAAGCCAAACTGCCAACAAGATCTTTCTCTGATCGTCTAACCCAAAGATAGCAAATAAATCCTCGGTCTCTTTCAACCAATTCCTGGCCTCTACGAAAGTCTCAGTGCCTTGAAAATTCTTGCCACCCATTGCTTTGAAATCTTTGCAAGTCTTTGCGAAGTCAACTTGAGGATGCTGAGGGGGAGGAGGAAGAGGAACCTCAGCAACAGGAGGAGGAGGAACATTAGCGACAGGAGGAGGAGGAATATTAACTACTGGAGGAGGAGGAGGAGGAACATCTGCGGGGCCGGCTTCGGTCGCCCTAGCCTCCAAAAGTCTCCTATACCAAACAGGTACGTGTACTCCCTCCGGAATAGCAAAGTTATCGGCCATACTGAAAACGAAGAAAAAGACAGATTCAGAATGGCGGAAAAACGATGGAATTTTGCTAATGGCTTTTTGGGGAATAGCCTTTAAAATAAACTAGACTTTTCTTTGGAAAATACTTTATACTTGGTTTTGAAAATAGTTTTCCAAAAGTTTTCTAAAAACCTTTTTGTTCCTTCTCGTAAACCATATGCTCTGATACCAAATGTAACACCCCACCTCCGCCAGGGTGACTCTTGCAAGCACTCTGACTTTGGAGGGGCGTTTGAATCACGTAAACATGCATAATGATATATCAAGGCAGAACAAGAACATATGTATATGCGTAAACAGAGTAAATAACATAGATAAAACAGCCGAAGATTTCAAACCATTTCAAAACCAGTCTGGTACAACATAATGTCAACTTTTCAAATAAACAAGTCTAGATAAGACAACATCAACTGAAAAACTGAAATACATAAGTACTAATCCCCAAAAGAAGTGATAGCCATAGCTAGCTTCATGTCAAACCGTACATGAGCTAAATCCCACAAGCAAGCGATCCGAAATCCAAGCTAAGCTCCAGTATTCCCTCCCTAAGAACCTGGGGGGGGGGGGGGACGGAAGAAAAGGGGCGAAAGAAAACAGGTCAGTCAAAAAGACTGAGTAAGCCGTACTACAATCAATGTAAACTGATAAAGTTAACTGGCATGAGCAGCAGGGATGAACATAAGGATAACAACATACTAGCATGATGATTAACTAACAAGGTAGATAAAGGTGTCATCGAATAATCAGGTCTAAGGTTTTGCACCACAGGTGTACTAGCAAACTAACATGACTTGAATAAACAAGTATTGATCCCTTGGCCCAAGCTTTGGCCCAATAACATGAAATGACCCTAATACAAGGTCCAACCAAACGGTCTAGTCGATCGGCTCCCTAAGCCTAACTCGTCACGTGTTGGTGTCAATACGGCCCAAACATAATTGTAGTCGGACTGTGTCGGGTCCACCCTTCGGGTGTATCAAGCCCTAGGGTGCCAACCCCTGGACACCATAAACATGAGTGCACAGTCTCGATCTACTGGTACCCATGCTTGACTTCTCCAAATACGGACTACGTGCACGACCATAGTCCGTCCGGAACTACATCGGCGTACCACCCTGCCGTCGTTTATTGGTCGCTTACCTCCAGCCCAGTAATCGTGCTCCCTCCCTAGCCTAGACCCTAGGGTCATGATGATACAAACTTGGGATTACTGCTGGAGTGGGACCCCATTGCTAGGATTTTTCTAGTGGGTTAAGCACAGTTTAACCCTCTTGTTAATCATGGATTAACTTGGTTAAGTGTAACTATGAGTTCACGACTTAACCCCGATTAATCTACCGAGCCCAAATTGGTTAAGTACTGAGTGGACCATGACTTAACCCTAATCATGAGGCATTAATTAATTTAATGCGCCTTAACCTCTCACATTAGACTTCGTTGCGGTTACTAGTTAAGCTGGGCGGGTCCGGGTAGCTTTACACCACAACTTGGTCTAACCTCGGGTTCAAGGTACAACATGGCCAACTTCTCACATTGGGTCCTATTGTTTGTAGCAACTAGTTAGGCCGGTCGGTTCCGGGTAGGTTTACGCTACAAACTCAACCCAACCTCGAGTTGGTCACACTTATATTTTCTAAGTGTCATGTCCATCATGTTTCCAAAACACAATTACAAGTTTTCAAGCAATTGGGTAGACCTAACTTAATAGGTAAATTCCCAATGGGTAGACCTAACTTAATAGGTAAATTCCCAAGCTTATGTTTTATGTCTTTTAAGTTTACCCAACCCCCAAACGCAATCCCATCGCTTACATATCGCAATAGCGCATAAAGGATAGAAAGAGGGAACTTGGCATAATCATGACATAAAGGTGTTGAAGCCACAAGTTTAACATGGTGGCATATGAAATGTTCATGTGTTCATATACTTGCATATTACATATTTTGGCCTCAAAAGCATGCATAAAACCAAACTTAGCATATTGGTGATACATGGTGATAAATGACATGTAGAAATGGCCATAAGTTCGCATTTAGCCTCACATGCAAGTTATCATAAGGGATATGGTAACTTACATGTTGCCAAATGCAACCTTTGGCATAAAGCTTGAAGCTTTATGTTCATAAACCCAAGATAAGCTTGCATAACATGATAGCATGAACAAAATGTTCAACCCAAACTTGCATAGCATAACTTGCATATCATATGACAACTTGCATATCAAACTTGCATAACATAACTTGCATATCATATGACAACTTGCATATCAAACTTGCATAACATAACTTGATGAACTTGCATAACACATCATAGTAAACTTGCATATTATGGCAAACTTGCATATCATACATTTAACTTTAGAGTTTAAGTATGAAAGTAGAATAGGGCTTACAATGCTTAAGAAGTCACAAAAATATGACAAAGCCCTTATGAAATCAATTAAACCCAAAATGCAAGCTCTAACATAAAAACCCTTGAGCCAAAATGATCAAAACTCTTCCTTTATGATGCAAATATAGAAACTTGACTTGAATGCAAGCTAATGATGCTCATACAAGTTTGAAAACACTTGTATGCATGGAAAATCACTTAGAAATTTATTTAGGAATTGTATGAAGAGAGTGGAGGCCATGAGAGAATTGATTTTGCCATAGTTTAGTTGTATGAATGAATAATGATGATTTAGGGTAGGTTAGGGTCTTATTTATAGATTAGGCAAGTGTTTTAGGCCATAGGATTAAACCCTAGTTCCAATCTCAGCCCTTAAAACCGAATCTGGCCCCCAAGCTCAACACAATCTCAAAATGGTGCACCAGGCTAAACAGCCCGGCTGGACCAAGTCGACAGCCAAGTCGACAGGGCTGTCGACTTGGGTCCAACCAAGTCGACTCCCAAGTCGACAGGGCTGTCGACTTGGGTGCTCTGGCGGGAATTTTCCCGCCTGGCCCAAACTGGCCCAAATTTCCAATTTCAAACTTGAATTTGAAATCTGTTTTTACTTAGAAATTTTCTGAAAACTTCGTTGGGCCTTAATCGGGTCATACGGACTCCGATTTTCGAAAACTCGGACTCTATTTCGCGTATTTTTCCGAGACGAACGCAATGGCATAGCCCGTTTCCCTTGATTCAGATTTTAGAATTAAATTCTGCCTCGATTTATGCTATAACAGGTTATTGAAAATACGGGTTGTTACAAAATCCCTAAATTATTTGCCAAAAAAAACGTTTGGGGGAGAAATAATGGTGCAAACGAAGAACGTGAAACAAATGAGATTATTGATAATTTAACATATAAGAAATGAAATTATTTAAAAAAAGCGATCGACAAAAGGGAAATGAAATTATTTAAAAAAACGATCGACAAATGAGATTATTGATAATTTTGTATAAAAATTTGATGCAGTTCGACTAATATACCATATAATTTTTTTAATTAACAACTAAAAAAGAATTATTGTAAAAATGGCTAATTTGGTAAAATAAACTTTATTTGTTAAGGGGGTGCTTTCTACATTGATACTCCCCTTAACAAATTCTTCTTGCTTTTTAAATTGACCCCCCCTTAACAATACTTGGAGTGTTAGTAACAATCCTCTTTTATAAGACATAAAAATGAAGTTTATGTACAATTTAAATATTTGTTAAAAACTAAAAAACAACTTTACATTAATATTAAATGTATATGAAGTGATAATGGTAGAGAATTCCAAAATAAAAATTTATTGTAATTTTGCAATAAGAAAGGGATAACTCATAAGTTTTCTTTTCTAAGGACCCCTCGACAAAATGAAGTACTAGAACATAAAAATTGAACAATTGAAAAATATGCTAGAAGTATGTTAAATGATAGTAATTTACTAAGAAAATTTTAGATTGAAGCAGTTGCTATGACATCTTATAATTAAAATAGAATTTTAGTTACACCATTAAATAATAAAACATCATATGAGTTATCATATTTATATTTTTTGATAACAGATGTTTTATTTTGAGATCCCCTTTGGATCGACTTATATAAATCGCTTGTTGATTTTTTTAAAAGCAAAAATGAACAAGTTTTTCGTTCCCAAACATCAAAACAACTTATCTAACACGTCTTGAATTCTAACGATAATTTGAATAAATTTGATTTTAATCTGACAAGGGAATTTTTTATTTAATATTTAAATAGAAGTAAAGCCTATATAGTTTTTAATACTAAAAGTAAGTCCATTGAAGAAACAATACATGTTTTATTTGAGGGGTTTTTAGCCTCAAGGACAAAATGAACAAAAAATTGTTCCATAAGGACAAGAGGCTAAAATTTTATCCATAAGGACAAATTTTAATGTAAAGAGAGGAATTCAGGGGACCATGATAATTTCATACTTTACACTAAAATTTGTCCTTATGGATTAAATTTTAGCCTCTTGTCCTTATGGAACAATTTTTTGTTCATTTTGTCCTTCACACTAGTTTCCTGTTTATTATTTGACGAGAACTTTAAACTAATCGAGAATAATAATATTAAAGAGGAAGAAAATTTCATAGATGAATTATCAAATAACGAGTTTAATAACAATAAAAACAGTGATAATTCGGAAGAATTTCATTGTAACAAAAGAATTTTAATTTTCAGAGATCATCCTATAGAAAATATATTAGAAAGCATAGGATTTGTTGCTAAAACAAGAAATCAATTAAACAAAATGAGTATTGTTGCATTTCTCTCAATTGTTGAACCTAAGAATCCAACAAAAGGATTTATGGATGATTTATGGATTCTTGCAATGCATGAAGATTCGAATCAATTTACATGAAATGATGTTTGCATCTCGAGACTTGATAAAAAAACAATAACTGGAACTAGATGGGTATATAAAAATAAAGTAAACGAGCAAAGAGAAGTTATAAGAAATAAAGCTCGATTAGTTGTGCAGGTTTATTGTCAAGAAGATGGAATTGACTATGATGAAACCTTCGCATCCACACCAAGATAGAAGCTATTAGAATCTTACTTGCTTTCGAAAATAATAATAATAATAATAATAATAATAAGCGCTTCGCCAAAAAAATCATAATTTTAAATTATATCAAATGGATATTAAGGGTGCATTTCTAAGTAGTTTTATACAGGAAGATGTATATATAGAGCAGCACCACTTTTTGAAGATGGAAAATTACCTAATCACGTATATAAACTAAAGGAAGCTTTATATGTTCTTAAGTAATCACCCAGAGCTTGGTATGATAAATTTTAAATCTTATTTATTTTCATCTAATTTTGAAATCGTTAAAGTAGAAAGTGCATTATTTATTAAAAGGAATAAAAATGATATTCAATTAAGACAAATATATATCGATGGTATTATTTTTGGATCTACAAAAGATAAGTTAAATGAAGAATTTTCATATATAATGACTAAGGAATTTGAATGAGTTATACGAGAGAATTAAATTATTTCCTAAAACTTTATATTAGACAATTAGATAACGTATATATTAGGAAAAATATGTTAAGGATTTAGTAATACTAGTGGAAAAACAACACTTATGGCAACAAGTGAAAATTTATATATAGAAGAAAATTCTGAAGACGATAATCAAAAATTATTTAGAAGAATGATTGGATCGCTACTCTATATAACAACAAGTTGACCTGATATAATGCATAATGTATGTCTTTATGAAAGATATCAATCTAGGCCTAAAGGGTCACACTCAATAGCAGTAAAAAGGAATATCAGGTTATGTTAATGTAACAACCGGAAAATCAGAACCAATTTAAATTTTTTATTTTGGTAATTTTGATGAATTCTGATGAATCAAAATGATTTATTTTAAATAATAATGACGAGAAATTTATTTTGAACAGAATTAGAATGTATATAATTGATATACACGTAAATGTGTATATTTTATCCGCATATTTATCTTATTTTATCTTTTAAATAATTGATATTGTGTATTTATAGCTGTGTTTTCAGATTGTTGACAAGAATCATGGTTTAGAGCATTTGATGAATAAAGCATGAAGAATTTGCTGAAAAAGAGTAAAGTTAAAATTACTAAAGCTTGAAGAGTTTAAAGCTTGAAGAACGGTTGCAAATAGAGTTCAGTTGGGTAGATTTGGCTCACTAAAGACTCATATTGTGTTTACATTGGCTCAATTGCAGACCATTTCACTCATGTAGCGTTCACATTAGCTCCTTTGCAAGGCTTCTCATTCATGCACTGCACGCGTTCACACTGGCTCACTTACAAGGCCTCTTACTCTACAACCCCGTTCACACTAGCTTATGTATTATTTGGGCTAATTCTTTAGTCCCACATTATGGAATTTGCCAAGTAGTCTTTGTCATATCGGCTCTAAATACCTTGTATCTCATTCATGTAAAAATACACTGAGTTTTATTCTGTAATCTTTCTCTTGGAATAAAACTTTTCTTCCTCTGTTCTATTTAGTTTTAGTTTTATTTATGTTCATGTTATTTAATTTCTGTTTTTCCTCTTCTTTAGCTATGTCTAGCTAATCCCCTTTGATTAGGGGGTGATGACGCTAATAGATATGATTCAACATGAATCACATAGCCAATAGATGAGGACTTTATATATGTAGATCTGGAGCTGAATCAAGGGTTAGATCTGAACCTTCATATTCCGTGTCGTTTAAGAGCTATGCTCCTTCACAGGGTATATTCGTGTTCGATCTAACAATTATCAGATTTAGATCTAGTTTTAGGTTTTTAGAAATTAATTTGTGAATCTGTCCTAATAGTCTATGGTTGTTTAAGAGCTCAGCTCCTGCATAGGCTATGCTTGTCGTTATTTACTTATTTGTTTCTAAGAATCTATTTATCACTGATTCGTGTTTGTGACAGAAACATGAATTAGATCTATATTTATTTGTTGGCTATTGATGAGTGTGAATCTAATCTATGTCATTATCCCCTAATTGCTTTCTCTTATTAGATAAATCTCTCTTTTTTATATAATTGCTGTTATTTTCTGTGTTTTAAATCAATCAAGATTCTGGAATAACTTGATTGGATTTATTAATTAAAATATTTTTGGTCTCAGAGTTCGACACCCTCTACAACAATCCTTGTTGTTTAGGAAAACCGAACGGATTTTACAGTTGTTTACAATTGTATAATTTGTTCGCAAAACAATAATTATATGAATTGACGTTAGAATATAAATATTTATTTTAATTATAAAAGGAATTGAAAATGGCGCGGTAGTTTGAAAATTCGATTTCAAATTTCAAATCAATGTACAGGATTCAAAATAAATCAGATTTTAGTGAAACCAAAAATATTAGAATCTATTTGAAAATATCTTTCCAACGAATCTGAAAAATCAAAATTTCATAGCGGGAATAAAAAGTTATGCCCAATTGAAAATTTAGAATAGTTGCTATGGAATTATAGCCCTTAAAAATAGCAATTTTGCAAATGACCTTCGCTTTCGACGAAACCACTTTTGTTGGATCCGGGATGTCATGTTATTGCTAGATTCCAAAATTCGTAATTTTTGGATTTAATATGTGAGCGTGGCAAAAGAAAACGTGTTTAAACAGTTTCAGTCAATTTCGATCGACTGGAAAATGGCCATTTTTCAAACGGTCTCAGAATTTGACGAAATTAGTTTTGTTAAGACCGTATCGTCAAAACATGGCCAGATTTATTTTTCCGGAATTTCTGGGGACCGTATGTGACCCCAGCAAATTGAAATGTATGCTTAAAATTCAATATAATGATTTAAATGTTAATCTAAGTGAAAACTGATCGAAACAGTCAAATCGGCTTACCGAACATATCCCATTGTGTTCGAAATGGGGGTAATTAGCTAGGATGATAGTCGCTGGGTTTGAATTGGAGCTCGAATGGAAAGAGGATTTTTTTGGAGAGTAAATTAAATAAATAATAATAAAATAAAAGTCAAACCTTTTATCCTTCCCCCCTCCCCCACCGTTTCATTTCAGATCTGAGAAGTAAAAAAAACCCACTCGATTAAACCCCGTCGCCCCTCCCATAGCAAAGTCGCGCTGCCCAGTCGCGCCTCAGGCGATTGCCATCGTCGGAGCACCCCTCCCCCTCGCTGCTGACCATAACCCCATTGCTTCCTCCGTTCCAAAACCCTAAGAACCCCCAAGCTCGCGAATCCAGACTGCCGACACTACCTAGACCCCAAGGTCGAATGTCCGACCACCTCCCCGACCGCCTGCCGTACCCACAACCCTCCAGCGCCACCTCCGGTTGATCAGTGTCCCCCTCCATCGAAGATCCAATTTCTGCAGTGAAAAGTTAGTTTTTATATAGCTTTGAATATGTATACCATTGTTTTAATTATTTATTTTTCAGTTTATACATATAGTAACCGTATTTAGAAAATATATTCTTTTACATAGAAGTAGTTTTAAATATAAAGTTTAGATTTTTATTTAAAACAAGATAATTTTTTTATTTATAAAAAGATATAATTTTTATCGTAAAATGAAAATATTTTTACAAAGGTAAAATTGTGATTTTTAGAATTATATATGAGTTACATAAAATGGGCATATTATGAAAATATTTCTAGAAAGATAAAAATATGATTTTTTTTATATTGTAAAAATAATAAAAACATGATTTTTATTGTGTGAACATCGAAATGAAAATATTATCTTTATAATGTAAACATCGTGTGAAGGATGTGATTTTTACACATATAGTTTTGAAGTAAAAATATAATTTTTAGAATTAAAATAAAAATGTGATTTTTACTATGAACAGCGTAAAGAAGATTGTGTTGGAATTTTGAACAAAATCCAAACCATCATCCGTTAAAGAATGGCGGAGTGGATCCCAAGGTGAGAACTCCTCACTTTTATTTTATTTTCTAGTTGAAATATTTACTAGGATGCAGACGATGCTTAGCAGCACCCGACACCCGTCGTCCACAAACCATGGACAGCTTGTTTGTTTGATTGATTGTGTGGTGAAAATTGATTGTGTGATATGGAATGGAGTGAAATATTTTATAGTTAAAAATATAATTTTTAACGTGTATATGAATAAAATAAATATTCATAAACAAATCGGACGATTTGTTTATGTACACACATTTGGCTGATATTGATTGGGACGATAAATTTTACACATCGCCCAACTACACAAATAAATCTGTATTTGTTGATTGAAACCCCACACGGGTATTGGGCTGATATACGACATACACTAGTCTCAATAATTAGCTGTATGTCGATCGTTTGATTGGCAGGCTATGTAAGCGGTTAATATTTATATTTAATGCTTATGCAGTGTAGAATGCACTCTGGATGATGGTTGAATGTGTTTGATTATTGTTGTGTACATGTGTTGTATAAAATCCATATAATCACATTATATGGTAATTGACTGTGTCTGATTCCAGTTCAAAAAGAAAGAAATTTTAAAATAATGATTATTTTGAAATAATGAATATTTTAAAAATAATATTCAGTAAAAGATCAAAATTTGATTTTGATGTCCGATTTGGGATAGACACGAATATATTTAAGTATATAAAGCCATGATGATTAGATTGACGCCATTTTGACGTGAACGATATTTATATTGATTTTATTCATTTTTATAGTGAATATCGCAAACGAATTGACTTCAAAATCAAATGTTTTGAAAATACTATCATTTATATATCGATGATGTGGAATATTCAATTTTGATTTGAAATTGAATATGAAGTTGAAATCGTTTTGAAAACGAATTTAAAACGATTTATAAAATATGTTTTGAAAGGAAATCGACGAAATAAATATTACATATATTATATATATAATATAATGGCCTGAATAGAAAGCGCCGCGCTGCGGCAGTTCGCGAATTTCGACCATTGACTTCGAATGGACATTACGGGAGATTCGACCGTCGGATTCTCCTAAAACTGGAATTGTTGGGTTCGTATCGAAAATAGCTTTCTAACGAATATAAGAAATTTGAAATCTAACGGTTGGATTTGGAATTATGTCCAAATTAAATTTGAAAAATGTCACTATAAGTGCAGTTCGATGACCGTTTATGGAAATCGACTGTACATGCCTTGATAAAAATATTAAAAATATTAATAATTTGTGTAAAATCATAACAAATGATTTGGAAAGAATTGGGCTGAAAAATTCCATATTTGAAAGGATAAAAATATATTTTTATCAAAATAAACTAGTTATGAACTATAATTATTATCCAATATTTTTAAATAATTAAAATGGATTTGAAATGGTTTTAAAATAACCAGAATTTCCAATATATGAATTAGAATGGATCGGAATCGAAATTACCTTCAGAATATTTCGATATTGGGTTTAGTGATTATACAGATATTGTGGAGGAATTTGGAAGATATATATATCGTTATTCCAATACGATACTTGTTGGTTTCAGAATTCGATATTTAATATAAGCCAACATATTTTCTATTCAGAGCCTTGTATTTAATATCGAATTGGATTTTGGGTTTGTCGTGAATGGTATCTTTAATAATACTATTCTTAGACCCAATGGAGTTAAGAAAATTAGAAACTGATTGGAGATTAGCTAAGTTGAATGGTTTCCTGGGTATTAATGTGATGTTGGTTTCGGCCTCCGGGGTTAATACTTAAGGAATCATTCTCTTACTAATTTACGGTTAGTGACTGATGGAATTTGGGTTTGTTGTGAACTGTTTGTTTAACGACATTCATTCTTTAACCCGATTTATAGTGGAATGTGATTTGGAATTTATAAATCTTTAAGATTTAATGGGAATTTTCCGAAGTAAAGTTTCCAATTTAATATATTAATTGGAATTGAATGGAATTCGATTGATAATAATCAAAGGAACTTCTGTGGAGGAAGACTGTTGATACAGATGGAATTTAAAAGGCTTTGCCGTTATTCCATTTATATTATTGGTCGGATACGGAAATCGATATCGAATATATATTGATTTGTTTTTTCGTGAAGAATCCATAATTAATGGAATGTGATTTGGGTTTATCGTGAACGGTGTTTCAAAATAACACTTGTTCTTTAACCTGATTAACATTGGAGTGAGATTATGGGTTGTCGTGAATGGTATCTTTAATAATACTGTTCTTAGACCCAATGGAGTTAAGAAAATCAGAAACTAAATGGAGGTTAGTTAAGTTGAATGGTTTCTTGGGTATTGATCTGATGTTGGTTTCGGCGTTCAAGGTTAATACTTAGGGAATTGTTCACTTGTTAATTTACGGTTAAAGGCTGATGGAATGTAATGTGATTTTGGGTTTATCTTGAACCGTGTTTTAAATGACATTGGTTCTTTAACCCAGTTAAAGACAGGATATGATTTCCCAAGTTAAACAATCGTTAATATTGATTTTTGGGAAGATTAAAACTAAATGGAATTTTAATGCATCTTTAATTAGATTGAAATGATATTCAAAGGAAGATTAATGAATAAATTTAAAGAATTTATCTTTGATAAAATTGATGGGAACCTTTCTCAAACTATAAGAATGTTTGAATAAAGGAATATTCTGGATTGGAATGAGGCGTATGTTGTGTTTTTATAGCACTGGTTTATTATATACGCGAGTTATTCAGAAAGACCGGGTTTATCCAATTCTAAATAACTGATTCGATGATGTGTCGAGGATGAAGACGGTGGTTGAAGACCAGAGGTCTTCACATCGTTTGGATGATTACCGATGTCTTGATTGGGTTGTACACCCTAGACAAGGTAATAAGTGGTGATCATCCAGACGTACTTGGAGATCAACGGATATGCGAGGGCCTCTCCCCTGTATTGGACATATGGGGGAGGAATAAGGTGCCTCCGGTTTTGTTCAGACCCAGAACGAACTTGTAAATGGATGTGTGTCTGACATCGGATTTCATTCTGTGTGATTGATAGATATCGGTTGCATAGCGTGAATTGCATGTGTGGCATGTTGAGATGCAAATGATCAAGGCTTCTGTTGAAAAGCAGAATCTTGTGGCTGATGATCAAATCACGGCTTTAATATAGCATAGCTTTGTGTTGCATTAATTCGCGAGCCTCACACCCCGGTGTGAACCAGAAACGGGAGAGGACCTCAAGGAGGACATGCGTTTCTTTCTAGTTAGGAGTGGTGTCAGCGTTTTACTAGCCCTGACATTTTACTTATGTGGATGATGGATTGCGAGGCGCCTCGGTTATATCGGTCAATCCGGGACCGATAGTTTGGTCTGGATATGACCAATTTACCCCCCATAGGGCGGGGAAACGCATTATTCAGGCATTTTAATCCACTCCATGTGGACCGGCCCTGCCGATCCAAGGTGCAACTACGGCTGTTCCTGAGGCTCGGGCTAGACAGTCTCGAAGCGATAAGGACGATCCCTTGCCTTGGTTCACAGATGGAAATCCAACTTCCAGTACGACATTTTGCGGTTTTAATTGTAAACCTATATATGGCGACATGGTGGTATGGGGCACTTATGACGTCTATGGTTGATACTTATGATTGAAATTGTTTTAACACTATCACTTATAGTAATAATAAAACATGAAATTTTACGAACCAAGCATTCTTGGCTATTATAAGGTAAAAACTCCATCCACCGTCTTGGGTTGCATTGTGTGATGAGATCTGAGTCTTATAATAGCTTCATTGTTCCTTATTTAGAATTGCGTTGTAGTTTTATGCACTGGTATTGTAACACCCCGCCTCCGCTAGGGTCACTCGCAAAGGAATGCACTAGCTTTAGAGGGGCATTATTGGTAAATATGCACAGAAATATCACAAGACAGAACATATATAAATAGCGGAAGTAAAATCAAACTTTCATAACATGAATAAATAAGGTCTAAAGCCCTTTACATCAGAGTACATCAAAACCTGTCTTGCAATAGTAAAGAAGCATAAAGACTTTTTAATAAATTATTCCCCAAGTAAAACAGTAAAGTAGCCATAGCCAAGAGAAGTCCAAGCCATCCATGATGACCTTCAAGCAGAAGAAGTCCGAACTAAACAGCATTGTTTCCTCCCTGAAACCTGGGGGGGGAACGGAAGAAAAGAGGCGAAACAAAACGGGTCAGTCAAAAAGACTGAGTAAGTCCTATCTACTTCCAGTATAAAAACAGGTAAAGGTAACATGACATGTATAAACTGAAAGTAAACATAAGGATAACTACAAGATAGATAAACCAGGGTAGCCGGTTGAACTACTGCGGCAAGGTAAACTAAGGTATCACGATAAACTACGGTGTTATGATAAGTCAAGGTATCACATCGTCAGATTTCTATCGAGTACATTATCCCAAGGTATCTACCCCGTCTAACATCCCATGGTATCTATTATGTATATTCTTCCTAGTTCTAACATGTATATTTGCTCTGCACCTCTCGTACTAGTATCCCTACCCGCGTCATGTGTTAACCATGAATGTCCCTTGCTCAAAGTCGTGTAATGGTCCGTGTCACCCTAATATATCACATATATAGGTTACTCAAATCCTATGTTTCTTTCCATGTATATAAGTTCAGTCCTTTGCCGTACCTCGTACGGGCTTCCTCATGTCGTATTATCCTTGAAATCGTTTGGACTGTCACCCTTGTTCTAGCTAGGCTCTTCCATATGAATCATCGTTTGAACAACTAGGACATACGCCACCTAGCACCACTAGGGATTACGCTTACCTATTGCACGCTTTCGTATTTCGGTTTGGGTTAAACCACCTAGGCCACTAGGGATTACGCTAACCCTCAACCGCGCCCTTTTTTCCCACACATTCATCGTGAATCGTTTTCTACAACTGTATGCACATGTATCACATCGTGCCATCCGAGTCCTATCACAGGGCAAAACAAGAAATACAAGACTCGGTCGGGAGCTTTAGATTTATCTGTCGATGCAGATACTAAGGTCTGCTTTTCTACCCGTGGCTATGGTCCCACGAGACCCCTCCCTCAACTAGTGAAAGGCAACACAAGAGAAAATCTTGCATGAGAACTACACTCCGGCCAGCCCACATCCTACGGCCTACCTCACCCATAATTAGATAGCAATTATGGTCTGTTGGGTGTTCCCTGCCTTTCCGTACGTACACGCTTGACTCAAGATGGTAGATGATCGACGAACTTGCTATCTAGGGCACTATCATGTATTCGTCGACTCACTGCTATCCATCCCAGTCTTTAGGTCGCTCGTATAGCAACCAAGGCATACTCTTGGTTCTTCTAATGCAGACCTTAACCTCTTGTGAGCCCAGGATGATCATCTGCGACCTCACATAGGGATACCAAGAATATCCTCACGTTCCCCGAAGCCGCTGCTTCGTTACCCAGTTCGCTGGAGCCTTTACCTAAATCAGATAGCCTGCCCTTACACGTATACTTAAACGATGACCTACCGTATCGGGTTACTCATCTATCTAAGAAGTGGTCCAAATTTCCTTGACTAAGAATTATTACTTAGTTTCCCTTCACTAAGGTTTACCACTTAGCCTTATTTCCATTATCCTTGTTAACTATGGTTATTTACCTAATCCTCCGAATTCGGGTTTATCTAATGGGCTAAGTGTCACTTAAGTTCACAACTTAACCCATCTACAAAACATGTCGAAACTGGCTAAGTATCCAAGTCCAAGACTTAACCCTACAGACCATGTGTCAAGTTGGTTAAGTATATCAAGCAATCCCTGACTTAACCTCGTCTAATTATCATTTTAGATTGGTTTATATTAATTTGACCCTATCAAATTACCGAGTCAAATCGGTCAAGCGTATTCGAAACGATTCGTGACTTAGCCTTATCATGTTTTCATGTTAG
The DNA here is from genome assembly GCA_030737875.1 of Allium sativum. Lineage (NCBI taxonomy): Eukaryota > Viridiplantae > Streptophyta > Magnoliopsida > Asparagales > Amaryllidaceae > Allium > Allium sativum. The sequence continues at coordinate 161,300,064 of CM060925.1, forward strand.
ATTGGTTAAGTATAGGTTAACTTAACCTCATCAAATTAACGAGTTAGATTGGTTAAGTATAGGTCACTTAACCTCATCAAATCATCGTGTTAAATTAGTTAAGTGTTTAACTTAACCCCATTAAATTACCAAGTTAAGTTGGTTAAGTATGGGTTACTTGACCTCATTGAATTACCAAGTTTAAATTGGTTAAGTGTTTAACTTAACCTCATCGAATTACCGTGTTTAGATTAGTTAAGTGTGGATTACTTAACCCCATCTAATTACCGTGGTTAGGTTAGTTAAGTCTTAATTACTTAACCCCATCTAATTACCGTGGTTAGGTTAGTTAAGTCTTAATTACTTAACCCCATCTAATTACCGTGGTTAGGTTAGTTAAGTCTTAATTACTTAACCCCATCTAATTACCCAGTCGGATTAGTTAAGTGTAAATTACTTAACCCCATCAAATTACCGTGGTTAGGTTAGTTAAGTCTTAATTACTTAACCCCATCTAATTACCCAGTCGGATTAGTTAAGTGTAAATTACTTAACCCCATCTCCTAATCATCTTGCATGGTTAAGTGTCATTAAGGAATCAAGTCCGGTCCCACTTAACCTACCCATTCGTGTCATATCGGTTAAGTGTCATTAGTCAAATTTACTTAACCTTATCATGTGGCATTAATTCAATTAATGCACTCTTAACCTCTCACATTAGACCTTGTTGTGGTTACTAGTTAAGCCGGGCGGGTCCGGGTAGATTTACACCACAACCTAGTCTAACCTCGGGTCTTAAGCGCGACATGACCAACTTCTCACATTGGGTCCTATTGTTTGCAACTACTAGTTAGGCCGGTCGGTTCCGGGTAGTTTTACGTTGCAAACTCAACCCAACCTCGAGTTGGCCACACTTATATTATCTAAGTTCATCATGTTTCCAAAACATGTTACAAGTTTTCAAGCATTTGGGTAGACCTAACTTAATAGGTAAATTCCCAAAGGGTAGACCTAACTTAATAGGTAAATTCCCAAGCTCATGTTTTTATGCATACTTACATGCCATCTTCCATGTTATCTTTCAAGTCATATTTTCGAGTATAAACACATGTCATAATCAAGTTAAGATTTCACGACATGTTCATGTTTATCTAACTACCCAAAAATCGTATTTTTCCAACGCAAGCAAAGCGAGTCAACATAGTAAGAATACTATGTCACATATTGGTCTCAAAACATGCCTGATGCTAAAAAGGGATTGGCTTCCACATGCATAACATCATAAAGGGATTAGCCATAAACATGCATAGTGTCATAAGGTAATTTGGCCACAAACATGCATATTATCAAAAAAAGGGTTTGGCCATAAACATGCACAACTTAAAAGAGGGGATTGGCCACGAGCATGCATAATCTCATAAAGGATTTGGCCACAAACTCGCATGTTACCATAAGGGGTTTGGGTTCATAAACATGCACAAGTCCCAGAATCTTATCTTAGCCAATGTTTCACACATAAAGTGGTTCCTAAAGGTTCATGCTAGCATTTCATGCAAAAAGATCCAAACTTGCAAGTTAAACTAGGTTATGCATAGCATTAGAGGCATGATTAAGTCACTCACATGGCCTAAAATCATAAACATGAACACAAGAGGCAAGGTAAGGTTCATATAGGTTCGCATAATCATGTTTAGCCTCATTTTATCCCATGTCAACATTAAAAATACCGTTTTGATCCAAAAGTAGCTAGAACTTACATAGTATGGCAAGAGGACTAGGAGCATGAATCGTTTTGGCGAAGAAAGGTGGCTCCTTTGATGAAGATCCGTCACGAAACTCACATAGCAACGTTGATTTGGCCTCTATTTGGTGTAGCAAGCTTGCACCTTTTGATTTGAACCCGATTTGAGTGCATAGGCTCTAGGGATTGGAGATGGAGGCCATGATCAAGATTGATTTTGGCAGCACTTAGTTTCTAGGTTTGATTTTTAGGGATTTAGGTTAGGTTTAGGGTCTTTTTATAGAGATTAGGATAGTTTTAGGCCCTAGGATTAGATCTAGGATTAATCTAGACCACAGAAATCGTCACAGGCCCATCAGACCAGACCAAGACTGCATCCAGGTGCACCAGGCCACAAAACACGGAGTTGTGTTTTTGGACCCAGTCGACACCCAAGTCGACAGCCCTGTCGACTTGGGGTCCAGGGGTGTCGACAGCCCTGTCGACTCCCCTGTCGACATGGGCTTTGGCGGGAAAATTCCCGCCTACCCCAAAACTTGAACTTCCTAGGTGATTTTCAAACTTGGAAACCCCGAAAACTTCGACGGACCATAACTTGGTCATACGGACTCCGATTCTCGAAAACTCGGACTCTATTTCGCGTATTTTTCCGAGACGAACGCAATGGCATAGCCCGTTTTACTCGATTCAGAATTTAAAATTAAATTCTGCCTTGATTCTCGTTTTAACATGTTATCGAAATACGAGTTGTTACATTCTCCCCACCTTTTAGGATTTCATCCCCGAAATCTCCAAGTTAGGAAGAACATATCCTACCATCCATCAACTCAAAACATCATCCACAAGCAATCATTGTCCTTAGATGATTTCTAAGGCTGTATGAATATATGCAAAACGTGTGTGTACATGTCCCTTAGCTAATGCTAATGATCAGGCCTGGATAATCTTTCTAATGCAAAAATATGTATAGTGCCATGAATCCAACATGTATGCAAATAGTCCTAGTCATATAGATACTATATGCGTGCACAATCATTCATTCATATGCGACAACCGCATGATAATACATTCGATTTCATCCATAAACAAGTATAAATACTCGTGCATATGCAATATGAAATGTGACCGAGTCGAGCTAGTATCTAATGTGTATTCGCGCATCCACGAGCAACCACTTGCAACCATATCAATCATAACATGTTTCAAATACATGTTTACATCCATAGGGTTCTACCTAGGATTCCCTGAAATAGGGTCGAGAAGATAAACAGGACAAACTCCTTACGGGGTTTGTAACAGAAAATAGGACTGAGAGGATGTCCACAAAAGATAGCCTACAAGTAAGCTCTACAGAAAACAGGGATCAAGGGTATACTCCCAAAAAGAGATATCTTGCGCGTATCTAGTCTTTGACCATCAAAGTCGTCTTTTAACTTCGCGATTTTGTAGCTTCTTATTTCTGTTTCCATAACATGAGCTGGAACTCATTTCTTCGTCGCCTCTCGTTCCACTTGCACTTATCCTTTTCCTAGAATACTTGACGCAAATATGACGGCGTACTCATGATCTCATGCAAGCTTTCTGTGACGGCCCGCCCCGCACCAACCGACATTTACTCCAAAAGTGCGCTGTACACATATCCAGTTAGCACGGGACGGTCGCCAGAAGAAAAAGAAAGAAGAGAATGGACTAATCAAGGAACCTGTAATATGTCTCACAGCGCATAGAACAAAATATAATAATAACATACTTGACATAAAACAGAAGAGACAGTGCATAAGCTAACAACCAGAACTGAGCATCATAGCAGCGGAAATCCAAAATATAGCTTATTACAACTTTTCAAACTGTCTCAAAGCAAAAGCAAGATAAAGGAGGTACACTATTAATGCCCAAGTAGTGACCACCAACGACACAGGGAGAATATCTATATATCATACGTGGAAGCCTCCTGCTCGCCTCCGAATCAGCTACTCGCGCATCACCAGCTAACCATAACCTGTCTCTAGTCTGCTCGTGTGAGCACCCAGAGTAATAAGAAGAGACATAAAACTCTGGGTCAGACATAAAGTCTGGTATGAGCGATAAGCATCTAAACAGAATAATAACAGGTATAATCCAATCATACCTGAACCTGGACCTGCAACCAAAGAGTTAGCACTACATACTGTACAACACTCTAAGGTGTCCTTTCAAATGGTGTAAAGATAACGGGGGTGGGGGTGTGCATGTCAAAGTGATGTCAAACAGTCAAGCATAGCAATCATCCTCGCATCTCTCACTCAGTGCGTAAAGCATACGACATCCACTTCTTCGATCACTAGAGCACCTTACTCAAACGACAGAACTCGACTTTGTACGACTATGTACATTCCTACTACCACCAACGCCATACCTATGGGATCACGCCCAACGTTTCCATGACCCCACTCCATTGGTAGGTAGCTCCCTAGTCGCACCATATCCAAAGCCCGAGTTTGTCTCTCTACCTCCAACACCTAGTGATCCAAAGTCATAGACATCGACAACTCCTTAGCACACGTCCCGCAGCAAAGCCCAATCACGAAGTGAACTCATTGGTTCCCGTCTGGATCCTGAGCTCGAACTTCCACTTGAACTACCTTTGCATTTCGGGTTATGGATCTCCATTGGATCGGCCTTATTCACTTGGCTTCAGGTCGTGGTCATCACCCTTGCTCGGTTCGGGTCGTGCTCCCCTATCTGGATCGGGTCCCCCACTTCAGTTCGGGTCGGATCGTGCCACCATGTCTTCGTGGTCCTCGCCCTTAGTCAGCTCGTGATGTTCGCCGGTTCGGTTCGTGGAACTCCTCAGGTGGCGGATCGGTTCGGTGCTCTGACTCATGGTGGTTCGGGTCGTCAACTCCCCCAGTGGATCGAGTCGTGCTCCTCCAGTTCGTGGCTACTCCTTCTTGTTCGGATCGGTATCATCACCTCGGGTCGGTTCGTGGGGTCCTTCAGGCGAGCGGTTCGGGTCGAAGGAGGTGGGTGGATCGTGGGCACGAGAAGATCAGTTCATGGCCACCATTGACTAGCGATTCGGATCGGGTATCACGATCGGTTCGGTTCGCGAGTTGCACCTCGGGTCGGTCCGTGCTCCCATCCGATCCGATCCGGTTCGGGTACTTTCCTGCTGCTTTTCCAACGACTGTTTTACGCCATTCGACGGCGTTTTCGACCAAACTAACACTTCTAGACAATCACAAAGCATACCATACAGTCATAGCAACATGCATAAACATTCACAAGCAACAAAACAACGATATGATATGTCAAAACGGATCAAACATACCCAAAAACCCATATTTTCCCCTTAAGCATGTTTAAGCAAATCTAACGATAGGATTAGCAAAACTTAACCAAATTAGCCAATTTTTCTAACAGAGGCTTAAAATAATATTCATGAATTTCTGCATATTTTTCCAGATTTTTAACATGCATAATTTCGCTAATTATCACTAATTACTCCTTAATCCCCCAAATTCCGGGATTTACAAAATTAGTCGAAATCAACCCAAATTCATATCAGAGGCATAAAATGATGTTTTAGAATTTTAGGAATTTTTCTAGATTTTTCTGAGCCATAATTTCGCTAATTTTCGCTAATTACCATAACTAGTCATAATTAGTGAAGAACAATGCAAATCACTCACCTTTGCCACAAATTAAACTATAGATCTGAAATGATTCTCTGTTTGGGTTGAATCTCTATGCAACACAGCAGCTCTATTCCAAACTTGATGTTGATTAGCCTTGGTTTGATGCTAATTAGCTTAATCTTCAACTAGAAAGTGATTAGAAGGTGTTTTAGGATGATTTTAGATGATGGAGGCCATGACTAGGGTTGAAAAAAACTAAGTGGCGGCTGGAAAAATGAGGGAGAAACCGAAATTCTAACCCTATCAGCCCTCATATACCCCTAAACCCGAAATTACCCAATGGGCCTAGCTGCTAATCACCCGGTTTGGCCCAATTAAGCTGAAAATAACCCTTTGAACCTTAATTCAGCCATATCTCCCAAACGGTAAGTCCGTTTGGCTATTATGACCACTCTACGGAAAGAGAAACCATCATTCGAATCCAATGGAAGTGGTTTCAGGTCAAAATTCCTTTCCAGTCAAAAGTTATGGCCAAAACAGTACCGACTAGGGGCAAAACGGTCATTTAAAAATCGACAAAAATCATGAACATGGGAAATGACCCCAATAGTCGTCTCCCAAAGTTACATGACCATATGACTTCATATGTGAAAGAAATAAATATTCTACGATCCCATGATGCGTAGAATACGGGTCGTTACATTCTCCCCCCCTTAAGAAATTTCGCCCCCGAAATTCCCTAACCAGAACACACAAAGGGTCCCGCATGCCTATCAACCATAAAACAACAATCAACATGCAAAACAAGTCTATCCTAGCATGCGGTTTACTAACAAGGGAAGAAACCATCACTACCAAAACCTTACTAGGCAAAGAGTTCTGGATACTTCTTCCTTATATCCTCCTCTGTTTCCCAAGTACAGTCTTTTTCCATTCTCATCCCACTGGTCTTTGACTAGTTTCACCGCCTTCCTTCGAAGCTGCTTCATATCGTTCCCCACAATACGCATAGACTTGCGGTTCCCAACCGCCTCGGGTTCAACCTCGCTTTCGTCCAACTGATCTGGTGAAATAGCCACATTAGGGTCTTGCACAAACTTCCTTAACTGGGAAACATGAAATACGTTGTGAACTCCCGCCATCTTGTTAGGTAGCTCTACCTCATACGCCAAATTCCCAACTTGCTCGAGGACTGGGAATGGGCCAACAAATCTTGGTGCTAACCTACCTCTCCAACCAATCCGAATCACATTCTCAATGGAGAGATCTCGACGAACACCAAGTCATTAACGAAGAATTCCAAATCTCTTCATCTCTTATCGAGATAAGCCTTCTGCCTATCTTTATCCCTTCCCAGTAGTATATCTACTCTATGTCTCAATACATCTTGTTACCACTGGGACGTATAGTCAATCTCGAGTGATGATATGCTCTAAGCACTTCACCTCTCAGTCCATCTACGTTGGGTACAACTAGTCCCTTATTCTTTCGAAGTCGCTCTTCTCGATCAAATCCTTACCTGATCATTCTCTTTCCATCCATACCCATCTCTACCCTAGAGATGGTTCCCAATAGATTAGGATCGTCCTTCTAACTGGAAACAATCCACTCAATCAAAATCGATCTAATCGTCAAGCTTACTAGCGTTTCTGAATCCAATTCAGTCTTGGGTCTGAAATCATATCCTGTGCCATACTCTAGTTGCTTCCATCCTAGAAACAAAACCCCTAAACTGGCATGTCTCCTACTCAATGCAACTAGTACTGCACCCAAATCCTTTACTATGATCACTCTGCCCCATGGAGTCATGGCGACTCCACTGCACTGATCCATAGTCACTAGTCCTTTGCTATGTCCACTCTGCCCCATGAAGTCATAACAACTCCACTGCACTGGCTCATAGCCCTATTACAATCACTTTGTTCCCCATCGCTGGAACCCTACAGGTGATAGTCTACTCAAGAGAAGAAAGATAGGAACAAACATAGCAACCATAACATCCATCAAACAAATCCTATCTATCACCTGCTAAAGTCATAAACACATCGACACCTACATGATTGGTCTAACCAATCCCAATATGTCGATTCCAGTCTGTCTGGTCCAACCAACATCAATAACTAATGGAAGCCCAGCCTCCATACACCGATGCCTACTTGACTGGTCCAACCAATCTCAGGCCAATGGAAGCCCCGCCTCCCTTCGGTCTACCGTACGTCCAACGTACGTTTATACTCCAAGGATAATTAAACTAATGGAAGCCCAACCTCCAATCGGACTACCGTACGTCCAACGTACGTTTATCCTCCAAGGATAACTAGATCACGTCCAACGGATCCAAGGTAACGGGCGTCCCCAGATACCCCTGCTTTTAGTCCTCCTAAAATACTTGAGTCCAACCCAAGTCTATCCATTATCTTGCTGCCCTCTTGAGTCCAACTCGAGCTGAATCCAATTCCTTGCAGCCTTCTCGAGTCCAACTCGAGTCAATCTATAACTCAGACCCAGTCTTGAGTACCGACAAACTCTAGTCCAACGTGAGTCGTCTCCCTATTCGTTGCATCTCCAAGATCAACGAACACCTCCTATTCCTTCAAAGTTCTACTATCCAATAGAGAGCATCAACATAGGGTCCTAAACAATCCATTTCTTTGCATCTTTCTCGAGTCCCATGATGCGTAGAATACGGGTCGTTACATTCTCCCCCCCTTAAGAAATTTCGCCCCCGAAATTCCTTAACCAGAACACACAAAGGGTCCCGCATGCCTATCAACCATAAAACAACAATCAACATGCAAAACAAGTCTATCCTAGCATGCGGTTTACTAACAAGGGAAGAAACCATCACTACCAAAACCTTACTAGGCAAAGAGTTCTGGATACTTCTTCCTTATATCCTCCTCTGTTTCCCAAGTACAGTCTTTTTCCATTCTCATCCCACTGGTCTTTGACTAGTTTCACCGCCTTCCTTCGAAGCTGCTTCATATCGTTCCCCACAATATGCATAGACTTGCGGTTCCCAACCGCCTCGGGTTCAACCTCGCTTTCGTCCAACTGATCTGGTGAAATAGCCACATTAGGGTCTTGCACAAACTTCCTTAACTGGGAAACATGAAATACGTTGTGAACTCCCGCCATCTTGTTAGGTAGCTCTACCTCATACGCCAAATTCCCAACTTGCTCGAGGACTGGGAATGGGCCAACAAATCTTGGTGCTAACCTACCTCTCCAACCAATCCGAATCACATTCTCAATGGAGAGATCTCGACGAACACCAAGTCATTAACGAAGAATTCCAAATCTCTTCATCTCTTATCGAGATAAGCCTTCTGCCTATCTTTATCCCTTCCCAGTAGTATATCTACTCTATGTCTCAATACATCTTGTTACCACTGGGACGTATAGTCAATCTCGAGTGATGATATGCTCTAAGCACTTCACCTCTCAGTCCATCTACGTTGGGTACAACTAGTCCCTTATTCTTTCGAAGTCGCTCTTCTCGATCAAATCCTTACCTGATCATTCTCTTTCCATCCATACCCATCTCTACCCTAGAGATGGTTCCCAATAGATTAGGATCGTCCTTCTAACTGGAAACAATCCACTCAATCAAAATCGATCTAATCGTCAAGCTTACTAGCGTTTCTGAATCCAATTCAGTCTTGGGTCTGAAATCATATCCTGTGCCATACTCTAGTTGCTTCCATCCTAGAAACAAAACCCCTAAACTGGCATGTCTCCTACTCAATGCAACTAGTACTGCACCCAAATCCTTTACTATGATCACTCTGCCCCATGGAGTCATGGCGACTCCACTGCACTGATCCATAGTCACTAGTCCTTTGCTATGTCCACTCTGCCCCATGAAGTCATAACAACTCCACTGCACTGGCTCATAGCCCTATTACAATCACTTTGTTCCCCATCGCTGGAACCCTACAGGTGATAGTCTACTCAAGAGAAGAAAGATAGGAACAAACATAGCAACCATAACATCCATCAAACAAATCCTATCTATCACCTGCTAAAGTCATAAACACATCGACACCTACATGATTGGTCTAACCAATCCCAATATGTCGATTCCTGTCTGTCTGGTCCAACCAACATCAATAACTAATGGAAGCCCAGCCTCCATACACCGATGCCTACTTGACTGGTCCAACCAATCTCAGGCCAATGGAAGCCCCGCCTCCCTTCGGTCTACCGTACGTCCAACGTACGTTTATACTCCAAGGATAATTAAACTAATGGAAGCCCAACCTCCAATCGGACTACCGTACGTCCAACGTACGTTTATCCTCCAAGGATAACTAGATCACGTCCAACGGATCCAAGGTAACGGGCGTCCCCAGATACCCCTGCTTTTAGTCCTCCTAAAATACTTGAGTCCAACCCAAGTCTATCCATTATCTTGCTGCCCTCTCGAGTCCAACTCGAGCTGAATCCAATTCCTTGCAGCCTTCTCGAGTCCAACTCGAGTCAATCTATAACTCAGACCCAGTCTTGAGTACCGACAAACTCTAGTCCAACGTGAGTCGTCTCCCTATTCGTTGCATCTCCAAGATCAACGAACACCTCCTATTCCTTCAAAGTTCTACTATCCAATAGAGAGCATCAACATAGGGTCCTAAACAATCCATTTCTTTGCATCTTTCTCGAGTCCCACTCGAGCAATCTCATAACCCTATCGAGTCTAACTCTGGGCAGTCTATACCATTGAACAGTCTTATCATGTTCCGTCCGCCCATCACTCCTCGAGTGAACCAAGATATCATCCAATGAAAATCGCAACAACTATTTACCCCTCACGCAACCCATCCTAGTCGAAATCGACATTCCCCAAGCACAAGCCCCAAAGGCCTAAACCAATATCAGACAAGCACCCAAGGAACATCTCCTCCGAGTTCGGACAATCCACATGAGGTGATACTAGCAAAACAATCTAGCACTGGAGTACTCATTTGCCTCCCAGAGACAACTAGAACTTACTACAACGATAACCTCTTAGCTTCCTTAACTCCAGTTACCCTTGCCATCACTAGGTAGGTACCTAATACCACCCTATTCCTTTGGAGTAGGTCGACTCCCCAAAATAATGCTAAACCCAGCAAAGCCTAAAACAAAGCAATCACAAGGAAACATACATCCATGACTCGATAAGACCACATTAACAAATCATGCCAAAACTAGTCGAACCACCAATCGGGTTCGTCACTACTAAAGGTCTATCGACTAACTCAGGTTTGTCAAACAAAACCCGATCAAAACATCTTAAATAGAAAGCATACCTCGAATAACGACACCTTTTTCCTTCTGCGCCGCAGTTGGGGCATTTGACGAAGAAGGAACAGCGTTGATAGCATACGCTTTCACAATCTGCTTCTCCCTAGGAGGTTGTGGGCAATCATCCTTGTGATGTCCCGCCTGGCCGCAGTTAAAGCACTTCCTTTCCCCAGGCTTTTCTCGACAATTTCTGGCGTAATGGCCCTTCTTGCCACAACTAAAGCATTCACCATCTTTCTTATTTTTCTTATCCTGACCATCCTTGGTCGGATTCTGCTTCCTCTTGTTCTGAGAATTCTTCTTGCCTTCACCGTCTGCTTGCGGCTTTGGTCCTCTGCAGATGCCGTAGCAACTTCGGCCTTCGACTTAGGGAAAAGGCTCTCTGACCTTAATGCCTTTCCTACAATAGACTCGAACGTCTCATTGATATGATTTATAAGTCTTTCCCCCAAGTACCCATCCAAGCCAGTTATGAACTTCTCGTTCTTCTTTTCGACTGTATCGATAAGGGACCATCCATATTTCGATAGAGTGTCAAATTCAGCGATATACTCCGAGACTGCTCTACCATTCTGCTTAAGCTCCAAGAACTTCCTGAACAGTTCCGATTTATAAGCAGCTGGAATAAACTTATCACAAAAGCGAGTCTTAAACTGATTCCATGTAACTTGATCTTCTGGAGTAGCTGTTCTAATGGCATTCCACCAATTCATCGCTCGCCCTTGCAGCTGACGAGACGCTAGCCTTCTCTTCATCGCATCCTCAATACCCAAGTCGTCGAAGATACGATCACAGCTATCCAACCAATCCTGAACATCTGTGGCCGACTCCGTTCCGTGGAACGGCTTCCCACCAAGGTTAGTGTAATCCTTGCACAACTTGGCGAAATCGACCCTAGGCGCCTGCACTACTGGACCACCACCATTTCCGGGATTGGGAACTGCTCCCTGAACATCTCTAAGCATGTCTCTCATGAAGTTGGTGAACATCGTCCTCAAGTCTGGGTCATTCCTATTGTTACCCCTTGGACCATTGTTCCTCAGGTTTCGGCTCATCGTTCAATCTGTAAAGAGAACGAATCAGCCATCTCCATAGTGGTACTAGTGCAGTGCGACTTCAGCCTTACTAATACTACTAGTATATATATATAACTAGCTTTTGAAAACCAAAATATAACAAATACGCGCTCTCATATACATACTAACTCTCCCTAGTGTCTTTCCCTAGGTTAACTACGCAACCTAGAGCTCTGATACCAAGTGTGACGGCCCGCCCCGCACCAACCGACATTTACTCCAAAAGTGCGCTGTACACATATCCAGTTAGCACGGGACGGTCGCCAGAAGAAAAAGAAAGAAGAGAATGGACTAATCAAGGAACCTGTAATATGTCTCACAGCGCATAGAACAAAATATAATAATAACATACTTGACATAAAACAGAAGAGACAGTGCATAAGCTAACAACCAGAACTGAGCATCATAGCAGCGGAAATCCAAAATATAGCTTATTACAACTTTTCAAACTGTCTCAAAGCAAAAGCAAGATAAAGGAGGTACACTATTAATGCCCAAGTAGTGACCACCAACGACACAGGGAGAATATCTATATATCATACGTGGAAGCCTCCTGCTCGCCTCCGAATCAGCTACTCGCGCATCACCAGCTAACCATAACCTGTCTCTAGTCTGCTCGTGTGAGCACCCAGAGTAATAAGAAGAGACATAAAACTCTGGGTCAGACATAAAGTCTGGTATGAGCGATAAGCATCTAAACAGAATAATAACAGGTATAATCCAATCATACCTGAACCTGGACCTGCAACCAAAGAGTTAGCACTACATACTGTACAACACTCTAAGGTGTCCTTTCAAATGGTGTAAAGATAACGGGGGTGGGGGTGTGCATGTCAAAGTGATGTCAAACAGTCAAGCATAGCAATCATCCTCGCATCTCTCACTCGGTGCGTAAAGCATACGACATCCACTTCTTCGATCACTAGAGCACCTTACTCAAATGACAGAACTCGACTTTGTACGACTATGTACATTCCTACTACCACCAACGCCATACCTATGGGATCACGCCCAACGTTTCCATGACCCCACTCCATTGGTAGGTAGCTCCCTAGTCGCACCATATCCAAAGCCCGAGTTTGTCTCTCTACCTCCAACACCTAGTGATCCAAAGTCATAGACATCGACAACTCCTTAGCACACGTCCCGCAGCAAAGCCCAATCACGAAGTGAACTCATTGGTTCCCGTCTGGATCCTGAGCTCGAACTTCCACTTGAACTACCTTTGCATTTCGGGTTATGGATCTCCATTGGATCGGCCTTATTCACTTCGCTTCAGGTCGTGGTCATCACCCTTGCTCGGTTCGGGTCGTGCTCCCCTATCTGGATCGGGTCCCCCACTTCAGTTCGGGTCGGATCGTGCCACCATGTCTTCGTGGTCCTCGCCCTTAGTCAGCTCGTGATGTTCGCCGGTTCGGTTCGTGGAACTCCTCAGGTGGCGGATCGGTTCGGTGCTCTGACTCATGGTGGTTCGGGTCGTCAACTCCCCCAGTGGATCGAGTCGTGCTCCTCCAGTTCGTGGCTACTCCTTCTTGTTCGGATCGGTATCATCACCTCGGGTCGGTTCGTGGGGTCCTTCAGGCGAGCGGTTCGGGTCGAAGGAGGTGGGTGGATCGTGGGCACGAGAAGATCAGTTCATGGCCACCATTGACTAGCGATTCGGATCGGGTATCACGATCGGTTCGGTTCGCGAGTTGCACCTCGGGTCGGTCCGTGCTCCCATCCGATCCGATCCGGTTCGGGTACTTTCCTGCTGCTTTTCCAACGACTGTTTTACGCCATTCGACGGCGTTTTCGACCAAACTAACACTTCTAGACAATCACAAAGCATACCATACAGTCATAGCAACATGCATAAACATTCACAAGCAACAAAACAACGATATGATATGTCAAAACGGATCAAACATACCCAAAAACCCATATTTTCCCCTTAAGCATGTTTAAGCAAATCTAACGATAGGATTAGCAAAACTTAACCAAATTAGCCAATTTTTCTAACAGAGGCTTAAAATAATATTCATGAATTTCTGCATATTTTTCCAGATTTTTAACATGCATAATTTCGCTAATTATCACTAATTACTCCTTAATCCCCCAAATTCCGGGATTTACAAAATTAGTCGAAATCAACCCAAATTCATATCAGAGGCATAAAATGATGTTTTAGAATTTTAGGAATTTTTCTAGATTTTTCTGAGCCATAATTTCGCTAATTTTCGCTAATTACCATAACTAGTCATAATTAGTGAAGAACAATGCAAATCACTCACCTTTGCCACAAATTAAACTATAGATCTGAAATGATTCTCTGTTTGGGTTGAATCTCTATGCAACACAGCAGCTCTATTCCAAACTTGATGTTGATTAGCCTTGGTTTGATGCTAATTAGCTTAATCTTCAACTAGAAAGTGATTAGAAGGTGTTTTAGGATGATTTTAGATGATGGAGGCCATGACTAGGGTTGAAAAAAACTAAGTGGCGGCTGGAAAAATGAGGGAGAAACCGAAATTCTAACCCTATCAGCCCTCATATACCCCTAAACCCGAAATTACCCAATGGGCCTAGCTGCTAATCACCCGGTTTGGCCCAATTAAGCTGAAAATAACCCTTTGAACCTTAATTCAGCCATATCTCCCAAACGGTAAGTCCGTTTGGCTATTATGACCACTCTACGGAAAGAGAAACCATCATTCGAATCCAATGGAAGTGGTTTCAGGTCAAAATTCCTTTCCAGTCAAAAGTTATGGCCAAAACAGTACCGACTAGGGGCAAAACGGTCATTTAAAAATCGACAAAAATCATGAACATGGGAAATGACCCCAATAGTCGTCTCCCAAAGTTACATGACCATATGACTTCATATGTGAAAGAAATAAATATTTTACGATCCCATGATGCGTAGAATACACGTCGTTACACTTTCCAAAATTCACTAGTGAATCTCGGACCTCGTACCACAGGGTATTTCTCGTAGAAGAACTTCCTCTTGAAAGTAAACAGATGCCAACCAGGTTATCAAGCGCACTTACTAGGGTGATCTCTATAACCCATGCATAAATGAAGTAAACCATCCGTCTTATTGGCGAACACCACTCGATCGGGCTTCAAATTTCCAATAAAGGCATCAAGGGATTCTAAGTAACTAGTCATGACAGAACCTCAAAAAGGTTACACGATACTTCGAGGGCATTACCAAGGCTAGTCAAAAGGTCTAACTACCCTCCTATCAAAACCGAGAGTGGCACCCCCTACTGGATAACCACTTCATCCCTAGAATCCATCCATAGCTTATAAACATAAGCATTATTTCCAAACTCAACACTTGGCATAGACATTCCCAAATCCAAACAAGTCATGTATAAATGGACTGATTCTCCAATAGGACTTTGAGACAAAAATGGGATCCTCTATTACGCTAGTACTTAAGGTGCAGAGACTCAACTACCGAAGCAGACTTAAATGATACGAACAACGAAGTCCTAACGGGATGATAGAGAAGAAAAGCTAAACCTTTGACAAGATCGTTACCCTCCTTCCGAGGTACTCTAGAAATGAGAGCATACTACTGCCCTCCCGATGATCTTGTCCTTGTCCCATAATACTTAACTATCCGCCCCGTTTTACCATGCCAAAGGTACTCTCTCGTCATGGGTTTCATTGTTCATCTCTCTCCCTCCTTTGAGGACTAAGCCATACCAACAAGTTGCTCATCCTTAAGCTTGTATCCTTTATTCTTCTTTCTCACGATCCTTTCTTATAACGCGGTCACTGGTCTCTCGAGAACCACCTCCATCGTATGGAAAGCACTTTCGTAGGTAGAAAAGACTAGTCGCAGTTAAAACTACTGTGACTACAGATAGAGGAAAGAAAGGAAAAGAGACTCAATTAAGGAAACAAGGATAGTGCTAATGGCCTTTGGGGAATAGCCTTTTTCTTTTAAAAGAAAATTTTCTTCAAAAATGCTTCTTTGTAAACGATTTTCAAATAGTTTTCAGAAGGTCTTTAAAAACTTTTGCCCAGTCTGGTAACCTTCTGCTCTGATACTAAATGTAACACCCCGCCTCCGCTAGGGTCACTCGCAAAGGAATGCACTAGCTTTAGAGGGGCATTATTGGTAAACATGCACAGAAATATCACAAGACAGAACATATATAAATAGCGGAAGTAAAATCAAACTTTCATAACATGAATAAATAAGGTCTAAAGCCCTTTACATCAGAGTACATCAAAACCTGTCTTGCAATAGTAAAGAAGCATAAAGACTTTTTAATAAATTATTCCCCAAGTAAAACAGTAAAGTAGCCATAGCCAAGAGAAGTCCAAGCCATCCATGATGACCTTCAAGCAGAAGAAGTCCGAACTAAACAGCATTGTTTCCTCCCTGAAACCTGGGGGGGGGAAACGGAAGAAAAGAGGCGAAACAAAACGGGTCAGTCAAAAAGACTGAGTAAGTCCTATCTACTTCCAGTATAAAAACAGGTAAAGGTAACATGACATGCATAAACTGAAAGTAAACATAAGGATAACTACAAGATAGATAAACCAGGGTAGCCGGTTGAACTACTGCGGCAAGGTAAACTAAGGTATCATGATAAACTACGGTGTTATGATAAGTCAAGGTATCACATCGTCAGATTTCTATCGAGTACATTATCCCAAGGTATCTACCCCGTCTAACATCCCATGGTATCTATTATGTATATTCTTCCTAGTTCTAACATGTATATTTGCTCTGCACCTCTCGTACTAGTATCCCTACCCGCGTCATGTGTTAACCATGAATGTCCCTTGCTCAAAGTCGTGTAATGGTCCGTGTCACCCTAATATATCACATATATAGGTTACTCAAATCCTATGTTTCTTTCCATGTATATAAGTTCAGTCCTTTGCCGTACCTCGTACGGGCTTCCTCATGTCGTATTATCCTTGAAATCGTTTGGACTGTCACCCTTGTTCTAGCTAGGCTCTTCCATATGAATCATCGTTTGAAAAACTAGGACTTACGCCACCTAGCACCACTAGGGATTACGCTTACCTATTGCACGCTTTCGTATTTCGGTTTGGGTTAAACCACCTAGGCCACTAGGGATTACGCTAACCCTCAACCGGGCCCTTTTTCCCACGCATTCATCGTGAATCGTTTTTCTACAACTGTATGCACATGTATCACATCGTGCCATCCGAGTCCTGTCACAGGGCAAAACAAGAAATACAAGACTCGGTCGGGAGCTTTAGATTTATCTGTCGATGCAGATACTAAGGTCTGCTTTTCTACCCGTGGCTATGGTCCCACGAGACCCCTCCCTCAACTAGTGAAAGGCAACACAAGAGAAAATCTTGCATGAGAACTACACTCCGGCCAGCCCACATCCTACGGCCTACCTCACCCATAATTAGATAGCAATTATGGTCTGTTGGGTGTTCCCTGCCTTTCCGTACGTACACGCTTGACTCAAGATGGTAGATGATCGACGAACTTGCTATCTAGGGCACTATCATGTATTCGTCGACTCACTGCTATCCATCCCAGTCTTTAGGTCGCTCGTATAGCAACCAAGGCATACTCTTGGTTCTTCTAACGCAGACCTTAACCTCTTGTGAGCCCAGGATGATCATCTGCGACCTCACATAGGGATACCAAGAATATCCTCACGTTCCCCGAAGCCGTTGCTTCGTTACCCAGTTCGCTGGAGCCTTTACCTAAATCAGATAGCCTGCCCTTACACGTATACTTAAACGATGACCTACCGTATCGGGTTACTCATCTATCTAAGAAGTGGTCCAAATTTCCTTGACTAAGAATTATTACTTAGTTTCCCTTCACTAAGGTTTACCACTTAGCCTTATTTCCATTATCCTTGTTAACTATGGTTATTTACCTAATCCTCCGAATTAGGGTTTATCTAATGGGCTAAGTGTCACTTAAGTTCACAACTTAACCCGTCTACAAAACATGTCGAAACTGGCTAAGTATCCAAGTCCAAGACTTAACCCTACAGACCATGTGTCAAGTTGGTTAAGTATATCAAGCAATCCCTGACTTAACCTCGTCTAATTATCATTTTAGATTGGTTAAGTATATATTAATTTGACCCTATCAAATTACAGAGTCAAATCGGTCAAGCGTATTCGAAACGATTCGTGACTTAGCCTTATCATGTTTTCACGTTAGATTGGTTAAGTATAGGTTAACTTAACCTCATCAAATTAACGAGTTAGATTGGTTAAGTATAGGTCACTTAACCTCATCAAATCATCGTGTTAAATTAGTTAACTGTTTAACTTAACCCCATTAAATTACCAAGTTAAGTTGGTTAAGTATGGGTTACTTGACCTCATTGAATTACCAAGTTTAAATTGGTTAAGTGTTTAACTTAACCTCATCGAATTACCGTGTTTAGATTAGTTAAGTGTGGATTACTTAACCCCATCTAATTACCGTGGTTAGGTTAGTTAAGTCTTAATTACTTAACCCCATCTAATTACCGTGGTTAGGTTAGTTAAGTCTTAATTACTTAACCCCATCTAATTACCGTGGTTAGGTTAGTTAAGTCTTAATTACTTAACCCCATCTAATTACCCAGTCGGATTAGTTAAGTGTAAATTACTTAACCCTATCAAATTACCGTGGTTAGGTTAGTTAAGTCTTAATTACTTAACCCCATCTAATTACCCAGTCGGATTAGTTAAGTGTAAATTACTTAACCCCATCTCCTAATCATCTTGCATGGTTAAGTGTCATTAAGGAATCAAGTCCGGTCCCACTTAACCTACCCATTCGTGTCATATCGGTTAAGTGTCATTAGTCAAATTTACTTAACCTTATCATGTGGAATTAATTCAATTAATGCACTCTTAACCTCTCACATTAGACCTTGTTGTGGTTACTAGTTAAGCCGGGCGGGTCCGGGTAGATTTACACCACAACCTAGTCTAACCTCGGGTCTTAAGCGCGACATGACCAACTTCTCACATTGGGTCCTATTGTTTGCAACTACTAGTTAGGCCGGTCGGTTCCGGGTAGTTTTACGTTGCAAACTCAACCCAACCTCGAGTTGGCCACACTTATATTATCTAAGTTCATCATGTTTCCAAAACATGTTACAAGTTTTCAAGCATTTGGGTAGACCTAACTTAATAGGTAAATTCCCAAAGGGTAGACCTAACTTAATAGGTAAATTCCCAAGCTCATGTTTTTATGCATACTTACATGCCATCTTCCATGTTATCTTTCAAGTCATATTTTCGAGTATAAACACATGTCATAATCAAGTTAAGATTTCACGACATGTTCATGTTTATCTAACTACCCAAAAATCGTATTTTTCCAACGCAAGCAAAGCGAGTCAACATAGTAAGAATACTATGTCACATATTGGTCTCAAAACATGCATGATGCCAAAAAGGGATTGGCTTCCACATGCATAACATCATAAAGGGATTAGCCATAAACATGCATAGTGTCATAAGGTAATTTGGCCACAAACATGCATATTATCAAAAAAATGGTTTGGCCATAAACATGCACAACTTAAAAGAGGGGATTGGCCACGAGCATGCATAATCTCATAAAGGATTTGGCCACAAACTCGCATGTTACCATAAGGGGTTTGGGTTCATAAACATGCACAAGTCCCAAAATCTTATCTTAGCCAATGTTTCACACATAAAGTGGTTCCTAAAGGTTCATGCTAGCATTTCATGCATAAAGATCCAAACTTGCAAGTTAAACTAGGTTATGCATAGCATGAGAGGCATGATTAAGTCACTCACATGGCCTAAAATCATAAACATGAACACAAGAGGCAAGGTAAGGTTCATATAGGTTCGCATAATCATGTTTAGCCTCATTTTATCCCATGTCAACATTAAAAATACCGTTTTGATCCAAAAGTAGCTAGAACTTACATAGTATGGCAAGAGGACTAGGAGCATGAATCGTTTTGGCGAAGAAAGGTGGTTCCTTTGATGAAGATCCGACACGAAACTCGCATAGCAACGTTGATTTGGCCTCTATTTGGTGTAGCAAGCTTGCACCTTTTGATTTGAACCCGATTTGAGTGCATAGGCTCTAGGGATTGGAGATGGAGGCCATGATCAAGATTGATTTTGGCAGCACTTAGTTGCTAGGTTTGATTTTTACGGATTTAGGTTAGGTTTAGGGTCTTTTTATAGAGATTAGGATAGTTTTAGGCCCTAGGATTAGATCTAGGATTAATCTAGACAACAGAAATCGTCACAGGCCCATCAGACCAGACCAAGACTGCATCCAGGTGCACCAGGCCACAAAACACGGAGTTGTGTTTTTGGACCCAGTCGACACCCAAGTCGACAGCCCTGTCGACTTGGGGTCCAGGGGTGTCGACAGCCCTGTCGACTCCCCTGTCGACATGGGCTTTGGCGGTAAAATTCCCGCCTTCCCCAAAACTTGAACTTCCTAGGTGATTTTCAAACTTGGAAACCCCGAAAACTTCGACGGACCATAACTTGGTCATACGGACTCCGATTCTCGAAAACTCGGACTCTATTTCGCGTATTTTTCCGAGACGAATGCAATGGCATAGCCCGTTTTACTCGATTCAGAATTTAAAATTAAACTCTGCCTTGATTCTCGTTTTAACATGTTATCGAAATACGAGTTGTTACAGGTATTCTTAGGAGGAAACCCGTTCCGTGTTATACGGCGTGGTCCCTAGATTTACCTAACTTTAAAATAAAGATTAACAACTGTTTTAGTTCTCACACCAGTCACATGAATGACCTGGAGTTTATTGTTTTAACCTAAACTCTGGGTGCCTATTTTCCACACGGCCAGCTAGTAGTTTTGGTTTTGCAGATTTATATTCATAGGATCCTGGTTTATAGCTGGAATGATATTGGAAAGCTCTGTATCCGTATATTCCTTTCAGTTGTGTTTTGTATTATTTTTCCGCTGCTGTGTATTTAAATGTAATTTAAATCTCTGATATTGTTCGAATGTATATTATTTCTTCATACTCTGTATATTCTTGTACTCTGATGTAAATTGTTGTAATAAGCAATGGAATATTCTTCTGTTTTTATTCCGATTCGTCTTGTCCTCAACTCAATCCGGGCTTTTCTTCACGGGGAAGTTCGGGTCGTCACATTTGGTATCAGAGCTTTGGTCAGAGCTCAGAGAACAAGACACGTTGGAACCAAATTAAAGAATTCATCAGAGATTGGATTAGTAATATCCAATGAGAATGGCTCGTTAGAGATAGGATCAGTAGTATCCTAGAACGAGTGTGAAGAGTGTTGTTTTCAAATAAAAATGAAAACGAATTTTGTTTTGAAAATTTAAATCAATTATTCGTATTTGAAAGTTATTTTTATACTGTTTTGGACAACCAAGTGTATTAAGATTTTGCGTATATGTCTGATCCATGTGTATTTGTAGTTTTAATATACTGGATAGATATAGAATTACACTCTAGTCGCCCGGAGATGAAACTATTGATGACTGTATAGCATTAGTTGCTTGTGTTCGAGTTTCGAAGGTGTGATATTTATATATTTCCAATTGACTGGTGTGAGAACCAAAAACTAGATGGGACTATTGTGTGAATTGGCATCAAAAACATGATTTTCTGTATATGTATCAAAATTATGAATTTGAAACGTTAATTCACTAATTGATTGATGGTTATGTTGTGTGGTTATTTGTTTAAATCAACATGTGGAAGAAAGGTAAATTTAGTCCAAATTGAACCAAATATTGAACTGTATTGAATTTTTTTTGAAATTGCAAGCATATACATGTGTATCCATTGAACAGGTCATTGCAAAGAGGCTAGAGCAGAAGAATAAAATGGTTTGCCTGACAAATAGGCACATGTTTATTGTATTTCTTGGGGTTTTGATGATTTTATGAGTCGATTGGCTAGCCGCTTGGCTGTTTCTTTTTATTTTTGGATTGGAGAGGCCTTTATGGCGATTTCGGGATTTTCCCGGTGCTCTCGTACAGGGGAGGTTATCGCAAAAAAATTCGAAAATTTAGGGAGTTAGCCAGATTTTTGAAGAATTGGAAAATTCTTAGAAACTGAAAAGTTGAAGAATGAAAGCCAAATTGAAAGTTGAGTTGGTTTGTAAAACAACTTTCAGCTCCGTTCCTTTTCGGGGACGAAAAGATTTTAAGTGGGAGAGATTGTAACAACCCGGAAAATCAAAACCAATTAAAAAAATTTATTTTGGCAATTTTGATGAATTTTGAATATTTAAAATGATTTATTTTAAATAATAACAACGAGAAATTTATTTTGAATAGAATTAAAACATATATATTTATATAAATCGACGTGAGAATATAAATATTTATTTTAATTATAAAAGGAATTAAAAATGGCGTGGTAGTTTGAAAATTCGATTTCAAATTTCAAATGAATGTGCAGGATTCAAAATAAACCGGATTTTAGCGAAACCAAAAATATTAGAATCTATTTGAAAATATCTTTCCAATGAATATGAAAAATCAAAATTTCATAGCAGGAATAAAAAGTTATGCTCTGTTGAAAATTCAGAATAATCACTATGGAATTATAGCCCTTAAAAATAGCGATTTTGCAAATGACCTCCGTTTTCGACGAAACCACTTTTGTTGGATCCAGGATGTTAAGTTATTGCTAGATTCCAAAATTCATAAGTTTTGGATTTAATATGTGAGCGTAGCGAAAGAAAACGTGTTTAAACAGTTTCAGTCAATTTCGATCGACCAGAAAATGACCATTTTTCAAACCGTCTCGGAATTTGACGAAATTAGTTTTGTTAGGACCGTATCGTCAAAATATGACCAGATTTATTTTTCTGGAATTTTTGGGGTCCGTATGTGACCCCAGTAAATTGAAATATACGTTTAAAATTCAATATAATGATTTAAATGTTAATCTAAGTGAAAACTGATCGAAACAGTCGAATCGGCTTACCGAACATATCCCATTATGTTCGAAATGGGAGTAATTAGCTAGGGACGATTTTTCGTTGGGTTTGAATTGGAGCTCGAATGGAAAGAGGATTTTTTTGGAGAGTAAATTAAATAAATAATAAAAAATTAAAAGTCAAACCTTTTATCCTTCCCCCCCCCCCAGTCGATCAGTGTCCCTCTCCATCGAAGATCCAATTTTTACAATGAAAAGTGAGTTTTTATATAGCTTTGAACTTTAATTTCAGTTTTTAAACTATACGAAGCTTAGTATAAAAATGCTTTGGAATAAAAATGTAATTTTATAGAATATGTATACCATTGTTTTATTTATTTATTTATTTATTTCCATTTATTTATTTTTCAGTTTATATATATAATAACCGTGTTTAGAAAAAATATTCTTTTATATAGAAGTAGTTTTAGATATAAAGTTTAAATTTTTATTTAAAACAAGATGAGATTTTTTATTTATAAAAAGATATAGTTTTTATCGTATAATGAAAATATTTCTACAAAGGTAAAAATGTTATTTTAGAATTATATATGAGTTACATAAAATGGGCATACTATGAAAATATTTCTAGAAAGATAAAAGTATGATTTTTTATATTGTAGAGATAATAAAAATATGATTTTTATTGTGTGAACATCGAAATGAAAATATTATCTTTATAATGTAAACATCGTGTGAAGGATGTGATTTTTACACATATAGTTTTGAAGTAAAAATATAATTTTTAGCGAAGTAAAAATATAACTTTTAGCGAAGTAAAAGTATAATTTTAGCGAAGTAAAAATATAATTTTTAGAATTAAAATAAAAATGTGATTTTTACTATGAACAGCGTGAAGAAGACTGCGCTGGAATTTTGAACAGAATCCAAACCATCGTCCGTTAAAGAATGGCGGAGTGGATCCCAAGGTGAGAACTCCTCACTTTTATTTTATTATCTAGTTGAAATATATACTAGGATGCAGACGATGCTTAGCAGCACCCGACACCCGTCGTCCATAGACCATGGACGACTTATTTGTTTGATAGATGGTGTTATGAAAATTAATTGTGCGATGTGGAATGGAGTAAAATATTCTATAGTTAAAAATATAATTTTTAACGTGTATATGAATAAAATAAATATTCATAAGCAAATCGGACGATTTGTTTATGTACACACATTTGACTGATACTGATTGGGACGATAAATTTTACACATCGCCCAACTGCACAAATAAATCTGTATTTGTTGATTGAAACCCCACACGGGTATTGGGATGATATATGACATACACTAGTCCCAATAATTAGCTGTATGTCGATCGATTGATTGACAGTCTGTGTAAGCGGTGCATATTTATATTCAATGCTTATGCAGTGTAGAATGCACTCTAGATGATGGTTGAATGTGTTTGATTATTGTTGTGTACATGTGTTGTATGAAATCCATATAATCACATTATATGGTAATTGACTGTGTCTGATTCCAGTTCAGAAAGAATGAATATTTTAAAATAACGATTATTTTAAAATAATGAATATTTTAAAAATAATATTCAGTAAAATATCAAAATTTGATTTCGATGTCCGATTTGGGATAGACACGAATATATTTAAATATATAAAGCCATGTTGGTTAGATTGTCGCCATTTTGACGTGAACGATATTTATATCGATTTTATTCATTTTTATAATTAATATCGAAAATGAATTGATTTCAAAATCAAATGTTTTGAAAATACTATCATTTATATATCGATGATATGGAATATTCAATTTTGATTTGAAATTGAATATGAAGTTGAAATCGTTTTGAAAACGAATTTAAAACGATTTATAAAATACGTTTTGAAAGGAAATCAACGAAATAAATATTATATATATTACATATATAATATAATGGCCTGAATAGGACGCGCCGAGCTGCAGCAGTTCGCGAATTTCGACCATTGACTTCGAATGGACATTACGGGAGATCCAGCCGTCGGATTCTCCTAAAACCAGAACCGTTGGGTTCGTATCGAAAAGAGATTTCTAATGAATATATGAAATTTGAAATCTAATGGTTGGATTTGGAATTATGTCCAAATCAAATTTGGAAAAGGTCGATGTAAGTGCAGTTCAATGACCGTTTATGGAAATCGACTGTTCAGGCCTTGATAAAAATATTAAAAATATCAATAATTTGTATAAAATCATAACAAATGATTTGGAAAGAATTGGGATGAAAAATTCCATATTTGAAAGGATAAAAATATATTTTTATCAAAATGAACTAGAATTATAATCCAATATTTTTAAATAATTAAAATGGATTTGAAATGGTTTTAAAATAGCCAGAATTTCCAATATATGAATTGGAATGGATCGGAATCAAAATTACCTTGGAATGTTTCGAATATTGGGTTTAGTGATTATACGGGTATTGTGGAGGAATTTGGAAGATATATATATATATCGTTATTCCAATACAATATTTGTTGATTTCAGAATTCGACATTGAATATAAGCCGATGTATTTTCTATTCAGAGCCTTGTATTTAATATCGAATTGGATTTTGGGTTTGTCGTGAAATGTATCTTTAATAATACTGTTCTTAGACCCAATGGAGTTAAGAAATTATAAGCTGACTGGAGATTAGCTAAGTTGAATGGTTTCCTGGGTATTGATCTGATGTTGGTTTCGGCCTCCGGGGTTAATACTTAGGGAATCGTTCTCTTACTAATTTACGGTTAGAGACTGATGGGATTTTGGGTTTGTTGTGAACTGTGTTTTTAACAACATTTGTTCTTTAACCGATTTACTGTGGAATGTGATTTGGAATTTATAAATCTTTTTATTAAGATTTAACGAGAATTTTCCAAAGTAAATTTTCAAATTTAATATATTAAATTGGAATTGAGTGGAATTTGATTGATAATAATCGAAGTGAACTTCTGTGGAGGAAGACTGTTAATACATATGGAATTTAAAAGGCTTTGTCATTATTCCATTTATATTATTGGTCAGATACAGAAATTGATATCGATTATATATTGATTTGTTTTTCCGTGAAGATTCCATAATTAATGGAATGTGATTTGGATTTATCGTGAACGGTGTTTCAAAATAACACTTGTTCTTTAACCGGATTAACATTGGAATGAGATTATGGATTGTCGTGAATGGTATCTTTAATAATACTGTTCTTAGACCCAATGGAGTTAAGAAAATCAAAAACTAACTGGAGATTAGTTAAGTTGAATGGTTTCGTGGGTATTGATCTGATGTTGGTTTCGGCGTTCAGGGTTAATACTTAGGGAATTGTTCACTTGTTAATTTACGGTTAAAGGCTGATGGAATGTAATATGATTTTTGGTTTATCTTGAACCGTGTTTTAAATGACATTGGTTCTTTAACCCAGTTAAAGACAGGATATGATTTCCCAAGTTAAACAATCGTTAATATTGATTTTTGGGAAGATCAAAACCAAGTGGAGTTTTAATGCATCTTTAATTAGATTGAAATGATATCCAAAGGAAGATTAAAGAATAAATTTAAAGAATTTATCTTTGATAAAATTTATGGGAACCTTTCCCAAAGTATAAGAATATTTGAATAAAGGAATATTCTGGATTGAAATGAGGAGTATGTTGTGTTTTTATAGCACTAGTTTATCATATACGCAAGTTATTCAGAAAGACCGAGTTTATCCCATTATGAATAACTGATTCGATGATGTATCGAGGATGAAGACGGTGGTTGAAGACCGGAGGTCTTCACATCGTTTGGATGATTACCGATGTCTTGATTGTGCTGTACACCCAAGACAACATAATAAGTGGTGATCGTCCAGACGTACTTGGAGATCAACGGATATGCGAGGGCCTCTCCCCTGTATTGGACATATGGGGGAGGAATAAGGTGCCTTCGGTTTTGTTCAGACCCAGAACGAACTTGTAAATGGATGTGTGTCTGACATCGGATTTCATTCTGTGTGATTGATAGATATCGGTTGCATAGCGTGAATTGCCTGTGTGGCATGCTGAGATGCAAATGATCAAGGCTTCTGTTGAAAAGCAGAGTCCTGTGGTTGATGATCAAAGCACGACTTTAATATAGCATAGTTTTGTGTAGTGTTAATTCGCGAGCCTCACACCCTGGCGTGAACCAGAAACGGGAGAGGACCTCAGGGAGGGCATGCATTTCTTTCTAGCTAGGAGTGGTGTCAGCGTTTTACTAGACCTGACATTTTACTTATGTGGATGATGGATTGGAGGCGCCTCGGTTATATCGGTCGATCCGGGACCAATAGTTTGGTCGAGATATGACCAGTTTACGCCCCATAGGGCGGGGAAAAACATTGTTCAGGCATTTTAATCCACTGCGTGTGGACCGGCCCTGACGATCCAAGGTGCAATTGCGGCTGTTCCTGAGGCTCGGGCTAGACAGTCTCGAAGCGGTAAGGACGAACCCTTTCCTTGGTTCACAGATGGAAATCCAACTTCCAATACGACATTTTGCGGTTTTAATTGTAAACCTATATATGGTGACATAGTGGTATGGGGCACTTATGCCGTCTATGATTGATACTTATGATTGAAATTGTTTTGACACAATCACTTATAGTAATAATAAAACATGAAATTTTACGTACCTAGCATTCTTGGCTACTATAAGGTTAAAACTCTATCCTCCGGTTTGCGTTGCATTGTGTGATGGGACCTGAATCTTATAATAGCTTCATTGTTCCTTATTTGGCATTGCGTTGTTGTTTTATGCACTGATATTCTTGGGAGGAAACCCGTTAGGTGTTATACGGCATGTCCCTGGATTTACCTAACTTTAAAATAAAGATTAACAACTGTTTTAGTTCTCACGCCAGTCACATGACTGACCTGGAGTTTATTGTTTTAACCTAAACTCTGGGTACCCCTATTTTCCATACGGGTAGGTAGTAATTTTGGTTTTTGCAGATTTATATTCACAGTATCCTGGTTTACAACTGGAATGATATTCGGAAAGCTCTGTATCCGTATATTCCTTTCAGTTGTGTTTTGTATTATTTTTCCGATGCTGTGTATTTAAATGTAATTTAAATCTCTGATATTGTTCGAATGTATATTATTTTTTCATACTCTGTATACTCTTGTACTTTGATGTAAATTTTTGTAATAAGCAATGAAATGTTCTTCTGTTTGTGTTCCGATTCGTCTTGTCCTCAATTCAATCCGGGCTTTCCTTCACAGGGAAGTTCGGGTCATCACAGTTAATAATACTTTAGTTTGTGGATTCTTTTATCCAAAAAATGATACATTGAATTAATTTCATATAATGATGTTGACTATGCTAGTTGTAAATCAGATCGAAAAAGTACATATGGAACTTATCACTTTTTGGGGAAATTAGTCTCCTAGTTTAGAGAAAAGTAAAATATTGCGTCTTTGTCTATGGTAGAAGCATAATATATTTCAACAGCTTTAGCTTGCTCACAAGTTATTTACAAACAATAAGCTCTATGAGATTTTGGTATAAATTTCATAAAATCATCAATTCGCTATGATAATGTAAGTACATAAATCTACCTAAAAATCCAAATCCTCATGCTATAACTAAACATATTGATATTAGACATCATTTCCTAAGAGATAATGTAAATAAAGAAATTATAACTCTAGAATATATTAATGTTGGAAGCCAAATAACTGATACATTAATCAAACCCTAGAATCAACAATCATTTATCAAATTAAGAAGAGAATTAGGCGTACATTCTTTATCCAAAAATTAAAATTCAAAAATAGGACGAATGTTTGTAATTCACAATTCAGATATACTAGGGTAACCTATGTTGACATATAACAACAAAGTTTGTTTTTAAGAATTTCCCTCCAAATTTGGTTTTATGGTTATATAAATCATACCTCTTCATTTCACTTCATTTTCTTTATGATATACTTTCAAAAATCCTAAGCCACGACATTATCTTCAAATAACAACAAAACATCAACTTTTTCATTTCCAGCTCTATCTCAAGGCTCCTAAAAACACAAAATCTTAGCAAAGATCACGAAGATAGAAGAAGAAATGAAGAACTCTCTTGAAATACTAATTGAGTTGCAAGTCATGTAAATTATAATGGCAAGAGAACATGAACGACAAGGAAAGATGCTTCAGTATTTAGAAAAATATCTTATGAATAATCCTACAAGTCCGATTATTATTGGTGATGAGTCATGAAATATAGCCATTCAAAATCATATTCGGGACAGCAAAGTGAAAGAGAAAGAAGACGGAGATATGAAAGAAAATAACGAAGACGATGAGGTCCATTGTGTGAGTGAAGGTTCTTTCGATAAAAATAGAAATTCTGTCAACCAAAAAGAAAATTATGTCTATTTATCCATTTTGTCCCTTTCACCTGTCCCTGATCATTAAGAAAACTTGATAAATATAATACATACGTATATACACACACACACGCACACAAACATACACACTTTTCCATTGTTGTATGTATACTATTATTGGATTAGCTTAAAATATATATAGTGTGGTTCGATTACTATTAATGATTAATGTTTTCACTTATCATTTTTTTTATATATTATCCTATCTTATAGAATATATTTAGAGAGAGTAAGAGATAGGATTGGTTAGGATTAGTTAGTAACTAAAGGAGATTTGGAGAATAGTAATTTTTCTTAATGACAAAGGGGGATAAAATATGCACAGATTAAGAGGGAGTTCTCAAATTTAGGTAGAGTTAAGATATATTTTATAAAAAAAGGTTGTCACCATAAAAAATGGGGATATTACTAATACCATGGATGGTAGTTTTGATGATAAAAACCTATGGTAATGAAAAAAATATTTACACATGTTATTAATGATTGTCTAGATATATATTTTATATAGTATAGATAGGTGTTGATACTAAAGACTGTACATTATCAAGATGAAGGATTCAGATTGATGTTGATATAAAGAATTAAAAGTCAGAGAATGAAGATTCTGAGTACTAAAGAGTTCAAGAATTAAAAATAAGCAAGATAAGTTATTGAGTCTTCAATTAAAAGCAAAACTCTAGTTGCACTTGCCTGATATCTTTCCATCTCTTTTACAAAAATGTTTTTAACATATTCATGTTTTTTATTATTTTAAAAATGATTTTTTTCAAAGTGTTTTCAAAAAGGAATTTTAAGTTTCTAATACTTTAAGAATAATTTTATATACTTCATATAATATTGATTCTGATTTTATTCTGATTTTAAATATTATACTTCTATTTGAACTTAGCTTTTTATACTTATACTTTAACTTAGATTTTGGTTTTATATTACTATGCCTTAATAATTGTAATTTGATATTTTAGTTTGAAACTATAGTCTTAATGTTCATAATATAAGTTTAATATACTGGTTATACATAGTTTTTAGATATTCAAATTATATTTTAAATTCTAAAATTATTTTGATAATTTTTCTTAAGCATTAAGCATACATTTACCATGTTTAAATAGTTTCAAAAAAAAATTAAATCATTATATAGTTTTATAATTTCAAAACATTTTAAAACAAAAATTACTTTCTAAATATACTACAAATATGTCGACAAATGTACAGTAAGTATGTTGGCATACTAGCCAATTTTTTCAAAATTAAAATTTGAATTAATATGTCTTTTAGATGTAACATTTCACGAATAACCGCTCTCTTCACCCCTATAAACACCCTTCTTTCAGTGATGAATTTTAACAATAACATTGTTCTTTCTTTATGTTAGGAAACGCGGAATGGATCGTTAAGGCAAAACTAATACTAGAGGGGGGTGAATAGTGTCTTTAAAGAATTTAACAAAATATAAAACTTATATGATCTACTATACGAATCACACACCATAGAAACAGTCACAGACACAAAATCAAACACAAAAACAAAAATAAACAGAAATAAGACGCAGAAAAGGAAAGAACACACCAAATTTTATACTGGTTCGGATTACTCTTACATCTAGTCTCATGCAACGCTGGACTGCGTAGAGTTTTATTACTATATCAATATCCAAGTAAATCTCCTTGATTTCACGACCACAAGGTTACCACCATCTCCAAACTCCAAAACACCCTTGATCAAGTATATTTCCCTTGATTTCCCCTGCTACAAGGTTACAACCGACTCCTTTCCTTGATTTCAAGGCTACAAGGAACACACCTATCCCAAACACTTCCTAAACAATTACAACAGCCCTATAACTCTTCAATAACACTTCTATTTAGACAGTAATGAGTAGAGAGTGAGAAGAGAAGAAGCTTTATATAAATAGAATCGAAGCCCGGCAGAGTATAAGTGTAGAAATCATAAAAATATGAAATATTAATGGTGCAAAGAAAGGGGATGAATATGGAGAAGAAGAATGGTGAAAAATTCGAAATCAGCCCCTATTTACAAGATTTAAAAGGTTGCAACACCTCTGGAACGTTACAAATTGTGAAAAGACACTTCCTTTCAAAATAAAAAATATGACACTTAAGTTTAAAATCAAAAGTAAGAAAAATTAATTAGAACAGGAAATAGAATTTGAAAATAGAAATTTGAAAATCAGAATAGAATTTGAATTTGAGCCTGGATTGTTATTCAGAGTCTTACATAAATTATACTCTGTCGCTATATTTATCTTGAACTCATGAAGTCTTGATTACTCGTGAGTCTTGAATCTTCTCTGAAATCTAAATCTCTAAAAGCTCTTAAACTGTACAGTCTTCAGCATTAGTTCCTGTATACAAATCCTGTATACGTATGTATGTGTGTATATATATATTCTAGATAAACGTGTTAGTATATATATTTTATAATCAATTAATATTGAAATTTTTGAAAACAAGATTTTGATTAATGCCAACAAAAGAAGTTGCAATGGAAATCATGTCATAGATATAAGGTTTTATATATATATATACACACACACACACACACACACACATTGAGTCATGTTAGAATTATGTTAAAATATATTCTCAAGTATAACATGAATTTACAAAGCAAAGCATATATATATATAAAATGACCTGAAAGAGTCTGATTGGGCAAAAAAAATGTCTGAACCAGTCGACTGGTTCAAAATCAACTATGACTGGTCAGGCAATTTTGTCTCAGTAACGGCTAGTTCTGAGTATTTTTAAATATATACGATTTCATAATTTTCAACCATTCGAATGATGAATTTTTAATCAGTCAACTAATTCGAAACAGCACATATAACTATTAGCTAATTTATCATTTTCGCTACATCCATATAAGTATTCTGCTTAAGTCGTATACACTGACTTTGCAAATGGTATCAGAGCAAGGCCGTCATTTAACCGTAAAACCGTTATCTGATATTTAGACAATATGGATAATAACACTAGTACTAGAAATAATACCGGATATACTGAAGGTCAATCAACTGCAAGACCACTCTTCTTTAATGGCATGAATTATAGTTATCGAGCTACATGAATGAGGATATACATGCAAGCAAATAGTTATGATGCATGGAACATTACACAAAAAGACTACACACAACCTACTACACAATATACTAAATGATCTGCATCTGAAAAACAGAGGTACTGTCAATGTTAAGGCTATGAATATGTTGCATTGTGTTTTAGATAGAAACGAGTTTAACTGGATTTGTATGTGCAACACAGCATATGAAATCAGGAGAACACTCAAAATTACTCATGTGTGAACAAACAAGGTTAAATAAAGCAAAATATCTATGCTTAAGAATTAGTTTCAAAATTTTAAGATAAATGAAAATTAATCCATAAATGATATGTTTTCACGTTTCCAAAATATTTATCACTCTTTGTTAGGATTAGGAGAAAAATATTTCGATTTCGATATAGTGTTAAAAAGTTTGAACTCTTTAACGGATGAATGGGAGAGAGAAGTATTAGCAATCGTAGACTCTCTGCCATGAAACCTGAAGAATTAATTGGTAATCTAATGTCCTATGAAGTAAATTTACAGGCAAAGAAAGCATAGGTACAAGATAAGAAAATTTTAGCTTTCCATGCTGAAAAAAGAAATTTCATATGAAGAAGATATTGCTTTTGTAGCAAAAAATTTTTAAAAAGTTTCTAGAATCCAGAAAAGGCCAAAGCAAAAATGTAAAAAAGAATTCATCAAAAGAGCCTGATCCTGCACTATTAGAATGCTTTAATTGTCACAAGACTGGACAGTATCAAAAGAATTGTCCAAAATTGAAGAAAAATCACAAAAAGGAAAAATAAAAGAGACGTGCTTTTTCGATCACTTGGGATAACTCGGATTCATCGTCTGAAAGTGACACCGACAGTGAAAGTGAGCAAGCAAACGTATGCTTTATGGCTAAGGATAATGATGTAAGTGATTTTACTTTTGATGAATTAGTAGAAATTAATACTGAAATTCTAGAATCTAGGAAAATGTTTAAGCAAAAGTTTAAACAAGCTAACGAAGATAAAAAGAAAGTAGAATTTAAAAGAGATCTTTTAAAAGATGAAAAAAAATTAGAAGATGAGACTAGAAAATTACAAGAATCTCTTTCAGTTTCAAATTCTCAAATTTCTTTGTTGAGTCAAGAAATCGAGACTCAAATAAAAATGATTTATTAGCTTCTGAAAATCACGATTTAAATACTAAAATTAAAATTATAGAGTTGGAAAATTCTAGTTTAAAAGTTAATTTAGAAAGCATTTCTAAAAATGTTAACAACTTTAACAAAGGTTGAGAGAATTTATCTAAAATATTTGAAAACTCTCAACCAGTTTTTAGTAAAAAAGGACTCGGATATTATCAAAAAGTTAAATCAAAAAGGAAATCTAGTTTAAAAATTCTGATTTTAAACCTGAAATTTCTAGTAATATTTCTACTAAGAAAAAATACTCGGGAAATATTAGTATATGGATTCTGAAGACAAATAATGTACTTATTAGGAACAAATATATTAAAAACTTTTTAGATTCTATTTATTATAATGATAACTATTTTTTCAACAAGGATCCTGAACTCTCTTGGGTTCGGCTTCCAAAGATTTAACCCTTAGGACCCTAACGGAGGAAGTGGCTACCATTCTAAGTTCTATTTTTGCAGGTACCACAAAAAACTATGTCAGTGCCTAGCTAGAACTAAAAGGAGTTCTTTAATACTCACTCATTTTGTAAGTTATTCTTTAGTTAAGCATATACTCCTAAAAAAATGCTCTTTTTTATAGTTACTTAATATAGTTGCTGCTTAACTAAAATAGACATACTATATTTTAGCATAATATCTAACGTACAAACCATTCATTAGACATACAAATACCTAGTTTTCAGCAAAATTATTTTGGCCTTAAAAGAATGGTTAATACTAGCTTTGCTATTCATTTGATCTACTGTATATAGTATATACTCTTGTATAAATTCTTGAGAAAAGTGTTTCTGTTTTAAAACAAATAAGAAAGCGATAACCAAAAACTTTCTTGGATCATGTCAAATAAAGAAAGTTCCCCATCTAATTCGATTAACATAATCACATCCCCTACTCCGAGTAAAGAACCAACACTTCGGTGGCAAGAATACCGAACTGGATATACTTCGAATGTTAAGAAAAGAAGAGAGGTTTCGGTATCTCCATCAACAAAAGATAAAATAGATGAAATTCATCATTATCTATATGAACAAATGAGGTTAAAAAGAGAAATATTTTATGAGCAAAAACAGACCTTAGATAGGTTGACAATTTTAGAAACAGTTTCACTCTGTATATGTGGTAGATCAGCTGTAGTTGAACGTAGACACCATCCTCTTTCCATGACCCCTGAAACACCAAGACTATCTACTTCATGGAATCCTTGGAAAAAATCTCCAAGAAGCAAGAAGGAAAGGCCGAACTCTTGGAAAAGAACTATCAAGAGAATGTGGGAGCTGGTTCTAAGACTCCAAGAAAATCAACCTCATCTGAAGAACAATAATACATTAATCACAGAAATGCATTTTCCTTGCTCAAATAAGACTTGCATTTATGGAAAATGCAATGGTTCATGTCTTGTTTGTTTTCTTTAATTCATTGTAATAATTATGTATTTCTGTTATATAGTGAAAATACATAATTTCTTATCAAGAAAAGAAACTAATCACAAGAAGAGTAATCAAGAATATAAAGCAAAATTCATTAAAATAAAGGCTGTTGTCGATAATAACAGCAACTGGTCGACTGGTAAGGTATAAACCAGTCGACTGGTAAAAGGAAACCCGAAAACTGGGTTCCTGCTACATACGGTCTTTTTAACCCCATTACCCCTATTATTTCCCATTTCTCAACTTATCTAAAAACCCTAGAACGTCTGAATCTCATCATGGCACCTCCTAAACATCAAAGAGACATTGGATCATTCTCAAGAACAAGATCAATGAAGCCAGTAGAACCCTCTATTGATCAATGGCTATGGAATGACCTAGCCAAGCAAAGGTAGAAGCTTTTATCAAATCTGAAATTCATTCCAGGTCCTTTTGCAAAATTTGAAGATTTCAATTCTTATGGGTTACAACAACTAGCTCATCATGGTAGACTTAAATCACTCTTAAATTATTCTCAAAACAATATCAAAATCAATGTCACCATGATAAAGCTATTTTTGGCTAATATGAATTCAGATCATCAAAATCTCACTAATTCACAAAATAGTGTTTGGAATACTGTTTATGGACAACCTTTCTTCATTTCAATTGAAAGACTTGGTCAAGTTTTTAAATGCACCTATGGATGGGATAACTTTAACTGAATTAAATTGTGAATTTGGGGTAAGGGATGAAGTTATTCATCTTTTTATTGATGATGACTCAGATGGATCTCGAACCAAAGGGTAATGACCTAATGCAAGGTTTCTTCACTATGTTCTTACATGAACAATTCTACCACGATCCGTAGCACATGATCTTGTTTATTCGGATACTTTTCGAGCACTATATGCTACTTTTGGTCACGTGAAAATCAATTGGATGCAAACTATTATCGACCATCTTCTTCTCTATACTCAAGGAACTACTACATATTTTCACTATGGCGAATATTTAATGAGAGTCTTTGAAAGTGCGAAAATTCCTAAACCGGATTCCAAGACAACTAAAATAAAAATATTGGATAAAAAGAACTTGAAACAATTACATATGCCTCCTCTAACCGTTCGAATCATTAGTTTAGAAAGTTGGAAAAAGAGAAGTTTGGATCAACCATCATCAAGTACTACTCATGCAAATCCCAAAGATGTCCGACTAACAGAACCTTCTCAAACGTCAAGGCAAGCACTTGATGTAGTTGCTCATAACCAACTCCTTTTAAAAGTAAGGCCTAAAATAATGGACAAGAAAATGGATAAAAAGTTTGACAAAGTCAAGGATTTTCTTGGAAGGATGTGGAAATCGATTTCATGCTCTCTTGTGGCTACTAGACATGTGACGGATCCGGAAAAAAGACCTATATCTCCTATCAATTGGACCTCTTTTGAAAGTACCAAATCCGATGAAATCTAACTTAGTAATAATATATGTGTGTCGTTTATCTAAAGTATATTTATTTTTCTGAACATGATGGTTTATTTGCTTTTTGTTGTTGTGTACAACTTATGGTAGGGAATTTCATGTTTTGGTTGGGTTAAAACATCACGCATGTAATAACTATGTTTCATTTTGGTTCCATGACTTTTATTCGATTACTCTGTGCTTATTATTGTTTAATTACTTTTTAATCAATGACAAAGGGGGAGAAATATTTCTATCCTATAATTATATATACTCTATGCTCTTAATAATGAATTTATTTATTGAGAATATATGTGCTAACATTTTGTTGCAGGAATCAAAACGGTAAGATTATAACGTTATCGAACTAACAAAATGTTACAGAAATTCAGGGGAGTAAACATTTAGGGGGAGAAAATCAGATATGTTGTAATCAATCAAAAAGGGGGAGAATGTTGAAAACAAGATTTTGATTCATGCCAACAAAAGAAGTTGCAATGGAAATCATGTCATAGAGATAAGGTTTTATATATATAGATATACACACACACACATTGAGTCGTGTTAGACTTATGTTAAAATCTATCCTCAAGTATAACACGAATTTACAAAACAAAGCATATATATATGTATATATATTTAAAATGACATGAAACAGTCTGACTGGGCAAAAAATGCTTGAACCAGTAGAATGGTTCAAAATCAACCAGTCGACTGGTCAGACAATTTTGTCTCCTTAACAGCTAATTCTGAGTATTTTTAAATATATACGATTTCATACTTTTCAACCAGTCGACTGATGAATTTTTAATCAGCTAACTGATTCGAAACAGCATATATTTTCTGAAAGGTTGTCTTCATTCATAAAGAGAAATCTCTTAATTTCTGAAAGGAAATGGAAGCTTCTTTTGGTTAAAACTCATCATGAAGAATTTCTACCTTTCTACCATTATATAAACGCTTCAAACATGATTTACAATAATTGAATTTTATTCTATTCTCTCAATTCTCTGATTTATACTTCTATATTCATTGCAAACAAAAGCTCTCTTAATTTCAAGTTATTTGTTGATTCGACAAGAAACAATCTTCCTTAAATCTTTGTATTCAAATCATATACTCAAGGATAAGATTATTGGAAGGGTGTACTTAAACCGTTGATTATTCGTGTTGATCAAAGAACAAAGCAAAAGTCAAAACACTTGTAATTGTTGAAGTCCTGTGTAGGTTCTCAGGCGAGAGGCATCCTTGTTGGGGCTCGGGTGTAGTAATCTATTCCTCTAGGTTAAGAGAGGGAATGATCGTGAATTCCGAAGAGGAGCTTCAGGACTGGATGTAGGGCTTGAAGTCCGAACTAGTATAAAATTCCTGGTGTCGTTTCTTATTTGCATTTATTTTTAATATATTACTATAACATAGCTTTTTACATGCGTAACTATTAGCTAGTTTATCATTTCCGCTACATCCATATAAGTATTCTACTTAAGTTGTGTACATTGACTTTTCAAAAATAAGGGTGTTGTCATCAAAACTCCATTCTCCAACAATCTCCCCGTTTTTGATGATGACAACCTTAGTTTGTAAAATATCATACCTGTACATACCTGTTGACGATGATCCTTTTAATACTTCCCTTGTCTATGTGAATCCTATATATTCTATATAAACTAAGTCTATATTTTATAATTCCTCCCTCCCCCCTCCCCAGGCATTATCAAAAATAAATTCTAAAACTACTCCACCTAAATCTGATAACTATCTAAATTATATTATACTAAGATATATAAGTGTACAACTTGTGATTATAATAATTAATATATATTACTCCCCCTAAATTCTTGCCTATATAAAAAAGTAATAGAATACTTATGTTAGACAACACAAGCATTATATTAAACA
Organism: Allium sativum; assembly: GCA_030737875.1. Lineage (NCBI taxonomy): Eukaryota > Viridiplantae > Streptophyta > Magnoliopsida > Asparagales > Amaryllidaceae > Allium > Allium sativum. The sequence continues at coordinate 161,338,110 of CM060925.1, forward strand.
AAGCTTTTACAAACGATATTATACGAATTACTAAGAACGCAATTACATTGAATGAACGCAAAGAAATGAAAAGTAAAACCTAAATTTGGATTGTTTTTTACGATGGGAGACTTATGGGCTGGACAATTTGGGTAATGGAGACAAAAATCCCCATTTCGTTCAATCACATTTCCATTTTGATCGAACAAAACTTCACCCACGCAAACTACTTGATCATCTTCATCCATGAACTCGTTTTGTACTTCCTCTTGTTCCTCTTCTTCCATCATTTCTTCTTCCTCTCTTCTTCTATAGTATCAATGATGATTGGGTTGGCTTCTTGTCCATTATGAATTTATTAAGACTCCTTAACATCTTTCCTTGTCGATTTTGCTCTTGACTCATCCGAATTTGTAGCACTTGAATTTCAGCGAGCATTTAAAGAGTATATTCCATTTTCTCTTCAAGTTTGATGACACGTTATAGGGTAGAACGTTGAAAAGGACCTTTGGATGATCCAGCAGATGATTCAGTATTGATTTGGGTGTTAAAATTGGTGGAGACCATTGTTTATTTTATTTTAGAGTTTTTACAGAAGTCAAATGAGAGAATGAAGAAGAAAATTCAAAGTGAGAGTTTTAATGGTTATTATAACTAAATTTTGGTGGGAATTAATTTTAAAAATCTGGCAGTTATATGTCGATATATGCAAGTATGTATGTCGACATAATTACACTTTTTTTCCAATGTTATTCATATATATATATATATATATAATAATTCTAATTCACTTAGTGAACATATACCTAATTTTCTTCTAAATTTAGTAAATGTTGCTTCGTTTAATGGTATTGTAAATGTATTTGCTATTTGTTTATCTGTTTCTATAAATTCAAGTGAAATTTTCTCTTTACTTACGTTATCTCTTAGAAAATGATGTCGTATATCAATATGTTTAGTTCTTGAGTGATGAGTTGGATTTTTAGATATGTTTATAGCGCTTGTGTTATCGCAGTATATTAGTGATTTATTTATTTTTAATCCAAAATCATTTAGAGTTTGTTGAATATATATTACTTGTGAACAAGCCAAACCAGCAGAGATAAATTCTGCTTCAGTTGTTGACAAAGATACAATATTTTTCTTTTTACTAAACCAAGAGACTAGTGAATGTCCTAAGAAAAGAAATGTTCCACTAGTACTTTAATGATCGGATTTACGTCCCATATAATCAGGGTCATAGTAAGAAACTTAGTCGAATGAATCGTCCTTAGGATAAAATAATCCAAAGTCTAATGTATGCTTTACAAACCTTAGAATACATTTTGTGGCTTTTAAATGTGTTTCCTTAGGTTGCGATTGATATCTTGCATAGAGACATACACTACGCATTATCTCTTGTCTACTGACGATTATATATAATAGTGATCCTATCATTCCTCTATACAATTTTTGATCAACGTCTTAGATGTATCGTCTTTACTTAATCCTATATTAGTCACCATCGGTGTTGGTCTCCCATTAGTTGTTAAATTATATTTACTATTTAAATCTCTTGCGTATTTTTCTTAATTAAAAAATCTTCCATTCTTTAATTGACGAATTTGTAAGCCTAAAAAGAACATTAGTTCTCCTATATGACTCATCTCAAATTCTTAGGTCATAATATCTAAAAATTCTTTATTTATCTTATCGTTTGTTGATCCGAAAATTATATCGTCAACATATATCTGTACTAATTGTATATTTTTATTATTATTTTTAATAAACAAAATATTATCTAATTTTCATATTTCAAAGTTGGATTATAATAGAAAATTTCTTAATCTATTATACCAAGCCCTAAGAGCCTGCTTTAATCCATATAATGCTTTCTTTAACTTACATACGTGATTTGGTAACTTTTCGTCTTCAAATAGAGGCGGTTGCTCTACATATATGTATTCTTTAACAAATCCATTTAGAAAAGCACTTTTAAAATCCATTTGATATAATTTGAAATTATATGGTTTGCAAAGGCTAGTAAAATCCTAATTGCTTCTAATCTTGCTACGGGGGCAAAAGTTTCATCGTAATATACTCCTTCTTCTTGGGTATAACCTTGTGCTACTAGTCGTGCCTTATTTCTTATGACCTTACCATGTTTACTCATTTTATTTTTATAAACCCATTTAGTTTCTATTATAGTCTTATCCTCTGGTCTAGGAACAAGTTCCCATACATCATTCCTAGTAAACTTATTCAGTTCTTCTTGGATGGCAAGGATCCATGAATCATTGGAAGATGCTTCCTTTGAATTCTTAGGTTCAATAGTTGAGATAAATGCAGAGTTACTCATATTATTTAATTGATTACGAGTTCTACAGACTCAATATCTCCTAAGATATTTTCTACAGCATGGTCTCTAAGTAATCTAATTCATTTATCCGATTGAATATCTTCATGAATTGTTTCATTAATTTCATTTTTGCATTCATCTTCATTTTTTGTGTTATACTTTTATAATTTTTGTCAAACGATACGTTTAAGGTTTCTTCTATAGTATTGGTTCTAGTATTGAAAACTCTATATGCCTTACTTCTCTCTGAATATCCAATAAATATTCTTTTATCAATTTCAACTCACATTTATCTAAATTTTCTTTAGTATTAAGTATTAAACATTTACTTTCAAATATTTTAAAATAGATACTTTTGGTTTCTTATTATACAAAAGTTCATATGGTGTTTTATGAGTTAAGGGTCTAATTGATATTCTATTTAAAATATAACAAGCTGTTACAACTGCCTTAGCCCAAAAATTTCTTTATAAATTACTACTAGATATACAGTTCTCGCAGACTCTTGTATCGTCCTATTTTTACGTTCAACTACTCTATTTTGTTGAGCGGTCCTCGAAATAAAAAAATTATGGGTTATTCACTTTTTAGTACAATTTTTTTCAAAATTTGCGTTTTCGAATTCTCTACATGGTCACTACGTATTGTTATGATTTTTACTTTTAAAAAATTATGGGTTATTCACTTTTACTTTTAAGAAAAAAGTCCAAGTAAATCTAGAAAAATTGTAACGACCCAGAAATTTCGACAATTGGAATATGAAATTTATTAAGATATTAACTATGAATAATCAATTTTTCATATTGATACTGGAGTTAGAAATTTAAAATTTCAAATATATTGTTTTGTGAATGGATTGAATTCGATATTTAATACAGAATGGTTGGTTGTGAATCAAATATTTTTAGATATTTGAATTAAACTTGGTCAAATATTTGAGTTGGACATGAAAATCGATTGAAAAATATAAATAATTGAAATTGGAAATAAACGTTATTAACGTTAATTAAATTGGAGTTTTTACTTGTTAAATATATGGAGAAATTTTCTTGAACGAGTGTATATTTGTACAGAGATTGGATTCAACATTCGAATTTGGAAACGAACGGAACAGTTGTTTAGCAAACAGAATAAATTTTGTGGACCGGTAAATAATTTTAGAGATTAAATATTTTTTTATACAAATGGAGCCAAAGAACGATCAAAATAATTTTATTGTTAAAACGTAGCAGCACGTCAAATTTTGTTACGATAGGAGTTCGTTGTGAAGGTACAAAACAAACAAAACATTAACATAGAAAACGGTAGGAAAGGAACCGTAAAATTTTATATATTAAATAAATGAGCGGTTCCTTCTCTCATACACTACCGAATGCCGTGCTCACCACGTTTTCTTGAGTACCACGGTTCTTCCTTTATATATTGAAACCCTTTTTCCCCAATTCCTTTATCCGAAATCAGTTTTTCCCAAAATCGTTCGTCTTCCTCCTCAAGTTAATCGCCGCCTCCTGCTTTAATTTGGCAACCCCCTCCAAATTAAAACACAAGCTTTCCTTTTTGAAAACCTAATCGAACGACACAGCCATCAACTCGAAGTCACAAACTCGCGAATCGCAAAGCCATCGCTGTGCCTTCTTCGTCACCTTCGAGCGCTGCAATCACCTTCAATCGCTCGAGCTGTTGTTCCACCGCTGATTCGTAAGCCCCTGCAACCCACTTCGGCAACCTTCAAGTCATCGTCTCCTTCAAGTCATCATCTTCTTCACCCTTGATAACGCGGCAGTAAAGGTGAGCATTTTGCTCACGATTGATTAATTGTTGTTCAAGTAGTTTAATTTCAGTTAATACTAAATACAATAGTTAAACCTGACTGTTTGGATTTTCCTTATCTGGAATTTACCTCATATACCTAAATCGTTGTTATTTTATTGCTACTTGATTGTTGATCACTATGTTGTTACAATTTGGGTGACATTTCCCTGTTTCTTGCTTGCAAACCCCTGTCCCCTTTTTCACCGTGACCTATTCACCGTGACCTGTATATGCTTGCATCTGTCATGCTGGTATCTTATTTTTTTGGGTTTCTGCCATGTCCCCTTGACTTGCTTAAGTCCCTGAGTTGCGAACTGTTTTGTCATGAATATTGAATATGTGAATATATATTCACATATGGTTAGACTGCACATGTATATGTGCAGGTTCATACATGTTTGTGAGTGCTTTGATGTTGTACATGACAATAAACTGAAGTATATGTGGAACTAGGTTGGAAATATCTTAGTTTATATCTATATCAGACCCTACTGTGAGAAAATGGAAATATACATACACTTTTCCCTCCTTGATCTGAAAAATGTATTGATGTCATATTGCACTGTAAAGAAAACCATGGCCTTATTATTTATTATTATTATTATTACACCCATTGGGCATTATATTGTCGAAATGTTAAATTATGATTCATGTATATACACAATACACCATTTTAGATATCTGAGTATTGCGGAAATAGCATGAAACTAATTATGTAGCCGAAATCTGAGAATTTAAAAATCCGTATACCATGAAGTGGTGTCCAACCACATTTCGCTCATTCCATTTGTTGGACTTCCAGTTGAATATGGACTTTGGGCAATTGGGTAGTTTTGAGATAACATATACATGCTGTTTATATATATATATATATATTATATAAAAAAAAGAGAGAAGAAAAATTGCATGTGTAAACTGTCAAGGCTCTGCCTTGTTGTTGCATTTCATTTCTGTGTAGGCATACACATTGCTATATAAATATTCCCATCTTTTGAGCTGGTATATGTTTATAAACTAAAACCTAGGGACTGTATGTACCCTATATTGTGTACCATTTCTGTTTTGACTATGAAATGTTAGTATTTAACATACATGTGAATTCAGTAAGCCTCACCATGTATTAGTCAGTTATGTTAAGTTGCCTCATTTTTATTTTTCCTGTTGCGGAAAACCTCCTTTCCATGTTGCTTTTCATTGCTTCTCCTTCTTAGTTCCTTTGATGTTTTTTTATGTACCTTTGCTTTGTGAAAGTCATACATGAGTTTTGATAAGAGAACTGGTCTGAGGGAACACTTTATGGTTACTACTATCATTACGGAATTTTTTTCATTGTACTGACTCTATAGCGGATCTGTGAACTATGTGACTTTACATGTGCCAAAAACTGATGTTATATGTTGCCAAACCTGAGGATATATGTGTGCCAAAAACTAATCATATATGTTGCCCAAAACTGATCATATATACGCCCCAAAACTGATCATATATGTTGCTCCAAAACTGATCATATTTACGTATATATGTTTTCAATATACATATATATATATATATATGTGTGTGTGTGGTGGCCGATGTACACGTAGGTATATATATACCCCATTGTATGTGTATATGTATGTCGTCGGCATACATACAGACATATAAATCCATATGCTGTTCCAAATTGTTTCGTCCCAGGTTGCTGTGATATATTCCGATAGTTATCGTGAGTTCGATGTACTCGAAAGTTAGTGGATTATAGGATTAACTATGTATTTCAGCTTATATTGAAATTATTTTACTTGAACTATGATTAATCCTGACTCGAGTGTTTTTATGTTTTTGCATGGAATGCTCGGATCAGATCCGAGCATTTCAGATTTAAAGATTACAACTCAGAATTCAAAGACTGACAAGCCGGGGATTTTGAAGATGTGCGCGCTCTGAAGATTTTAAACTAGTAATCATTTTCCTTGTATTTCAAAGTGTATTTTACATTTCGCTGTACAGAAAAGTTTTGTATTCAATTTTTTTGATTATAAATAAAGGTTCTATTCCGCTGTTCAATACCATGTTACTATTTATTTTGTATTTGGTTTTGTGTTGATTTTGTTTTAACTTGGTAAGCTAAATAACGAACCGTCGATTTGAACGTTTTAAGATGGTTTAATTACCAATTTGAAGCGGTCAAAAGGCGGGACGTTACAAAAATCGTCGATTATTACGTAAACTTATTTATTATGATTTATCGATTGGGTTTCGAAAGGACCAAATAAATCCATGTGAATTGATTCTAATGGTTTCGAGGACGTAATTTCTTCTTTTGATTTGAATGAACTACTTTTTTATTTTTCGATTTGACAAGCATCGCACAAATTATTAACTTGAAATTTCATTTTGGGCAATCCCCTAATTGAATCTAATTTAGATATCCTAGAGATGTGTTTGAAATTTATATGACCAAATCTCTTATGCTAGATCAAGGGGTCACTTGTATTGGCTATAAGACATAGATTATTAATGGAGATTTTTGTACTCAACATATAGATATTTTTCTTCCTGTCTCTTTCGAATATTACTTTTGAATTCCTATCTTATATAAAACATTTATCTTTCTCAAAGTTTATTTCATAACCCTTATCGCAAAGTTGACTTATACTTAGTAGATTGTGTTTTAGATTCCTAACTAATAAAACATCAGAAATAGTAGGAGTTTCAGAATTACCGACATTATTGATCCCAATAATGTATCCTTTAGATTTATCTCCAAAGTTCACCATTCCACCATCCTTATTTACCAGATTAGTTGGTAATTCTGGATTTCCCGTCGTATGTCTTGAACAACCACTATCTAGTATCCGTTTTTCCTTTTTGATTTCTACCAATTGCTTTCTAGAATTAGAATTCTCAACAGCCATGTAACACACCAGTTCGGAATTTGAATTTTCAACAGCCACCTTTCTAGAATTTGAATTTACAATAGCCATCATTTCGGAATTTGAATTACCAATAGTCACTTTACCCATATTTTCAACTTATGAATGTTCAAAAGCCATATAACACATCTTTTCCTGTATTGAACAATATTTCAGTATATCATTTGACTTTTTAACACGATTATATGCAGACTCTTCCAACATTGGTACAATGCATGAATTGACACTAGTGTTAACAATTATTTCAAAATTTGCCATTTTAAAAAATTCAAAAATTAAATTATGAACTTTTTGAAAGACCTCGCTCTAATACCAATTGTTTGGGAATGTGGAATGGATCGTTAAGCAAAATTAACATTAGAGGGGGGTGAAATGTGTTTTTAAAGAATTTAACAAAATCTAAAACTTACATGATCGACTATATGAATCACACACCACAGAAACAACCGCAGACACAGAATCAAACATAAACACAAAAATAAATAGAAATAAAATGCACAAAAGGAAAGAACACACTGAATTTTATACTGGTTCGGATTACTCCTATGTCCAGTCCCGTGCAACACTGGATTGTGTAGAGTTTTATTACTATACCAATATCCGAGTACAAACTTCTTGATTTCACGACCACGCGGTTATCGCCGACTCCAAACTCCGAAACACCCTTGATCAAGTATATTACCCTTGATCTTCCTGGCTACAAGGTTGCCACCAATTCCTTTCCTTGATTTCAAGGCTACAAGGAACGGAACTTTCCAAAATGCTTCCCAAATAATTAAGATAACCCTATAACTCTTCAATAGCACTTCGATTCAAAGAGTAATGAGTAGAGAGTGAGAAGAAAAAAAGTTTTATATAAATAGAATTGAATTCGGCAGAGTATAAGAATAGAAATCATAAAAATATGAAATATTAATGGTGTAAAGAAAGGGGATGAAGATAGAGAAGAAGAATGATGAAAAAAATCGAAATCATTCCCTATTTATAAGATTTGATAGATTGCAATGCTTCTGGAATGTTACAAATAGTGAAAAGACGCTTCCTTTCAAAATAAAAAATATGACAGTTATATGTCGACATGTCCAATAATGTATGTCGACATATCCCTTTATAAAATTGAATTTTAGAATTTTGAAGTGTTTTAATATATATATAATGAAACGACCCGAACTTTCCAGTAAAGGAAAGCCCGGATTGCCTTGAGGACACGACAAATCAGAACACAAACAGAAGAACATCTCATTGTTATTACAACAATTTCCATCAGAATACAAGAATATACAGAGTATGAATAAATAATACACATTATAAAAGTATCAAAGGTTCAATTTACATTACATAGCAGCGGAAAATAATACAAAAACACAACTGAAAGAGATAAAAGAATACAGAGCTTTCCGAATATCATTCCAGCTGTAAACCAGGATCTTGTTAATATAAAACTGCAAAACCAAAACTACTAGCTGCCCGTTGGAAAATAGGGGCACCCAGAGTTTAGATTAAAACAATAAACTCCAGGTCAGTCATGTGACTTGTGTGAGAACTAAAACAATTATTAATTTGCTTTTAAAGTTAGGTAAATCAAGGGACCACGCCGTATAACACGGAACGGGTTTACCCCCAAGAAAACCAGTGCATAAAACAAACAGCGCAATGCTAAATAAAAAACAATGAAGCTATTATAAGACCCAGGTCCCATCACACAATGCAATGCAAGCCGGAGAATAGGGTTTTACCTTATAATAGCAAAATAATTCTTGATACGTGAAATTTCATATTTTATTATTAATATAAGTGTATAGTGTCAAAACAATTTCAATCATAAGTATCAATCATAGACGACATGGGTACCATATATCATGTCGCCAATACTAGTCTCTACAATCAAAACTGCAAAATGTCGTATTGGAAGTTGGATTTCCATCTGTGAACCAAGGCAAGGGATCGTCCTTACCGCTTCGAGACTCTCTAGCCCGAGCCTCAGGAATAGCCGCAACTACACCTTGGATCTTCAGGACCGGTCCACTCGATGTGGATTAAAATGCCTGAACAATGCATTTCCCTGCCCTATGGGGCGTAAATGAGCCAAATGACTCCATCGGCCCCACATCGACCGATATATAACCGAGGCACCTCGTTATCCATCATCCACATAAGTAAAATGTTCGGGCGTGTAAAACCCAAAACACCACTCCTAACTAGAAAGAAATGCATGCCATCCCTGCAGTCCTCTCCAGTTTCTAGTTCACACCGGGGTGTGAGGCTCGCGAATTAACGCTACACAAAACTACGCTACAAAAGCCGTGCTTTGATCATTAGCCACAAGACTCTGCTTTTCAACAGAAGCCTTGATCATTTGCATCTCAGCATGCCACACAGGCAATTCACGCTATGTAACCGATATCTATCAATCACACAGAATGAAATCCGACGTCAGACACACATCCATTTACAAGTTCGTTCTGGGTCTGAACGAAACCGAAGGCACCTTATTCCTCCCCTGTATGTCCAATACTGGGGAGAGGCCCTCGCATATCCGTTGATCTCCAAGTACGTCTGGACGATCACCACTTATTATCTCGCCTTGGGTGTACAGCCCAATCAAGACATCAGTAATCATCCAAACGATGTGAAGACCTCCAGTCTTCAACCACCATCTTCATCCTCGACACATCATCGAATCAGTTATTCAGAATGAGATAAACCCAGTCTTTCTGAATAACTCGCGTATATAATAAACCAGCGCTATAAAAACACAACATACGCCTCATTCCAATCCAGAATATTCCTTTATTCAAATATTCTTATACTTTGGGAAAGGTTCCCATTAATTTTATCAAAGATAAATTCTTTAAATTTATTTTTTAATCTTCCTTTGGATATCAAGTCAGTCTAATTAAAAATGCATTAAAACTCCACTTGGTTTTAATCTTCCCAGAAATCAATATTAACGATTGTTTAACTTGGGAAATCATATCCTGCCTTTAACTGGGTTAAAGAATCAATGTCATTTAAAACACGGTTCACGTGTTTTAACCCAAAATCACATTCCATTCCATTAGCCTTTACCCGTAAATTAGCAAGTGAACAATTCCCTAAGTATTAACCCCGAAGGCCGAAACCAACATTAGATCAATACCCAGGAAACTATTCAATTTAACTAATCTCTAGTTAGTTTCTGATTTTCTTAACTCCATTGGGTCTAAGAATAGTATTATTAAAGATACCAATTCACATTCCACCAGTTTCTAATCATAAATTAGTTAGAGAACAATTCTCTAATTATTAACCCCGAAGGCTGAAACCAACATCAGATCAATACCCAGGAAACCATTCAACTTAACTAATCCCCAGTTAGTTTCTTATTTTCTTAACTCCATTCGTTTCAAGAATGGTATTATTAAAGATACCATTCATGACAAACCCAAAATCCAATTTGATATTAAATACAAGGCTCTGAATAGAAAATATATCGGCTTATGTTCAATATCAAATTCTGGAATCAACAAATATCGTATTGGAAATATCGATATATATATATATATATTTCAAATTTCCATAACATTATCTGTATAATCACGAAACCCAACATTGAAATATTCCGAAGACAATTTCGATTCAAATTCATTTCCAATTTGTATATTGGAAATTCAGGTTATTTTTAAAACCATTTCAAAACCAATTTATTTATTTTAAAAATAATTGAATTTATTATTCTAATTCAAAACTAGTTCATTTCGATAAAAATCTATTTTTAACTTTTCAAATATGGGATTTTTCATCCTAATTCTTTCCAAATCATTTCTTATGATTTTACACTAATTATTGATATTTTTAATAATTTTATCAAGGCAAGTGCAGTCGATTTTCATAAACGGCCATCAGATTGCACTTACAGCGACCTTTACCAAATTTGATTTGGAGATAATTCCAAATCCAGGCGTTAGATTTTAAATCTATAATATTCGTTAGAAAGATCTTTTCGATACGAACCAAACGGTTCCAGTTTTAGGAGAATCCGACGGTCGGATCTCCCGTAACGTCCATTCTAAGTCAATGATCGACATTCGTGAACTGCCGCAGCGCGGCGCGTTCTATTCAGGCCATTATATATATTATATATATTTCATCGATTCCTTTTAAATTGTATTTTATAAATCGTTTTCAAAAAGATTTCAACTTCATATTCAATTTCAAATCAAAATTGAATATTCCATATCATCGATATAAATGATAATATTTTCAAAACATTATATTTTGAAATCAGTTCCTTTTTGATATTCATTATAAAAATGAATAAAATCGATGTAAATATCGTTCACGTCAAAATGACGTCAATCTAAACAAAACAACTTTATATATTTTTAAATATATTCGTGTCCATCCCAAATCGGACATCAAAATCAGATTTTGATCTTTTACCGAATATTATTTTAAAATATTCGTTATTTTAAAATGATAGTTATTTCAAAAAATTTATCCTTTCTAAACTGGAATCAGACACAGTCAATTACCATATAATTTGATTTATATGGATTTCATGCACACATGTACACAACAACAATGATAAACAATCAACCATCATCCAAAGTGCATTCTACAATGTATAAGCATTAAATATAAATATTCAACGCTCATACAGCCTATCAATCAATCAATCGACATACAACTAATTATTGGGACTAGTGTATGTCATATATCATCCCAACACCCGTATGGGGTTTCAATCAACAAATAATGAATTTTATTTGTGCAGTTAGGCGATGTGTAAAATTTATCATCCCAATCAATATCAGTCAAATCCGTATACATAAACAAATCGTTCGATTTGTTTATGAATATTTCTTTTATTCATATACACGCTAAAATTTATATTTTTAACTATAAAATATTTTATTCCATTCCACATCACACAATTAATTTTCACAACACATCAATCAAATAAACAAGTCATCCATGGTCTATGGACGACGGGTGTCGGGTGCTGCTAAGCACCATCTGCAACCTAGTATATATTATAAATAGAAAATAAAATAAAAGTGAGAAGTTCTCTCCTTGGGGATCCATTCTGCCATTATTTAATTCTGAACGGTTCGAATTTGCCCAAAATTCCAATGCGATCATTTCCCGCTGTTCATAGTAAAAATCGCATTTTTAATATGATGTTTATTTTAAAAAATCACCTTTTTATAATGGCATTTCATATATAAAAATCATATATTTTTACAACACTTCTTTCTATATCAAAGTTATGTTTTTATATCGTTAACTTCATATATAAAAATTCATATTTTTATTTCTATTCATAAATAAAAATTATATTTTTCTATATTGAAAAATCTAATTTTTCCTTTAAACAAAAATCATATCATTTACTAGTTCCAAAATCAAATCCTTACTGTCATAAAAAAATATAATCTTTTTATAAATAAAGATTCCGCCTTTCTACTAATAAAAATTCCACCTTTCTACCAGTAAAATATAATCTTTTTATTATAAAAACATGAACTTTATCTATATAAAAAACATGAACTTTATCATATATAAAAACATGAACTTTATCATATATAAAAATCCCAACTTTACTTATTTAAAATCAGATCAGAAACTCACATTGTTTTTAGGGATCTCGATCGCCAAAGTGAGCTCGATGAGGTGGCGTCGACTGGAACTGAAGGGGGGCGCAGTTGGCTGATCGAAGAAGAGAGGGGGTCTCAACAGGTTTTGGGGTTGTTTTAGGGTGGTGCGGCTTGTTCAGAGGAGGAGGCGCGAGATGGGAGGTCGGAGGGGGTGCGGCATGGCCAGGAAGGCGACGCGCAGGGGTCCGGTGGCAGCTAGAAGGGTGGCGGGTCTGATTTGGGGTGGTGCATGGGATTGTAGAGGAGAGGGAAGAAAGAGAAGGGGGGAGGAGGACTTGTAGGAGCGACGGACTGCAAGGGGGGTCGGAGTTCACCAACGGCGGCGGCGAGAGAGAGGGTCGCGATAGGGTAGCAGCGGCGCTAGGGCATGGGGCGACGAGCTTTTCTTGAATGGGGAGGGTGCGGGTTTGACTGAGTGGGATTGGAAAAGAGAGGGGCTTTATAAATAAATTTATTATTTTATTAATATTAATTTCCTTTAAACCTCATGATCGCCATGAACTCGAAACCAAACGCAACGATTGTTGTCCCTAGCGTAATACCCCCTTTCCGAACACAATGGGATATGTTTCGTATGCTAGTTAGCTTGTTACGATCAGTTTCCTTCAAATTAAAATATAAATCGATGTATACTGAATTTGAACGTACATTTCAATTTACTGGGGTCACATACTAACTCTAAAAATTCCTGAAAAATTATTTCTAGCTTCGTATTGACGATACGGTCCTAACAAAACTAATTTCGTCAAATTTGAAGACCATTTGAAAAATGGCCATTTTCTGGTCGATCGAAATTGACTTAAACTGTCAAAACACGTTTTTCTTGCCACGCTCACATATTGATTCAGAAAATTACGAATTTTGGAATCTAGCCATAACTTGACAACCCGGATCCAACAAAAGTGGTTTCGTCAAAAATGGAGGTCGTTTGCAAAATTTCCATTTTTAAGGGCCAAAATTCCTTAACGACTATTCTGAATTTTCAATTGGGTATAACTTTTTATTCCCACTATGAAATTTCAATTTTTCAGATTCGTTGGAAAGATATTTTCAATTTGATTCAAATATTTTTGGTTTCGCTAAAATCCGGTTTATTTTGAATCCTGTACATTCATTTGAAATTTGAAATCGAATTTTCGAACTACTGCGCCATTTTCAGTTCCTTTTATAGTTAAAAATAAATATTTATATTCTAATGATGATCTATATAAATATATACGTTCTAATTCTATTCAAAATAAATTTCTCGTCTTCATTATTTAAAATAATTCATTTTAAATATTCAAAGTTCATTAAAATTGCCAAAATAAAAATTTTATATTGCCTCGGATTTTCCGGGTTGTTACATATAATGCTGGAATTTCATGAATTAAAACATAGTGTTATAAATCAGTATTATAAAGTAGAAGATTATATGAAATCATAAATATAAACTATATAAACATATTTATAAAATTATAAAGTTTAAAATAATATAAATATAAAATATATAAAAGTGTATAACTACATAAAACTTATAGACTTAAGAACTTTAGTTTAAAATCAAAAGTAAGATAGAAAAATTAATTAGAATAGGAAATAGAATTTGAAAATAGAGATTTGAAATTTGAAAATCAGAATATAATTTGAATTTGAATTTGAACCTGGAGTGTTATTCAAAGTCTTACGAAAACTAGACTCTATTACTATATTTATCTTGAAGTCTTGATTACTCATGAGTCTTGAATCTTCTTTGAAATCTGAATCTCTGAAAGCTCTTAAACTGTACAGTCTTCAGTATTAATTCATGTATAGAAATCCTGCATATGTATACATTCTTGATAAAGGTGTTAATATATTTTTTATATTCAATTGATATTGAAATAAGGTTGTTGTCATCAAAACTCCATTCTCCAACACTTCATTCCCTTCTCTTATCTCTTATTTTCTAAGAAATATATAGCTAAACTCTATTGATATTTAGACCGAATCAAGTAAATTCAATTCTGGTTTAATTCTGTATAATTGTTTCATCATTATCTCAAGACCATGGTGTAATTCTGAGTTAGAAGAGCAATTATAATCAAGATCTAAAGATCCAAGTCTGCATACCATGTAAATCCAACTTCAAAATCCTTATAAGGGTGTGACTAGTTAGCCCTATAATCAAATTGAGTTTGATTGTGCCCGTACAATAATTGGGAAAGACTTATTTGCTCAAAAATATATTGGTTGTGTTGTGATTTGTGACATGAAATCACATATGTTAATAAAGAGGATGTAATCAATTAAGTGATTTGATTGATTAATTAATTTGATTGATCATTTAATTAATTGACTAATTGGTTGGTTGATTTTATTATAGAAGGAAAGAAATGAATGATTGTATTATGTATATATTTCAGAGGGGAAAATTGGATATTTGTCTAGGCCTTCTATTCTCCTATAAAATCAACTTTAAGGATTGGATTAGGGCATGACCAAATTGAATTGAGAGATTGAGAGGCTGTGTGCCTCCAGGGAGCCTCGAGGGCTTGTGCCTTGGAGAGGAAGATTAGGAATTGAGTGCTGAGAGAAGTTATTCCTATAGGTGCCTCTAGATTATCAAGGGTTTGTCGTTGTTCTTTATTGTTCTCCTTCTCCAACAAGAGTTGCACTCATCTAGATATTCTTTCTCTTTCTCAATAAGAAATCGTCTTTAAGTAATTGGGTGAATAAGATCCTAGTCTCCTCTGCAAAGGTGCAGTTTCCACAACAGTTGCTATCAGAGCTAGATTATCACAAAGCTTAAAGTAATTTTGAATTGAAAAAATCATTTTTTTTTGTCGGATATGATAACGTTTCCAAAGATGACTAGTTTTGATTGGGGCAATGGTTTGGTTGATGGAGATGAGAAGAAACCCTCTGATGTGGATGGGGGAAGATGGAAGAAGACAACGAAGTTGGAAATTGGTTTGGTTTTCCTATACCTTGGTGATTCGTTTCATGTTTTTGACTTGGGTGTTCATGTTGATGATGCTCGAGGGACCCGGGGTGATCGATGACGGAGCTCAGATCAAGTGATAGGCAGGTGTCAATTGACGCGTGGTCGTAGTCCTTTTAAATCGACTGGGTGTATCTCGTTTCCTTAAAATCGAGGTTGATGGGTGTATCTCGTTTCCCTAAAATTAAGGTTGTTGGGTGTATCTCGTTGCCCTGAAATCGAGGTTGCTGGGTGTATCTCGTTGCCCTGAAATCGAGGTTATGGGGTGTATCTCATTGCCCTAAAAAACGAGGTTGGGAGATAGATCGACTTGTTTGGTGTTCATTGGAGTGTTGATATGAATTCAAATTAAGGTGGAGTAATTTGTGATTGGTGGTATCACTTGTCCATGGAAGTCGGATGACTTATTTGTTGATGTGATTTCATATCAAGGTTGAGTGTTGTGATTTGTGACATTAAATCACATATGTTAATGAAGAGGATGTAATCAATTAAGTGATTTGACTAATTGATTAATTGATTTGATTGATTAATTAATTGACTAATTGGTTGGTTGATTTTATTATAGAAGGAAAGAAATGAATGATTATATTCTAGATATATTTCTGAGGGGCAAATTGGATATTTGCCTTGGCCTTCTATTATCCTATAAAATCAGCTTTTAGGATTGGGTTAGGGAATAACCGAATTGAGTTGAGAGATTAAGAGGTTGTGTGCCTCCAGGGCTTGTTCCCTGGAGAGAAAGATTAGGATTTGGGGGCTGAGAGAAGTTATTCCTATTGGTGCCTCTAGATTGTCCAAGGTTTTGTCATCACTCTTCATTGTTCTCCTTCTCTAACAAGAGTTGTAGTCATCTAGATATTCTTCCCCTTTCTCAATAAAAAATCATCTTTAAGTAATTGGGTGAATAAGAAACTGGTCGCTTCCGCAAAGACGCAGTTTTAACAACAGGTTGTGCCCAGAGGTCTGAGATTCTAGAGGATGTATTCTTGTATCCTTGAAATTAATAACTTCGGTTGAATTTACAATGAATAAGGCCATATGAAATTTGTGTGAGACCAGATATAGGGTGACTCATTACCAGTATAAAATATGATGTGTTCTTTCCTTTTTTACTTTGCTTCTTTTACTTCACTTGCTTTTTGAATCTGTGATTGATTCATTGATCTTTAAGTAATATTTATAAGCATAATTCAAAAGTTTTTGAAAAGAATCATAAAATTAAGTAAATACCATTTACCCCATATTAGTGTTAATATAACATTAAGATCCTTATTTCTCATAACTTAAACGAAAGAGTTGAAGAATGATTTTAGCATCGTGACGCAAGCAAGTTTAGAAGACTCTGTTTGTGTTGTAGGCGATCCTTTATTTATGGATTTTAAAGGGGAATTATACCATCCTTTCCCATCAGAGAGAATCTACATGCAGCCCAGGACCACCCTAGAAATATGAGGTCGATCCGAGTTAATCCTATTGCTCAGTATTGGGTCATAGCTATGATCGTTATCAAGTCATAGCTATGAATTTTGGGTATGAATCCATTTTTTTCTAGTTCCTTGTTCTATTTTGATTCTACTGTGTAATTTCATAGGTTATTGTCTTGTTTTGACGGTCCTTCTTACTTGATTTAGATTGAACTGCGGTTTGGATGGGATAAATCATCATAAACTTGAACTAACTTGTATAGAATGCCACCAAATTTGGTAAGTAGGCTTAAAAGAGCAAGGGGATCACAATGCAAAAGGAGTGGATGACTCACAATGAGCCAATATGACTCTCTATTGAGTCTGCATAGGACTTGGTATCCAGTCATAGGGATGACTCAATATAAACTTCTATGCTTATTATATGTTTGGTCCATCTTTTTTAAGATCTTGTTTCATGTTTTTTTGAGTGTTTCAGCTAAGTTTCAAGCCATTCGGGCTTAGTTTCTAATTGTTTCTTCTCAGGTAAAAGCAAGGTTAACACCATATTTGTGTCAATAAAAGTGGTAAATTTTCATTCAAATATAAAGATATCTAAATTAAATGTCATAAATATCTATTATATATTAAATTATATGAAAGCTCAATCTTTATCTAAACACCTTTTAGTTCTATTTTTGTCGAAAGAAACATTATGCTGACACGTGTTTAGAAAAATATATCAACGTTGGTAAAAGTGAGTTCATACATATCATCTTTTAGTTTCCTGCAATAACATAACTTCTACCCACTTTTAGGCATTTACAATATAAAACTTCCTCAATCAATGCTAAAAAGTAACCAACCTGAAGTCTTTTTAACGTACTTGCTAAGATTGTTGTCAATTACACTCTTCATTATTATTCTTACAATTACTACATTTGTTATAGAGTTCAAAAAATATATTTTAATGCATTAATGTCTAAGAAATTTTCTATATTACTTTTAGAAAAATCACATATGTAGAATTAACATGAATTCAACAATTAATTTTCAAATGTATTCATTCCTATGTTTTTATCATCTATACATTCATATTTTCACTAATCACATGTCTCTGTTTAACTCTATTATATTTATATGCAAAAAAGTTAATATGAAGCTATTCAGTATCTTTTCTTCTTAGTCAATCTAAAGTCATATACACCTTTTATCAATTTTAGATAGCTCCTCTGGTTGTAAAATAAATTTTTGCACTATTTTCTGTTTTGTAAAGTTAAGGGTTGCATTTTCGCTTCAGCTATTTGAATTAATTTAGTTATATTCTTTCTCCAACACTTTAATTGAAGTAATTTCATTTTCTCATTGTCTTTGCTTCCCTAGTTTTAACTATATCTTCTCTATGCACCACCAATATTTTATATTTCCTAATTATTTTACTGTTAAGAAAAAATATCATAAGATCAAAAGAAAAATATTCGCGAAATTCATCTTGATTAACACATTGTACTATGAATTGAAATTTCAACTTTTATTATGCAAAATCTATATGGATTATATTCTATCTTAGATCTATGAAAATAATTATTTCACTAAATTCTCGTTTATATTTTCTCCATCAAAATTGATTTTTTTTTCAATTTTCATTATATGTAATTGATTTCGTTAATTTTATTTTTACTATGATTCAATATTAAAGTGGTACATATGGTTTATTAAATTATAATTTGATTGAAATTTTCATATTCAGTTACATGTTATCAATTTGATTCTCTTAATTTTACTAAATGTGAATCGAACTAATTCATTATGCATTATGGAGCTATTATCATTATCTACTTCTCGATCAGTGTTAACTCATATACTAACGACTTATTAGTTTTAGAAAAATCATTATCTAAAATAAATATTTGCACTATTCTTTAATATTTGGAAAACCAAAATTTTCAGTTTCCCTTCAGTTATTTTTATTAATTTACTTCAGTTCGTTAGATATTGCTCTATCAAACTAATTTCATTTTCTCATGTCCCTATTTCTGTTGCACTTTAATCAAACTAACTTCCACTCACTTTTAGTTATTTACAATTTAAATTTCCTGAATTAATATTAAAAAGTAACTATCTCTAAATCCTTTTCACTTGCTTGCTAAAACTAATGTCAACTGAATGCTCATTATCATTTTTATTGTTACATTTATTATAAAGTTTAATAGAATTAATTTTATATCTTTTAACTCTAAGAAATTTTCTACATTAGCCTAAGAAAATTCACATATAGAATTAATGTATGTTCAAAACCTAATTTTTGAATGTCTCCATTTTTATATTTTCAGCATCTAAATATTCAACTTGTCTTGAATCCCATAAATTCATTTTATTCCGTTATATATAATAAAGAAAATACGAGGTCGTTGGTACTCTTTGCTTCCCGGTCAATCTCAAATCATAAACACCTTCTCTTAGTTTTAGAAAAATCACTAGCTCCTCTAGTTATAAAATAAATATTTGTACTATTTTTTATTTTATGAAATTTAGGTTTGCACTTTCACTTGGTTATTTTGATTAATTTAATTCTATTGTTTCTCTGCCGCTTTGATCAAACAAAATTTATTTTCCTACATCCCTACTTCCACGGCTTTAACTACATCTTCTCCCTATGTCAACAATATTTTATGCTTCCTACCTCGCTAATTCTTTCACTTCGGAAAGAAACTGCAGAAAATAAAAAAGACGAAATATATTTCTCTGAATTTATCGTGACTAACTCATTATACTATGCACTAAATTGTCTGCAAAATCTATATGCATTATGTTCCATCTTACTGCGGTGAAGGTAGTTGTTTTCCTAAATTTTCGGCAAAATAGTTTTTGCATTAAAGTTGATATTGGTTTCATTTTTCAGTATTTTGATTTTCTTTTTTTCAAATGTTAACTGAATGATTCTTTATCATTCTTATTATTACATTTATTATACAGTTCAATAGAATTAATTTTAATTCTTTAAAATCTAAGCAGTTTTCTACAGTAGTTTTATAAAAGTCACATGTAGAATTAATATAAGTTCGAAATTTAATTTTCAAGTGTTTGGGTATCTATATTTCTACGGTTTAAATATTCAAACTACCTCCAATCATAAATTCATTTTATTCTATTATATGTAAAAGAAAGTATGAAGTTATTAAATTCTCCACTTCTTACTGAATCACAACTCATATACACATACTAGTTTTAGGAAAATCATTGGCTCCTCTAGTTGTAAAATAAATATTTGCGCTATTATTCTATTTTGGAAAGTCAGGGGTTGCACTTTCCCTTTAGTTATTTGGATTACTTTAATTCTATTTTTTTTCTTGCTAATTTCATTTTCTTATGTTTTTGGTTTCATAGCTTTAAATGCACTTCTCCATACACCAGCAACACTTTATGCTTTCTACCTCCTTAATTCTTTTTCTTCTAAAAAATTCACAAAAATTATAAAATAATATAAATTTCTCTAAATTCACTGTGACTAACTCATTATATAATTGCACTAAAATTTCAACTTTTATTATGCAAAATTCGTATGCATTATATTCCTTCTTACATATTAATATCCAAATATTTACGTTTCTATATTTTTATCATCTAGATGTTCAAACCACCCCAATTATACAGTTATTTTATTCTATTATATGTAAAAGAGAATATGAAGTCATTAGTATTATCTGCTTCTCAGTCAGTAACAACTCATGTCGTGTTAGCATTAGAAAAATCATTAGCTCCTTTGGTTGAACGACAAGAATTTGAACGATTATTCTATTTCAGAAAATCAAGAGTCACACTTTCCCACCAATTGTTTGGATTAATTTAATTTAATTTTATTCTTTCTATTCTTTCCCTGCCACTTGACCAGACTAATTTTATTTTATTATGTCCTTGCTTCCATTGCTTCAACTACATTTCTCTGTATATTATAACAAATGAAAGATTGAATTTATAGAATACATGGGACATATAATAGAATAAAATAAATTTAAGATTGGAATGAAATTTATATAACAAATTAATTTCCTGACAAATTTATAGAATACATAGGACATATAATAGAATAAAATAAATTCTAAATTATATAACAAATTAATTTTCAACTACATTTCAAGTGTATGGAATGAAATAACAAATGAAAGATTGAATTTCTACCTTTGGAAGGTAAGTCAGAATGCCTTGCATACAATGTCTAACTTAGCAACTAAGGGTATAAATGTGACCAACACTTGCAGACTTTGTAGTAGTATGAATGAAGATATTCAACATCTATATTTCAAATGCTCCTACATTGGTTATGTATGGGACAAAATTAAGATCAATGCAGGCATGAATGCAGTGAGAAGTGGAAGCCAAGAGGAGTGGTACGCAATCTACAAGGCGACTAAGTGGAAACATGAGAGTACATACATGCTTCTTCTGATGCTAAAATGCATGATGAGGGAGGTTTGGGCTGAACGAAATGCGTGGGTATTCAACAACAAATCTAGAATCAGATTGCAATTATATAATGACACATGCATCAACATTAAAAGATCAATCTTACTTTCCAGATTTGACTTTAGTTTGGCAGTTGTTGAGAGATGGTGCTAGCTTCTACTGCATTTCTTTTCTTTACTAATATCTTTTGCTTCTTTTCAGTATTTATATTGTAAGGCCTCCTTTCAATATAAATATAATGGTAGGACCATTCAACCCCGCAGGCTTTTCCAATATTTTATGCTTTTCATCTTCTTAGCACTTTTACTTTTAAAAAAAATCATAAATTCATAAAATCATAAAATAATTTAACATTTTCTAAACTTATCATGACTAACTCATTGTATAATTGTGCTAAAATTTCAACTTTTATTATGCAAAATCTATATGCATTACGTTCAATATTGCAACATTGAAGGTAATTATTTCCCGAAATTCTCGACTAAATATTCACTCCATCAAAATTCATGTTTCCATTTTTCAATTTATGTAATTGAATTTTATTTTCATTTCTTAGTAAAAATTAAATATTAAAGTGGTATATACGATTTAATAATCTATATATAGAATATCAGAAATATAGGCTACAACCCCGGTTTTTGGCCGACGTCTAAGAGTTTTTTGACCGATGTCTTTACGAGTGCAAAGAAAGGTCAGGGTCTTTCACATCAGTTTTTGGTTGATGTCTAAGATGGCTTTAGACAACGTTTTTATTAGGATATCAGATGTCTAAGATGGTTTTATACTATGTTTTTATCAACCTTTGTTTTAATTAGCCGATGCTTTAGGTGCTTTTGAACATCATTTTTTGAGTTTTTCGTGATATTTATAGTTTTTTTTTTACATTAGTTATTTGTAACAAACTGATGTCATTTTAACTATACACATCAGTTTACAATAGCTATATGATGCAAAAAAACAAAACTAACATCACATAAAAAAGGAAAATGATGTCAAAAAGAATAAACACGTAGAATCACAATGTTAAATAGAATAACACACAAAATCACAAACATAATAAATAACATAATATTTCGCAAACACCCTAGACTTTTCTGCATACAATTTTTGACAAAATCAAAACTTGAACACATCCAAGCATGGAGCGTGTATATCTGGTACCTGCAATAAATGAGCATAACATAATCATAGTACGATAAATATAACTCACATCGGAAACAAAATTGGATAAACTGGTATTAACTCAAGTAACTATCTTTTCAAAGTAAGTCACTTTGTCAATACCGAACATGAGAGAGAACGAAAACCGAAAGTCAAACTTAATCATCTGTGAGAACCCGACCTTCTGTAGGAAACCTGGGATGTTGTAATGAGGAAGGGGGTTAGAACAACAAGTTCTGGGGACTAAGATATGTATAACACAGACTATAACAAACATATATTCCGTTTGGCTCAACCTAAGCTGTATACCTAACAAGGTTAGTGATTCTAAGCCAACCTTGTTAATGTTTATGCAAGACTACTATTCTTCCCAAAGTAGTTTCCCCAAACTACATTTCCGAGATAAGACATTTACACAAATTTTTGTGAAGCCTTTATACCAGAGCTTAAATGGTTAACTATACCGAGAATGGGCCCCTAATTTCAGGGTTTCTATCTATATCCCCATTCTCTATTCTTTATTAGCTAATGCCTCACCATCAATGATAGATAGGGTTGATTCTCCATATTCGCTTAAGATCCTAGGCATCACTTATTAACCCTCGATAATATATTCAACATTAGCATAAACTAGAGGGCACTAGCTACTGGCCCTACTAGTTAAGGCTTTCGTCATTCACGCGTATACCCTTTCCCTGTATAAGGTGAGAGATGGTATTTTATCAATCGTTGTACCTTCTAGCTGACCTTATTAGATAACCTCCTTGGTCGCTTATTACTTCCCTTAGGATAGGTGGCCATATCTGAACTTTTTAATTTCCAGGGTTAGGTAGGCCAACACACACACCTGCCCTTTAAGATCCCTATACCGAAAAACCTATTCTCAGGTTGACTCTTCAACCCTAGTCACATAGCCTTTTAGGACCTAGGAAGCGGACTATACGCGAAGGTTATTAGTTCATACCTCATTTGCCTTTAGCACATTTCCCTTTTTGGGATAAAGTGGGCTACATTATTACGTCATTCCCGTTTAGTCCCTTTATACGGAAATACTGTATTTACCCCATTTATTTTCATCACGAGTTTATATAGTTAACAATATCTTACATTATCAACCTACTAAGTCCAACTATATTTTCTATCTATATTATTATAAATCAGGAAGGTTATATTCTTTTTTCCCTATAATATTTATTTAATACCTTCTCTAATTTGGACTTAGTGTATAAACGACAATCACGTTCCCTTATGACACCCATTTCCTTTTATTTCCTATTTATTGCCCTTATAACCATAACGGTCATATTTTCCTAAGGCAACTATTTACCAGTCCAAGTTGTCTATTTGTTGTACCCTAACAGACAATTGCTATTCTTGTTCATTTATTTATTGGTTGACTGATATATATATATATATATATATATATAGACACACACACACACACACACAAGTACCAGGCCTCAAACATTAAGTTCACTACCTGTGGATGCTGGATTTGTTGGTCACTTCCAGGCAGACTTCTAACACAAGTGAACTTAACCTCATTCCTTAATACGATTATTTTTACGCATTAGACACTTCACATTAAGATGACTACCTGTGGTTGCTGGATTTGCCGGTCGGTTCCAAGCAGACTTACACCACAAGTTGAGCTTAATCTCGTGTCTAAATGCGGTTATAATTCAAATTTTCTAATTGGGGTTTACAACATTTATCCTAATTGATTTTTCGAATTGTAACTATTTTCCTATCTAATTTATTTTCCCCTAATAAATGTTGGTTACAATGGTTATTTATTGATTTGTGGTCCCATTTATGACAATTAATTATATTGATTGCTACAAATGGTCACCACAAATATATTAATTCAAAATGGATTATATTTACACATAATTCCTTAATTGAACCTTATCCAAACATTCAAACATTCCATGCAATGTATATTTTACCATTTTACACTGATTTGGATGGAAAATGTTGATATATTTATTTTCATGTTTTCGTGTGGTCAATGTAATTATTATTATTATTAAATTGATGATTTGTTCTAATCAATTAACAAACATTCCCTTTTTAAATTCAAACTTGTCAAAAGGTTTCAAAGGACCGTTAGCCGTAATCATTGTTAATAATGCCTATTTTATGGAATTGACATATTTTCAAATCACAAGAAATATATGTAAATATATATTTTAGAATAGTCGATGCAAATTACGTACAAATATAGGTATTTATATTTATATGTACGTTTGAACCACTTTTTCCTTTTTAATCTTTTTTTATACCTCTTGTGATTTCAAAATAATGCCTCTTTATTCAAAAGGAGGAAAACATCATGTTTATGTACAATGATTAAGCCAAAATCCAACAATATTGAATACAAATAGGAATATTTCTTTTATTCTCAAAATCACATAATTCACTGATTTCATCTTTTTACCCAAATTCACATATTTCATTATTCAACACTGAACTAAAGATCTGGAATGTTACTACATCTAATTTGTGTTCAACGGGACTGATTTCCAGATCCACAGTGTTATGCAACATGTACAACATATTTCTTAACATAACTGTAGGAATATGTTGGAAAAATATTTAAGAGTTTTTACAATTCATGTTATACATAATCACAACTTATCATTTACAAATTTTGACCATATTCATAATCAGATCCGATGGTTGCTAATAAATTCACAACATTTAAACGAATAGATCTGATAGGCATAAAACATAGATTCAATTCAAACGAAATGGATAAGTCATCATAATTGTATTAGTAAATTTCCCACCACCTTATAGCCTCCAAATTCTAAGTTTTGAATCATTTAGGCCTACAATCCCCAAATTCTTATAAATATACAATTTATTTAGATAGAGGAAAATTCTAGATTTGTAGAAATGTAAGAAAAAGGGAAGAGAGCGAAGAATCTATCGTTGAGTGTCAATTTGCATCCTCTTTCGTTTAATCTAATAATCTTCTAAATTGCATATGAATTTGATTTGATTTGATATATATATATGAATATATTTTTATTTTAGAAATTAGGTTAGAAGAGGAAGAAAAATGACAGAGCGCTGCTGGCTCTATAAATTTGAATGGAAAAGAACGAGGCTCTACCCCTTTATTTTTATGAGTGGAATTGGCCTTGCACCGTTGGATTCATTTTAATTAACCTCCGTCAATTCATTTTATAAAATAATACAAGAATACCCCTCCAAACCTAGCCATCACTAGGAATTACAGGCTCGGAGCGGTCGGCCGCTCCCTAGGAGGGTGTCGACCGCCCTACGACTAGTTTGCCCAATAAGGGTTGGTTATAAAAAGGAAGATATTTATTAATTATACTGTTTAATTTGTTATGCATCCCTAACAAATATATCCCTAACATATAATAGAATAAAATAAATTCTAAATTATACAACAGATTAATTTTCAACTACATTTCAAGTGTATGGAATGAAATAACAAACAAAAGATTAAATTTCTACCTTTGGAAGGTAAGTCAGAATGCCTTACATGCAATGTCTAACTTAGCAGCTAAGGGTATAAATGTGATCCACACTTGCATAATTTGTAGTAGTATAAATGAAGATATTCAGCATCTATATTTTAATTGTTCCTACACTGGTTATGTATGGGACAAAATCAAGATCAAGGCATGCATGAATGTAGTGAGCAGTGGAAGTCAAGAGGAGTGGTATGCAATCTACATGGCGACTAAGTGGAAACATGAGAGTACATACATGCTTCTTCTAATGCTAAAATGCATGATGAGGGAGGTATTAGCTAAACGAAATGAGAGGATATTAACCAAAAAATCTAGAACCAGATTGCAATTATATAATGACCCATGCAACAACATTAAAAGATCAATCTTACTTTTGAGATTTGGCTTTAGTTTGTTGAGAGATGGTGCTAGCTTCTACTATATTTCTTTTCTTTACTAATGCCTTTTGCTTCTTTTCAGTATTTATATTGTAAGACCTCCTTTCGATATAAATATTATGGTAGGGGCCATTCAACCACCCCGTAGACTTTGCCAAAAAAATGCTTTTCACCTTCTTAACACTTTTACTTTAATAAAAAATCATAAAATAATATAAAATTTTCTAAACTCATCATGACTAACTCATTGTATAATTGTGCTAAAATTTCAAACTTTTATTACGCAAAATCTATATGCATTATGTTCTATCTTGCATCATTGAAGGTAATTATTTCTCGAAATTCTGCGTTGTTTCCATTTTTCAATTTATGTTGTAACGACCAACGGATTTTTGACCCTGAAAATCAACGTAAAATCCATGTTGACTATTCAAGCATCGGAAATACCATATCACCAATAGAAAGAAGTTAAATGATGAGAAATAAAAAGAAAGAAAATTAGAATAGAAGGAGAAGAACATAATAGAATCAGAGTAAAACACGAATCTCACAACGGAACGAATAAAATATATCATATAGCATATATTTGAAATACAAAACTGTATTTTTTACTTACACACATTATCAGGGTACATCATATGTATATCACAGCGAAAATAAACTCTCACCATATATCTAACTCTGATGCCTCCTACTCCGAGTTCCTTCAAGTATCTGAAAAATCCCGACTACTTGACTGTCCGTACAAATTTGGGCACCCAAGAGATTAGGGAAAACAAACAAAATAAACTCTGGGTCAGTCATGTGACTGTTGTGAGTAAAATCCAATCATTTCGGTTTAACTTTTCAAAATCCTTTTCAAATAAATGATCATCGTAAGGCCGATTCACACATAAACACAGATGGTTTTTTACCTTACGATAATCCAAAACATTCTCTTCTAAACAATACTATTCTGATATTATAATAATGTCTAAATCAAGTAAATAACAATCTAGTAGAACGCTTTCATCTCATGCTCTACATATATAATATACAATCAAAAACCGTGGGCTCTTATTGGGTAACGGATTTCCAACTATGAAAAAGTACAAAACCACCTTATGAGTATTCTGCTTGAATGTTACGAATATATTATCAACTTACAGTTGGTATACCAACATAACCGTTCCCGGGAGATACATAAATGAAAAGAAGTAAATATTAATATTCTCTAGATGGTGATAATATACCCTAATTGGGTGCAACCTACTTAGCCATGTTGCCTGCCCGATTTTTGTCATTTTCCAGTTGATGAGGCTTGAGGTCATAACGTATCCTTTGATAGATCACACCTTCACTTAGTTTGAATGCCACATCGTCATACCTGCCAAATCATCATACCTGCCAAATCACAAATTGATTTCCCCAAAAATACCACGGGTACAAAGCTAAGAGAAACGAATTTCTCCATCACCAACGTAAATACGTTTGAGGAAATCAACTTATGCGATCTATTAGATATACTCTATCATACATTCGTCCATACACGATGTCCTGGGACTGGATAAACCGAAGGCACTGTTTAATAAATCCATCTTAGGCAATTTCTACCTAGGATTGTGTAACAACCCGTATTTTTATTACGGGTTAAAACAAGAAATCAAGGCAGAATTAAATTTTAAAATAAGAACCAAGGAAAACGGGTTACGCCATTGCGATCGTCTCAAAATTTTACATGAAATATAGTCCGAGTTTTCGAAAATCGGAGTCCGGATGAAGAAGTCATGGCCTGTACAAGTTTCAGCAGTTTTCAGGCAGCACTGGACCAGGGGGTCGACCATAGTGTCGACCTACCCCCCCCCCCTCCCAGGTTGACCATAGGGTCGACCTACCCTCCAGGTCGACCATAGTGTCGACCTCCACCCCTACAGGTTGACTTGGTCGGCCTGTTTTGACCAGAACTTATTTTTAAAGCCTGAGACATGTTTTGATGGTCCAGATTGATTCTAGGGTTAATCTAAGGGCCTAAACTAGTTGCTACACCTATAAAAAACACCCTTAGACCTAACCTAATTCATATCAAATCATTCTTTCACCATTATGCTGCTAAAATACCTCTTGATCATGGCCGCCGTCTCTAATCAATTTCTTAAGCTTTCATACACAATCCAATTCGTAGATTTAAGCTTCTACAATGATTCAAGACAATAAATCAACAACGTTCTATGACAAATTCAGTTCCTAATTCACTAGCCATGCTCTGTAAGTGCTAATTACTTTTAGATTTAAACATTTAACTATAATATGGACATGAAATAAAGTGGAATTGGATCTAAGTATGTTTATCTATTCAGACCTATTTCTGTTGCTTCTTGAATCTTGAGTTTTTGAGACTTGTCTATCTTTATTCTCATGTCAAGTTCATGATCTATTCAGTCTGTTGTAAATCAGTTTTCTCAATTCATGTTGATATTATTATCAAGTTGTAATCTTTATGCCTATGATGATGTTTTTCTCTCTGATCTTATTTTTATGCAAAATTCTATCTCCCCCCTATTTATTTTCTTCTGATGAACCTAGGTCAATTTCGGACCTAGGCCTAAACTACGATATACGTGCGATGGTATACGGGGGAAATATTGGAATATTGCCTAGTGGAATATATGTGTTTGGTGGAATTGATGGCATAACATAAAAATTGGATATTTGGGTATTACTACCATTAACATGAAACTTGATATTTGGGTATTGTCATTATAATGGTAATTGCAAGAATGGGGATTGGCATATATAATTTGATATGGATCTTGATATATATATATATATATAATTTGGCATGGATCTTGATATATGTAATTTGGCTAGAACTTGTTATGAGTAAATTGGTGTAAACTTAGTATACATGTAATTTTGGGGATAAAAATTAATCTATGTAAATTGGGCATAGCTTTGTAAACATGTAAATCATGAATCTTGACATATGTAAAGTGGCATGAAACTTGGTATATGTGTAAATTGGCATAAAGTTGGCACACATGTAAAACGACATGAATTGAACATATGTAAATTTGGTAAGAATTGGGCATATGTAAAATTTACATGTAATCTAGAACTTGGGCATATGTTAATTATGTAAAATTTGGAGTTGAAACATATATGATAATTTATGACTTAGTAGAGGTTTAATATGAACGCGCCTAAGTTGGGTTTTTGGGTAATTGGCAGGTATTGTAAATAAAAGGCTATAACTTGGCATAACCTTATAGTGAATTATGGTAATAATTTGGGAATACGTTTTGGGGCAAAAACGTGAACATGACCATTTCTATATGTTAAACACATGAACTGATATTGGGGTTTTGGGTGGAATACGACCATTAATGGACCTTTGACACGAGGTTAGACTCAGTTTGTGGTGTAAATCTGCCCGGAACTGCCCGACAAACCCAGTAGCCACAAAGTGTCAGTCTAATGTGAGAGGTCGAAGGCCAAATTGTAAGCGAACGGTTTATGACACGAGGTTAGACCCAGTTTGTGGTGTAAATCTGCCCGGAACCGCTCGGCAAATCCAGTGGCCACAAAATGCACGATCTAATGTGAGAGGTCATGATTCGTTCGTCATAATGAATGAATTAAGGAATACTAACCATAATAAGACGTGGGTTTGGTTAGAGGGTTATGTGGGATGACATGGAAATTTGACATGTAAATATGGACCTAACCGGTATGAGTTAAGAACATGTAAAACTTATAAATGTAGGCTCAACCAACATAATTGTTAATCACACCAATGGGTGGGTTAAGTAATGTGACTAGACTAATGACACTTAACCAATATGATATGAATGGGTGGGTTAAGTAACGTGGCTAGGCTAATGACACTTAACCGTTATAACATGACTAGAGGATGGGTTGGGCTAACTTGAATAGGTTGATAACACCCAATCGATATAACCTGATGCGTGGTAGGGTTAAGTAAACACACGAGGGTAACACTTAACCATTATAATATGACTGGTGGATGGGGTTAAGTTAACATGCACTTAACCAATATAACGTGATGCGTAGTAAGGTTAAGTAAACAACAGAGGGTAACACTTAACCGTCACAACATGATAAGTAGGTGGGCTAAGTCAATGTACACTTAACCAATATGACATGACATGCGGTGGGGTTAAGTTAACACAAGGGAGAACACTTAGCCAGTATAACAAGGCTTGCGGTAGGGTTAAGTAACACAAGGAACAACACTTAACCGATATAACATGATGTGTGGTAGGGTTAAGTAAAACAAGATAAAACACTTAACCAACTTAACGTGATGGACGGAGAGGGTTAAGTACATATCGGGTTGGTGGGTAATATTAGTGAATATAGGCCCACAAACTTAACCATTAATAAGCATGCTTGAATCGGCGGGATAAGTACATCACGGGAAGGTGGGTGATATCTGTATATATAGGCCCACAAACGTAACCAGTAGGAAACCCTAGTAACGGGGACCCATTTAAGTAGTAACCCACTAGATGTATCACGGTACCCTGGAACTAGGCAGGGTGGGGCACGATTACTGGGCTGATTGTAAGCGGTCAAAACGATGGCGGTGGGTGCAACAGTGTAGGTTCTAACAGAGTGCGGGCGTGCACACACTTTGGAGCAGACAAACAGGGCACTGGGGCACCAGTAGTATAACCTATGCCTTCTAGAATTGCATCGGGCCGCCACCATGGGTCTTGATACACCCAATGGTGGGACCAGCATAGGTATAAATCATTGGGGGTTGTATGACACATGTAAGTAGCATAATCCCAAGGTTGGACCTAGGTGGCATAAACCCTAAATCCGAGAAGTGTTCAATATGTAGCATAATCCCTAGGTTGGACCTAGCGGCATAAATCCTGGTTGAATCTAGGAAGCGATCGATAGAAAACCCTAGATTAGGTCTAGATAATATAAATAGATGTTCACGTGAAAGCAACCTTAATTTCGGGGATTGGGATCACGTTATGATTTTATCATTTTATATAGATTACTAGTTGGGACACTAGTTAGGTGGTGCAGAGCAAATAGATATCATTTTAATGGCGAAGCAGAGAAATCTTGCGATGCTTGATAGAAACCTTGCGAAACTATACTTAGTTCATCTTGAATGGGAACCTTGCAATGCTATACATGACAGAAATCCTATGATGTTATTCTTAGTTATCGTGCCTATAGCTTATCTTGTCGTCATGCTTATGTTTACTTTCAGTTTATTCATGCCATGTTATCTTTACCTGTTTTTATGCTGAAAGCCACTAGGACTTACTCAGTCTTTATGACTGACTCAGTTTGTTTCGCCTCTTTTTCTTTCGTTCCCCCCTGGTTCGCAGGGTGGGAATACAGCTTAGTTCGGATCTTACCAAGCTCCAAGGCTCTTGCATGTGCTACTTGGATTTCTCTTGGCTATGGCTTGCTTTACTGCTTTATTGGGAAATACTACGATTTATTTTCATGCTTCTTTGTTTTTGAGCAAGACAGATATTTTAGCTATGTTATTGGGTATGGGAAGTTGATGGGCTTTTATTGTAAACAATTATATTTAATAAATGATTTGAAGTACTTCTACTTTACCTTCCGCTATTTTATATATGTCTGTCCTTTAATATTTCTATTCCAGTACCCATAATGCTCCATTGAGGTTAAGGCATTCCCTTTGTGAGTGACCCTAACGGATGTGG
The DNA here is from genome assembly GCA_030737875.1 of Allium sativum. Classification (NCBI taxonomy): domain Eukaryota; kingdom Viridiplantae; phylum Streptophyta; class Magnoliopsida; order Asparagales; family Amaryllidaceae; genus Allium; species Allium sativum. Next base: position 161,370,377 of record CM060925.1, read on the forward strand.
GGTGTTACATTTGGTATCAGAGCAGAAGGTTACCAGACTGGGCAAAAGCTTTTAAAAAGCTTCTGAAATTATTTTCAAAACGTTTACAAAGAAGCATTTTTTTAAAGAAAAGTTTTGTTTTACGAAAGGCATATTCCCCAAAGCCATATGCACTATCTTCTAATTCTCTCCTTGAGTCTCTTCTCTTTTTCTTTTTCACCATAGTTTGTAGGCATGCGACACATGTAGGAGGGCAAAGTAGTGTCCAACCTCCATCTGTAGCCGCAGTAGTTTTACTTGCGACTAACCTTATCTCAAGCTTTGTACGGTTGTCGTGCGATGGAAGTAGCTTTCGAGAAACTTTTCAACAAGCTATACAAGGATAGTAGGAAAGAGGATAAAGAACACAAGTCTAAGGATGAGAAACTTGTTGATATAGCTTAATCCACGAAGAGGAAAAAGGTGAAAGGAAAGAGGCCAAGTGAAAAAATATAAAAACCCATGACAAGAGAGAATATCTTTAGTATGGTAAAAAGGGACATGTAATTAAGTATTATAGGACAAGGACAAGGGCAAGGAACAAGATCGTCGAGAGGGCAATTATATGCTCTCACTACTAGTGTACCTAAGAGAGGTGGTAACGTTTCTGTTAAAGGTTTAGCTTTTCTTTTCTATCATCCCATTAGAACTTTGTTTTTGTACATCACATCCTTTTAATTCTGCTTCGATAGTTGAGTCTCTGCACCTTAGTACTAGCGTAGTAGAGGATCCTATTTTTGTCTCAAATCCTGTTGGGGAATTGGCTCATTTATTCATGACTTGTTTGGATTTGAGAATGTCTATGCTAAGTGTTGAGTTTAGAAGTAATGCTTATGTTTTTGGGAAATGGGTTGATTCCAGGGATGGAGTGGTTTTCAAAAAAATGATACCATTCTCGAATATGAAAAGAGGGTAGTTAGACTCTTGACTTGCCCCGGTAATGCCCTCAAAGTCTAGTGTAACCCTTAGGTTCTGCCATGCTTAGTTACCTAGAATCTCTTGATACATTGATTGATCTGCTCGAGTAGTGTTCGCCACTAAGGCGAATGGTTCATCTCGCTTATGCATGAGTCATAAAAAATGGCCTTAGTAAGCACATTTGGCAACATGGTTGGCATTTGTTTATTTCAAGAGATAATTCATTTATGTGGAATACCTTCTGGTAAGTGAACGAGATCCGAGATTCACTAGTGAATTTTGGAGAGCTTGCATGAAATCATGAGTACGCAGTTATGTTTGAGCCGAGTATAATAGAAAAAGAATAAATGAAAGTGGAACGAGAGACAACATTGAAATGAGTCCCAACTCATATTTTGGAAACAAGAATTAAGAAGCTACGAAATTATGAAGTTAAAGACGGACAAAACACAATGGAGTTAAGCTCAAGGAAATGTGAATTAGAAGATTGAAGACTAGACACGTGTATCATATCTCTTTTTAAGAGTATCCTTGATCCCTCTTTTCTTGTAGAGCTTACTTGTATGCTATCTTTTAAGTATAACCTCTCGGTCCTATTCTCAATCCTATTTCTGTTGCAAACCCCATAGGGAGTATGACTTATCAGTTAGTAATACATGTTGGGGCTTGAGGGTATCCGTTGGGTTGACTAAACTTTTTGGGTTTTATAGGATATGGGCTGGTGCTTAGGGAGTTCTTCTCCTATTCAGTATATATGTGACGTAGATTTCCAGTTTTGACATTGCCTAATGGGCACAAGGTTTTTACTTGCTTCTATCGTTCGACTATACCTTTAGGTAGGAACAATTGGGTGTAAACATGTGTTTGAGACATGTTATGATTGACGGTTGCAAGTGGTTGCAAGTGGTTGCTCGTGATTGCATAACACACATTAAGCACTAGATCGGCTCAGACACATTTCCATATTGCATATGCATGACTGTTTATACTTGTTTAAGGATGAAATTGGATGTGTTATCATATGGATGATGCATATGGATGGATGTTTGTGCACACATATAGCGTTTATGTGACTAAGACTATTTGCATACATGTTGGATTCATGGCACTAAACATAGTTTGCATTGAGAATATCAATCAGGAATGATCATTTGCATTAGATAAGGAACATATACACACACTTTCTGCATATGTTCATACAGCAATAGAAATCTCTTAAGGAAAATGGATGCCTGTGATTGATGATCGAGTAGATGGATGATTGGATGGTAGGACACATTCTTCTTAACTTGAAGATTTCGGGGACGAAATCCTTTAAGGAGGGGAGAATGTAACAACCCGTATTTTTATTACATGTTAAAACAAGAAATCAAGGCAGAATTAAATTTTAAAATAAGAATCAAGGGAAACGGGTTATGCCATTGCGTTCGTCTCGAAATTTTACATGAAATAGAGTCCGAGTTTTCGAAAATCGGAGTCCGGATGAAGAAGTTATGGCATGTACAAGTTTCAGCAGTTTTTAGGTAACACTGGACCAAGGGGTCGACCTACCCCCCCCCCCCTAGGTCGACCATAGGGTCGACCTACCCCCCAGGTCAATCATAGTGTCGACCTCCCCCCCCCCCCCCCCTTATAGGTTGACCTGGTCGGCCTGTTTTGACCAAGATCTCATTTTTAAAGCCTGAGACATGTTTTGATGGTCCAGATTGATTCTAGGGTTAATCTAAGGGCCTAAACTATTTGCTACACCTATAAAAACACCCTTAGACCTAACCTAATTCATATCAAATCATTCTTACACCATTATGCTGCTAAAATACCTCTTGATCATGGTCACGGTCTCTAATCAATTTCTTAAGCTTTCATACACAATCCAATTCGAAGATTTAAGCTTCTACAATGATTCAAGACAATAAATCAACAACGTTCTATGACAAATTCAGTTCCTAATTCACTAGCCATGCTCTGTAAGTGCTAGTTACTTTTATATTTAAACATTTAATTATAATATGGGCATGAAATAAAGTGGAATTGGATCTAAGTATGTTTATCTATTCAGACCTATTTTTGTTTCTTCTTGAATCTTGAGTTTTTAAGACTTGTCTATCTTTATTCTCATGTCAAGTTCATGATCTATTCAGCCTGTTGTAAATCAGTTTTCTCAATTCATGTTGATATTATTATCAAGTTGTAATCTTCATGCCTATGATGATGTTTTTCTCTCTGATCTTATTTTTATGCAAAATTCTATCTCCCCCTATTTATTTTCTTTTGATGAACCTAGGTCAATTTTGGACCTAGGCCTAAACTACGATATACGTGCGATGGTATACGGGGGAAATATTGGAATATTGCCTAGTGGAATATATGTGTTTGGTGGAATTGATGGCAAAACATAAAAATTGGATATTTGGGTATTACTACCATTAACATGAAACTTGATATTTGGGTATTTTCATTATAATGGTAATTGCAAGAATGAGGATTGGCATATATAATTTGATATGGATCTTGATATATATATAATTTGGCATGGATCTTGATATATGTAATTTGGCTAGAACTTGTTATGAGTAAATTGGTGTAAACTTAGTATACATGTAATTTTGGGGATAAAACTTGATCTATGTAAATTGGGCATAGCTTTGTAAATATGTAAATCATGAATCTTTACATATGTAAAGCGGCATGAAACTTGGTATATGTGTAAATTGGCATAAAGTTGGCATACATGTAAAACGGCATGAATTGAACATATGTAAATTTGGTAGGAATTGGGCATATGTAAAATTTACATGTAATCTAGAACTTGGGCATATGTTAATTATGTAAAATTTGGAGTTGAAACATATATGATAATTTATGACTTAGTAGAGGTTTAATATGAACGCGCCTAAGTTGGGTTTTTGGGTAATTGGCAGGTATTGTAAACAAAAGGCTATAACTTGGCATAACTTTATAGTGAATTATGGTAATAATTTGGGAATACGTTTTGGGGCAAAAACGTGAACCATGAACATTTCTATATGTTAAACACATGAACTGATATTGGGGTTTTGGGTGGAATACGACCATTAATGAACCTTTGACACGAGGTTAGACTCAGTTTGTGTTATAAATCTGCCCAGAACCGCCCGACAAATCCAGTAGCCACAAAGTGTCAGTCTAATGTGAGAGGTCGAAGGCCAAATTGTAAGCGAACGGTTTATGACACGAGGTTAGACCCAATTTGTGGTGTAAATCTACCCGGAACTGCCCGGCAAATCCAGTGGCCACAAAATGCACGGTCTAATGTGAGAGGTCATGATTCGTTCGTCATAATGAATGAATTAAGGAATACTAACCATAATAAGACGTGGGTATGGTTAGAGGGTTATGTGGGATGACATGGAACTTTGACATGTAAATATGGACCTAACCGGTATGAGTTAAGAACATGTAAAACTTATAAATGTAGGCTCAACCAACATAATTGTTAATCAGACCAATGGGTGGGTTAAGTAATATGACTAGACTAATGACACTTAACCAATATGATATGAATGGGTGGGTTAAGTAACGTGGCTAGGCTAATGACACTTAACTGTTATAACATGACTAGCGGATGGGTTGGGCTAACTTGAATAGGTTGATAACACCCAATCGATATAACCTGATGCGTGGTAGGGTTAAGTAAACACACGAGGGTAACACTTAACCATTATAATATGACTGGTGGATGGGGTTAAGTTAACATGCACTTAACCAATATAACGTGATGTGTGGTAAGGTTAAGTAAACAATAGAGGGTAACACTTAACCGTCACAACATGATAAGTAGGTGGGCTAAGTCAATGTACACTTAACCAATATGACATGACATGCGGTGGGGTTAAGTTAACACAAGGGAGAACACTTAGCCAGTATAACAAGGCTTGCGGTAGGGTTAAGTAACACAAGGAACAACACTTAACCGATATAACATGATGTGCGGTAGGGTTAAGTAAAATAAGAGAAAACACTTAACCAACTTAACGTGATGGACGGAGAGGGTTAAGTACATATCGGGTTGGTGGGTAATATTAGTGAATATAGGCCCACAAACTTAACCATTAATAAGCATGCTTGAATCGGCGGGATAAGTACAACACGGGAAGGTAGGTAATATCTGTATATATAGGCCCACAAACGTAACCAGTAGGAAACCCTAGTAACGGGGACCCATTTCAGCAGTAACCCACTAGATGTATCACGGTACCCTGGAACTAGGCAGGGTGGGGCACGATTACTGGGCTGATTGTAAGCGGTCAAAGCGACGGTGGTGGGTGCAACAGTGTAGGTTCTAACGGAGTGCGGGCGTGCACACACTTCGAAGCAGACAAACAGGGCACTGGGGGCACCAGTGGTATAACCTGTGCCTTCTAGAATTGCGTCGGGCCGCCACCATGGGTCTTGATACACCCCATGGTGGGACCAGCATAGGTATCTACAAATCATTGGGAGCCGTATGACACACGTAGGTAGCATGATCCCTAGGTTGGACCTAGGTGGCATAAACCCTAAATCCGAGAAGTGTTCAATAGGTATCATAATCCCTAGGTTGGACCTAGGTGGCATAAATCCTGGTTGAATCTAGGAAGCGCTCGATAGAAAACTCTAGATTATGTCTAGATGATAAATAAATAGATGTTCACATGAAAGAAACCTTAATTTTGGGGATTGGGATCACGTTATGATTTTATCATTTTATATAGATTACTGGTTAGGACACTAGTTAGGTGGTGCAGAGCAAATAGATATCATTTTAATGGTGAAGCAGAGAAATCTTGCGATGCTTGATAGAAATTTTGCGAAACTATACTTAGTTCATCTTGAATGGGAACCTTGCAATGCTATACATGACAGAAATCCTATGATGTTATTCTTAGTTATCGTGCATGTAGCTTATCTTATCGTCATGCTTATGTTTACTTTCAGTTTATTCATGCCATGTTAACTTTACCTGTTTTTATGCTGAAAGCCACTAGGACTTACTCAGTCTTTATGACTGACCTAGGTTCGCAGGGTGGGGATACAGCTTAGTTCGGATCTTACCAAGCTCCAAGGCTCTTTCATGTGCTGCTTGGACTTCTCTTGGCTATGGCTTGCTTTACTGCTTTATTGGGGAATACTAGGATTTATTTTCATGCTTCTTTGTTTTTGAGCAAGACAGATATTTTAGCTATGTAATTGGGTATTGGAAGTTAATGGGCTTTTATTGTAAGCTATTATATTTAATAAATGACTTGAAGTACTTCTACTTTACCTTCCGCTATTTTATATATGTCTATCCTGTAATATTTTTGTTCTAGTACCCATAATGCTCCATTGAGGATAAGGCATTCCCTTTGTGAGTGACCTTAACGGATGTGGGGTGTTACAGATTGCCAGAACAGCCCTTGCATAAACTCCGTCTTCAATTATCTTCATCATATTTGATTCGCAACGCTAATGCCCATATAGAGTGATTTTCAGATAATAAGTCTAATCCCGACCTCTCCGTATTGACAACAGAAATGGTCAAAAACTTTGATATTCGATTATTTAACTATCAAAGGAAAACATACATACAAACAACGATCTTATTTTTCAATGGAAATTTTATCAATCAACCATAAATCAACACTGAGCCCCTTTAGTTTAATTTATCATTAAATTATTCATTTCCCAATTACCCTTTGATATCTTTACCCAATATTTTCTCCAACTCCCTTACCTTCTCAGGATTCCCTGGAAAAACATTTCCATATATTCACAACTCTTTATTTCCTGTATTTCGAAAATATACGTTATTACCATTGGAAAACATTTCCATATCTTATTCACGCATTACTATTCTTCTATATTCATCAGTCCCTAACCGTTAACTAGTAAGAGAACAACTTCCTAAGTATTAACCCCGAAAGCTGAAACCAACATCAGATTGATATCCAGAAAGCCATTCAACATATCTAGTCTCCTATCAATTTCTAATTTCCTTAACTCCATTTCTACATTTCTTATCAACGAGTTCCATTTATCTATGCTTAGAAACATCTATGGTTTTAACAGGAAAATGTTTCCAAAATATTCCAATTCAAAATATAACTTGATTCTTTATCTTGAATAAATAATGATATTTAATTAATTAAATAAAAAAATCTTGATTAAAAACGGAAAGTAAATAATACTTTCCTGAATTCGATATAATTGAATTTCAATGTATAACTCTATTTAGAAAAATCTCAATTCAAATGATGTTCTGAACTCTGGAATAAACGTACCCTTCTAGGTTAACTCGATTCCTAAATTCATTTTTGAATTTCACTTCCAAACATTTATCAATTTCCTTTTTAACCCATTTCAATTTGCAAAGCGTTTGCTTTAAAATCTTTATTCATTTTAAAATATGAATATTACTTCTTTACAGAAATTCGGACATGATATATCAATCTAAATCTTGATTTTTATTTATAAATACCACTACAGATTCTACTCCTGTTTACCTAGTTATTTTATAATTTCATACTTGATATCCCACTAAATAAACTCCTTTTACAAGTCAATTGATTGTTAATTATATATCAAGTTTATAGCTTCATTTCGATTACAAACTATTGGTTACAAAGCAATATTAATTATCCGGTAAATTCCAAGTTATAAAATATATAATTTTTTAAAATATATTATTTTAATAACATTCGCCATCGTTGAATTATAATTACAAATCCTTATAGTTTTATTCAACTCACAATCAAATTTCAAACCTCGAAATAAATTCAACAATTTCCCTTTTCAGTACTCATTACCATTCACGGATATTTAATAATTATTATTATATTCCATTTATAAATATCGTTTGTAAACCAAACTACTTGTTTATATAATTAAACAAGTTATTATACTCTTGTCAAATCAATGTTCAATTTCTATTATTTAAAATATATATAATAAATTTTCCCTTTTTAAACACGAATTCTTTTTTAAATATATTCGAATATACTTTACCGAATTTAACTACCAATTATTTCAGGTGATCAATTTTGTCCAAACATCCCAAGCACACAATAATCAATCATAAGTTATTCGTCACATAATATAATATATGAAAAACAACAATGTAATTTTTAGGAATCCAGCGGGATTCCTCTAAACTGTTTTCCTGCATCCACAGATGTCAATCAATATAATAACAATGATTTAATATCAATATGAAATATTATAATAAATGGGATCAATATTTAACTAACAGTATATATATATAGTTTTATATAATATTTCAACCAATTAATTAGTAATTTATTCAAACAACCATCACACAACAATCCATATCATTTGTCAATATTAAATAACGTTTGTAAAATTATAGAATTGATCAGAGTTAGTGAGTTCACTCGCCTTGATCGTTAATCATTAAATAACGATTATGGTCGATGATTCGAATCAGACATTTTCGTCTGCCATATTTTTTAATGAGCTCCAAATGGTTCTAGACTAGTTCACAACGTAGCCTACATCCGTACGATCCCAACGGATCAGACTGTTCGCAATTCTGATAACGTACGGATGAGATATTAAATTAACAACTTACTAAGTTATTATATTTTAAAAGTAAACATAAATAAATTTATCTATTTGGGCCTTACATTTTAAATCTAGCCCACGTCCCTCCCAACCCGGTTTCAACAGTACATCGTCTTCCACCATTTAAACTTATATTCCCTTCTTCTCTGTTCGGATAAAAACATTGAATCATACCCGCGCATTGCTATTACAATTTAAACTAAATTTACTTTTATAAATTTGGGATTACAGTTTTTATTTTCATCAGCCCACTTCCTCACGTAACTGACCCACCTCAATGTTTCTTCCTCTTGTGCTTAAAATGTGGCTTGCTCCTATACAAACTCAAATGCCATAGCTGAACCCTTTCCATATTCTTCTTCACCAAATTTTGAACTAAAAGTTTCCATCATGCCCTACTTCAAAGTATCATTTCTTTGTATTATTCTTCAAAGTTCATAAACACAAACAGATCTCCCTGTGCCAATTTAAAAGAACTACACCCAGATTTTTCCGCGTCTGCACACACATTTTTTTATTCCGGGCTTGACATATTTTAATAAGGCCTATCTTTCTTCCTACTGAATACCTGCTCAACTACCTATTTCCAATTAATTTGACGCAAAAGCACCTACCACTTCCCATAAAAAAATTAACAAACTATACCATCCACTGCTCATTCAACATCACGCCTTCTGCTCCCAAAGGACACACAGCGAACACGGTTTTAAAACTGTAACCCCTTTCTCCTTCTCTCACGTCTCAAATGGCCACTCTAGTATACACTTTTAGCATCATATCTTCCCATTATACACAACTCATAGTGAACCCATCCACGCGTGACCTTCATTCATCTTCCCCGATAGTTTAAAACAACTTGTTGTTCCTCCTCTAATTAAAAGGCACATCTATTTACCCATCGCAAAAACAAAAAAAACAGCCTCATCTTCCTCGTTTAAAGTTATCGCACCCTCAAGTTCCAAAATACCCATTGCCATGCATTCATCTCCCTTAATGCTTTACCAAAAATCATAGAAAAATCACCATCCTTTTTCCCTTGCTCAGCTCCTATTCCCCATCCCATATATACTCAACTTGAAATCCCCATGAAGTTCACGATTTTCGAACAACATCCCACCAACGTGACCAACCCAGTAAAACCTACGTCATTTACTCATGCATGAGCACCCTGCTTCATCTTCGAATCCCATACCCTCGTCTCTTCATGAATCTAGAACTGGAAATACCATCCAACTCTTCATGAAAAACTCTCCCTCTTTATCACCCTGCGACGAAGCTTGCGCCATCCGAGAGGAACCCGACTTCGACGTGATCACCCTGCATGCTACAGGGTACCGAAAATCTTAATATATATATTTCGTTTTTGAATTTTTTGAAGCAATTGGTGCTTCGGGTATTAATTCACAGAAGAGGAAAAAGAATGCGAGACAGTGTGTATATATAGAGTTCCGAAGCTTCGTGGCAAAGTATTAGCTTGGGGGTAAGGTGTACATCTCTACGTTCTAGCCTTGCAGGGTTCATTAAGTTTGATATGCCAAGACATAAATGGATTGATTTGTGATGGACATTTAGTTCTTAGGTCTTCAGTAGGAAAAAAATGGTTGTACAATTACATAACAGTGAAGGTAAAGAGAAAGGTTATATATATATATATATATATAGTTCGCTGTGGCATGGGTGTGCTTCGTTTTCAAAGTGTAAGCTTTACGAACCGTTATAGACAGAACTAAACATACCGTTGTGTCAAGCAATGTGACATGATCCCAAAAATATAATAATATAGACAAGATAACTCATTTTGTGAAGTTCCCAAAACGCTGATATAGGGTGCTAATTACGTTAAACAAAAAATTCGCATATTTTCCAAAATAAAAATTACAGAAATATTCAATAAATTAAGTTAATAATACGTCTCAAAAATCTTATCCAAATTCGAAACCAATATTTAATTATAATAAATAAATCGTTATGGCTTATAAACGATCCTATAGCGACTATTTGAAAATTTGATTTGGACATAACTTACAATCTATAAGCCAAAATCTCAAATTTTCACTTCCATTAGAAAAATATAATTAATTAGATCTGAACGCTTCTTGTTTCGTAGAAATCCAACTTATAATGGATCATGTATACTCAATTGAAGTTCAAAACTTAGTATTACAAACTACCATGACATTATGAGCTCGATTTATAATTATATTATAATTTATACATTCAACTTCTGTTTATAAATAACTACGTTATAAAACTCGAATATAAATTCGATTAAACATTTTATATTTTCCCATTCACCCAACAAAATGCCAATTTCGGCTAGTTCTGAATATTTCGGAATGAAATTTTATTACTCCATTGTTTATATTAATTAAATATTCAAAATATTTGAATTCAAACCATTTAAATTATCAAACCAATATATTAAAATAATTAAATAAATTAAATAGCTAAAATTCCAAGACATTACATATATAATCGAATTTTATTTTCATTTCTTAGCGAAAAGTAAATATTAAAGTGGTATATATGATTCAATAAACTATATATAGACTATTAGAAATATAGGCTACAACATCGGTTTTTAGCCGATGCCTAAGAGTTTTCTGACAGATGTCTTTACGAGTGTAAAGAAAGGTCAGGGTCTTTCACATCAGTTTTGGTTGATGTCTAAGATGGCTAAAGACAACGATTTTATTTGGACATCTGATGTCTAAGATGGGTTTATACAATGTTTTTATTAGCCTTTGTTTTAATTAGCCAATGTTTTAGGTGCTTTTGAACATCATTTTTTTGAGTTTTTCCTCATATTTATAATTTTTTACATTAGTTATTTATAATAAACTGATGTCATTTTAATTTTACACATCAGTTTACAATAACTATATGATGCAAACAACTGAAACTAATATCACATAAAAAAAGGAAAATGATGTCAGAAAGAATAAACACGTAGAGTCACAATGTCAAATAGAATAACACACAAAATCACAAACATAATAAATAACATAATATCTCGCAATTGTAATACCCAACACTTTTCTGCACCCAAATTTTGACAAAAATCAAAACTTCAACACATCTAGGCATGGAGCGTGTATATCTGATACCTGCAATAAATGAGAATGACGTAATCAGTGTACGATAAATATAACTCACAGTGGAAACAAAATCGGATAAACTAGTATTAACTCAAGTAACTACATTTTTCAAAGTAAGTCACTTTGCCAATAACGAGCATGAGAGAGAATGAGAACCGAAAGCCAAACTTAGTCATCTGTGAGAGCCCGACTTTTTCTAGGAAACCTGGGAGGTTGTAATGAGGAGGGGGTCAGAAGAACAAGTTCTGGTGACTAAGAAATGTACAACATAGACTATAACATAGATATATTCCGTTTGGTTCTACCCAAGTTGTATGCCTAACAAGGTTAGTGATTCTAAAACAATCTGGTTAATGTTTACGCATGACTCTACTATTCTTCCAAAAGTAGTATCCCCAAATTACATTACCGAGATAGGACATTTTCACACATTTTTGTGAAGCCATTATACCAGAGCTTAATTGGTTAACTATATCGAGAATGGGCCCCTAATTTCGGGGTTTCTATCTATATCCTCATTCACTATTCTTTATTACTTAATGCCTCACTACGAATGATAGATGGGGTTGATTCTCCCTGATCGCTTAAGACGCTAGGCGGACCTATTGGTCACTTATTAACCCTCGATAATATATTCAACGTTAACATAAACTAGAGGGCACTAGCTACGGGCCCTACTAGTTAAGGCTACCGTTATTCATGCATATACCCTTGCCCCGCACATGGTGAGAGATAGTATTTTATCCTTCGTTGTACCTTCTAGCTGACCTTATTAGATAACCTCCCTAGTCGCTTATTACTTCACTTAGATAGGTGGCCATATCTGACCTTTTTAATTTCCACGTTTGTGTAGACCCACGCATACCTGCCATTTAAGACCCCTATACTGAAAAACCTATTCCTAGGTGGATTCTTCGACCCTAGTCACTTAGCCTTTTAGGACCCAGGAAGCGGACTATACGTGAATGTTATTAGTTCGTACCCCATTTTCCTTTAGCACCTTTCCCTTTTTGGGATAAAGTGGGTTACGTTATTACATCATTCCCGTTAAGTCCCTTTATATGGAAATACTATACTTACACCATTTATTTTTATCATGGGTTTATATAGTTAATAATATCTTACATTATTAACCTACTATGTCTAACTATATTTTCTATCTCCATTATTATAAATCAGGAAGTTATATTCCTTTTTCCCTAGAATATTTATTTAATACCTTCTCTAATTTGGACTTAGTGTTTAAACGACAATCATACTTTCTCTTATGACACCCATTTCCTTTTATTTCTTATTTATTGCTCTTTATAACCATAACAGTCATATTTTCCTAGGGCAACTATTTATCAGCTCAAGTTGTCTATTTGTTGTATCCCAATGGACAATTGCTATTCTTGTTCATTTATTTATTGGTTGACTATTAAACACACACACACACACGTATCAGGCCTCTCACATTAAGCGGACTAACTATGGACGTTGGATTTGTCGGTCACTTCCGGGCAGACTTCTACAACAAATGAACTTAACCTCGTGCCTTAATACGATTATTTTTATGCATTAGACCCCACACATTAAGCTGACTACATTTGGTTGCTGGATTTGCCGGTCGGTTCTGGGCAGGCTTACACTATGAATTGAGCTTAACTTCGTGTCTAAATGCGGTTATAATTCAAATTTCCTAATTGGGGTTTACAACATTTATCCTAATTGATTTTAGGAATTGTAACCATTTTCCTATCACATTTATTTTCCCCTAATCAACGTTGGTTACAATGGTTATTTATTAATTTAAGATCTCATTTATGGCAATTAATTATATAGATTGCTACAAATGGTCACCACAAATATATTAATTCAGAATGGATTATATTTACACATAATTCCTTAATTGAACCTTATCCAAACATTCCATACAATTTATATTTTACCGTTTTACGCTGATTTGGACGGATAATATGCATATATTTATTTTCATGTTTTCATGCGGTCAATGTAATTATTATTATTATTTAATTGATGATTTAGTCTATTCAGTTAATCCAACATTCCCTTTTTATATTCAAACTTACCAAAAGGTTTCAAGTCTTACAACGGACCTTTAGGTGTAATCATTGTAAATAATGTCTATTTTGTGGAACTGACATATTTCCAAATCATAAGACATATATGTAAATATAATATATATATATATTAGAATAGTCGTTGCAAATTACATACAAATATATGTGTTTATATTTATATGTACCTTTGCACCACTTTTCCCTTTTTATTCCTTTTTTATACCTCTTGTGATTTCAAAATAATGCCTCTTTATTTGAAAGGAGGAAAACGACATGTTCACGTACAATGATTAAGCCAAAAACCCAACAATATTGAATACAAATAGGAAAATTTCTTTTATTCTCAAAATCACATAATCCACCGATTTCATCTTTTTACCCAAATTCACATATTTCGTTATTCAACACTGAACTAAAGATCTAGAATGTTACTACATCTAATTTGTGTTTAATGGGACTGATTTCCAGATCCACCGTACTATGCAACATGTACTACATATTTCATGACATAACTATAGGAATATATAGGAAAATATTTAAGAATCCTGCAATTCATGTTATACATAATCACCACTTATCATTTACAAATTTTGACCATATTCATAATCATATCTGATGGGTGCCACTGAATTCACAATATTTAAATGAACAGATCTGATAGGCATAAAACATAGATTTAATTCAATTGAAATAGACAAGTCATCATAACTGTGTTAAAAAAATTTCCACTCACCTTGTAGCCTCCAAATTCTTAGTTTTGAATCCTCTAGGCCTAAAATCCCCAAATTCTTCTAAATCTACAATTTATCTAATAAGAGGAAAATTCTAGATTTATAGAAACGTAAGAAAAGGAGAAGAGAGCAAAGAATCTGTCGTTGAGCGTCAATTTGCATCCTCTTCCGTTTGATCTAATAATCTTCCCAATTACATATGAATTTGATTTTATTATATATATATATATATATATATATATGAATATGTTTTATTTTAGAAATTAGGTTAGAAGAGGAAGAAAAATGGCAGAGCTCCACTGCCTCTATAGATTTGAATGGAAAAGAATGAGGCTCTACCCCTTTATTATATGGGTGGAAATGGCCTTGCACCATTGGATTCATTTTAATTAGCCTTCATCCATTCTTTTATAAAATATAACAACAATACCCCTCTAAACCTAGCCGTCATTGGGAATTATATGCCCGAAGTGATCGACTGCTTCCTAGGAGGCTGTCGACGCCCTATGGCTAGTTTACCTAATGAGGGTTGGTTATAGAAGGGAAGATATTTATTAATTATACTGTTTAATTTGTTATGCATCCCTAACATATAATAGAATAAAATAAATTCTAAATTATGTAACAAATTAATTTTCAACTACATTTCAAAAGATTGAATTTCTACCTTTGGAAGGTAAGTCAGAATGCCTTGCATACAATGTCTAACTTAGCAGCTAAGGGTATAAATGTGATCAGCACTTGCAGACTTTGTAGTAGTATGAATGAAGATATTCAACATCTATATTTCAACTATTCCTACATTGGTTATGTATGGGACAAAATCAAGATCAAGGAAGTCATGAATGCAGTGAGAAGTGGAAGTCAAGTGGAGTGGTATGCAATCTACAAGGCGACTAAGTGGAAACATGAGAGTACATACATGCTTCTTCTGATGCTAAAATGGATGATGAGGGAGGTATGGACTGAACGAAATGAGAGGATATTCAGCAACAAATCAAGAACCAGATTGCAATTATATAATGACACATGCAGCAGCATTAAAAGATCAATCATACTTTCGAGATTTGACTTTAGTTTGGCTGTTATTGAGAGATGGTGCTAGCTTCTGCCGTATTTCTTTTCTTTACAAATGTCTTTTGCTTCTTTTTTGTATTTATATTGTAAGACCCCCTTTCGATATAAATATAATGGTAGGGGACATTCAACCTCGCAGCCTTTGCCAAAAAAAAAATGCTTTTCACCTTCTTAACACTTTTACTTTAAAAAAAAAAATTATAAAATTTTGTAAACTCATCATGACTAACTCATTGTAAAATTGTGCTAAAATTTCAAGTTGTATTATGCAAAATCTATATGCATTATGTTCTATCTTGCATCATTGAAGGTAATTATTTCTTGAAATTCTCGGCTAAATATTTACTCCATCAAAATTGAATTTGTTACCATTTTTTAATTTATGTAATCAAAATTTATTTTCATTTCTTACTAAAAAATTAAATATTAAAGTGGTATATACGATTCAATAAACTATATATAGACTATTAGAAATATAGACTACAACATCGGTTTTTGACCGATGTCTAAGAGTTTTTTGACCGATGTCTTTACGAGTGTAGAGAAAGGTCATGGTCTTTCACATCAGTTTTTGGTTGATGTATAAGATGGATTTAGACAATGTTTTTATTAGGATATCTGATGTCTAAGATGGTTTTATACAATGTTTTATTAGCCTTTGTTTTGATTAGCTGATGTTTTAGGTGCTTTTGTACATCATTTTTTTGAGTTTTCCTGATATTTATAGTTTTTTTTGCCTTAATTATTTGTAATTGATGTCATTTTAATTATACACATCAGTTTACAATAACTGTATGATGCAAACAACTGAAATTAACATCGCACAAAAAAGTAAAATGATGTCAAAAAGAATAAACACGTAGAATCACAATATCAAATAGATTAACACACAAAATCACAAACATAATAAATAACATATTATCTCGCAATTGTAACACCCCACTCTTTTCTACATCCAAATTTTTACAAAATCAAAACTTGAACACATCCAAGCATGGAGCATGTATATCTGGTACCTACAACAAACGAGCATGACATAATCAGAGTACGATAAATATAACTTGCAGCAGATTTTTTTTTGGATAAAATAGTATTAACTCAAGTAACTACCTTTTTTAAAGTAAGTCACTTTGCCGATACCGAGCATGAGAGAACGAGAACCAAATGCCAAACTTAATCATTTGTTAGAACCTGACCTTCTCTAGGAAACCTGGGAGGTTTTAATGCGGAGGGGGTCAGAACAATAAGTTCCGGTGACTAAGAAATGTACAACATAGACTATAACACATATATATTCCATTTGGTTCAACCCAAGTTGTATGCCTAATAAGGTTAGTGATTCTAAACCAACCTTGTTAATGTTTATGCACGACTCTACTATTCTTCCCAAAGTAGTATCCCCAAATTAATTACCGAGATATGACATTTACACACATTTTTGTGAAGCCTTTATACCAAAGCTTAACTGTTAACTATAGCGAGAGTGGGCCCCTAATTTCGGGGTTTCTACCTATATCCTCATTCACTATTATTTATTATCTAACACCTCATTATCAATGATAGATAGGGTTGGTTTTCCCTGATCGCTTAAGACCCTAGGCGAACCTATTGGTCACTTGTTAACCCTTGGTAATATATTCAACGTTAACATAAACAAGAGGGCACTAGCTACGGCCCTATAGTTAAGGCTTCCGTCATTCATGAATATACCCTTTCCCCGCATAAGGTGAGAGATGGTATTTTATCGTTTGTTGTACCTTCTAGCTGACCTTATTAGACAACCTTCTTAGTCGCTTATTACTTCCCTTAGAATAGGTGGCCATATCTGACCTTTTAATTTCCAGGTTTGGGTAGGCCCACACACACCTGCCATTTAAGACCCCTATACTGAAAAACCTATTCCCAGGTGGACTGTTCAACCCTAGTCACTTAGCCTTCTAGGACCCAAGAAGCGAACTATATGCGAAGGTTATTAGTTCGTACCTCGTTTGTCTTTAGCACCTTCCCCTTTTTGGGATAAAGTGGGCTACGTTATTACGTCATTCCTGTTTAGTCCCTTTATACAGAAATGTTATACTTACACCATTTATTTTCATCATGAGTTTATGTGGTTAATAATATCTTACATTATTAACCTACTAAGTCCAACTATATATTCTATCTTCATTATTATTAATCAGGAAGGTTATATTCCCTTTTCCCTAGAATATTTATTTAATACCTTCTCCAATTTGGACTTAGTGTTTAAACGACAATCATACTTTCCCTTATGACACCCATTTCCTTTAGTTTCCTATTTATTGTCCTTTATAACCATAGTGGTTATATTTTCCTAAGGCAACTATTTATTAGTCCAAGTTGTCTATTTGTTGTACCCCAACGGACAATTACTATTCTTGTTCATTTATTTATTGGCTGACTATTATATATATATATATTGAAAATGGGTAAATCTTATTATTAAGTTAACTACCTGTGGATGCTGGATTTGCCGGTCACTTCCGAGCAGACTTCTACCACAAGTGAACTTAACCTCGTGCCTTAATACGATTATTTTTATGCACTAGACCCCTCACATTAAGCTGACTACCTATGTTTGCTGGATTTGCCGGTCGGTTCCGGGCAAGGTTTAAGCTCGTGTCTAAATGCGGTTATAATTCAAATTTCCTAATTGGAGTTTACAACATTTATCCTAATTGATTTTAGGAATTGTAACCATTTTCCTATCACATTTATTTTCCCTCAATCAATGTTGGTTAGAATGGTTATTTATTGATTTGCGGTCTCATTTATGGCAATTAATTATATAGATTGCTACAAATGGTCACCACAATTATATTAATTCAAAATGGATTATATTTACACATAAATCCTTAATTGAACCTTATCCAAACATTCCATGCAATGTATATTTTACCGTTTTACGCTGATTTGGACGGATAATATGCATATATTTATTTTCACGTTTTTATGCAGTCAACGTAATTATTATAATAATTATTATTATTTTAAAATTGATGATTTGGTCAAATCAATTAACCAAAGATTCCCTTTTTATATTCAAATTTGCCAAAAGGTTTCAAGTCTCATAAAGGACCATTATCCATAATCATTGTAAATAATGCCTATCTTGTGGAATTGACATATTTCCAAATCACAAGAAATATATGTAAATATATTTTTTCGAATAGTCAATGCAAATTACATACAAATATATTTATTATATTTATATGTACCTTTGCACCACTTTTCCCTTTTTAATCTTTTTTTATACCTCGTGTAATTTCTAAATAATGCCTCTTTATTCAAAAGGAGGAAAACGACATGTTTATGTACAATGATTATGCCAAAAATTCAACAATATTGAATACAAACAGGAATATTTCTTTTATTCTCAAAATCATATAATTCACCGATTTCATCTTTTTATCCAAATTCACATATTTCATTATTCAACACTAAATTAAAGATCTGGAATGTCACTACATCTAATATGTGTTTAATAGGGCTGATTTCCAGATCCACAGTGCTATGCAATATGTACAACATATTTCATGACATAACTGTAGGAATAGGTTGGAAAAATATTTAAGAATCCAACAATTCATGTTGTACATAATCAAAACTTATCATTTACAAATTTTGACCATATTCATAATCAGATCTGATGGTTACCAATAAATTCACAATACTTAAAATGAACAGATCTGATAGGCATAAAACATAGATTTAATTCAAACGAAATAGATAAGTCATCATAACTGTATTAGTAAATTTCCCACTCGCCTTATAGCCTCCAAATTCTAGGTTTTGAATCCTTTAGGCCTACAATCCCCAAATTCTTATAAATCTACAATTTATCTAGAAAGAGGAAAATTCTAGACTTGTAGAAATGTAAGAAAAAGGGAAGAGAGCGAAGAATCTATCATTGAGCGTCAATTTACATCCTCTTCCATTTAATTTAATAATCTTCCCAATTGCATATTAATTTGATTTAATTTGATATATATTTTTTATTTTTTATTTTAGAAATTAGGTTAGAAGAGGAAGAAAAATGGCAGAGCTCCGCTGCCACTATATATTTGAATGAAAAAGAATTAGGCTCTAACCTTTTATTTATAAAGGTGGAAATGGCCTTGCACCGTTGGATTTATTATAGTTAACCTCCGTCCATTCGTTTTATAAAATATAATAAGAATACCCCTTAAACCTAGCCGTCATTGGGAACTACAGACCCGAAGCGGTCGACCGCTCCCTAGGAGGGTGTCGACCACCCTACAGCGAGTTTGCCCAATAAGGGTTGGTTATAAAAGAAATGATATTTATAATTGTACTTTTTATTTTTTCTGTTCGTTTTTCATATTTCATCCAAAAATTTTTCATATGGACTCCGTTCGCGAAACTCCAAACATGAAAGTTAAACAGAATTCTGAGACGAACGCAACGGTTAAAGTTTCATAGTCAAATTCCATTATTTGCAGAAATTTCTATTTTTGAACTTCTAATTAAATAACTATTTGCTGTCAAAATTCCGGATTGTTACATTCTCCCCCCCCCCCCCAATTAAAAGGAATTTCGTCCTGAAATTCCGACAATTAGTTATCCTATCCCACACAACCAATTTGTGTACATCCACTTTGCAACAATGTGTATATGTGCATGGTGTACATAATGCACTTCAACAATAAAGTGCAAGGTGATTCTGAATCAAGTCCTCTATATGTATGCATTGAGATTTTTAAACGCTTTTAAAAACATGATGCAAAACATCCTAAATATACTGGCAGTTCTATGTGAATGCAAAATTTGAAAACACTTATTCATCCATAACCTTCGCACGATTACAAAGAAAAGTGTGAAGCAACCAATTTTGCTTCCAAACCCTACCATTCTAATCTTTACGCAATCTAATCGTTCTCTATTTAATTTCTCCTAAACCAGAAAAAGAAAATCAAAGGGAAGAATTTTAACATTTCCTCCGCTTTCAAATATTCCATTTCCTGCCCTATAGTGGAATTTTCATCTCAGTTGCCCAAAGTACTCCGAAAATTTCCAACTATAGATTGTAAAGGGCGCTTAAAACAAGCTCTAAAACGTAAAACGAGTTATTTAATAGTTTGCATGCATCGTTGATAAGGTATGGAAACAACGTTTCCAAGGCTAAAACAACCCTTTCCTTGTTACCGTTAACGTTTTTATCGCATCATCAGTCTTATTGCACTACTGAAACATACACATAAAGTATTCAAACATCTTCCTTATGCTCTTCATGTGACCAAATATCGAAATTTTTCATAAAAATAAATTCCTACTTGAAAACTTATCATGTCTATTTTGAAAATTTCCTTCCAAAACCAATTCATTTTCCTATAAAATAAGAAAATGATTAAAAAAAATTCAAACAACATTTTCCAAAAACTTCAAAAATGAATTTTGTGGAAATTTAAACGATTCAAGTCACATGTTGGCGGAAAAGGAAGTCAGTCGCGCCAAAAATGCGAAAACTGAAGTCACATACAAAAAGACCGAAATAAATTTAAGTTGTACAAGGAACGCTGATTTATTTATTTATATACCCGTGACGAGAACAATGCAAAATCGGGCATTTGCTAAAATTTATCCAACACGGAATTCTATCCATTCCAACTC
This sequence comes from Allium sativum, assembly GCA_030737875.1. Lineage (NCBI taxonomy): Eukaryota > Viridiplantae > Streptophyta > Magnoliopsida > Asparagales > Amaryllidaceae > Allium > Allium sativum. The sequence goes on from CM060925.1 coordinate 161,391,512, forward strand.
TAGAACAACTGTTAATTTAGATACGAAAATGAGATTTCATTCAAACAGGCATGCGTGAATGACATAAACATGTCCAAACTTAGAAATCTCATTAACCTAAGTCCTGCGATTTAAACAACACTAATACTTATATGCACGAACCACCACAAAACAAAAAACCCGATGCGGGAAATGGATAACAACAAAGACAATGACAAAACAACACTAAAACCTCCCAAAACAATGGCTATAAAAAATGGGATGTCTTGCTTCGCGGCTGGAGCTCAAACCAATTTTTATGATCTTTAATCAACCATATCATGGTAGAAAAAATGCTCATTCTCGTGTTACAAACACTATTAGTGTTGTTGGACATTTCTATATCACCATCCCTCATAAGAGAGAATTTGTGATGAGAAAAGAAACCTACCACAAAACTGCTTCTCATGGAAACGCACATAATATTGCCTATAGACAACAGTGAATCGGTAATTTACATAAAGTAACTTCATGAGACAACAAACAAAAGAAACAAGGTGAACCGAATATGATGCAGCACCAAATGATGGTTACGCCATTGATCAAGCAAAGGATAAATTTCTGCATCGTGAGACAAACCTAGTCATAACTTCCCATTTGTAGAACGATGTGCTAAATGGGTCACACGTCTACTTGGGTAGTTTCAGCATAGATTCCAAACACAAAAACTGACATCAAGAAAAAGAGATTTGCTGCAAAATCTCCAAAGTCGATCAAACAAAAGACCCGCGTACAACACAGATTCCTCAAAAATCTCATTGAGATTCTCCCTAGAAAAACCATCCAAAGATAGCTTATTCTTCATCCCTGAAATGACGATCGCCTTTGAAAGAACCTATTCAAATAAGGTATAGCAAAGGCGAACGCAGCACAAACACAAATCCTATTCTAAGATCTCGAAGCAATGGGTCAGTGCAAGCCCAACTGCCTCACCAAATTTTCTTAGCCCTAAAGTGGCAAGACTTTTTTGCTCATTCTGATCCAACCAAATGATCTCTACCCAAGGATGAGATTTAAATGGTGAGAGTAAGATTAAATAGTACAACTAGGTGTTATAGGCGAAGAAATGTTTGGATAGAAAAAATTAGATCTTGGAGTACTAGGGAGGCAAGATCTAATGCGCAAACAAACGCGGAAAAGGAGGAGACAAGGCGACGACAAGAACGATAGGAATATGGTTTGGCTAGATGAGGAAGGAAGGACGAAAAAAAGAAGTTAAGGGGTAATTTGGATGCAACTTTTACGGTTGAGTCCTCAGCCCAAGTTGTACCAAAACTCATCAATTAATGGACCATCCTAGTATAGCACTAAACGGCCAATTACCAAATTGGCATTGGACGGAGGTTGGACCTTGATCTTATTAGGCCATATTATAATATTAATTGTCCCACGTTATCTTTTAAGATTTGTTCGATTCGAAATAATTATCCTCATCACTGCAGTGTTTAAAGACCGTAGTTAAACTCCAAACCAACTCCAAGGATTTATAGTCTCAACACAATGTTGCGACTACACAAAGAACGAACAAATTTCAAAAATAATTCAGCTAGAAATCCTTATTATATATTAAAATGGATTTTCCTCTTACCCAGATGACAACAAACAGACGTTTCACGAAATCAAAATGCCCTAAAATCCTGGATTTTCCTTAGCCTTTTCAAAGAAAAATTTAAAACTTTTCCAAAATGGAATTTTATTGTAAACTAACGGTTTCGTAATTATAAATCTATATTATTATTACTTATATCCAGTTTATGTTTTAAACTGGAAAACCCTTTTCGTGTTTAAAAATATAGGAGCTTAAAATAATTAAGATTAATTTTGATGACTTTTAATAAATTATCCAATATATATAGGAAGATGGATACTAAAAATCACAAGGAATGGATATTTATTATTCTTTGAGTTTTAGTGGTATATTCTTTGTTATTTCTAATTCCTTCTTTCCTACCAATCAAACCATATTTATTAAAATTACTGAATGGCCCTCGAAAATTTTAAAACACAAATAGATTAAGAATTTAAAACCATATCTTCACAAACTATTTTCCAAAACCGTATTTCAAAACCGTCGGAATCCATTTTTATTTTCCAAATAGTTTTAAAAATAAATTTCCTCGAATACATGGCCAAGAACTCAATTGAATATCTCAACAAAGGTAGATTCGGAATTTTAACAAAGTAATAAATGGATACACTTCGTAATTATATTTCTGAAATGGATATGACATACTAACATGGGATTTTTTTCCCCATTTTGGATTGGGTAATGGACTTAACTGGAACCACCAACAAAATAAAACCAAACTAGGAATGACGACTATCTCGGTTATAGCTACATCTTTGTCCGGTCCCCAAACTTTAACCAACAGAGTCCACCATATGTCATCCTCATGCTCTTCACAACGAAATTGTCAACGTTCTGTGGGGTAAGACGAAATTGGCTAGAAAACCGAACTCAACATATTTCAACCCTTAGTCATTCAAAGCCATTTTATTATTAGGCCCACGACTAATTCATCGTCGAAATAAATTAAAGTTGAGTAAGAAAGACAAAGAAAAATAGAAAAGAAAAATTGAAAATAAAATCGAATTACGTTCTCTTTTGATTCCTAATTTAACTAATTCCTCTGATTGTTTAACCTAAACTCTGATACCAAATGTAACTCCCCACACTTTTCTACATCCAAATTTTGACAAAAAAAAAAAACTAGAACACATCCAAGCATGGAGCATGTATATCTGGTACCTGCAATAAATGAGCATGAACATAATCAGAGTACGATAAATATAACTCAAAGTGAAAACAAAATTGGATAAACTAGTATTAGCTCAAGTAACTACCTTTTTAAAAATAAGTCACTTTGCCAATACCGAGCATGAGAGAGAACGAGAACCGAAAGCCAAACTTAACCATCTGTGAGAACCCGATCTTCTCTAGAAAACCTGGGAGGTTGAAATGAGGAGGGGGGTCAGAACAACAAGTTCTGGTGACTAAGAAATGTACAACACAGACTATAACACAGATATATTCCGTTTGGGTCAACCCAAGTTGTATGCCTAACAAGGTTAGCGATTCTAAACCAACCTTGTTAATGTTTACGCATGACTCTACTACTCTTCCCAAAGTAGTATCCCCAAATTTCATTATCGAGATATGACATTTACAAACATTTTTATGAAGCCATTATACCAAGCTTAACTGGTTAACTATATCGAGAGTGGGCCCCTAATTTTGGGGTTTCTATTCATATCCTCATTCACTATTCTTTATTATTTAACGCCTCACTACCAATGATAGATATGGTGGATTCTCCCTGATCGCTTAAGAACCTAGGCGGGCCTACTGGTTACATATTAACCCTCAATAATATATTCAACGTTAACATAAACTAGAGGGCACTAGCTACGGGACTTACTGGTTAAGGCTTCCGTCATTCACGCATATACCCTTTCCCCGCATAAGATAAGAGATGGTAATTTATCATTTGGTGTACCTTCTAGCTGACCTTATTAGATAACCTCCTTAGTCGCTTATTACTTCCCGTAGGAGTGGTGGCTATATCTGACCTTTTTCTAGGTTTGGGTAGGCCCACACACGCCTGCCATTTAAGACACCTATACTGAAAGACCTATTCCGAAGTGGACTCTTCAACCATAGTCACTTAACCTTTTAAGACCCAGGTAGTGGACTATATGCGAAGGTTATTATTTTGTACCCCATTTGCCTTTAGCCCCTTTCACTTTTTGGGATAAAGTAGGTTATGTTATTAAGTCATTGTCGTTTAGTCCCTTTATATAGAAATACTATACTTACATCATTTTTTTCGTCACGATCTTATATAGTTAATAATATCTTACATTATTAACCTACTAAGTCTCGCTATAATTTCTATCTCCATTATTATAAATCAGGAAGGTTATATTCCTTTTTCCATAGAATATCTATTTAATTCCTTCACTAATTTTGACTTAGTGTTTAAACGACAATCATACTTTCCCTTATGACAACCATTTTCTTTTATTTCCTATTTATTGCCCTTATAACCACGACGATCATATTTTCCTAAGGCAACTATTCATCAGTTCCAAGTTGTCTATATGTTGTACTCCAACGGACAATTTCTATTCCTGTTCATTTATTTATTTGTTGACTGTTATATATATACACACACACACACGTACCAGGTCTCTCACATTAAGTTGACTACCTGTAGATGCTGGATTTGCCGGTCGGTTCCAGGCAGACTTCTACCATAAATTAAGTTAACCTCGTGCCTTAATACGATTACTTTTATGCATTAGACCCCTTACATTAAGTTGACTACCTGTGGTTGCTGGATTTGCCGGTCGGTTCCGGGTAGGCTTTCACCACAAGTTGAGCTTAACCTCGTATCAAAATGCAGTTATAATTCAAATTTCCTAATTGGGGTTTACAACATTTATCCTAATTGATTTTAGGTATTGTAACCATTTTCTATCACATTTATTTTCTCCCAATCAATGTTGGTTACAATGGTTATTTATTGATTTGAAGTCTCGTTTATGGAAATTAATTATATTAGTTGCTACAAGTGGTCACCACAAATATATAATTCAAAATGGATTATATTTACACATAATTCCTTGATCCTTATTCAAACATTCAAACAATCCATACAATTATATTTTACCATTTTACGCTGATTTGGATGGATAATATGCATATATTTATTTTCACGTTTTCGTGCGGTCAACATAGTTATTATAATAATAATAATAATTAAATTAATGATTTGGTTTAATCAATTAACCAAACATTCCCTTTTTATATTTAAACTTGCCAAAAAGTTTTAAGTCACACAAAGGACCGTTAACCGTAATCATTGTAAATAATGCCTATTTTGTGGAGTTGACAAATTTCCAAATCACAAGAAATATATGTAAATATATATTTTAGAATAGTCGATGCAAATTACATACAAATATATGTATTTATATTTATACGTACCTTTGCACCACTTTTCCCTTTTTAATCTTTTTTTCATACCTCTTTTGATTTCAAAATAATGTCTCTTTATTCAAAAGGAGGAAAACAACATGTTTGCAATGATTAAGCGAAAAACCCTACAATATTGAATACAAACAGTAATATTTCTTTTATTCTCAAAATCACATAATTCATCAATTTCATCTTTTTACCCAAATTCACATATTTAATTATTCAACACTGAACTATAGATCTAGAATGTTACTACTTCTAATTTGTGTTTAATGAGACTAGTTTCCAGATCTACAGTGCTATGCAATATGTATAACATATTTCATGACATAACTGTCGGAATATGTAAGAAAAGTATTTAAGAATCCTACAATTCATGTTATACAAAATCATAACTTATCATTTACAAATTTTGACCATGTTCGTAATCAGATCTGATGGTTGGCAATAAATTCACAATATTTAAATGAACAGATTTAATAAGCATAAAACATAGATTCAATTCAAACGAAGTTGATAAGTCATCATAACTGTATTAGTAAATTTCCCACTCACCTTATAGCCTTCAAATTCTAGGTTTTGAATCCTTTAGGCCTACAATTCCCAAATTCTTGTAAATCTACATTTTATCTAGAAAGGGGAAAATTCTAGATCTGTAGAAATGTAAGAAAAAGGGAAGAGAGCGAATGTAACGACACAGATTTCGCCCGGAGCTAATCGATCGCTAAATCGACCAAGACCTTTTGAATCCCGCATACGCCAACTCTGGGCATACAACACATCAGAACAAATAACAAAAGACTTTTATAAACATTATAATAATGTTACATCAGAGTACAGAATATCAGAGTATATCGAATATAATAATACAACAGCGGAAGATTAATTTACAACAAATTTAATACAACGCAGTGGAAGACTATCAATGCTCTGAACACAGCTTTAAGCTTCATTCCAGAATCTTGTTCAATAAATAAATATCTGCAAAACAAGCCACTCGACTGCCCATGTGGAAAATATGGGCACCCAAGTTTGCAAGTGAAATAAACTACGAGTCAGTCATGGGACTGGTATGAGAAATCTTACTTAACTTATTTAATAATAATAATAAGGCTAATCACAGGACCACGCCGCTAACGCGGAATGAGTTTACTCCATTGGATTGCCGGTGCATAAACAACAACCATAAATAAACTCATGGATCTACAATGCATCATACAACATGCAATTTTTCCCAATCTACCCATTTAGGCTAATCCCTAAACTTAGATTTCAAAATCCAATTCTCTTTACATAAATTATTTCTTTGGACTTTATTTCCCGATTTCTTTTCAAATCATTTGAAACTCATATCTAGCTTTTATAATAAAGTAGATTTCACTTCGGGATCTCAAAAACAAAACATTTGGAAATATGAATTCCAAGACGTAACAATATATACAAACAAGTGTGCAACCAAATATCGGTCATGTTCCCTCAAACAAGGCTATACGTGCCTTAACCAATATATATATGTGCACCTAACGGCTACACTAACGATGCACCATCCCACCTATCGGGGAAAACATACACCGTCCTCCACTTTTAGTCACTCTCGGGCCACCCGATCTCTAGCCACATACTTGCTAAATCATTTTATATCCGAAGTAGGGAAAATCATTTCACAACATAATAATCACAAGTACTTTCAAATCTATATAGATTTCCACTTCCAAAGCATTTCGAAATTATCGGGTATAGCCCTCGAAATCCTTTCTGTTTATAAAACATTTTACAAACATTACATGTCCAAAATCGGGAATACTATTCTTTTTACTTAAAGAATCCCATTTCAAAATCATTTATTAAATTTTGAAATAAACAACATCGCTAAACACTTTATAGTCAAATCGTGAAGTGTTTCACAAGGTGTTAGCATACATATATTTCTACCCAACTCAATGCTAAATGTAAAAGCATATTTTGCTCATAAACTAGTTGAGCATAATCCAAACAATCAATCAATCACAATCCATATCAATAACCACGTATATTTGGTTTATCTCGAGTTTTTTTTCATTACATTTCTATGTTGCTACTGACAAATAAAAAGATAATTTTTTATCTTCATTACATATATACAATAAAAGAAAGTTTTATTGTCTACACAATTCCTACATTTCATATGTATAAATAAAAAGAAGAATTTTTTTTATACAACAATTCTATATTTCATATGACAAATAAAAAGAGAATTTTTATTTATCTAACAATTACAATGTTTCTTATGACAAGTAAAAATAATATTTCATTTGTCTAACAATTACAATGTCTCTAATGACAAATAAAAAGAATGTTTCATTTGTATACAAATTACAATATCTCTAATGATAAATAAAAAGATTTTTTTTTTTTACTTGCATACAATTTTCAATATTTTCTAATGACAAATAAAAAGAGATTTTTACTTGTATACAATTTCAATATTTAACATGACAAATAAAAATGAATATTTTTATTTGTACACAATTTGCAACAATTAACATGACAAATAAAAATGAATATTTTTATTTATATAAAATTTCAATATGTAACATGACAAATAAAAATTAATATTCGTACTTGTACACAAATTCAATGTTTAACACGACAAATAAAAATGACTACTTTTACTTTTACACAAATTCAATGTTTAACTCGACAAATAAAATTGACTACTTTTACTTGTACACAAATTCAATGTTTAATTTGACAAATAAAAATGAATATTTTTATTTGTTTACAAATTCAATGTTTAACTCGACAAATAAAAATGACTACTCTTACTTGTACACAAATTCAATGTTTAACTCGACAAATAAAAATGACTACTTTTACTTGCACACAAATTCAATGTTTAACTCAACAAATAAAAATGACTACTTTTACTTGTACACAAATTCAATGTTTAACTCGACAAATAAAAATGACTACTTTTACTTGTACACAAATTCAATGTTTAACTTGACAAATAAAAATGACTACTTTTACTTGTACACAAATTCAATGTTTAACTTGACAAAAAAAGATGAATATTTTTATTTGTTTACAAATTCAATGTTTAACTCGACAAATAAAAATGACTACTTTTACTTGTACACAAATTCAATGTTTAACTCGACAAATAAAAATGACTACTTGTACTTTTACACAAATTCAATGTTTAACTTGACAAATAAAAATGAATATTTTTATTTTTTTACAAATTCAATGTTTAATTTGATAAATAAAAATGGTCCATTTTAATTTGTATACAAATTCTAATTTCAACATAACATGACAAATAGAAATGTCTATTTTAATTGTATACAATTTCAATGTATAACATGACACATAAAAATGTCTATTTTAATTTGTATACAATTTTGATGCATAACATGACACATAAAAAATGTCTATTTGTGTTTGTATACAAATTCTATTTTCACCAAAACAAATAAAAAGAATATTTTTATGTTAACAATTCTAATTCAACATAACAAATAAAAGTGATACTTTTATGTTGTCAATTCTAATTCAACATAACAAATGAAAGTGATATTTTTATGTTGACATATCTAATTCAACATAACAAATGAAAGTGATATTTGACAAATAAAAATGATATTTTTATCCATTCACAATTCTAACCATAACAAATAAAAATGATATTTTTATTCGTTTACAATTTCTGTTTCAACATAACAAATAAAGATGATATTTTTATTTGTTTACCATTTCTATTCCCCGTTATATTCAATTAAATCAACAGATCATCACAACAGCACCAATCAATCCAAATCAAATCGCGTATAACAATAAACTGAATTTTACATCGTATATGTAAAAATTTCTAAACGGGATAATAGTTAATTAATTTTAATTATTTTAAAAGAAATCTCACCTATAAGCTAAAAATAATATTTTTAGCGAACAAATATTTGTTATAATTAAATACTGATAAAATCATGGCAGTTAAAATAAATAACCGTACAAGAGAAATTAGTGAGAGAGTTCTCACCTTGACCGGTTTTGAAAATCATTTAAATAATGATTTGTTTTAACTAAATTATACATGATATTTAATTCAATCAAAATCTGTAACTTGCTCTGTTCTCGTCCAGACTGACTCCATTGTGTAGAGTTCGAATTTATGGTTCCAACGCTTCGAAAATCGTCGAATTCTGATACGGTTTGAGAAAGATATGATCGATTATACTTTGAATACATAAATTATATAATTAAATTTATAATTATTCTAAATTACATTTCTAATCTCCTTCTTCATTCACGATACTTTAGATCATCGCTCAAAGAACCCAACGTCTCCATCACCTAGGGCTACCATGCGCAAGTCACCCAATGCATCGGAAGTCGATCGAACTCACCAGCGACGACAGCACGCATGTCGTCTCCCCATCACTAGTGGGGGCTCTCTGATTGACGCCCTTCTCGCGTCAGGATTTGCCTTCCAACGGCGTCATTTTGTAGCTAGAAAACTCGCCAACCACCAACTAAAGATTGATCACATCCATACGATATTGAAGAGCAAACTAATTGCTACAACTTTCCTTTGGAATTCATAATTTATTTCGGCTTAGATTGTAAATGATTAACAAATGAAAATTGAAGAATATCAACCTTTAAATCGCAACTGGCGGCGGCTTCTAACTGAGTGGTTTAGCATTAGGGTTTAGATATTTGGGTTATTTATAATAAAATATTATTAAATTTTCTAATTTGCAAAAAAAAAACCCGATAATTCCTTATAACTCCAAATTCAGCCCAACAAATGTTGCCCCTAGCTAAATACCCCCATTTCGGAAACAATGGGCTAGGTCTCATCTACCCATTCGATCGTTTTCAGCTTGTTTTCTTCGAATTAAAATATAAATCATTTTATTATTTAATTTAATCGTATATTTTAATTTACCAGGGCCACATACTGCCTCCAAAAATTCCTGAAAAATAAATCTTGCTATGTTTTGACAATACGGTCCTAACAAAATTAATTTCGTCGAATTTGGAGACTGTTTGAAAAATGGGCTTTTTAACGGTCGATCCAATTTGACCGAAATTTACAAAAAACGTTTATTTTTTTGCCACGCTCACATATTAATTCCAAAAATTATGGAAATTTAAACCTGGCAATAATTTGACATTCCGGATCCAACCAAAGCGGTTTCGTTGAAAACGGAGATCGTTTGTAAAATGACTATTTTTAAGGGCTATATATTATATAAAATTCCATAGCGACTATTCTGAATATTTAACTGGCCATAACTTTTTATTCCCGCTATGAAATTTCAGTTTTTCATATTATTTGGAAAGATATTTTTAGGATTTAATATTTTTGGTTTTACTGAAATCCGATTTATTTTGAATCCTGTACATTCAATCAAAGTTCAAAATCAAATTTTCAAACTACCATGCCATTTCTAACTCCTTTTATAATTAAAATTCATTCTAACTTCAGTTTAAATAAATTTTTAATCATTATTATTTAAAATAAATTATATTTAAATATTTAAAATCCATTAAAATTTCTAAAATGAAAATTTTTAATTGGTTCATAATTCCGGGTCGTTATAATCTTCCCCACTTAAAATCTTTTCGTCCTCGAAAAGGAACGAAGTTGAAAGTTGTTTAATTAACCAACTCAACTTCCATTCTTTTTTATTGGTTTTATTTTATTTTATTACTTGAACTAATAATCACACAACACAATCATCAATCAATTAGTTGATTAAATTTGAAATTCATATAACTTTTATATATTTAAAAATCATATTTTCTAAAATTGGATTATATATATAATCTCAAATACGTTAATTATAAACTTGTCACTCTCAACTCATTCTAGGGCATTTCTAACCCCATCTCTAACGAGTTTTCTCATTATAGGATACTACTGATCCTATCTCTAATGAGTATTCTTTTATAGGATATTTCTAATCCTACCTTTGATGAGTCTTTTGTCCATTTCTAACGAGTTGTACCCCAAAAGATTTGAGTTAAACAAAGCTTTGATACCAGCTGTAACAATACGATTTCGCCCGGACCTAATCGATCGCTAAATCGACCAAGACCGTTCGAATCCCGCATACGCTAACTTTGGGCATACAACACATCAGAACAAATAACAGAAGAATTTTATAAACATTATAATAATGTTACTGTTGGATCTAGATTAACCCTAGAGTGGGGTGAATAGGGTTTACCACAAATTATCGCAGAGTCTAAATATTACGGGATATTAAAATATTCACAGATCACAGAATGTAGTAGAAATAAAAATACAGAAAGTAAATAACACAAGTTATACCCAGCTTTAACAAAATCTTGCCTACTGCTACATTCCTAAGGTTTCTACTAGGAGTTAATAACAGATCGCGCTTACAGACACTGTAAACTCGCACTCCCTGCTCCTGTACTAACCCTATGCTCAAAACCCTAGACTGACCGATTATCCCCTCGACCGGATTTTTCCGAATTACAAACCCGTAAGCCGTAACCCCAGATTTTACAGGCTCTAGTAAACTGTCAGTTAAACCCTAACTGGATTCCCCTAGAATTCTTTAGACTCTAGAAGTTGTTCGTTTGTTTTTACAACACAAATCAAGATACAAAACACAATAAACAAAACAAATGAAAACCCTAGTTTAAAATAAATTAAATCTCCCCTTGGTCGTTGGTAGGCCGGCCACTTCACAAATTGGTTGCACCCTCCATTTCATTTATCCGATCTCTTTCCTTAAAATAAATGGCGGCGACTCTTAAAGAAAAAAACTAGGGTTATCAATTTAAATCCCCAAATCATTCGATGGCTTCTTTGAATTGATCGAATCCTTATGGCTTGGAATCAGATGATATTCGGATCTTGATTGCTTCGCGTTTGCTCCTTCTTGTCAACGATTTGGGATATTGTTGCGATCGAAAACCGTGAGTGATTCTGAATTGATTTGATTTCTGTTCTTTGAATTGTAGCTTGTGATTTCAATTTCGATCTTTTTTTGCATATGATGAATGGCATGAAATATATAGGATAATTAAATCCTGAAATTTCTCTCTGATTTCCATATAATTCGGCTGATTGCGTGTGTATTTCCCTTTTGATGCCTTAAATAAAAACGACTTTGATTGATATGAATATGGACGTGTTCTTGGTCCCTTCCCTGAATTTAGAAACAATTTTCCAGATTACATGCCGTGTATAACTTCTGGAAAAATACTTTCCCAAAACGTTTGTGGTCCCTTGAAATGCTTGCATGATATGATTGAGCCTTGATTTAATTGAGGAATTGTGTGATTAATCCCATAATTCTATTACAGAATTGCTTTCCCAAAACAACTTAAAACTAGGAATTATTAAATTATCTTGCCAAATTTGTCCGAATAAAATCTTTTAATGATTTTTGCCAAACTGATTGTGTATATCTGCATGTTATTGAAATTCCTTGCTATAAAAATGATCATTTCTTGAAAATATAATATATGATTTATTGCCCCTTGATTGACTGCTCTGTAATTTATGGATAAATTCTTTCTAAAGATTTTCTCCCTTGTTTATTCTTGAATTTTGAAACCCACTTATTCACCTGTATGTGAATTTTGCAATTGATTTTGTACTTGACAAAACTAGAAACAATATTGTTGGTTTCAGGAAACATTTTAAGGACTTGCCAAAAATTGATTTCCCATTTATAAATTACTGAAAAGAAATTCCAAAAATCAGTTGATCAGTTTGAATTTTCTGGGCATATTAGCGCTGCTTTCTTGCTCCTGATTCATTGATATTAAGACCTTGTGCATGCTAAAATCTGGAAAGAAAAAAATTTGGCCCACTTTGCTTGATTTATGAAATTCCCTATTTGTCAAATAAATGGAAAGAACTGATTTGGTCTGGGCACTTGGGATTTTCCACTTCATCACTGATTTTCCAGTTTGCTTTATTTTGCATCCTGATGATAGCATATATAATCACCATGCCGGTTACACTTGTTTTTGTGCTAATGCATGTCTACTTGCAATGGCCATGTGTATAACCATTGTACACTATGTTGCTGGACCATATACATATACCAGCCTTGCCTGATGCTTGAGCTTGTCCTCTGTTCTATTTTGAAATTGCACTTGCTTGATTCATGCATGGTGATACATGCTGTCGAACTTGTCATCCTGGCTGCTATTATGCTGTTTTAAACTCATACATGACTTGTTGACATGCCACATTGTTCTTGTGTAATGTATATAGAAAGCTCACCTGCATGTTGCTATAAGCTGGAACGTTTGTGTGCATTCTTCTTGTCCCACTGCCGCCCACTTTTAAAAACTGCCTTATTTGATCATGATGAACATGTTGTTGATTAATGCTTGGATCATATAGTTGTGTGACTCTTCCATTTAGTTGAAAAACAATTCTTTGCTGATAGCTTGGCCATTTGTATATCACTGAACTGGCATATTAACATGTGCACATGTATATATGTTTTGACTGATCATTGTATATGATGTTTGCATATTGCACCATTACACCATAGTACTCCACTGTGCCAATCTAGCTCGACCCAATTTCTTGTTGGTTTGACTTCATGTTGCACTGAGTTGATCTGCCTTGATTTTGATGGGTTGAACACATTTGTGTTGTTCCTTGTCATGTATTGAGCTCGACCATTTAGCTAGCTTTGTTCTGGACTGTACACATCTACATGCATTTGTATATGTCACTTGAACTTGTATTTGATCACCATGCATTGCTGAGTTGTGTTCCTTCTGTTATGCACCATACATGCTTGCAATGCTTTTAGCTCGACACTATTTGTATTCACGTATACATAAATGTATATATGCACTATGTGTGTGTATACATGTGTGTATATACGTGAAGCTATCCGAATGAAAATTTATCAGCAAACTGCTACACTGTGTTATGGCTGTTCAGAATCAACTGGTTATGATCAACAAACCGGTGTAGTGTGTTGAGGCTGATCAGTGGGTGCGAAAAATATATACATATCAGATCAAGTCATGAAAAATGATGAGAAACACACCGAAATTATGAGGCAAATAAATTTTTAAAATTAAAATAATATTTACTAGAATATGAAATATTTCTATTCAAGATTACTGTGTGTGTTTCTGTTTGTGACAGGTAAGCAAATAACTGGACTCACTGTGAGCTATGGAGACAGAAGACAGGAGTATATGAGTGTCAATATGTATATAACAGTGACAATGTATATATGAAATATATAGATAGAGTGTTGTAGTGAGGACCATTGTATGAGATTGTATACCGGTAAATTTGTATAAATAGAGGAGTTTTAAAATATGTAATGTTTGAATGTTGAAATAAAATATTATATTTAATAAAATACTGTTTGAATATATAAATTCTTGTCCAGTAGTATTTCATATAAATATGAATATTATATTTCTATCTGTGATATAGAATAACAGTACAATAATAAACACATTTAAAATAATATTTATTTGTTTGTTATCATCAAACAAAAATCATATAATTGTGTGTACAACACCGTTGTATATAACAATCTCCCCCTTTTGATGATGACAAACAAATAAAAGATTTTGAGCACAATAAATGTGTTTGGCAGTTTATTGAACTCCTTCTATTTGCTCCCTCTACAACAGAAAACTCCCCCTACAACTGTGCATGAGTGAAAAGAATGTAAAATGAATTGGAATTTTCAAAATTAAAAATATTTATAAAATATTCACTCATAAATCAAAATCTCAACCCATTCTCCCCTTTTGTTACCATCAAAAGGATGCAGAATTTAAAATATAGATGAGAAATGACTGAAAAATATAATTTCAGCATAAGAGGAAGAATGGTCATCATAACTCTCAATCAGTCAAACAAAAATTATAATATTCTGAGAACAGGCGGCATATTTCACAATGTAGAGAATGCCGGATTTATGATGAATTTTATAAAAATGGAGAGAGTTTCAAAAATATATATATTTCCAATTATTTTTAAAAGAATTTTATAAATTGAAGCACAAAAACAGTGATGGATTTGGACTATAATTAATAGTTTAATTTAAGTGACAAAATCGAATAATCTAAATCCCAGTAGCTATCAATCAACAAATCATAATACGTCATAAAATATTAACACATTTCACAGATTAGAAAGATGGATTAATAGGCTGATTTTTAAACACTAAGGAGTATTTCAAATTAATTTTTATTTATTCAAATTATTTTCCTTTCTTTTTCTTTTAATTTAAGAGCACACTGACCACGCATAACCAGATCTTGGATTTTTAAATGAGATCAGTTGCAGCTTAAATATAAGTAATCTCATAACCATGCATAACAAGAGCTTGGATTTTTAAATGAGGTTAGAGAAACACTTATGAACATTATATTTTTATAATTTTCAATTTCAAATCGAAAAACTCCTCATCATATAAAACCAATATGGATGATAGAAATGCGGTAGGTACAGAAATGGTTTGTGAAATAAATTTCTAAATTAATCATATTATGAAATATGATCAACTGTACCGAGATCATTGAAAATTTTCAATTACCACTAACTCTGAATAATAACGTAGTCCAATTTCTATCACAAATATTTCCACTGTTTATTCAAAAATATTTTTAGAACATATTAACTCTCCACATTAATATAAAGTTATCATGGATGGCAGAATGATGATAGATAAAGGAGATGGTCATGAAATAATTGCCAATTCAAAGATATTATAATAAATGTTCAACCATCATGAAAATCTAAATAAAACCTCCTATTGTTATGAAATATACTGGAGTCACAATTCATCACAATTTCAAAATCTGTTAATAATTTTGATGAATTATAAGTACAGTTCAATTCAGATATAGATTTCAATTTCTGAATGAATAATCAATAAATAATTTTAAAATTGAAAATCAATTACAAGAGGGAAATGAAAGATCTATACAAGACATGAGAGCTTAAGAAATATATACATGTTGAGAATAAACAAAACAGCACTTCTAAACCGATATCACTTGATGTCTCTATTAATGAGGATTGTAACAAGACACTGGATACAAACAAGGATATCACAGACAAAAGAATTTTAAGCACAAAACCCAAGACTCACAAATCAGGCACTTTTATCAGAGCAGCAAACAGTTCTTCTCAAAACAAGTAGTCATTTAAAGCATTCTCAAAACAGTATCAAAGCAGCACAAAAAATCAGTTCAAAGCAGACTTGTCATGAAGATAGTCACAAAAAGTGATTCATGATCCAAGATTAAAATATAGTTTATTTGAAATCATTTGAGAAATATGAAAATCTCAAGATTCATTGAATCAATCACACCATATTAAATTTCATATTCAAGATATGTGTGAGATTCAATAAATCAATAATTTCAAATGATTTTAAACAAACAAATATTCAAATCAAAAACATCATGAAACAGCAGTGAGATTTAGGACCAGATTTTCAAAAAGAATTTTTCACAAATTTTTCCAATAGTCACATAAGAAAATTTTCAGAATAATTACATCAAAATTGAGTAATAATTCATGATCCAAAAAATAGTGGTTTATTCAAAATCACTTGAACAAATGTAAATCTTGAGATACAATGAATCAATCACACAGGATTAATAATTTTAGATCTGAGAGGTGTGTGAGATTCAAAATACCAGAAATTTTCAAGCGATCTCAAACAAACAAAAATCCAAACCAGATGATCATGAATAACAATGAATTTCAAGATGTGAGCAATGATTCAAGACAGATCAAAAATATCAAAGCCAATCTGAAAATCAATGGAATTCACAACTATAAAATAGCAGTGTGCTGTAATGAGTATAAATTTCAAGCTTTTCTAAAATGAAGTAGAAGAACCTCAAAACAGCAGAGGTATGTGAAATTTCATTAAATCTTCAGATCTTCAAAAAAAAAATTAGAACTCAAATTAATAGCGTTCAAGATATGAAAAAAATACATCAACACTGTTATGAATTTAGAAATTAGAAAATAAACTTCAAAACAATTGAAGATATTTACAAATTTGAATTCAAGATCTAGAAATGATTAAAAACATCAGAGTTCTATTCAATGAAAGCAAATTTCCAGAAAATCATTAATTCTGCAATTTGAAGTTTCAGAAGCACAGAATAAGAAGAATATAGCAGTGTCAATTCAAAAATAGAAAAGACAAAAAAATGAACAGAAGGGATAGAAGAAGGAATAAAGAAGGAATACTGAAAACAGAGAATATTCACAGAGATGAGTTTAGAGATCATACCATAAATCGATGTAAGCAAATGAATCTCTAACTCAGCATACTTGGCCAAAGGAACTGTGAATGATACGGAAGTATTGAATATCTTGAAATCAATCTCTTTTCAGCACATCAGTTCCTCAACCATCCTTTGGTACCTATGGATTTATAAGATCGAGTGGTGTAACAAAATTTGTAAAACCACTCACAGTTTTGTTCACACATTTTGGTACCCAAACCTATTTATATAACAATCCATTTGAATATATCTTTGTACCTTTGGGAACCCAAATCTGTTTGAATTTAAATGAGTTTAATTTATTTCTTTTTGGGATCTAAGATCGTTTAAATGGTTTATTATAAAACAAGTTTTCATTTTTTTTCAAAAATCCTTTGGAATTTTCAGAGTTCATATTTTTAAGTCTATTATTATCAATGTAATTTGAAGGATTTTTAAAAAGATTTGAATTTCGATTTTCAAAAACATTTATTTTTCCAAATCCGAGTCCGCACTTGTTTCCAGTAGAAAATTGGTTTTTCAACAATATATCCAACGATTTTTCTCCATTAGAAAATATATTCAAAGTTGATTCAAGTCGTTGAATTTTATACTTAAGATCATTGTTTTCTTTTATTAAATCTGAACAATGATTATTAGTGATCTTCCTCTCAACATCATACTGTTTCAAAACCAAATTCTCATTTTCAAGTAATTTAATTTTGGCTTGGGACTCAGAGATCTCAGATTCAAATCGTTTTTGTTTTTCAAATTCAAATTTCTTGGGATTCTTAGTATCCTTTTCGAGCTCACTCAAAATTGAATCAGTTTTCAATAAACTTTCCTTCTCAAAAATTTCATGTTTGGAATTTTCTGATGTTTTAAGATTTTTAAATTCTTTTCGCAAAAAACTGTTTGAATTTTTTAGCTCATTCTCGTTATCTTTTAAAATCAGAATTTCTTCTTCAAGCTTTTTAATGTTTTTATTAAGACTAACGAGATCGGATTTTAATTTCAAACAATTTTTACAGTCATAATTTTCAAATTTCCCGACGTTTTCAAGCTTTAAATCCAAAACATGAATTTTTTTTGGTCAACTCAAGATTTTTAGATTTTAAAGTTTATTTTTTAGTTGGAGTTTGTCAACAGATTTCGTTTAATCAACACACATATAAACCACTTCTTCATATGAGAAATTTTCTATTTCATTGTCCGTTGAGTCTCCATCAACTGATCCATCTGAATTTTCATCCGTAAGACCAGTTAAGCATAGATCTGAATTTGAGTTGACATTCTGGGATTTTGAGCAGCTGTTGTCAATTTTTCCATACTTCGTATTGAGAATATTCCAAATTTCCTGCACAGTCAAACAATGGGAGATAAAATCAACTTGATTATTACTAAGATGAGAATAGAGAATATGCATAGCACAAGCATTAATATCCCTATCTAATATATCACTTCCACGGTAAACAATACCTAATATTTAATAGATTTCAAAAACGATTTCATTTCTGATTTCCAATTCAAAAAATCTGTACCATCAAAAATATTTGGAATGTAACTGGACTGACTCTCTATAGACTTACAACTAAGGATCACCATTACTCTAGAGTTAATAGAATGCCTACTCTGATACCACTTATTGGATCTAGATTACCCTAGAGGGGGTGAATAGGGTTTATCACAAATTATCGCAGAGTCTAAATATTAAGGGATATTAAAATATTCACAGATCACAGAATGCAGCAGAAATAAAAATACAGAAAGTAAATAACACACGATATACCTAGCTTCGACAAAATCCTGCCTACTGCTGCATTCCTAAGGTTTCTACTAGGAGTTAATAACAGTTCCTGCTTACAGACACTGTAAACTCGCACTCCCTGCTCCTGTACTAACCCAATGCTCAAAACCTTAGACTGACCGATATCCCCTCGACCGGATTTTCCCGAATTACAAACCCGTAATCCATAACCTTAGATTTTACAGACTTTAATAAACTTCCAGCTAAACCCTAACTAGATTCCCCTAGAATTTTTCAAACTCTAGAAACTGTTCGTTTGTTTTTACAACACAAATCAAGATACAAAACACAATAAACAAAAGAATTGCAAACCCTAGTATAAAATAAATTAAATCTCCCCTTAGTCATTGAGTAGGCCGACCACTTCACAAATTAGTTGCACCTTCCATTTCATTTATCCTATCTCTTTCCTTAAAAAAAATGGCGGCAGCCCTTAAAGAAAAAACCAGGGTTATCAATTTAAATCCCTAAATCGTTCGATGGCTTCTTTGAATTGATCGAATCCTTGTGGCTTGGAATCATATGATATTCAGATCTTGATTGCTTCGCGTTTGCTCCTTCTTGTCAACGATTTGGGATATTGTTACGATCGGAAACTGGGAGTGATTCTGAATTGATTTGATTTCTGTTCCTTGAATTGTAGCTTATGTTTTCTATTTCGATCTTTTTTTGCTTATGATGAATGGCATGAAATATATAGTATAATTAAATCCTAAAATTTCTCTCCGATTTCCATATGATTTGGCTGATTGCGTGTGTATTCCCCTTTTGATGCCTTGAATAAAAACGACTTTGATTGATATGAATATGGACGTGTTCTTGGTCCCTTCCCTGAATCTAGAAACAATTTTCCAGATTACATGCCATGTATAACTTCTGGAAAAATACTTTCCCAAAGCGTTTGTGGTCCCTTGAAATACTTGCATGATATGATCGAGCTTGATTGAATTGAGGAATTCCTTGATTCATCCCATAATTAAATTACAGAATTGCTTTCCCAAAACAATTTAAAACTGGGAATTATTAAATTATCTTGCCAAATTTGTCCTAATAAAATCTTTGAATGATTTTTGCCAAACAGATTGTGTATATCTGCATGCTGATTTGAAATTCCTTGCTATAAAAATGATTGTTTCTGGAAAACATAATATACGATTTATTGCCCCTTGATTGACTGCTCTGTAAATTCTGGATAAACGCTTTCCAAAGATTTTCTCCATTGTTTATTCTTAAATGTTGAAACCCACTTATGCACCTGTATGTGAACTCTGCAATTGATTTTGTACTTGCCAAAATTGGAAATAATATTGTTGGTTTTAGGAAACATTTTAAGGACTTGCCAAAAATTAATTTCCCGTTTATAAATTACTGAAAAGAAATTCCAAAAATCCGTTGATCAATTTGAATTTTCTGGGCATATTAACGCTGCTTTCTTGCTCGTGATTCACTGATATTAAGACCTTGTGCATGCTGAAATCTGAAAAAAAAACTTTAGCCCATTTTGCTTGATTTCTGAAATTCCATGTTTGCCAGACAAATGGAAAGAACTGATTTGGTCTTAGCACTTGGGATTTTCCACTTCATCACTGATTTTCCTGTTTTCTTTAATTTGCATCCTGATCATAGCATTTATAATCACCATGCTGGTTACAATTGTTTCTGTGCTAATGCATGTCTACTTGTAATGACCATGTGTATAACCATTGTACACTATGTTGTTGGACCATATACATATACCAGCCTTGCCTGATGCCTGAGCTTGTGCTCTGTTCTGTTTTGAAATTGCACTTGCTTGATTCATGCATGATGATACATGCTGTCGAACTTGTCATCCTAGCTGCTGCTATGCTGTTTTAAACTCATACTTGACTTGTTGACATGCCACTTTGTTCTTGTGTACTGTATATAGAAAGTTTACCTTCATGCTGCTATAAGCTGGAACATTTATGTGCATTCTTCTTGTCCCATTGCAGCCCACTTTTAAATTTTTCCTTATTTGATCATGATGAACCTGTTGTTGATTAATGCCTGGATCATACAGATGTGTGACTCTTCCATTTAGTTATGTTTTGACTCCAAAAATTCCAGAAAAATAAATCTAGCTATGTTTTTACGATATGGTCCTAACAAAATTAATTTCGTCGAATTTGGAGACCGTTTGAAAAATGGGCTTTTTGACAGTCAATCCAATTTGACTGAAATTGACAAAACACGTTTATTTTTTAGCCACGCTCAAATATTAATTCCAAAATTATGGAAATTTAAAACCTAGCAATAATTTGACATTCCAGATCCAAGCAAAGTGGTTTCATCGAAAATGGAGGTTGTTTGTAAAATGACTATTTTTAAGGACTATATATTATATAAAATTCCATAGTGACTATTCTGAATATTTAATTGGCCATAACTTTTTATTCCCGCTATAAAATTTCAATTTTTTTCATATTATTTGGAAAGATAATTTTAAACAGATTTAAATATTTTTGGTTTTACTGAAATCCGATTTATTTTGAATCCTGTACATTCAGTCAAAGTTCAAAATCAAATTTTCAAACTGCCGTGCCATTTCTAACTCCTTTTATAATTAAAATAAATATATTCGTTCTAACTTCGGTTTAAATAAATTTTTAGTCGTTGTTATTTAAAATTAATTATATTTAAATATTTAAAATTCATTAAAATTTCTAAAATAAATTTTTTTAATTGGTTCAGAATTCCGGGTTGTTACCTCGAAGAATCTATCGTTAAGCGTCAATTTGCATCTTCTTCCATTTAGTCTAATAATCTTCCCAACTGCATATGAATTTGATTTGATTTGATATATATATATATATATGTATATATTAATATATTTTTATTTTAGAAATTAGGTTAGCAGAGGAAGAAAAATGGCATAGCTTCGCTGCCTCTATAAATTTGAATGGAAAAGAACAAGGCTCTACCCCTTCACTTATAGGGGTGGAAATGGCCTTGCACCGTTGGATTCATTTTAATTAACCTTAGTCCATTCATTTTATAAAATATAACAAGAATACCTCTCCAAACCTAGCCATCATTGGGAACTACAGGCCCGAAGCGGTCGACCGCCCTATGGCCAGTTTGTTCAATGAGGGCTGGTTATAAATGGGTAGATATTTATTAATTATAGTGTTTATTTATCTCCATCCATTTTTCGTATTTCGTACATAACCTTTTCGTATGGACTCCGTTCGTGAAACTCCAAACATTAAAGTTGACCAGAATTATGAGACGAACGCAATGGTTAAAGTTTCATAGTAAAATTCCATCATTTGCAGAAATTTCTATTTTTGAGGTTTTAATCAAATAACTATTTACTGGCAAAATTTCAAGTTGTTACAGCAATGGAATACCTTTATTAAAAAAATATCATAGTTGATACAATATTTATTATATAGTGGAAATTTTAAAATAAATAAGATTTTCCTTAAATGAATTTTTTATAGAATAGCGAACCCAAAGCGAGCATCATCACCATACTTTAACTTTGATAGCTGAAGTCTTTAAATCTGCAATACTCGAGTTTGGGCCGAGCATTTCATGCAAATACATAAAACACTCAAGTCAAGATTAACTTTAATCAAATAAGCTAACTTCAATAAAATACTAAATGTAATAATTAATCCTGCTTTAAGCATATGTCATATGCAAATATACAGTTATTTAGTGTCTGTTATATATCAATGTTTAGATCAAGTGTATTATCTACGCATATCAGTTTTATTTTTCAGGGACAAGTGGTCAAAGGAGCATGCATCTACACACATGTACATGGAACACATGTATACTGCCACATCATCCCAGAACCCAAAAATAACAAGTGCAAGTAAAGCGTATACAAGTGATAACACAAGACAAAACAATGCAACGACATGTATAAGGCATACCAATACAAATATATACATACATTTATACGTATATACTAGTATATGCTTAAATTCGACAAGTGCATGTACAACAAAATAGGTTGGTAGCAAGGACAAGTACCAAGCACATATAATAATGCACAAGCATGCTGGTTAACAAGCATACATGCATGGCTAAGGCAAATGCATGCATTCATACATGACTTGTAACGACCCGAGGAAAAAGGTCGACACTCGAACTTTTTACAACAATACATACACCCGTATTACTTGCCAAAAATCCAAGTATCGAACCCCCAGATTGGCATGAGAAAGAATTTAGAGGGTGAGAATAGAAAGAAAGAAGTATTAGAATAGAAGAAAGAAGAACACCACATCAGAATGTCACAGCGGAACGAATATAATATAATATCTCAAATCTCTTCATACAAAAGAACTGTATATATACATACCAATCATCAGAGTACAGCATACATCAATCACAGCGGAAAACAACTTTATATAACTAATGGTGAAGCCGCCTGCTTCCAGCTCCTGAAACTCCAAGCGAAAGCTAACCTGGAACATACTCGGTCTAACCCGAGCACATTTGATTTAAAACAAAATACACCGGGTCAGTCTGGAATACTATCAGTGACAAATTCACAGAACACACACTTGCTTAACTTTGCAAAATACATTATGAAATCAAAGGATAATAGTAAGACCAGCCCACACATAAACACGGACGGTTTTTACCTTACTATAACCCAAAACGTTTTGAAATCATAGCTTATTCTGGTATTATCATAGTGTCTAAATACAAATAATTAACAATCTAGAGGAACGCTTGCATCTCACGCTCCCCATATATGGTATACAAACCATAACCGCGGGCGCTTATTGGATATTGGATTTCCAACCATGACAAGGTATGGGATCACCTTCCGACCGTGTATCTCTAGAGGCGAATACACTGGGTTCAACAAGAACGCCTTGCAACCCGGCCCTCACATGACCGACCACTCATTTCGCTTGAGTGTATCGAATGTATATCACCGACGGTTGGAATCAGCAACCGCCTGCCCAAAAAGGGACAGCATCGAATATAGATTAAAGAAGCAAATGGAATTTCTCTAGATAGGTGATCATACATCCTAATGGGAGCGACCCACATAGCCATGCTGCCTGCCCGATTTTTGTCATTTCCCGGTTGATGAGGCTTGAGGCTAGAACTTAACTTGAAAACATCTGGTCATCATTCACTTTGAATGCTACATTGTCAGATCCGCCAGATCACACTTGATTGACGTCCGCAAAAATACTCTAGTTATCTGGCTAGAGAATAACCATTTCTCCACCATCAATTATGGTACGTTTGGAGAAATCAACTCATGTAATTCCTTTGGAAATACTCTGTCAGACATCCATCCATACAAGTCATCCAGGAACAGGATGAACCGAAGGCACCCTCCTACTGCATCTTATATAGGAATCACCCCATGGATCAATAGCGAGAAGTCCTTGCAACCTGTAGATTCCAACCACGACAGAATCCCATTTTATCTTTGGTTGCAACATCAGAGATTATTAGTGATTCCTCCATTTATGAAAATCTACGGTCTTCAATGCTCCATCTCGATCATCTTTTGATCTCACCACGTATTTGTTGGTCGGAATGGTTTTCAAATATAAATTCGATCTCGGTCTTTCCATACCAACAAGCGTATTGGTCAGGTTTTGATAGTCGGTGATTTAACTATCAAACAACAAATGTATAAATACAATGGGTTTTCTAATTCAGCACTCGGCACAACTTGACCTCTTAAAAATATATTTATATACTTAATGATATAAACAAAAATCCCTCTGATTAACTCTGACTGATTTACTCTGATCGATTAACTCTAACTAGACTAACTCGACTTATTTAACTCAACTGGATTAACTTGACTTAATTACTCCTATCGATTAACTAATATTCGACTTAACTCCATTCGCTTGACTCTAGATCGCAGCGATCACAATGGTTACGCCTGATTCCCTCAGGAAACATCCGACCACCGTAGGCTATCTGCAGCCCTGCGAATTACGCTAGCAGTCGTACGTAATGGCAACTTTCCTGAATACTATGTTTGACTAACTCTATCTCGAATACTATATTCGATCAACTCTAATTGAATAACAAATGTTCAATAAAATTTGAAATCAATATTCTCAATTCTTTTGAAACTAATATTGCAATATTAATTATTTCCCAAAACCTTGCAGTAGAGTTCGATATTCCTCATATGGGAAAACCAATTTCAACACGTTCACTCGCTCCAAACTAATATTATCCCTCGATAATAGTGAAGCCAACCAAGTTGGGGTATTTTAGTTACCTCTCAGACCTTGATCGACAACGTTCTTACCTTAGAATGCTGTTAGTTTGTCACTTAAACACCGATACTAAAATCTCGTCCCCACCTTGATTTCAAATCTGGTTTCATGGATCGTTTCTTACATTTGAAATCTTTATTCAGTAACCTTTTTACTTAATCCCTTTGATTTAGTAAATCTTCATTAAACACCACTTTGAACTTGACACATTATTTCACTTGTACCTTTGGATTTAAATGAAGTCCTACGTCCAATAATCAAATTTCCATTTACCACTCTTGTTTTGAAAAACTTGGATTTATAAATCCTTCGATAAAACTCTTTCGGTCCCTTCGACCAACTTATCGTCATTTAACCACCTCTACATTGAATTCTAATTAAAAACCATCACTTTAGTTGCTATTAACTAAACAATAATAATTAGCTTTATTACTAACTATATTAAATAGTTAACTTGTTTATTAACTTTAAATAGTATAATAATCCTTTGGAAAAACTTAATAAATAAGAATCACTTTATTTACTCTAAACATTTCAATAATTTCCTTAATTATAATCAATCAAGGATTTACTAATATTTTACATCATTCAGGATATTTAAATCAAATTTTCTTTCATTTGTCAATTTTACTCAAACGGTTGATTTTATCGACCGTACACATCAGTTAACAATTAACTGATGTCGTTTGTCATTCCCCTTTTAAAATTAATTAATTAAACTTAATTAATTTAAAAATACCATTTAATTGGTTTAAAAACCAATATTCTATTTTGCAACCCATAGGTAATTTCTTTTGGATTCCTACTTTAGAACATGTTTTCATCATAAGATTTCTCCACAAAAATCGCTTAATTAATTCTTTTATAAACTCGATTAAAATATTTATTTATATATTTCTTATTTAATTTCTTAAATAAAATAACTGAAAACCTCAATTTAGTTATAAAATAATTTATAACTTTTAAAACCACGTCGATTCACCGAACGGTAACACCGACGTCTACAACACATACTTTAGGCCATTCACTGCCAATTACCAAATCAACACTGTCGGTTGATTTTGAACACAACACGGTGAAAATTTATTCAACCATCACGCTCAACAGGTTTGATTATCATATGGGGTTAAATCAGTTCAAACATCAACGATGTAAAACAAACAAACAACATATATAATATTTGAGGAATCCGGTCGAATCCCTCCAACCTGTTCTTCCCTGCACCACAGCTCGTTATATATTTCATAATAATATATGAAATAAATTCAATAATCTAATATTTAAAATGATGTATATAAATAACAGCCATCAACAAAACAATCAACAACCAATGGCAATCAATCAACCAATTTATATTTTTTTAAAGGTAAATTATATTTTAATATGAATTTACCACTTCACAGAATTCCAGAAGGTGTGAGAATTAACTCAGCAGAGTTTTTTTTGGTCGACGGTTGACGCGTTTGTCACCTTTAATCTTGAATGGACATTCAAAATTAGCTGAATTTTCAACTGTCTCAAATCAGTGCCAAGTCAGTGTCATCGCCTCGTCCCTGCGATCCCAACGGATCCAATTTCGTCAGATTTCGTTAACGTATGCAAAAGTTATGATTGTTTTAAGTTTGTATTAATTCTACGATTATTAACTAAATAAATAATTAATTAATTAGTTATCTTTACCTTAATAACCTTTATCCGTCCGCCACGTCATCATCATCTGAAACGAAATAACGCGTTTTCTAACTTTCTCCCTTCTTCAGCCCGATCATTCTTGCTCCTCCTCCTTCGTTCTTCTTCACACAACCTCGACACCTTCCAACCATCACCGGCGCCTGACCGCGCCACCGGAGACCATGGCGACCCCCGCGCCAGAACCGCCTCACCTGGCAGCACTCACGGCCGTCGACCCGAGACCGGAAACTCCCCCATCGTCGGAAATTGAATCACGAACGGAAAAGCTTCAAACCCCTATAGCCACCGCCACAAGCAACCGACTGTCACCACACCGGCGCCATACTGACTGCCTCGCTCCCCCCTTTCATCGTCCTTCAGGTGTTAGAGCCCACACCCCCCAGTCCGCCGAAAATGGCGAATTTCTAGTCGTGACTTTCTAAAACAGCCCCAAAACAGAACTCCCCATTCATCTCAACGCCACTGCCATCTCCGACCACCGTAGGACCTCCAACTGGTACCAAAAGAAAGATAAATCTCCCCTCTTCAAAACCCCCTGGTCTCATCCCGTGAAATCGACCGTAGCTCGCCAATTTCATCAAAGAACGAAAATTGTTTTTTCCGGTCTTCGTGAATTTCCGGCCACCTCGGGCCTCCGTTGACCCCAGATTTTTGACAGCACCTCCCCCTCGACACGATCTACGACTTTCCTTTTGGTAGCTACCACAAAACATTGCCAGATTTTGAGATATAAATTAATTTAGTTTTTGGACTTTTCTGCAAAAATGGATGAAGGAAAATTATTTGGGGGGTAGGGTTTTCAGATTGGGGTCTTTAAATAGAGTAGGGAAAAGTGGGAAATTATTATTTAATTCTGACGACGTGACTGACGATATTTTCTCTCGTACCTATTGCTATTTTGAACATCGTTTATTCGCTGCTGCGCTCACATACAAACCCCGTTCGAGACGCGAATGGACAACATAGTATATTTCGACGATACGATCCTAACGAATCTTGTTTCGTCGAATTCCGAGTTCGTTTGCTCGAATGGCCCTCGTTCACTTCCAAACGATTGTTTTTATTTACATTTTATTTTGCCACGCCCACAAATTAACCCCGATTGACGCGCCACTTGAAATCTAGTAATAATTTACTGCTGTGGTCCCAATAAAATTTATTTCGTCGAAAACTGAGGTCGTTTGAATAATGGCCCTTTTATAACTGACCAATTCGAATAAAATAAACCAATTTTAAAATACTTCAATATAATAATATCAAAATATTACAGTTGGCCATATACGACCAGAATTTGATGTATTACCAAGGAAAAATATCCCAGGTTGAATTCGAAGCCAAATTGATACTCAAAATATTTAAAAACCGTTATTTTATATAAACGCGGCGCTATATATATAAAGGAATTCCTGGCGCTATTTTTCTGAGAATTTGATTTGAACATAAAACAAAATCTACACAATGAAAACTAGATTTTTCTCTGCCGTTGGAAAGATATCGTCAAACCGGTCCCGACGTTTCTTGTTTTGAGGAAATCCGACTTATTTTGAACCCGGTACGACCAATTGAAGTTCAAAACGCCAAATCACGAACTGCCGTGCCGCTGCAGCTCGTTATTTAATTAAATTTTAAACTATATATATTTCGTCGTCGTTTCTAAACGAAATCGTCAATATAACTTCAATGTATCCAATATCGAACTATTTCAAACGGCCCGTTCACCCTATATTGCCGACACAACATTTTCTGACCGGTTTGGAATTAAATTATTATTTTATTATTTATTTACATAATATATTCAGAATATAATCATTAAATTTGATTATTTAAATTCAAACCAATATTTTAAATAAATAAAATATTTAAAATAACCCAAATAAATAGGCAGAAAATACGGGTCGTTACATGACTGGACCATAACAACAAACTTAGTAAATACGTGATCACATGCCAATGCACTTCAAGTATATGTACAGTGACCAATGAAGAGAAAATCAGTTGCTACAGGTCAAAATCATGAAAATAGAATATAAAAAATACAAGGTTCAAGTAACACAAACAAAAATGATTCAGCAACTCAACAATTACATGAATATGTCCAGTAAAACAACAAGTTGTAGGCCAACACAAGGGAAGCAAAAGCAAAAGTACACAAGAGCACCGCAATAAGGCAGAAAGGGTACAAAAAAGGTACAAAGACAAAAGTGTACAAATGCAGGTTGCTCAGGAAATTCAATACAGTAGAATGGTTCATATGCACAAGTGAAAAGTAAAATGACAGCAGCACAAAACAGCATGTGCACAACATCAAACCGATGTACATGTGTGCCCGAAAACGAGCAAGACACAAGTTCAAAATTCACGACTAAAATTTATAACATAAGGGCGCAGCATGTGTACAGCCTACAACACCATGGTAAATAATACATATTCCAGTTCAGCGATGAGACCAACACGGTTCAGTTTAAGTGATTAAAAGTTTTTTTTTGAATTTGATAAGGAGGGAAACCGACCGGAGTCGTAAAACCCTCACTAGTGCTCCTAGCCCGATCTGCGAACACCAAACTCATCTTAGTGTATGCACATGGTAAGCTCTTAGCATGCTATTCTGGGCACAAGGCATGAGCCAGTTCTAGGTACAAGGCAACACATTTTTGGTGTATCCCAAATCAAATTAAGGTAATTAATTCATAGGTAGAGCAAAGCATAGGACATGTTCCAGGTAACAAGAAAATGAACGAAAGGGGTTTAGATTTAGTAAATCAAACAAGGTACAACAGTTTTTCAAGTTTGAACCAAGTGTATATTTTAGTTTCATAAGGTAGCATATGCTAATATCAAGGCAGCTACGATTCAGGCCAATTACCAACAAACCAACCAAAATATAGAAGCAGGCAGCACAAAGTCAGCAACCAACAACAAGAATTTGACTATCATATTTTAGTTTAAATCGATGTCAAAATACTTAAATAAAGTAAATCATGAGCTAACAATCACCTTTGGCACAATAGTGCAAGGCTTGGAGGAGGTTGCAGCGATGGCTTGTGATTTGAAGGAGGAAGGGAATGATGGCGATTTGGTGGTCTCGACAAGGAGTCGATTGCTGGAGGCTTTGATTGGGTTGAGGAGTGGTGGCTTTGATTTGAGTGAAGGTGGAATGAATTCGGTGAGGCCATTAACGAATTTGAACAGTGGGTTCGGTTTTTGCACCGGCTAAGGGTGAAGCATGAGCTTGTGGTTTCGGTGGGGCTATGTTACAACAACATGACCGTTGTCCGAAGTTAAAAGGGTGCTGTTGTAGCCACTATTTCTGGTAGTGATAAGTGAAATTTCCATATTCAGTTAGGTGTTATCAATTTGCTTTTCTTAATTCCGTTAAGAACAAGAATCAAACTAATTTGATATATATTTATAAGGCTATTAGTATTCTCTATTTCTTAGTCAATCTCAACTCATATATTCATCCCTTATTAGTTTTAGAAAAATCATTAGCTTACCTGGTTGTAAAATAAATATTAGCATAATTTTTTTGATATTTTGAAAAATCAAGGATTGCACATTCCCTTCAATTATCTGGATACTTTTATTCCTTATCTACCACTCTGGTCAAACTAATTTTCTTTTCTTATGTCCTTACTTCCATGTATTTAACTACATTTTCTCCGTACACCAACAATATTTATGATTCCTACCACCTGAATATTTCTCCAGTTTAAAAAATTTACAAAATCTAA
The DNA here is from genome assembly GCA_030737875.1 of Allium sativum. Lineage (NCBI taxonomy): Eukaryota > Viridiplantae > Streptophyta > Magnoliopsida > Asparagales > Amaryllidaceae > Allium > Allium sativum. Next base: position 161,422,241 of record CM060925.1, read on the forward strand.
AAATAAAATATTTTTATGGGAATTCATCATAACTAACTAATTGTACTATGAATTAAAATCTCAACTTTTATTATGCAAAATCTATAAGTCACTGTTCCATCTTACATCAATAAAGGTAATTACTTTTCTGAATTCTCAACTAAATACTTTCTCTATCAAAATTTGAATTTATTTTCATTTTTAATGTATATAGTTGATTTTTTATTTTTGATTTCTTAGTATGAGTAAATATTAAAGTGAAATATAAGGTTTGTTAAATTATAGCATAAGTTAATTATTCCTATTCAGTTAGGTGTTACTAATTTATTTCAGTGTATTATGCATTGGAATCTCAACTTTTATCATGAAAAATCTATGTGTATTATGTTCCATCTTAAATCGGTAAAGGTGATTTTTTTTCACACTAAATTCCCATTAAAATATTTTTCTCCATCCAAATTAAATTTGTTTTCAGTTTTCAATATATGTAATTAGTTTTTTAATTTGATTTTATTTAATAAGGTTCGAAATTAAAATGGTACAGAAAGTTCGTTAAATAATAATATAAGTGAGTTTTTCTTATTCACCAAACCAACTTTGTCAGTTTTTCTTAATTCTACCGAACCTTCAAAAACTTGTGTCCGTCTGAAGCCCAAGACAATACCCATTTTATCCTCCTTCGAACGAAATAATGACTTATGCATTAATTACGATGTCTATTGAAATCATGACTTAACACTAATAAACGAAATCATTCACAAGTTATTCATTTGTTCCCATATATCCCCTTTAATTATATGCTGCAAATGCATGTTTGTCAATAGTAACTAATGGACATTTATTAAAGCATTTAATGTTAAGTTACTAATTTGTAATTAATAATTGATTCATTTAAAATCAATCCCATTTATCCATTTGTCAATATCTAGTAAACTTATTCGAATTCCAATCTCATCTATTGCCTTATTTATTTATTGTTCCATTTTAAATTAAAAACATTAATTTCATTAATAACCTTTTAGGAATTTAATTCTCACAAATTGCATTAATTTACAATTACAATTTTCACAAAGAGATCCCTGCTTATGCAACTTGAGAACAAGGGATGAATTTAGATTTGACTACTGCAATTAAGCTATAAAATCAATTGGAATCAACATCAATTCAAATTAATTGTATTTTATTGTTTTGATTATCATTATAGAAACAAATATGTCGTAATTGATTTCCGTAATAATGTGTATAAAAAAGTTGCTTGATTCAAATTAAAATTCTTAATGGTTTTACAAATTAGGAAATATATTTATCATATAAAGCAATATTTCATCTACTCATATTACATTGACTTGATGCTCTTTTTATCAGGTTCATTTCCTTTATGCACAAAAGTAATTAACGAAAATATATATCATTTAAACATTATGCAAAAACCCTTTGTCATTTACAAATTGTCAAGCACTTCCAATAGCAAAATTTTCGACCGAGCCTTCCAATAGCATTGGACGGCTCCGTTATTTTACTTTTGACCGCTTTCGATGATCAACATGTGTAATTAACTAAATTAATTATTTTTTTGTAATTATTGATTATATAAGATTGAAATACATGTAAAATACAACTTTAATGCTTAAAGATGAAAATAAACCTTCTTTCCTAATTTATTTATTCTTCTTAATTAACCACATTAATTTTTGCCTAATTTATTTATTCTTCTTAATCAACTAATTTGTTAAATTTAACCTTCTTACTGTTGACTTGTGATCCCTATTAATTTATAATTCTTTTACCTTGTAGCTTTACAAAGTCGGTTTTCCTACCATTATGCGGTTATACTAGTTTAGGTACTATTAATTTGTTTTTTCTTTATTGAGCTAAGGATGAATCGATCATGATGGAAACTGATTAACTATGCATTTATCATTGTGAAAAAATGGTATGCTAATATTTGTATATTGACAATATACAACGAAATACGATTCCAAGGATGGTAGGTGATTTCGTAAAATGTGGTACGTTATACTTGAAATATGAAATTAAAAGTGTGATTATATTATATTTTTAGCAAAATAACAAATTTGAATTAAGTTGTTCCATTTCACATTTGGTAATTGAATAAAATATAATTTGTATGAAAATTCATACATGCAAATGCATACATTTCCTTTTAGTTATCATGTGAACACTAATTAACATTAATAATTTTTCCTTTAATTACCAATGAATGGTAATTATGTTTGTCTTTAATTATAATATTAATGATAATTAATGGAAATTATGTGCTTTTAATTATCGTATTAATGTAAATTAATTTACTTAAATATTTTCATAAATTAATTTGTTTGAACTGAAATCTTGATTCACTTTCATCGTCAACTATATACATTGGAAAATATATATTCATTCTCAATCTCAAGTGTGCCTACTTTTACATTTGTTAGTATATCAAATCATAGTATGAGTAACAATCTATAGATTGAACTAAAGTTCATATCATTTACTTATTTTTTTTTTAAATTATATTGATGCATAATGATTTTAATCTAATATACATAAATTGTACCATCTTCATCCTAATTTCCACAATAGTAAATTATATAGACTTTCAATTTAAACGTACCTTTATGTTTTGCTTTTTAACGTTTTTTTTTTTTCAAAATTCTTACTTCTCACTTTATCCAATCTTGAAACTACAAAAAAATATGCCAATTATTTTAACAATTATACATTTATCAGAGAACATGTGCAGTTAATTCAAAAGTATTTTTTTCTTCTTCTGGAAAGTGAACGAGATCGAGTTGCATTTGCGGGATTCCATGTATTTAATGAACTTACCCATTAGAGTTATAGCTACATGGCATGGTATTATTTCTTAGTGTAAAATTTTATATTATTGTTTCTTTATTGAATATTAGTCTATTAATGACTTTTGGTTATGCTTAAAAAAAATGAATATTCTCTTATTGTTTGGTATTTAATATTTAGGTATTAACTATAATTAAAATTTTCAAACTGGTGGATATTTTAACTACGATTAACAGAATTGATTCAAAAATTAGTGTTTCATCAACTATAATATGTTTGGTGTACTATAACATTAAATTCACAATGTTAATAATTACCTATTTAGTTTGAATTTGGATTTAAATTATTAAATACCTTTATTTTAATTTAATTTATTTCCTTTGTTATCTTACATGTTAAACGTAATCTAAATTTTGTTGGTAGTTATCTTTATACAATAAACCACGCAGGTTCTAGAAGAATTTTAACACAAGATCATCATGTTTTTAATCAGTTTTTTGTAATGCATTTGTGCTAGAGATTCTTCTTTCTAAAAATGCCTTAAAATTAATCTTTAAAATATTAGAAAACATGCTTATTTTTAAAAAAAATCTCTTAAAGAATAGGAATAACTTGGTAATTTTAATCTTCTATTTTATTATTTTAATTGCTAATAAATAACATGTGGTACATTTAATATTTTACACTACAAATTTTTTATATGAATTATTTGAGACTTTAACAAATTCTTTCTTACTGCAGAGAAATATTACAATACGAGCTTGCTATCTGTTCTTAATGAATTTCACTCACATTCATACTTTTGGTTAAAAAATATAAATGTAAACAAAAGAATATATAGATAGTGTAACGACCCGCATTTTTTCTGGTAATTATTTAATTTATTTTATTATTTAAAATATTTGGTTTGGATTTATTTTATCGAATTTAGTGGTTTCCTTTGGAATCTATTAATTAAATAAATAATAAAATAATATTTTAAATTTCCAAACCTGTCAGAAAATATTTTGTTGGCAATATAGGTGAACAGACAGTTTGAAATGGTCTAATAGTGGTTATATCGAAGTTATATAGGCGATTCTGTTTAGTTGACGATGCGTTGAATATATATAGTTTATAATTTAATTCTAAATCGAGCTGCAGCGGCGCGGCAGTTTGTAAGTTGGCATTTTGAACTTCAATTGGCTGTACAGGGCCCAAATTAAGTCGGAATTTTATGAAATAAGAAACATTGAAATCTGTTGAACTATATCTACCTAACAGAAGTGAAAAATCAAGATTTCCGCGTTATATATTGCGAGTTATGTCCAAATTAAATATTCAAGAAAGCAGCGGCGTAATCGTTTATCGACCGTAACGGTTTATTTGAAATAACTACATACCGGATTCGAATTTGGACAAGGTTCTTTTGAGACATAGTGTTAATTTAATTCTTAGAATTTTACTGTAATTTTTAATTAATTTAATATGCAACTTTTTATTTGGAGTATTTTGCACCCTTAAGCAGCGAATTTGGGTTTTCACAATATAAGTCAATCTACCGGTATTATTACATTTTCGGGATCGCGACACCTCGCTGATCACGACTGTATTTTTATTTCAGTCCGCAACGCTCATACAACCGTACATAGTGGTGTGGGTAACTTTATTTGAATGGTTAACTGGTCAAACGGACTTCAAATTCAACGAAACAAGTTTCATACGAAACCTTAAGAAGAGGTCTAGTGAAACGTTAAGGCCTCATATTTTTAGGATTTTTTCTGCAATTTTTAGGAATTAAAGCTCGGTGTTTTTCATCGATATTTTCTAAGGGATTTTCGCAAACGATGTCGGAATTCAACGAAACCTGTCCCATCGGGTCCGGAATGTATTTTTATGCTAGGATTAGCTTATTTTGTCAAAAACATAGATCGTATAAGATGTTTTTTTTGGCGAAAAACTCATGCGCAAGTTTGGAATAATAAAATAATATTAAAACTATACCATATCCTTTTATATATGACACGTCCTGTAGCTTTCTTGTTTCCTTGCGTCCAACTCACCATTTTCTTGCTCACCAAACCTTTCTTTCTTGCAAGCGTCTCAATCCTTGGTTTACTGTGCATTACTTGGCACCCAAACTATCTTACCTTGCGCCTCACGATTTGGAAAATCACGCCATAGGGAAACAGCTAGCCTACCCTATAGCTAAAACAAAGGCGTGGGTGCCAAGATTCACAAAACGTGATGGCCAAACAACCAAATTTCGTGGCAACCAAGCTTCCTTCGCTATAAATACATACGAACTCCACACAGCTAACAAAAACCCAACATCTCCCTTTAAGCACAAAGTACAAACTCCAGTTTCTTTTTTTTTCAGCAAACAAACATGCCGCCGAAGCTTCATGGCACACACAAAAAAAAAAAAAAAAAAAAAAAAAAAAGAAAGGGGAGGATTACGGACGCAGCTGGGAAAGTGGGAACGGGGAGGCAACATGTTTGTGAGGAGTACTTTTGCATGGGAAGCGATACCCTCTTGTCCGAAAATATATATATATATATAATATTCGGATGGACTAAATAAGAAGGAAGAGGGGGACATTAGAATTAGAAAGGAAGAAGTAGGGAGGAGAAGTGGTATTTGCTGGAAGAACTAAAGTTGGAGTAGATGATGACAACATGCGAGCTACAGGTGAAAATGCATGGAAGGGTGGCTTTACACGAAAAAAAAAAAAGAGTAGTAGAAGATGTTTTTGGTAAAATCTTGGGAATGGGAAACACGGTGCTGTTGCCTTTGCCTGGAGCCTTCGCATAACATTATACAAATGGAAGGAAATGCAAGGGTTAGTGATTTAAACGGTGATTAGTAATTTATTAGTTAATCAATTTATTAGGCGAGTAACCGTTAGTTTAATCAAAACTTATTCATATGATATCTTGTTCAAAACCGGATTCGCTGGTGTCACGGAGACGAACGCCACGCAGTCAAGTGATCGGTTGGATTCGAGGCTCACTGGAATTTCATATAATTTTAAACAGCATTTGGAATTATGTGAAATAACACACGGACCATCGATTGAAAATATACTGGTGAGTTAATTCTCACACTTTTCTGGACTACTATGATGTGATAAATCCATTTAAAAATAAATACTGGTTGATTGACTGCATTGGTTGCTTATGGTTGATTAGATGGTTGTTGATTTATCATTGCTGTTAAATTATTTATTTAAATGTGATAACCATCTGTGATGCAGAGAAGGACAGGTTGGAGGGATCCGACCGGATTCCTCAAAATAATTTGTGTGTTGTTTATTTTTATACTGGTTGCACATGAACTGTTTGAACCCCAATTGACATCAATACCTATTGACTGTTGATGGTTGAATTGATGTGACCGTTGATGTGATTTTTAATCAGTCGACAGTGGTTGGCAGTGAGGGTTTAAATCTATAGTTTTCAAAACATCGTTTTGCCATCAGGCGAACAAACTCAGTTTCAAGTTATAAAATTTATTTTATAACTGAATTAAATCTTTGGGGTTTATTTTATTTTATCTTTAATGAATAAGAAGTTTTACAAAAATATTTATAATTAGAATCATGTTTTACAAACATGATTATTTATAAGTTATACAATGAATTTTTACGCTGTTTACGAACAGAAAAGTAAGGAGCTAGTATATGAATCAGTAAACTAAATAAATGTTTATACAATAAGCAAAGTGATGTTTTTAAATAAATTAAAGTATTTATTTATGTTAATGGAAAAATGTTTATAATTTTCCTTATATGTTTATAATCAGTTTCAATAGAGATTTTTAATACTGCAGTCGAAGCTAACATACAGTTAGTGAAAAGAAATAATTGTTTTTACAAAACAATTAACCGATGTTTTAAATTAATTAAGTTATTTAATTAATTTAAGAAGATAAATTGAATAGAAGTCAGATAGCCACTTAACTGAGGGTTATGGTTGGCAGGAACCAACTGTTTATCCTGTTATTTATGAACTGCAGTCATTCGTGAACTGCAGTCAGGAACTAACCTACGGGTTAGTGAAATGAAATAATTGTTCTTATAATCAAATAACTGATGTTTTAAATTTATTAAGTTATTTAATAAATTTAAGGAAGAAATGATAACGTACATCAGTTAATGGTTAACTGATACGTACGGTTGGCGAAAATCAACCGTTTAAAGTTGGAATTTGACGATTGTGTCAATTTGTTTTAAATTAATCAAATCAAAGGGATTGACATTTAAAAGACTTGAAATTTCCTTTAAAATAAATATAAGTTATGGATAGATTAGAATGAAAAGGGATTTGAAATTATTTCAAATCGTATAAACAAGATTTGTAAATATGGGTGCAACCTAAGGCGTACATTCCAATCAGAGTTTTGCTCAATTTAGAAAAAGAAATTAATATGAAAAGTGGGTTTTCAAATGAAAGAAAATGGTTTATAAAACCAAGATAAATGGAAATGGGAATAACATATTGGATTATTGAGATGGTTTGACATTGGTTTTAAATTATAAGCTTTTATCTATCTTGAGATAAGAACGTTGTCGGTCAAGGTCTGAGAGGTAATGGGAATACCCCAACTTGAACGGCTCCGCTATTATCGAGAGATGATATTTGTTTGTAATGTATAGAGAAGTGATTATCGAGATGTTTTGCGATAAATGGAATTTATCATTTATTTAAAACAAACCTTTAAAAATAGATTAGCATCGAAAGGAATTGAATCTAATTCAAATCGTATAAACGAGTATGAAAAAGGGGTTTTACCCAAAACAAGGATTTTAAAACAAGCGTTCACCTGGGAACGAGATTAAGCGAAGTAGTTTAATCATGATAAGAAAGAGATTTTGGTAATTAAATATTTGTCGTTGATTAAATAAGGATATAACGATATGGAAATAATAAAGGAAAAGGGAAAGTGGATTTATTGAACTATAACCATGATTTCAAATCAAAGAGAAAGTAAAAAGGGCTTTTGAGGTAATTATATGATGTTAACGACCAAAGAGGAAATAAAAGCTGATTTATAAAATATGGCAATATTTCCAAACAAAGGAAATGAAAAAAAAGAGCTTGGTAAATATGTTGTTCTAAAGCGAGTAGCGAGTAATGTTTTCAAGTAACGAAACCCATAAGAGTTTTGTTAAGATTAAGTTATGAAGTCGATTATAAGAAATCGATAAATTGATTTTTATGAGATATTTCATATAAAGGACCTGAGCTGCCAGTTCACTGAGATACACTGTTATGATTTGATAGTTAAATCACCGACTATCAAAGTTTGGCCTTTTATCGATTGTTGGTACGGAAAGACCGGGATCGAATTTATATTCGAAAACCCTTCCGACCAGCAAATACGTAACGTCAAAGATATCAGAAGATGGTCGAGATGGAGCATTGAAGACCGTTGATCTTCATGAGCGGAAGAACTACTCGTTGGATTTCTAAAGGTCGCTCCCGAAGATATTTTGACTTGTGATTCTGTCGTGATTGAAATCTTCGGATTGCAAGGACTTCTCGCTACTGATCTATAGGGTGATACCTAGGATGCAGTAGGAGAGTGCCTTCGGTTCATCCTGATCCTGGATGACTTGTATGGATGGATGTCTGACAGAGTATTTCCAGAAAGGTCATGTACATTGATTTCTCCAGCCGTACCAAGAGTGGAAGCAGAGAAGGAAACTTCTTTAGCTGACACGTAATGTATTGTTGTAGACGTCAATTAAGTGATTTCGATGGATCTGACAATGTGGCATTCGAAGTGAATCGGATGTGATGATAAAACGTAGCCTCAAGCCTCATCAACCGAGAAATGACAAAAATCGGGCAGGCAGCATGGCTATGTGGGTCGCTCCCATTAGGATGTATAATCACCTATCTAGAGAAATTCCTTTTGCTTCTTGTATCTATCGATGCTGTCCCTTTTCGGGAGACGGTGGTTTGAGCCCAACCGTCGGTGATATACATTCGATACACTCAAGCGAAATGAGTGGTCGGTCATGTGTGGGCCGGGTTGCAAGACGTTCTTGTTGAACCCAGTGTATTCGCCTCTAGAGATACACGTTCGGAAGGTGGACCCATACCTTGTCAAGTTGGAATCCAATATCCAATAAGCGCCCGCGGTTTTGGTTTGTATACTATATATGGGGAGCGTGAGATGCAAGCGTTCCTCTAAATTGATATTTACTTGTATTTAGACACTATGATAATATCAGAAAAAGATATTGATTTCAAAAATGTTTTGGGTTATAGTAAGGTAAAAACCATCCGTGTTTATATGTGGGCTGGTCTTACTATTATCCTTTTATTTCAGGAAGGATTTTCAAAAGTTAAAAAAGTTGTGTGTGTTGTGAATTTATTACTGAAAGTATTCCAGACTGACCCGGTGTGTTTTTGTTTTAAATCAAATGTGCTCGGGTCAGACCAAGCATATTTACAGGTTAGGTTCCGCTACAAGTTTCAGAGTTGGAAGCAGGAGGGTTCACCACTAGTTATACAAAGTATTTCCGCTGTGATTGATGTATGTTTACTCTGATAAATGGTATGTATATATACAGTCTTCTTTTCAAAGAGATTTGTTATATTATATTTATTCGCTCCGCTGTGAGATTCTGATGTGTTCTTCTTCTTTCTTCTATTCTAAAATTTCTTTCTTCCTATTTCTCATCCTCTAACCTCTTTCTATTAACAGTTTGGGGTTCGATACTTGGATTTTTGACAAGTAATACGGGATTAAGTATTGTTGTTGAAAATTCGAGCGTCGAAATTTTCCCGGGCCGTTACAGTTGGTATCAGAGCTATTGGTTTAGTGATAACCTTGGCTCTGTGGCGTAACTCGATAGAGATGGGGTTAGTAATGCCCTAGATTGAGTTTGAGTGTATATATGAGAGCGCGTATTTGTAATTTCTTATAAAATTATTTTTTAATAGTTTTGCCCGGATTATATTTTTGTTATAAATATATTTTCTCAATCGATTATAAAATAGATTTGTTTGAATAACTTGAATAAGAATTCAAATTGGAATATTGAACTTAAATAAAGAAATTTCACTTGTGAAATCGAGTAAAGGATAATTAGATGGAATTAATCCAATGTAAATCAATGGATGTGAAAAACAAAGTAAAAGCAATGAGAAATATTAACCAAAATGGTTTGGGTGAATTAAATGCCTTGGTTGTTGTTTGATATTGGATGGAGTATATAGAAATTACCAACTGTTGGTTGAAACCAATCTGAACTGATCAAGTAAAGGAATTAAACCAAGATTAATTTGAATGGATGTTTAAAATAAATGGATTGCTAAGTCCATCAGAGTTGAATAAAGTGATGTGGTTATTTCCAATTGTTGGAATTGGATGATGTGGATGATATTTGGATCAAATTGACTTTGGTTTGAATACTAATGGATTTTATTGGAGTTGAGTACAGGTACAAAGTTAATCCAAGAAAAACTCTGGAGAAATTTGAATCTAGTTTGGTATGCTAATCGAGTAAGCAAACATATATATTGCTAATAGCGTAATAGCGCTCGCAAAAAGGTACGTCTACGCCAAATATAAGATTTTGCTTTTATTTGGGCTTTGAGTTGTTTTTTTGGATTTTTCCGACCCTGTTGGTCGATGTATACATATTTCTTGATCCTGCGATATTGCAGATGTCCCTCCGTACATGGGAGACTCTGCCGAAATTTTTCCAGAATTTAAAGTGTTAGAAATTTGTTGGAATTTTTGGGAAAATTTGTTATTTGAAATAATTTGGTTTTAAAAACCAGTTGGATTAGATTTGAAAATAAAAATGGAGTTTAATTAAATATATTTTCGAAAAGATAACGAGATTGCCACTTTCTTCTACCTTAGCAATTTCGAGGACGAAATTATTTTAAGGGGGAAGGAATGTAACGACCCGCATTTTTTCTGGTAATTATTTAATTTATTTTATTATTTAAAATATTTGGTTTGGATTTATTTTATCGAATTTAGTGGTTTCCTTTGGAATCTATTAATTAAATAAATAATAAAATAATATTTTAAATTTCCAAACCTGTCAGAAAATATTTTGTTGGCAATATAGGTGAACAGACAGTTTGAAATGGTCTAATAGTGGTTATATCGAAGTTATATAGGCGATTCTGTTTAGTTGACGATGCGTTGAATATATATAGTTTATAATTTAATTCTAAATCGAGCTGCAGCGGCGCGGCAGTTTGTAAGTTGGCATTTTGAACTTCAATTGGCTGTACAGGGCCCAAATTAAGTCGGAATTTTATGAAATAAGAAACATTGAAATCTGTTGAACTATATCTACCTAACAGAAGTGAAAAATCAAGATTTCCGCGTTATATATTGCGAGTTATGTCCAAATTAAATATTCAAGAAAGCAGCGGCGTAATCGTTTATCGACCGTAACGGTTTATTTGAAATAACTACATACCGGATTCGAATTTGGACAAGGTTCTTTTGAGACATAGTGTTAATTTAATTTTTAGAATTTTACTGTAATTTTTAATTAATTTAATATGCAACTTTTTATTTGGAGTATTTTGCACCCTTAAGCAGCGAATTTGGGTTTTCACAATATAAGTCAATCTACCGGTATTATTACATTTTCGGGATCGCGACACCTCGCTGATCACGACTGTATTTTTATTTCAGTCCGCAACGCTCATACAACCGTACATAGTGGTGTGGGTAACTTTATTTGAATGGTTAACTGGTCAAACGGACTTCAAATTCAACGAAACAAGTTTCATACGAAACCTTAAGAAGAGGTCTAGTGAAACGTTAAGGCCTCATATTTTTAGGATTTTTTCTGAAATTTTTAGGAATTAAAGCTCGGTGTTTTTCATCGATATTTTCTAAGGGATTTTCGCAAACGGTGTCGGAATTCAACGAAACCTGTCCCATCGGGTCCGGAATGTATTTTTATGCTAGGATTAGCTTATTTTGTCAAAAACATAGATCGTATAAGATGTTTTTTTTGGCGAAAAACTCATGCGCAAGTTTGGAATAATAAAATAATATTAAAACTATACCATATCCTTTTATATATGACACGTCCTGTAGCTTTCTTGTTTCCTTGCGTCCAACTCACCATTTTCTTGCTCACCAAACCTTTCTTTCTTGCAAGCGTCTCAATCCTTGGTTTACTGTGCATTACTTGGCACCCAAACTATCTTACCTTGCGCCTCACGATTTGGAAAATCACGCCATAGGGAAACAGCTAGCCTACCCTATAGCTAAAACAAAGGCGTGGGTGCCAAGCTTCACAAAACGTGATGGCCAAACAACCAAATTTCGTGGCAACCAAGCTTCCTTCGCTATAAATACATACGAACTCCACACAGCTAACAAAAACCCAACATCTCCCTTTAAGCACAAAGTACAAACTCCAGTTTCTTTTTTTTTCAGCAAACAAACATGCCGCCGAAGCTTCATGGCACACACAAAAAAAAAAAAAAAAAAAAAAAAAGAAAGGGGAGGATTACGGACGCAGCTGGGAAAGTGGGAACGGGGAGGCAACATGTTTGTGAGGAGTACTTTTGCATGGGAAGCGATACCCTCTTGTCCGAAAATATATATATATATATATATAATATTCGGATGGACTAAATAAGAAGGAAGAGGGGGACATTAGAATTAGAAAGGAAGAAGTAGGGAGGAGAAGTGGTATTTGCTGGAAGAACTAAAGTTGGAGTAGATGATGACAACATGCGAGCTACAGGTGAAAATGCATGGAAGGGTGGCTTTACACGAAAAAAAAAAAAGAGTAGTAGAAGATGTTTTTGGTAAAATCTTGGGAATGGGAAACACGGTGCTGTTGCCTTTGCCTGGAGCCTTCGCATAACATTATACAAATGGAAGGAAATGCAAGGGTTAGTGATTTAAACGGTGATTAGTAATTTATTAGTTAATCAATTTATTAGGCGAGTAACCGTTAGTTTAATCAAAACTTATTCATATGATATCTTGTTCAAAACCGGATTCGCTGGTGTCACGGAGACGAACGCCACGCAGTCAAGTGATCGGTTGGATTCGAGGCTCACTGGAATTTCATATAATTTTAAACAGCATTTGGAATTATGTGAAATAACACACGGACCATCGATTGAAAATATACTGGTGAGTTAATTCTCACACTTTTCTGGACTACTATGATGTGATAAATCCATTTAAAAATAAATACTGGTTGATTGACTGCATTGGTTGCTTATGGTTGATTAGATGGTTGTTGATTTATCATTGCTGTTAAATTATTTATTTAAATGTGATAACCATCTGTGATGCAGAGAAGGACAGGTTGGAGGGATCCGACCGGATTCCTCAAAATAATTTGTGTGTTGTTTATTTTTATACTGGTTGCACATGAACTGTTTGAACCCCAATTGACATCAATACCTATTGACTGTTGATGGTTGAATTGATGTGACCGTTGATGTGATTTTTAATCAGTCGACAGTGGTTGGCAGTGAGGGTTTAAATCTATAGTTTTCAAAACATCGTTTTGCCATCAGGCGAACAAACTCAGTTTCAAGTTATAAAATTTATTTTATAACTGAATTAAATCTTTGGGGTTTATTTTATTTTATCTTTAATGAATAAGAAGTTTTACAAAAATATTTATAATTAGAATCATGTTTTACAAACATGATTATTTATAAGTTATACAATGAATTTTTACGCTGTTTACGAACAGAAAAGTAAGGAGCTAGTATATGAATCAGTAAACTAAATAAATGTTTATACAATAAGCAAAGTGATGTTTTTAAATAAATTAAAGTATTTATTTATGTTAATGGAAAAATGTTTATAATTTTCCTTATATGTTTATAATCAGTTTCAATAGAGATTTTTAATACTGCAGTCGAAGCTAACATACAGTTAGTGAAAAGAAATAATTGTTTTTACAAAACAATTAACCGATGTTTTAAATTAATTAAGTTATTTAATTAATTTAAGAAGAGAAATTGAATAGAAGTCAGATAGCCACTTAACTGAGGGTTATGGTTGGCAGGAACCAACTGTTTATCCTGTTATTTATGAACTGCAGTCATTCGTGAACTGCAGTCAGGAACTAACCTACGGGTTAGTGAAATGAAATAATTGTTCTTATAATCAAATAACTGATGTTTTAAATTTATTAAGTTATTTAATAAATTTAAGGAAGAAATGATAACGTACATCAGTTAATGGTTAACTGATACGTACGGTTGGCGAAAATCAACCGTTTAAAGTTGGAATTTGACGATTGTGTCAATTTGTTTTAAATTAATCAAATCAAAGGGATTGACATTTAAAAGACTTGAAATTTCCTTTAAAATAAATATAAGTTATGGATAGATTAGAATGAAAAGGGATTTGAAATTATTTCAAATCGTATAAACAAGATTTGTAAATATGGGTGCAACCTAAGGCGTACATTCCAATCAGAGTTTTGCTCAATTTAGAAAAAGAAATTAATATGAAAAGTGGGTTTTCAAATGAAAGAAAATGGTTTATAAAACCAAGATAAATGGAAATGGGAATAACATATTGGATTATTGAGATGGTTTGACATTGGTTTTAAATTATAAGCTTTTATCTATCTTGAGATAAGAACGTTGTCGGTCAAGGTCTGAGAGGTAATGGGAATACCCCAACTTGAACGGCTCCGCTATTATCGAGAGATGATATTTGTTTGTAATGTATAGAGAAGTGATTATCGAGATGTTTTGCGATAAATGGAATTTATCATTTATTTAAAACAAACCTTTAAAAATAGATTAGCATCGAAAGGAATTGAATCTAATTCAAATCGTATAAACGAGTATGAAAAAGGGGTTTTACCCAAAACAAGGATTTTAAAACAAGCGTTCACCTGGGAACGAGATTAAGCGAAGTAGTTTAATCATGATAAGAAAGAGATTTTGGTAATTAAATATTTGTCGTTGATTAAATAAGGATATAACGATATGGAAATAATAAAGGAAAAGGGAAAGTGGATTTATTGAACTATAACCATGATTTCAAATCAAAGAGAAAGTAAAAAGGGCTTTTGAGGTAATTATATGATGTTAACGACCAAAGAGGAAATAAAAGCTGATTTATAAAATATGGCAATATTTCCAAACAAAGGAAATGAAAAAAAAGAGCTTGGTAAATATGTTGTTCTAAAGCGAGTAGCGAGTAATGTTTTCAAGTAACGAAACCCATAAGAGTTTTGTTAAGATTAAGTTATGAAGTCGATTATAAGAAATCGATAAATTGATTTTTATGAGATATTTCATATAAAGGACCTGAGCTGCCAGTTCACTGAGATACACTGTTATGATTTGATAGTTAAATCACCGACTATCAAAGTTTGGCCTTTTATCGATTGTTGGTACGGAAAGACCGGGATCGAATTTATATTCGAAAACCCTTCCGACCAGCAAATACGTAACGTCAAAGATATCAGAAGATGGTCGAGATGGAGCATTGAAGACCGTTGATCTTCATGAGCGGAAGAACTACTCGTTGGATTTCTAAAGGTCGCTCCCGAAGATATTTTGACTTGTGATTCTGTCGTGATTGAAATCTTCGGATTGCAAGGACTTCTCGCTACTGATCTATAGGGTGATACCTAGGATGCAGTAGGAGAGTGCCTTCGGTTCATCCTGATCCTGGATGACTTGTATGGATGGATGTCTGACAGAGTATTTCCAGAAAGGTCATGTACATTGATTTCTCCAGCCGTACCAAGAGTGGAAGCAGAGAAGGAAACTTCTTTAGCTGACACGTAATGTATTGTTGTAGACGTCAATTAAGTGATTTCGATGGATCTGACAATGTGGCATTCGAAGTGAATCGGATGTGATGATAAAACGTAGCCTCAAGCCTCATCAACCGGGAAATGACAAAAATCGGGCAGGCAGCATGGCTATGTGGGTCGCTCCCATTAGGATGTATAATCACCTATCTAGAGAAATTCCTTTTGCTTCTTGTATCTATCGATGCTGTCCCTTTTCGGGAGACGGTGGTTTGAGCCCAACCGTCGGTGATATACATTCGATACACTCAAGCGAAATGAGTGGTCGGTCATGTGTGGGCCGGGTTGCAAGACGTTCTTGTTGAACCCAGTGTATTCGCCTCTAGAGATACACGTTCGGAAGGTGGACCCATACCTTGTCAAGTTGGAATCCAATATCCAATAAGCGCCCGCGGTTTTGGTTTGTATACTATATATGGGGAGCGTGAGATGCAAGCGTTCCTCTAAATTGATATTTACTTGTATTTAGACACTATGATAATATCAGAAAAAGATATTGATTTCAAAAATGTTTTGGGTTATAGTAAGGTAAAAACCATCCGTGTTTATATGTGGGCTGGTCTTACTATTATCCTTTTATTTCAGGAAGGATTTTC
The DNA here is from genome assembly GCA_030737875.1 of Allium sativum. NCBI lineage: Eukaryota > Viridiplantae > Streptophyta > Magnoliopsida > Asparagales > Amaryllidaceae > Allium > Allium sativum. The sequence continues at coordinate 161,438,409 of CM060925.1, forward strand.
AAAAGTTAAAAAAGTTGTGTGTGTTGTGAATTTATTACTGAAAGTATTCCAGACTGACCCGGTGTGTTTTTGTTTTAAATCAAATGTGCTCGGGTCAGACCAAGCATATTTACAGGTTAGGTTCCGCTACAAGTTTCAGAGTTGGAAGCAGGAGGGTTCACCACTAGTTATACAAAGTATTTCCGCTGTGATTGATGTATGTTTACTCTGATAAATGGTATGTATATATACAGTCTTCTTTTCAAAGAGATTTGTTATATTATATTTATTCGCTCCGCTGTGAGATTCTGATGTGTTCTTCTTCTTTCTTCTATTCTAAAATTTCTTTCTTCCTATTTCTCATCCTCTAACCTCTTTCTATTAACAGTTTGGGGTTCGATACTTGGATTTTTGACAAGTAATACGGGATTAAGTATTGTTGTTGAAAATTCGAGCGTCGAAATTTTCCCGGGCCGTTACAGATAGATTTCTTCTATAAGCAAACAAAATATTCTCAAAGTAATATTTGTTTATGTTTCTATAAGAAGCATTATAAAATTTAGAATTAATTATGGTTGAAATGAACGTTATTATCTTACGTAAATGATAAATATGATTATAATTTTTTTTCAAGGTGGCCAGGCTGATCTTCATACACTGAATAATGTAGGTATGGACAATTTAGTAAACTTATAAAGAATTTGTGCTAGAGATTCTTCTTTCTCAAAGTGCAATAGTGTCAATTGATCCTTAAATACTCAAAAATATGCTTAGTTTTAAAAGTTAAAATTTTGTTAAAAGGTACACACAACTTTGTAAATTTAGGTTTTTCTTTTATTTTTTATTGTCAATAAATAACATTGTAGTTGTTTTAGATTTTACTCTACAAAGTTTTCAGATGGATCTTTGACACTTTAACGAATTCTTTTTTACTATAGAGAAATATTATAGTAGGAACTTGAAATCCTATCTTAATCAATTTTATCCATACTCATACTTTTGATTAAAAAACTATAAAATAAATTTAAAATATTTTGATAATTTTCTTCTATAATCAATAGAAGTAATGTTACAGTAATATTTGTATATGCTTCTAAAGGCAACATTATAATTTTTGTAATCTTTTGTGTTGAAATGAAACATAACATATCTTACATAAATGATGAACATAATTACAATTTTTGTCTTACATTTGAAATGAAATGATTGGGTTATACTTACTATATATAGGCACACCCCCTCACACATACATACATACATATATATATACACACACACACACACACGTTTATATTTATAAATATAAAGTATTACAACCAGACATGCTGATGTTGACTTAGTACTCCAAACAAAATTCATATCTATTGTCCAAATGGGTCTTCACGGAAAAAATGTAATCGAAATTTGGAAACACATACGAAGTGCAGTATAAATTTCAATGGTGGTTACCTACACAAAAAATACAAGGTATGCGGGATGAATTAATAATTAAGAGTTAAATTAGAATCATAGTATCTTTAAAATGTAGAGTTAGGTACTTAGTGATTCCCAATTGTTAAGAGAAGAAAATATAGGACATATATTTTTTTTTTGAAAATTATTTTTAAAATTTTATAAGAAAATAATTAAGATTTTTTATGGATAAAATCAGAGTTGAAGTTTTAACCTTTTGTTATATGAAAAGACTTATTTACTAGTAAAGGATACTTTTTTTTGTAGATTTTGATTCATAATAAAATAAACTAACTTTGGCTGCTTCATAAAATTTTCAAAATCATTATTTTTCTACATATCACTGATGCTTTTGTTTTATTGTTTGTATCTTCTAGCATAAACAAATGTGTATATTACAAAATACTTTTTCTTATTGTAAAATATAAACATCCACGATTAATTTACTCTACCAATAATAGGGTATTTTCATAAGCATGTTTTCTGTTATGTTTTGTTTTTGCTCATTTGATTTAAATTTATTTTCAATTTATAGTCATATAATTTATTAATGGTTACCTAGAAATATATTTTTGGTAGCGTTGTTAGTTATCTTTAAGTTATGCTTTTGTCATATTGTCTTTGCAATTAGCTTTGGTTGAACAATTGAAGTAAAGAGTAACATTATTCGATTATTCCAAAATATTATTTACGTAACGCATATATTACATATATTTCTCATGCCATATTATTCTATGGATATTAAAAATATGATGTTTCAATGTTGTTATAATATTTTTCCCAAATTTAATTAGTATTTTATATTTTCAAAATGTTAAGCCAATGTTCGATTGTTATTTAACTAAAGTAAACTTAAAAATTATCTCGCTTCAAGCCAAAAATTTCTATTTTATATTTTGGAATACTGTGATCAAACTACAACATGTACATATCTAAATTTATAAGTTAAATATAGGATAAGCTTACATAATACTTTGATGCTTACACTAGAAAATTAATAAATATGCATCTTTAGTAGTTTAATGATTAAGAACAACTGACAGCTTATGTTACTTATTATTGACCAACTTTTTGGCAAAGCAGTCACACGTCAAGATTATGCTTAACGACGCGCTCGAGTCTCACGAACGTCGTCAAAAACACAAAGCGATTTGGTTGAAATCGCGACATGATTGGAAAAGGTTGGAAATATCGTTAATTCTTGAAATCATCGTTACTAGATTGGAAAAGTCGTCAAAAAACTTGGAAAATCTAGCATGGTGAGAATACATGATTGACTCTTTGTTTCAATCATCTCAAAATCCTTGAGCATGTCAGTATGATCACATAGCAAAACTCGTTGAAGGAAAATATTTTGATTCTGGTAAATTCTGATTTCGTGCACTAAAAAATAACTAATCGGCATGACATGATCACTGAAAATAACTTGCGCAACTCATTGGCTCGAGATTTGGCACTTGGCAAATTCATGGATTTGGCAAAATAACGTGGTTGGCATGGGAAAAGCACCTTGAATCATGAGTGCACATAAGGTAGATTAGGGGGAAAAATCGGATCGTGGCATAGGCTTGGCATTTGGCAAATTTCGCATCTTGGGGTACGATGAGAAATCTCGTGATTGACCCGGGAGGCGAAGCCAAATGGCCGTGTGTGCATCGGTGGATCACAATGAAATTTTGGGGATATGACATGGTTGGAGGTGGATGCGAAATTGGCTCTGGAAGTGGGATGCGAATTCCCCTAATCGTATCGGCGCAAATACGATTTTTCCCATGCACAACTCGAAGGATATAGTGTAAAATCCTGGCTCAAGCATGTGACGACCACCCATAACCCCTGCACCATTCAAGAGGAATAATGCGTTGAAAAATATCATGGCAGCTATGGATGATCATCAAGGTAGGTAAATACCATCAGAACTTGTCGTAAACTCACAGCGCAAGGATAAAGTATAATAGAACATGTACAACAGGTAGTGATAGTGAAGCGGAATAACACTAAACTTTCATGACAACTAGAAAGTAATTCCCATACATGTGGATAACAACAACAGTGTTTATACAATTTGCCTCACTACAGCACTCAGAGAAATAGCAAACAGCAGAAATCCAAATACTATATAGTAATAAAACTGGTACGTAAGCCTCTAACTCGCCACCGATCAGCAACACCGTCTCATCAAGCTATCACTTGTCACCTGCTACTTAGTCTGCCTATCCAATCAATCGGATGAACACATCAAGGTAATAAGACGGAAACATAAAACCTTGAGTCAGACAACATTCTTAGTGAGCGATAAAACAACTAACAACTTCATCAATAAAGTATATGAGAGTAGGTAAATAAACGAACTAATCTACCCAGCTCCATAGGAAAACTCACAACTGTCTTCCCCACACCAGATAGTGATAGCCTCTATGATCCAAAACATCCAAAGGAATAACAATTTAGCCATGACAATCAGAAAATCATTCATACATAGCAATAGCAACTCAACCATCATCACAACAAGTATTCAAACGTCCATGACTGACTCTGGCTATCACCACAAATCTTGCTTTGAAACCGCCGTTAATCGTATGACCAGCCGAAAAATTTGTCGTCCGTTAAGGGCTAATAGTGAACCCCGGTTCTACCTAAAGCCCCACACACTGTACGACGAAATGTGTCTAGGCTATACAATCGAAACCCAGGGTACTCGAACATACGATGAAATCGTGTAATCCCTGCTTTGAGCCCACTAGAATCTATGACAACGATAATCTCTTGACCTCCAATATCTCTAGTTGTCATTAACGGCGACTACCCCACCATTATCACCAAACTCAGATCACCTTTGAGTTAGTTTCACCCATTGCACTACGACTAGTAACGTACACCTCACTTCGATATTCCCCCATTGAATTCATCTTGAAGTTATCATCACTCTTGAACCAAAGAAAACGTCAATCATAAGGTCTGAAACAATCCATAGCATCACACTAATTTGCTGAGGAAAACCAACCACAACATTTTGGCCATCCACCATAGCGTTTAAAAGCGCTGCTAAAAGTTCATCGTGACTGACCAGGATACGTTCGACTGACCATCCCCGAACAATCGACCAACTCCGAGCGACCGACCAACCTCCACCTCAATTTACCCAGCTTTACATCTGTATGATCGACCGACCCATACAACTAGGAGCGATCGACCCAGCCTGCTTCATCATTCCAACTTCATGACCGCTCGACGAGGCAAGGACCAACCGACCAACATTCTTATGCACGACCGACCCAAACCACCTGGGTACGACCGACCCTTCTCATCTAGCCTCTTATCCAAGACCTTCACCTCTTGATATCCAGAACGACCCCAATACTCAGGAACGACTGACCCTTTCATCTAGGACCGACCGACCCGTCCACTTGCCCTTCAAAACAAAAACTCCAAACCATATTCCCTAACCTGCTCGACTGACCAGGTCTGACTTGCTCCCCAAGACAGTACCCTTCGACTGACCAGAACCTGACTTGTTCTCCAAGACATGCGCGCCCAGAGTGCGCGACCGATCACCAGTGCGACCCAAAACCTACAATCTCTAATTCGAGCCCAATCTCGACCAAAACTTCTCAACTTCTCTAATAGACCAAATCGACAAAACATGCTCAATCAATTCCCCAATTACAATCATAAACATGTTATAAGATTGCTAACAACATGAATATGACGATTATCACTAAATGATGCAAATTTCATCGAAACCATTAAAATGAACATAAATGTTGGATTTAACTTGCCTAATCATGAAATAACATAGAATTTACCGGTTTAAAACTTGCTAAATTGGATCATAAGGTGATTCATATGAAAATGGACTTAACAAGATGTAGATCTATGGTAAAACACTTAAATTAGATGAAAACATGATCAAACATTCATATACTTCATTGAATCCAATTGAGAGATGCAAATCACTCACCGATTATCCAAAATAAGCTAAAATCAATGTAATAAGATTTCGGACAGCAAGCACTTCGCACCAAACCCCTTGATCCGATGAATTTTTGCTTCAATTGATGTGATCTAACCTCCAATGGTGTAGATCTATGATTTCCCTCCTTAGATTTTGATTTTCAATGGTGGAAAGGTGTTAGAGGAAGGAGGAGCACAAGGCCACCAAATGAGAGAATGGGGAAGTAAACTATTTCCCATACCTCCCACCCCCTAATTTATAGTATTCCACCAATCCCCTAATGGGCATCTCCAAATCAGCCCATTAGGCTCCAAAACCTGAATAGCAAACTGAAAAACATTAAAATAGCGACTCGTCCTAAACCACTGAGCCAAATCCTTAATGTAACCACTCCACAGAAAGGCAATCATGATTTCCTTTCCAATGGCACAGGTCTCACCACCTAATTCGACCTGAGTCAAAAGTTATGCCCTGTATAAGACTGACAGTGACAAAATGGTCTCAAACAAAATTGGTAAAAATTATGGACATGTCTCACATTCCCACAAGAAACATATTAAAATATGAGAATGATCCAACCCTCGGGGAATAAAATAAAAATATTTTATGATCTTCTGATATGTAAAATGCGGGCTGTACATTCTCCCCCCTTAAAAATTTCACCCTCGAAATTCCAAGCAAACATAATCAACCACAACAATTCTACATGTCTATCATCCATGAGAAGCCAATTCTATCATCCAAACTATCAACAATCAATTCATGCATCCATAGCCTTATCCTAGCACGTGGAAATTCTATCAAAACCTTGACAAGATACACCAATATAACATTGGTACGATATCGAAGGATCCTACCGACGAAGAGTTCTGGTTGAGTTGCCCTCTTGTACTCTTCTGTCTCCCACGAACAATCATCACCATTTTACTCCATTGTACCTTGACCAGCTTAACTGTCTTCCTTCTAAGCTATTTCGTGTCATTTCTGTAATGACCTGCATTCTACGCATTGGGGGATCATAGAATATTTATTTCATTCTCATACGAAGTTGTATGGTCGTGTAACTTTGGGGAACGACTATTGGGGTCATTTCCCATGTTCACAATTTTTAAATGGTCGTTTCACCTCTAGCAAATCTTGTTTCGCCTATAACTTTTGAATGGTAAGGAGTTTTGATCTGAAACCATTCCATTGGATTCGAATGATGGTTCACCTTTCCGTAGAGTGGTCACATTAATCAAACAGACTTACCGTTTGGGTGATATGACTGAAATAAGGTTTGAAAGATGAAAAAACAGCATAATTGGGCTTAATGGGGTGATTAGCGACTAGGCCCATAACCCATTTCAGGATTAGGCTTATGGGAGGGCTGAAATGAGTTGGAGAACCAGCTCCATTAAATTTTCCAACTACTATAAACATTTCTTGAACCATAGTAATGGCATCCACCTTCCAAATCTCATTCTAATCTCTTCCTAATCGCTTTTTACTCAATAATTAACCAAATCTACACCAAATCAAGTCAAATTAGCATCAAATTAGAGTTGGATATGCTGCAATACACAGAGATTCGTGCCATAACAGTAAAGTTTCAAATCTAAGATTTCATTTGTGGCTAAGGTAAGTGATTTTCATGTTTATTCACTAATTAAGGCTAATTACGGGAGACTAGTGATAATTAGTGAAATTATACATTATAAAAATCTGGAAAAATATGTAGAAATTCTAAAATATTATTTTATGTCATTGGTGAAAATTTGGTTTAGTTTGCATTAAGTTTGCTAATCATATAGTTAAAACACAGTTAAGGGGATTAAGGGGAAAATCAAGCTTTTGGGTATGTTTGGTCTAAAATATTCCATGTGATTGATGTTTTAATGTTTTTGATTGATTCCATATGTTGTTATTGTTGTTTGATATGTTTTGTGATGTCATAGGAAGGTTAGAATGGTTGAAACGCTGTCGTTTGGCGAAATTAGCTCATAAGAAAAACTGCAGAAATTCGGTTTCTAAAGGGGGTAGTGGTCACAAACCGCCACCAGGGTCACGAACCACCACCAGGGGAGGATCACGAACCGTCACCTAGAGAGGGTCATGAACCGCCACTAGGAAAGGGTCACGAACCGACCAGAGGGAGCACCATGAAGCAGAGGGGTGACCAGGGGATCACGATCCCTAGGGCGGTGACCCCTAGGAGGCGACAATCCCTAGAGGGGTGACCCCTAGGAAAGGGGCGATCCCTAGGGGTGCGACCCCAAGGATGGAGCGATCCTAGGGGGCGAGCGCTAGGATGGCGAGCCGGTCAATGAGGGTGAGATCCGATCCAAATTCTAAAGGATAGCCTAACAGCTTTTCTATGGGACGTGTGCAAAAGAGTTACCGATATCTACAGGTTTGGTTTACAAATGAGAGAGGAGGCATGTAGACGAACCATAGCCAGAGGATGTATGGACTGGTTGGCCCATATCGTAGAGCCAGAGGATGCATGGACTAGGAAGGGTTATTGGCTATAGACCAGAAGGACATGGTCATGGCAATTAGTTATACGAAGTCTAGAAGGGCATGGACCCATCATGGCCCCAATGGGTTTGGTGATCAAAGCAGTGGATATCGTATGCTTTACGCACTGAGCGAGAGATGTGAGGATGATTGCTATGTTTGATGTTTGCAATCACCATGACACGCACACTCCTATTTTACACTCTATGTTAGTGTTTACCTTAGAGTAATGTATTGTGCTAACTCTTTGGTTGTAGGTCCAGGTTCAGGTATGATTATTTATACCTGTTATTGCTTTATTTTATTTCTATCGCTCATACCAGACTTTCGTCTGACCCAGAGTTTTATGTCTCTTCTGTTGTATATGACGTAGTCGTATACACTATTATATGATTTTTGTTTGATGATAACAACAAAATAAATATATATTATAAATGTGTTTGATATCGTACTGTTAATATACATCACAGACAAAAATATAATATTTATATTTAAACAGAATACTACTATACACAAATTTAAATATTCAAACAGTATTTTATTTAAATATGATATGTTATTTCAACTTTTCAAACAGTACACTCCACTATTTGTACATATCACTGATATGCATTTCATATATACTTTGACACTGTTACATCATTCACTTTGTTTACATTTCAGACATACATTTTTCCCATAAACTGACACATATACTTTTCTCTATCATCTTCGGTCTTTTATCCTTTGTCTTGTATCTTCAGTCGTCTATCTTCACCATCAGTCCAGTCTTCATACCTGTCATATACAAGAACACACACACAGTACACCGCAATAGAATTTAAGCTGAATACATGTGTATATAAATTTTATTTTTAAATTTTATTTGCCTCAGATTTCTGGTGTGTTTCTCATCATTTTTCATGACTTGATCTGATTCATCTGTGTCTAGCAGACAGTTTGTATATGTACAGGGACAGGAAATTTTCTGAATGGCTGCATATACACACGTGTATATATTTATACACATGTGCACTGCCACGCCAATTCAGTGTGCAACTGGGGAGTAGCCACGTGGACCTTCTCAACTCAGTGCACATGAAAACAAAGTCAACACACCTCAAAGCAAAAATTCAAATGCCAAGCAACCAATACAAGTATATTTTCTGAAATGACAAGCAAGAGTCAAGACAGTTCAAGTGCAAAAGTGGTCGAGTCTCATTGTTCAAGTGTCGAGCCAAGGTCCAAAACAATGCAGCATGGTCATGGAGTTCAGCAAGTATAGTAAAGGCAATTTCAAGACAAACTAGCAAGCATGGTGGAACAAGAAGTGCACAATGATCAAGTTCTTTTCAAAAAGATAGCAACTCAAAGATGTACAAGTGCCAACACAAAGCATGGACTAATGAAAACGAAATGGACAGCATAATGTCTACAAGCAGCCAAGATGTTCATGGAGCAAATTTAGTTAACATGTATAATGCATGAGGTGGCATAACAATACACAATAGAGCAATGTCAAGCAAGAAATTCATGGTGGAACTCAATACAGTTCAAATGGTCGAGACAGTGTAAAATTGGGTGCAACCAAGTCAAGTGGTTAGCACAACATCAATGCAGGCTAAAGTACAGCATGGTCGAGACAGCAAAAGCAAGTTCAAGGGTGCCAAAGTGATCAACTCAGCACAAATAAACCATATAGCATATGTAGGTCAGAGAAGTCAAAGACAACAGCATGAATACATGGTGATACAGCAGCTAAATAATTGTTCATGGCAGAGTCTAAGTGGCCACATGTTTAAACAATTCAACTATGTACATGGCTATGGCACAAATGATCAATGGTGAAAGTAACTACAATATAGTGATGGAGCAAGTCAAAGTTCACACAGCAATAGCATTTCAGGGACATTAATGGTTCAGCAAACACTCAACAAACAATCAACATGAAACATGATCGAGCCATTTATGTTCATATCAAAAATGTTCACTGTCAACATTGGAAGATGCAACAGCATTTCAGCATACATGATGGAGAAAATCATTTCAGCAAATGTTCAGGAATGGAGCAGCTTTAAGTACATGAAACATGAATGGAGTGGTGAACAATTGCATGGTTCAACGACTTTTATGATGAACAAGCATAGGTGGTGCAGACAGCATAAAAATGCATAAACTTTTTGGAAAATAAATTATTTTTGGGCAAGCATCATTTCTTTGTGATTCGACAAATTTTATTTGGCAAGTGTGAAATGTGGCAAGAATCAAGTCCAGAAAATCAGTGCTCAAAATGAAAAAGTATTTTCAGGTTTGTGAAGTGTCATGTTTGGCAAGAAGTAACAAACTGGTTTATGCCTTTGATCATCCATTCACAGTAAGGTAAATCAAGGCCAAGAGGTATATCTGGAAAGAACTTTTCAATTATCTCAAAGACTGTTTTTGGAAAGAAATAATATTTAAAAATAGAAATCTTTCCTTAAATTTCACTATGAATTCATTCTCTTTATTGAATTCGATTCACTGAAATTACTCAAGATTTTTTCTGGCAAGTGTTTAATCGGGTTAAAGAGTTCAGGAAATTTTTAATCTCAAATTTGTTTCCTGAAATTAATCTATTATCCGAGACAATGTTTCTATCATGCAATTCAAATAAAGAAACAAAAAGAAGCTTTCACACAAGTTTTTATTTTCTACAATTTTGATGACGTGATTCTGGAAACAAGTCTTTCTGTCTTCAAAAGTTTCCAGGAATGCAAATTTCTTTCTTAAAGACTAGAAGATCAATCAGAAAGTTCATTGCCGGAATTCAAGGCCAGGATCATTTCAATCAAAGCCGAAGTTTTTCAGTTTAATCAAGGCAAACCAAAAGAGGAAAGGAACAAAAAATCATTCATGCAAATAAATCAAAGCAGAAAAAGGAACAACGCAAAATCAGAGGAAGTGATTCTTCGAAATCAGAGTAATTAGGAATTTTGTAATCCTATTTAACACAACCAATTCATCATAGGCATGTGAGATTTTTCTTTGAAACCGAAAAACAATTCAATCAAGATCGAAACCCACAAAAATCAATTCAATCATTTTCAAAGCAGTAATCGATTAAATCAGAAGCTACTCACTTGTCTTTCGATTAAGAGAAAGCCAAAATCAGAGAAGTGCATCAATCGACCAGCATCAACGACGTGAAGCAACAGCAATCTACCATCAGCGAATAAAGTTCCAGATTTTTCAAGAAATCGATCTGATTTGGGGCAAAGGAGGAAACCCTAGAATTAATCAGCCGCCATTTTTTTTTAGAGGACAAAGCAATCGGGCAAAAACAAATGAAGTAGGCCGGCCATAATTTACAAAGGGGATGACCCTTATATTTTTAAATCCTAGGGTTTAATTTGTTTTTTTTATTTTGTATTGTGTTGTGTTTTATGTTTTGTAAACCAAATTCAAACAGTGTCTAGATCTGTAAAGTCTAGGATATCAGTCAGGGTATTGACTGTCAGATTCAGAGTCTGTAAAATCTGGGTTACGAGTTACAGGGTGTGTAATTCGGGAAATCTGATCGAGTGAATATCAATCAGTCTAGGGTTTTGAGCGTAGGGTTAGAATAGGAGCGAGAGTCGCAAGTGTACATGGTCTTGTATGCGGGGTCTGTTCTATCACCTAGTAGAAACCTTAGAAATGCAGCAGTAGGCAGGTTTTTGCCGAAGCTGGGTATATCTGTGTGTAATTTATTTTCTGCATTTTTTTCTGCTATATTCTGTGATCTGTTTATTAATATATATCTCGTTAAATTTTAATTTAGTTAAAAACTGTGATAAACCCTATTCACCCCCCCTCTAGGGTTAATCTAGATCCAACAAGTGGTATCAGAGCAGGTATTTTTTTTAACTCTAGAGTCATGGGTAACCCTAGTTGTCTGTCTAGCGAGAGTCAGTCCAGTTCATCTCCAAATATTTTCACTGGAACAGATTTTTTAAACTGGAAATCCAAAATGGAATTTTATTTAAAATCTGTTAATATTAAATGTTGGGATGTTGTTATCAATGGGTACGATATGGTAGATAAAGTTTTTAATTCTCGTGCTACACATATTCTTTATTCTCATCTTGATGATAATCAATACAGTCTGATTTCCCATTGTTTAACTGCGCAGGAAATTTGGACAGCTCTCAATACGAAGTATGGTCAAATTGACAACTCCAGTTCAAAACCCCAGATTTTCAACTCAGATTCAGAATTCTGTTTAACAGGATTTACAAATGAGAATTCAGAAGGATCAGATGATGGAGAATCAACGGATGCTGAAGTTGAAAATTTCTCATACGAAGATTTGGTTTATATGTGTGTTGATTTAACTAAATCTGTTGATAAACTCAAATCTAAAAACAAAACTCTAAAATCTAGGAATTCTGAGTTGACCAGCAAAATTGATGATTTGGAATCACAGCTTAAATACTTTAAAAACCTTTCAGATTCAGATTGTAAAAATTGTTTGAAATTGAAAACCAATCTTGTTCATCTCAATAAAAATATTCAAAAGTTTGAAGATGAAATTTTGATCTTAAAAGCAAACAAGATTGAGTTATCAAATTTGAACAATCATCTGCAAAAGGAATTTGAAACTTTTAAAACTAGTATTCATTCCAAACTTGAAATTGCAGAAAAGGAAAATTTGTTGAAATCGAATTTGATTTTGAAAGAACTTGAAAACGAGATTGAAAATTTCAAGAAATTTGAGTTTGAAAGTCGAAAACATTTTGAGTCTGAGATTGCTGAGTCCCAAACCAAAATAAAGTTACTCAATGATGAAAATTTGGTTTTGAAATCTGATTTTGAAAGATGTGAGATCACTAAAAATCGTTGTTCAGATTTATTGAAAGAAAATGGTGATCTTAAAACTGAAATTCAACAACTTGAAACAATCTTGTCTAATTTTTCAAACGGTGAAAAATCTTTGAATATGTTGTTGAAAAACCAATTTTCTGTTCAAAATAAACATGGACTTGGGTTTGAGAAAAATAATGTTTTTGAAAGACGAATTTCGAATGATTTGAAAAATCCTTCAAACAACCTTGAAAAGAATCAATTTGAAAATTTGAACTCTTATAATTTCAAAGGTTTTTTGAGTCAAAATCAAAATAAGAAATTGTTTTATAATAATCCTTCTAAACAATCCTGGATCTCAAAAAGAAATAAACCAAACTTCGTGAAATTCAAACAGATTTGGGTTCCTAAGGGTACAAAGGTTTATTCTGATGGTTTGTTATATAAACAGGTTTGGGTACCAAAACGAACAAATACAACTATGAGTGGTTTTACTACCTTTGTTAGACCACTCAATCTTCTAAACAGTTAGCTACCAAAGGAGACTGAGGAACAACTGTGCTGAAAAGAGAAACTGATTCAAACTGCTTCACATCATTGAATCATCTACTGTTCCTTAGCAAAGTCTGATGAGTTAGAGATCCACAACGTTTTCTGTGAATTAGGTATGATTTCTGACCTCAACCATGTAAATATTTTTTATTGTTTATTCCTGCTTCTTCTACCTCCTTCTATTTTATTTTCTTCTATTTGTCTTTATTTGATTTGTCACTTCCATATCTCTTTGTTTATTCTGTGCTTCTTAAACTTCCAGTTGCAGAATTAATGATTTTCTGGAAATTATTTTCATATCCTGAATTTGAATTTGTATATATCTGCAATTGTTTTGAAGTTTATTTTCTGATTTTTGAATTCATAACAGTGTTGATGCATTCATATCATATCTTGAACACTGTTAACTAGAATTCTAAATTTTTGAAGATCTGAATAATTAATGAAATTTCACACACTTATACGGTTTTGAGTCCCTTCCAATTCATTTTGGAAACGCTTAAAGTATTATACTCATTACAGCACTGTTACTTCTAAGTTGTGATAATCTCATTAATTTTTAGATTGGCTTGATTATTTCTGACTTGAAAAATATTTGGGTTAAATCAGTGATACATCTAGAATTTCATCCTTATTCATGATTATTATGGTTGAAATTAGTTTAGTTTGAAATCATCTGAAATTCCTGATATTTTGAATCTCACACACCACTTAAATCTGAAATTATTAACCTTGTGTGACTGATTCATTATATCTCAAAATTTGACATTGATTCAAATGATTTCAAATAAATTATTTTTATTCTTTGGATCATGAATATCTCACAAAATTGATGTAGATGATCTGAAATTTCTTGAGGACTTGTCAGAAAATTCTTGTGAAAATTCTTTGAAAATCCGGCCTTGAATTTCTCTGTTATTTCATGGTTATATGATTTAAGTATTTGTTTGTTTAAAATCATTTGAAATTATTGATTTATTGAATCACACACATATTCTGAATATGAAAATAATAATTTGGTGTGATCGGTTCATTGAATCTAGAGATTTTTCATATTCCTCAAATGATTTCAAATAAACGGTAGTTCTAATCTTGGATCATGAAAGTTCTTATGTGACCATCCCCAGACAAGTCTGATGTGATATTGTGTTCTGCACTGCTCTGATACTGTTCTTAGATAATCGCTTATCGTTTGATTTGTCTGCTTGGGCTTTAAATTTCTGTTGTCTGTGATACCATAGTTTGTTTCCATTGTCTTGGTAAAATCCTCGAGAGAGCGAGAACAAGTGGTATCAGAAGTGCTTATATTTGTTTCACCCATCTGTTCTGAGATTCAAATTTTCACCTTGTATAGATCCATACTTTTTTTTTTGCCTTATACAAATAAATGTGCAAAATTTTTCTGGCTGGGTTTGTGTTTAAATTTCTTTGGTCTGAGATGTCCATGATGGTCCATCAGGGTGTAATTAAAATCCTCGAGAGGGAGACTACAATTGGTATCAAATGTACTGAATTTTTTTGTATATATTTTAATCACTTTTGTCCTGTATAGCTCTTTATATTCCTCTTGTAATTAATTTTCAATTTTAAGATTATTTATTTTTTATTCATTCAGAAATTGAAATCAATATCCAAATTGTTCTGTATTTATAATTCATCAAAATATATCAGAATCTGAAATTGTGATGAATTATGACTGCAATATATTTCACAATAAGAGGAGATTTTTATTTAGATTTTCATGATGGCTGAACATTTATTATAATATCTTTGAATTAGCAATTATTTCACGACCATCACCTTTATCTATCATCATTCTGACATCTATCATATTTTTTATATTAATTTGGAGAGTTTAAATTTTTTTTATAAACAGTGGAAATATTCGTGATGGAAATGTGACGGTGTTATTATTCAGAATTAGTGAAATTAAGAATTTTCAATGATCCCGGTACAGTTGGTCATATTTCATAATATAATTAATTTAGAAATTTGTTTCACAGTCCATCTCTGTACCTACCACTTTTCTATCATTCATATTGGTTTTATAAACCGAGGAGTTTTTTTTTTAAAGTTGAAAATAATAAATATAATTAATATATAAGAGTGTCTCTAACCTCATTTAAAAATCCAAGCTCTGGTTATGCATGGTTATGAGACGTCTTATAATTTAAGTTGCGACTGATCCCATTTAAAAATCCAAGCTCTGGTTATGCATGGACAGTGTGCTCTTAAATAAAAAATAAATAAAAAGGAAATAAAGTGCTAAAAATAGAAATAAATTTGAATTTTTTCCTCTGTGTATAAAAAACTAGCCTATCAATCCATCTTCTAATCTGTGAAATGTGTTAAATCTTATGACGTATTATGATTTGTTGATTAATAGGTATTGGGATTTGAGATTATACGATTTTTTCACTTAAATTGAATTATTAATTATAGTCCAAATCCATCACTGTTTTTGTGCTTTATTTTAAAAAATATCTTTAGAAAATGATTGGAAATGATTTGTTATGTATGAAATTCATCGTAAATCAGTCATTCTCTGAAATGTGAAATATGCCACCTGTTCTCAGAATATTATGATTTTTGTTTGACTGATTGAAATGTATGATGACAGTTCTTACTCTTAAGCTGATATAGTATTTGTTAGTCATTTTTCATATATGTTTTAAATTCTGTATCCTTTTGATGATAACAAAAGGGGGAGAATGGATAGAGATTTTGATTTATGAGTGAATATTTTATAAATATTTTTAATTTTGAAAATTTATTATTGTTCATTCACTTCACTCGTGCACAGTTATAGGGGGAGTTGTCTATTGTAGGGGAAGCAAATAAATAGGGGGATTTCAATATTCACTGTCAAACACATTTATTACGATCAAAATCTTCTATTTGTTTGTCATCATCAAAAGGGGGAGATTGTTGTATATGACGTAGTCGTATACACTATTATATGATTTTTGTTTGATGATAACAACCAAATAAATATATATTATAAATGTGTTTGATATCGTACTGTTAATATACATCACAGACAGAAATATAATATTTATATTTAAACAGAATACTACTGTACACAAATTTAAATATTCAAACAGTATTTTATTTAAATATGATATGTTATTTCAACTTTTCAAACAGTACACTCCACTATTTGTACATATCACTGATATGCATTTCATATATACTTTGACACTGTTACATCATTCACTTTGTTTACATTTCAGACATACATTTTTCCCATAAACTGACACATATACTTTTCTCTATCATCTTCGGTCTTTTATCCTTTGTCTTGTATCTTCAGTCGTCTATCTTCACCATCAGTCCAGTCTTCATACCTGTCATATACAAGAACACACACACAGTACACTGCAATAGAATTTAAGCTGAATACATGTGTATATAAATTTTATTTTTAAATTTTATTTGCCTCAGATTTCTGGTGTGTTTCTCATCATTTTTCATGACTTGATCTGATTCATCTGTGTCTAGCAGACAGTTTGTATATGTACAGGGACAGGAAATTTTCTGAATGGCTGCATATACACACGTGTATATATTTATACACATGTGCACTGCCACGCCAATTCAGTGTGCAACTGGGGAGTAGCCACGTGGACCTTCTCAACTCAGTGCACATGAAAACAAAGTCAACACACCTCAAAGCAAAAATTCAAATGCCAAGCAACCAATACAAGTATATTTTCTGAAATGACAAGCAAGAGTCAAGACAGTTCAAGTGCAAAAGTGGTCGAGTCTCATTGTTCAAGTGTCGAGCCAAGGTCCAAAACAATGCAGCATGGTCATGGAGTTCAGCAAGTATAGTAAAGGCAATTTCAAGACAAACTAGCAAGCATGGTGGAACAAGAAGTGCACAATGATCAAGTTCTTTTCAAAAAGATAGCAACTCAAAGATGTACAAGTGCCAACACAAAGCATGGACTAATGAAAACGAAATGGACAGCATAATGTCTACAAGCAGCCAAGATGTTCATGGAGCAAATTTAGTTAACATGTATAATGCATGAGGTGGCATAACAATACACAATAGAGCAATGTCAAGCAAGAAATTCATGGTGGAACTCAATACAATTCAAATGGTCGAGACAGTGTAAAATTGGGTGCAACCAAGTCAAGTGGTTAGCACAACATCAATGCAGGCTAAAGTACAGCATGGTCGAGACAGCAAAAGCATGTTCAAGGGTGCCAAAGTGATCAACTCAGCACAAATAAACCATACAGCATATGTAGGTCAGAGAAGTCAAAGACAACAGCATGAATACATGGTGATACAGCAGCTAAATAATTGTTCATGGCAGAGTCTAAGTGGCCACATGTTTAAACAATTCAACTATGTACATGGCTATGGCACAAATGATCAATGGTGAAAGTAACTACAATATAGTGATGGAGCAAGTCAAAGTTCACACAGCAATAGCATTTCAGGGACATTAATGGTTCAGCAAACACTCAACAAACAATCAACATGAAACATGATCGAGCCATTTATGTTCATATCAAAAATGTTCACTGTCAACATTGGAAGATGCAACAGCATTTCAGCATACATGATGGAGAAAATCATTTCAGCAAATGTTCAGGAATGGAGCAGCTTTAAGTACATGAAACATGAATGGAGTGGTGAACAATTGCATGGTTCAACGGCTTTTATGATGAACAAGCATAGGTGGTGCAGACAGCATAAAAATGCATAAACTTTTTGGAAAATAAATTATTTTTGGGCAAGCATCATTTCTTTGTGATTCGACAAATTTTATTTGGCAAGTGTGAAATGTGGAAAGAATCAAGTCCAGAAAATCAGTGCTCAAAATGAAAAAGTATTTTCAGGTTTGTGAAGTATCATGTTTGGCAAGAAGTAACAAACTGGTTTATGCCTTTGATCATCCATTCACAGTAAGGTAAATCAAGGCCAAGAGGTATATCTGGAAAGAACTTTTCAATTATCTCAAAGACTGTTTTTGGAAAGAAATAATATTTAAAAATAGAAATCTTTCCTTAAATTTCACTATGAATTCATTCTCTTTATTGAATTCGATTCACTGAAATTACTCAAGATTTTTTCTGGCAAGTGTTTAATCGGGTTAAAGAGTTCAGGAAATTTTTAATCTCAAATTTGTTTCCTGAAATTAATCTGTTATCCGAGACAATGTTTCTATCATGCAATTCAAATAAAGAAACAAAAAGAAGCTTTCACACAAGTTTTTATTTTCTACAATTTTGATGACGTGATTCTGGAAACAAGTCTTTCTGTCTTCAAAAGTTTCCAGGAATGCAAATTTCTTTCTTAAAGACTAGAAGATCAATCAGAAAGTTCATTGCCGGAATTCAAGGCCAGGATCATTTCAATCAAAGCCGAAGTTTTTCAGTTTAATCAAGGCAAACCAAAAGAGGAAAGGAACAAAAAATCATTCATGCAAATAAATCAAAGCAGAAAAAGGAACAACGCAAAATCAGAGGAAGTGATTCTTCGAAATCAGAGTAATTAGGAATTTTGTAATCCTATTTAACACAACCAATTCATCATAGGCATGTGAGATTTTTCTTTGAAACCGAAAAACAATTCAATCAAGATCGAAACCCACAAAAATCAATTCAATCATTTTCAAAGCAGTAATCGATTAAATCAGAAGCTACTCACTTGTCTTTCGATTAAGAGAAAGCCAAAATCAGAGAAGTGCATCAATCGACCAGCATCAACGACGTGAAGCAACAGCAATCTACCATCAGCGAATAAAGTTCCAGATTTTTCAAGAAATCGATCTGATTTGGGGCAAAGGAGGAAACCCTAGAATTAATCAGCCGCCATTTTTTTTAGAGGACAAAGCAATCGGGCAAAAACAAATGAAGTGGGCCGGCCATAATTTACAAAGGGGATGACCCTTATATTTTTAAATCCTAGGGTTTAATTTGTTTTTTTTATTTTGTATTGTGTTGTGTTTTATGTTTTGTAAACCAAATTCAAACAGTGTCTAGATCTGTAAAGTCTAGGATATCAGTCAGGGTATTGACTGTCAGATTCAGAGTCTGTAAAATCTGGGTTACGAGTTACAGGGTGTGTAATTCGGGAAATCTGATCGAGTGAATATCAATCAGTCTAGGGTTTTGAGCGTAGGGTTAGAATAGGAGCGAGAGTCGCAAGTGTACATGGTCTTGTATGCGGGGTCTGTTCTATCACCTAGTAGAAACCTTAGAAATGCAGCAGTAGACAGGTTTTTGCCGAAGCTGGGTATATCTGTGTGTAATTTATTTTCTACATTTTTTTCTGCTATATTCTGTGATCTGTTTATTAATATATATCTCGTTAAATTTTAATTTAGTTAAAAACTGTGATAAACCCTATTCACCCCCCCCCCTCTAGGGTTAATCTAGATCCAACATCTTCTTATTGCTCTGGGTGCTCCTAAATGAGCAGACTAGAGGCAGGTTAGGTATTGATGCGCGAGTAGTTGTCTGGAGATGAGCAGGAGGCTTCCACGTACTATATACATATATTCTCCCTGTGTTGTTGTTGGTCACTGCTTTGGGCATTAGTAGTGCACCTTTTCTATTTTTCTATAGAGACGGTATTTTGAAGTTGTAATAATGGTTTGGATCATAAGCTGTACTTTAGATTCTGCTACTTTGATGATTATGGTTTAGTTTTCAACTTATGTACTGTCTCGCCCGTTTTATACCAAGTATGTTATTATTATATTTTATCCCATGAGCTGTGAGATATATTACAGGTTCTTGGTGATTCATTGTTTCAACCCAACCCTTTTGGCGGTCATCCTGTACTAGTCGGGCATTAGCACAATGCATTTCGGGGAAATGTCGGCTGGTGCGGGGCAACTGTCACACTTGGTATCTAAGCCTAGGTTGCATATTTAACCTAGGGGAAGACATCAGGGAGAGATAGTATACGTATATGAGAGCGCGTATTTGTGATATTTTGGTTTTCAAAAACTATATATATATATATACTATTCGTATATCTAAGGATAAAGTTGCATTGCATGGGCACCACTAAGGAGATGGTTAATCGTTTCCCTTTACAGAATGGATGATGAGCCGATATACAAGGAGTATGGGTTCAGGAGCCAATAATGGGAATGTCCCTGATATGAGGATGATGTTTACTGCCTTCATGCGAGAGATCCCAGGAAGCAGTTCCTAATGCTGCTAATGGCGGTGGTGTAGCGGTGCAGGTGCTTAGAGCTGATTTCGCCAAGCTTAGCAAGGATTATACTAATCTTGGTAGGAAACCGTTCCACGGAACGAAATCGGCTACGGAAGTTCAAGATTGGCTTGATAGTTGTGAGCATATCTTCAAGGATTTGGGAATCGATGATGCAATGAAGAGAAAATTAGCATCCTGTCAACTTTAAGGACGGGTAATGAATTGATGGAATGCCATCAAAGTGGCTCCTCCCAAGGATCAAATTACGTGGTATCAGTTCAAGACCCGATTCAGTGATAAGTTCAGCCCAGCTGCTCAGAAATCAGAATTGTTTAGGAAGTTTTTGGAGCTTAAGCAGAATGGTAGGGCAATCTCGGAATATATTGCTGAATTTGATACTTTATCAAAATATGGATTATCTCTTATCGACACTGTCGAGAAGAAGAACGAGAAGTTCATAAATGGCTTAGATGAGTACTTGGGGAAAAGACTTATAAACCACATCGACGAGACTTTCGAGTCTATTGTAGGAAAGGCATTGAGATCTGAGAGCCTTTACCCTAAGTCGAAGACCGAGGTTGCTATTACATTTGCAGAGGAGCCTAAGCCGCAGGCAAGCGGTGGAGGCAAGAATAATTCCCAGAATAAGAGGAAACAAGACCAAACTAAGGATGGTCAGAAAAAGAAGAATAAGAAAGAGTTCCAGTACTTTGGTTGCAGCAAGAAGGGTCGCTATATTAAATATTGTCAAGCAAAGAATGGGGAGAGGAAGTGCTTCAACTGTGACCAAGTGGGAGATTCAAGAATGAATGTCTGCAACCCCTACGGAGAAGCAGATCATGAAAGCTATGCTATCAACGATGTTCCTTCTTCGTCGAATGCCCCAATTATGGCACAGAAGAGAAAATGTGTCGTTATTCAAGGTACGCTTTCCATTTATGATGTTCATGTTCGAGTTTTGTTTGATACCGGAGCTTCCCATACCTTCGTATCTAGTGACCTAGTAGATAGGTTGGAATTGGAACCCGAGCTTGTCGATAGACCTTTAGTTGTGACGAACCCAATCGGTGGTTCAACAAGCCTTAGTATGATTTGCCGTAATTTGGTCATATCGATTCATGGATGTATGTTTGCTTATGCTTGCTTTGTTTTGGGCTTTACTGGGTTTGGTATTATTTTGGGAGACGATTGGCTCCAAAGGTATGGGGTGGTGGTAGACTGTGAGGGTCTTCGGTGACCATTTGAGCGGATGATTAGCAGAGGATGGTATTGGGTTGCCTACCTAGTGATGAGGTGATGGCTAGTTTTCTAAATTCCCTCGAAATCCTGCATGATGAGTTATCAGGTGTGCCTATTGCTGGCGTGTATCTGGACATCTTCGGGGAAGTGACCGGACTTTAACCACACCGAGAGACCAAGTTTCGAACTGATTTAGTGAAATATGCCAGACCTATAGTGATGCCTCTTCGTCGTATGGCGCCAAGGGAGCAGCGAGAGCTCGAGGTGCAAGTGGGCGATCTTTTGAAGAAGGGATTTATCCGAAGAAGTGTTTTCGAGTGGGGAGCACCAGTTGTATTTGCTACCAAGGCCGATGGTTCCCTTCGCTTATGTGTAGACTACCGTGAGCTGGATAAAGTGACTAGGAAGAATAAGTATCCTCTTCCACGGATAGATGATTTGTTTGATCAACTGAATGGAGCAAGAGGGTTTTCCCAGTTGGATCTCATGATAGGTTTTCATTAGCTTCGAGTAGCAGTTGAGAGTATACCTAAAACGGCATTTCGGACACCGTCTAGATTCTATGAGTGGTTGGTCATGCCATTCGGGTTGACCAATGCACCAGCATATTTTGTGGATCTTATGAATAGGGTATTCAGGGATCAATTGAATAAGTTTGTTTTTGTGTTCATGGACGATATCTTAGTTTATACGAGGACGGAGGAAGAACACAAGGAACATTTGAGGACGGTGATGGAAGTGTTGAGGAAACACCAATTGAAAGTAAAATTTTCTAAGTGTCACTTCTAGAGGAGGGAAGTGAGATTCTTAGGTCATGTTGTTTCAGAGAATGGTATTGTCGTGGACCCTGCGAAGGTGACTACGGTGCAGGATTGGTCTACGCCCAAGAATGCAACAGACGTGAGAAGTGACTTGGGATTAGCTGGATATTATTGTAAGTATATCCAAGACTTCTTCAAAACAGAGGCACCGTTAACTCAGTTGACCAAGAAGAATCAAGCTTTCGTCTAGGACGAAAGGTGTGAGTATGTATTTAAGAGTCTAAAGGAAAAGTTAACGTGCACACCAATGTTAGTTATTCCTAAAGGGAACGAAGAGATGACGGTATACACAGATGCCTGTGGTACCGGACTAGGTGTTGTACTGATGCAAGGAGGTAGAGTTGTAGCTTATGCTAGTCGGCAACTGAAACCGCATGAGAAAAGGTATCCTACCCATGATTTGGAATTGGCAGCGATCGTGTTCGCGTTGAAAATATAGAGACATTATCTCTTGGGAGAAAGATTCGAGTTGTTTACCGATCATAAATCATTAAAGTATCTTTTCTCTCAAAATGATTTAAATCTTCGTCAGTAGAGATGGTTAGAGTTCTTGGCTTTCTATGATTTCAATATCGCAGATACACCTGGGAAGGGCAATGCGGTAGCTGATGCATTGAGTAGGAGACATGCCAGCTTGGGGGCTATGTTTCTGGAATGGAAGAAACTGGAGTATATCGCGGGATATGATTTCATACCTAAATGTGAATTGGATCCAAAAATGTTAGCAAGTTTAATGATCAGACCGACTTTGATTGAGCGGATCGGTTCCAGTCAGAGGGACGATCCTAATCTATTGGAAACCATCCCTAAGATAGAGATGGGTATCGACGGTGAGGCAACGGACAAGTATGGGCTTGATCGAGAAGGATGGCTTCGAAAGAGTGAAAGGCCGGTTGTACCCAACGTGAATGGATTGAGAAATGAAGTGCTAGAGAATGCCATCACTCGAAACTGGCTATACATCCCGGTGGTAACAAAATGTATCGAGACATTAAGCAGACCTACTACTGGGAAGGGATGAGGAGTGACGTTTGGAAGTTTATATCCAAGTGCATGAATTGCCAGTTAGTTAAAGAGGAGCAAAAGAAGCCTAGTGGTTTGTTACAACCATTGGAAATTCCCAAATGGAAATGGCAACAAGTCTCGACGAATTTCATCGACGGTTTACCAAGGACAAGATTAGGTCATGATAGTATGTGGGTGATTGTGGATCGATTGACCAAAAGTGCAAGGTTTATACCCGTCAAGTCGAATAGAACGGCAAGAGGCTTTAGGTCGTGAGTGGACGAGATCCATTATTTTCTAGTGGTTTTTGGAAGAGCTTACAAGAGGCTTTAGGTTCAGAATTACATCTCAATACCGTGTACCATCCCCAAACCGATGGTCAAATAGAGAGGGTGAATCGTGTATTAGAGTTTCTCCTGAGAGCTTGTATATTGGATTTTGGAGGTTCATGGGATGACCATTTGCATCTGGTTGAGTTCACGTATAATAGTAGTTATCAGTTCAGTATTGGTATGGCTCCATTTGAAGCTTTATACGAAAGACCGTGCAACTCACCATCATGTTGGTTGGAGACCGGAGAAAAATTTGGGCTTGGGCCAGATGTAATTAGAGAAACTTCAGATAAGATCAAGGTTATTCAACGGAGAATGTAGGCTGCCCAAGATAGGCAGAAGAGTTATGTTGATAAAAGACGAAGAGATTTGAAATTCTCCGTTGGTGACTCTGTATTCGTCAAAATTTCTCCGTTGAAGAATGTGATTCGGTTTGGTAGGAGAGGTAAATTGGCACCAAGGTTAGTTGGCCTATTCCCAGTTCTCGAACAAGTTGGAAAGTTAGCGTAAAAAGTTTGATTACCTGACAAGATGGCGGGAGTGCACGACGTATTTCATGTTTCTCGGTTAGTGAAGTTCGTGCACGATTCTGATATGACTATCTCACCGATGATATCGAGGTAGAACCCGAGGCAGTTGAAAGTTGCAGACTGATTCGTATTGTCGGACACGATACGAAGCAACTTCGGAGGAAGACGGTGAAACTGGTTAAGGTCCAATGGGGTGATAACGAGAGTGACTCCACTTGGGAAACCGAGGAGAACATAAGGAAGTCATATGCAGAGCTTTTTACCTGGTAAGGTTTTAATCGCGATGTAGTTATTCCGCATGCTAGGATAGATATATTGTGTCTATTATGTATGTTTGATTGTTACAAATGGTTGATAATCATGCGGGACCTTTTGGCTGTTTTCTTAGTTAAGGAATTTTGGGGGCGGAATTTCTTAAGGGTGGAGAGTGTAACGACCCGCATTCTACGCATTGAAGGGTTATAGAATATTTATTTCATTCTCATACGAAGTCGTATGGCCGTGTAACTTTGGGTAGCGACTATTGGGGTCATTTCCCATGTTCATGATATTTGCTGATTTTTAAATGACCGTTTTACCCCTGACGAATCTTGTTTCGCCTATAACTTTTGATGAAGGAGTTTTGACCTAAAACCACTTCCATTGGATTCAGATGTTGGTTTACCTTTCTGTGAGTGGTCATATTAATCACACGGACTTACCATTTGGGAAATATGGCTGAAATAAGGTTTGGAAGATGAAAAAACAGCATAATTGGGCTTAACATGGTGATTAGCGGCTAGGCCCATAACCCATTTCAGGATTAGGATTATGGGAGGGATGAAATGAGTTGGAGAACCATCTCCATTCAGTTTTCCAGCTGCCATGAACATTTCTTGAACCATAGTAATGGCCTCCACCTTCCAATCTCATTCTAATCTCTTCCTAATCGCTTTTTACTCAATAATTAACCAAATCTACACCATATCAAGTCAAATTAGCATCAAACTAGAGTTGGGGATGCTGCAATACATAGATATTCGTGCCATAACAGTAAAGTTTCAGATCTAAGATTTCATTTGTGGCTAAAGTGAGTGATTTGCAAGTTTATTCACTAATTACGGCTAATTACGGGTGATTAGTGATGATTAGTGAAATTATACATTATAAAAATTTGGAAAAATATGTAGAAATTCTAAAATATTATTTTATGTCACTGGTGAAAATTTGGTTTAAATTTGCTAATCCTATAGTTAAAACACGGTTAAGGGGATTAAGGGGAAATTCATGCTTTTGGGTATGTTTGGTCTAAAATATTCCAGGTGATTGATGTTTTAATATTTTTGATTGATTCCATATGTTATTACTGCTTTTTGGTATGTTTTGTGATGTCATAGGAAGTTTAGAATGGTTGAAAACACCGTCGTTTGGCAAAATTAGCTCATAGGAAAAACTGCAGAAATTCGGTTCCTAAAGGGGGTAGGGGTCACGAACCGCCACCGGGAGAGGGTCATGAACCGCAAACAGGAGAGGGTCACAAACCGGTACTAGGAAAGGGTCACGAACCGACCAAAGGGAGCACCACGAAGCAGAGGGTGTGACCTAGGGATCACAATCCCTAGGGGGCGAACCCTAGGAGGGGGACGATCCTTGGGGGGACCCCTAGGAGGGGGGCTATCCGTAGGGGGGCGGCCCTTAGGAAGGGGCGATCCCTAAGGGTGCGACCCCTAGGATGAGGGCGATCCCTAGGGGGCGAGCCCTAGGATGGCGAGCCAATCAAGGAGGTGGGATTCGATCCAAATTCCAAAGGATAGCCTAACAACTTTGCTGCAGGATGTTTGCAAAGGAGTTATCGATATCTACAGCTTTGGTTTGCAAATGAGAGAGGAAGCATGTAAACGAACCAAAGCCAGATGATATATGGACTGGTTGGCCCGTATCCCAGAGCTAGAAGATGCATGGACTGGGAAGGGTTATTGGCTATAAACCAGAAGGGCATGGTCATCGCAATTAGTTGTACGGAGTCCAGAAGGGCATGGTCATCGCAATTAGTTGTACGGAGTCCAGAAGGGCATGGACCCATCATGGCCCCAATGGGTTTGGTGATCAAAGCAGTGAATATCGTTTGCTTTACGCACTGAGTGAGAGATGTGAGGATGATTGCTATGTTTGATGTTTGCTATCATCATGACACGCACACTCCTATTTTACACTCTATGTTAGTGTTTACCTTAGAGTACTCTACATCTTGTTGTGCTAACTCTTTGGTTGCAGGTCCGGGTTCAGGTATGATTATTTATACCTGTTATTGCTTTATTTTGTTGCTATCTCTCATACCAGACTTTCGTCTGACCCAGAGTTTTATGTCTCTTCTTATTACTCCGGGTGCTCCTAAACGAGCAGACTAGAGGTAGGTTAGGTGCTGATGTGCGAGTAGCTGTTCGGAGACGAGCAGGAGTCTTCCACGTACTATATACATATATTCTCCCTGTGTTGTTGTTGGTCACTTCTTTGGGCATTAGTAGTGTACCTTTTCTATTTTTCTATGGAGACAGAATTTGGAAGTTGTAATAATGGTTTGGATCATAAGTTGTACTTTGGATTCTGCTACTCTGATGATTAAGGTTTAGTTTTCAGCTTATGTATTGTCTCGCCTGTTTTATACCAAGTATGTTTTTATTATATTTTATCCCATGCACTATGAGATATACTATAGGTTCTTGGTGATTCATCGTTTCAACCCAACCCTTTTGGTGATCGTCAAGTACTAGTCGGACATTAGCACAGTGCATTTCGAGGAAATGTCGGCTGGTGCGGGGCGGGGCGGCCGTCACATTTTCCCACAACACGAAGCGGCTTACGAGGTTCTCAACTACAGTCTCTAATTCTAGGTCTTCGTACTTCTCGTAGAGACCACTACATTCGAATCATGCACGAACTTTCGTAGAAACGACACATGGAACACATTATGCACATTCAACATTTTCTCTGGTAACTCCAATCTATATGCGAGCTTTCTAATTTGCTCGACTATCAAAAGCGGCCCAACGGACCTAGGAGCTAACTTTCCTTTATTTTCGAATCGAACCATATGCTTCAGTGGTGAAATCTTCAGGAAAACCATATCGCCTACGTCGAATTCCAAGTCCTTACGACACTTATCGGCGTAACTCCTGTGACGATCTTCGGCCGCCTTCATTCGTTGTCGAACGATCTTGATACAATCTGAGGTCTCTCTAATCATCTCTGGCCCAAGTATCAACTTATCTCCAATTTCTAACCAACAAGCTGAAGAATTGCACGGCCTACCATACAACGCCTCATATGGTGCCGTCCCAATACTCGACTGGTAACTATTATTATAAGCGAATTCGACTAAATGAAGATGGTCTTCCCATGATCCCCCAAAGTTCAGCACACAAGCTCTTAGGAGATCTTCTAAAACTCGGTTAACCCTCTCGGTTTGACCATCAGTTTGGGTGTGGTAAGCTGTACTTAAGTACAACTCGGTTCCCAAAGCGTCTTGCAAACTCTTCCAGAATCCACTCTTGAACAATGGATCTCGATCACTCACTATGCTCTTTGGGATACCATGGAATCGAACTATCCATTTTACATAAACCTCAGCCAACTTCGATGCCGTCATAGTCGATTTAACAGGAATGAACCTTACACTTTTGGTCAAGCGATCCACTATGACCCAAATCCCTTCGTTTCCTGCCCTAGTTCTAGGTAGTCCATCAATAAAATCCATCGATATTTGCTCCCATTCCACGTAGAAACTTCCAATGGCTGAAGCAGTCCACTCGGCTTCTTTTATTCAGCTTTAACCCACTGACAGTTCATGCACCTGGAAATGAACTTTCCAATATCTCTTTTCATATCTTCCTAGTAGTAAGCTCGCTTCATGTCCTGATACATCTTATTACCACCGGGATAAATCGTCAACTTCGAGTGGTGACATTCATTTAGAACCTCATCTCTCAATCCTTACTAATCGCCCTTGTTTTCGAAGCCAACCTTCTCGATCGACTTCAGACTCTTTATTATCTGGTTCCAGCTTTTGGATAAACTCGACAAGCTTTACATCTCGCTTTTGGCTCTCGCTGATCCTTTTGACGAGAGTAGGTCTTATCGATAAGCTTGCCAACATTTCAGGTTCCAACTCACACCTTGGTCTGAAATCAAATCCTGCCAAGTACTCGAGGCTCTTTCATTCTGAAAACATCGCTCCTAAACTTGCATGTCTTCGACTTAATGCATTAGCCACTACGTTGCCTTTCCCAGGAGCATATGCTATATCAAAATCATGTGATGCCAGAAAATCTATCCACCTTTGTTGCCGAAGATTCAAATCCTTTTGGGAGAAAATGTACTTCAATGACTTATGATCCGTAAATAACTCGAATCGAACTCCCAACAGGTAATGCCTCCACATCTTCAGAGCAAACACGATTACCACCAACTCTAAATCATGAGTTGGATAATTCTTTTCATGCGGCTTTAGCTATCGACTTGCGTAGGCCACAACCTTATCCTTCTATATTAGCATTGCTCCAAGTCCAATACCACATGTATCGGTGTATACCACCTTCTCTTCATTCTCACTTGGAATGGTCAACACAGGAGCACTCGTCAATCTCTCTTTCAGGATTCCAAATGCTTGTTCACACTTTGTATCCCATGTGAACACTTGGTTCTTCTTCGTCAATCCTGTCAATGGTGTCGCTATCTTGGAGAAATCCTTGATAAATCGTCGGTAATAACCTGCTAACCCAAGGAAACTCCGAACATCCGTCACATTCTTAGTTCTATCCCAGTCCTGAATTACTGCCAATTTAACGGAGTTAACCGCAATTCCATCTCCAGAAACTACAAGGCCTAAGAATCTCACTTCATTCTTCCAGAAGTGACACTTGGAAAACTTGGCTCTCCGTTGATGCTTCTGCAAGATTTCCAACACGATCCTCAAGTGCGACTTGTGCTCTTCCTCATTCCGCGAATAAACTAGAATGTCATCCACGAACACAAGTACGAACTTATTCAACTGATCTCTGAAAACCCTACTTATATCCACAAAATACGCTGGCATGATGGTCAACCCGAATGGCATTACCAACCATTCGAAGAAACCGGAATGTGTCCTAAAAGCAGTCTTTGGCACACTATCCTTTGCCACCCTCAACTGGTGAAATCCCATTGCTAAATCCATCTGAGAAAACACTTTGGCTTTGTGAAGTTGATCGAACAAGTCATCTATCCTTGGCAACGGATACTTGTTCTTTTCAGTCACCTTGTTCAGCTCACGATAGTCCACACACAATCTTGACGAGCCATCTTCCTTGGCTGCAAACACGTCTGGTGCACCCCATTTGGAAAAACTTCTCTGAATGAATCTCTTTCCTAGAAGGTCTCAAACTTGCACCTCTAATTCTCGTTGTTCCTTAGGCGCCATCTGCCTAAGAGGCATGACGATTGGTCTAGCATCCTCGACCAAATCGATCCTAAACTCGATCGGCGGCAACCCTTTGACTACATCAAAGACATCCTCATACTCATTAGCGATAAGCACAAATGACAAGTCTTCTTGTGGAATCATAAGCGAATATGGATAGCTAACGAAGACACCCTCTTCGTGCTTACACATGATCAACACCTTTCGCTCTTCCACATCCCCGACTCTCACCTCTAGCTTCTCGCATTTCACCCTTGCTGCATACCTCTTGATCCAATCCATGCCCATGATGATCTGAAACCCAGCGAAGTTAAGAACAAAGAAATCACGCACAAAAGAGCAACATGATTCAACAACACTAAACCATGACAAATCATGTAGAGATTTAACGAACCCCCAACAGGATTAGTCACTACGAAAGGTCTATCACAAATCTCGGGTTCCAAACCCAAACGGCACACAAGCTCATTGCAAATGAATGAATGCAATGCTTCAGTATCAAAAAGAACGCGAACTGAAATACCATTAACAGAAAGAGTACTTTGCACCATGACACCCTTTCCCTTCTCCTCAGCAGTAGGAGCTCTTGAAGAAGACGCCACTGCACCTAAAGCATAATCCTTAACCACCAGTTTCCCTTGAGCTGATTCCGGACAATCCTTCTTTTCATGCCCAGGATTACCACACTTGAAGTGCCTCTTTTAAGCTTTGGGATTTTTACAATCCTTGGAATAATGGCCCTTCTGCCAGCAGTTATAGCAAGTCACTTCGTTTTTCTGGTTTTTCTGACCATTCTTTCCTTTCTGTTGTTGCTGCTTCCTTTTCTTGTTATTACCGCCCTACTGCGGTTTCTAAGCTTCCTTGGTTGCAGCGGCAACGTTTACTTCCTTAAGAAACAAGCACTCATGACGAACAACTTTTTCCACAAGCTCATCAAATGGATTGTCAAGATGATCCACCAGGGGCCTCCCAATATAGGTATCCAGACCCGTGACGAACTTCTCGTTCTTCTGATAGTGAGTATTGATGTATGAACGAGCATATTTGGACAAGGCCTCAAAGTCAGAAATGTAATCTAGCACTGATCTGCCATCCTGCTTCAATTCTACAAATTTATTAAAGAGAAAGGATTTCTGAGCCATGGAAATGAATATAGCTTCAAACTTAGCTTGGAATTATTCCCATGAAATATCTTCCTCCGGAGTTTCAAGTGTAACTGAATTCCATGGCTCTGCCTTGATGCAAGCTTCCTCTTATTTGCATCATCCAAACCCAAGTCTCCAAAGATTCGGATACTAGAATCCATCCACCTCTGAACCTCTTTAGCTGTCTCAGTTCATTTGAATGGTTTTCCTCCTAGAGATGTAAAGTCCTTGCACAGCTTTGCAAAATCCACAACCCTAGGCAACTGAACTCCTACATCTACTGTAGCTGCCACTGGAGCGGGCACCCTTCGCATAAATGCCTCCATCATGGCTTCAAACATGGTAGGGTAGTTTGGTTCACCGCCATTTACCCCTTAGCATGTCTTGATGGTCGTCAACTCATTCTAAATCTAAAATTTAGAATAATCAGCCACTTCCAAGAAAAAAACTACCAAAGAGAGATACAACCGCTGCTACTAAATATGCTAATATATAGTGAGCATCCAACTGAAATATACAAGTACGTCTCTCATACAAAATTACTTCTTAGAACTTGGGCTAAAATCGATAACTTGAGCTTCGATACCAAATGTGATGACCACCCATAACCCATGCACCATTCAAGAGGAGTAATGCACTGAAAGATGTGCACGACGGCTATGGATGATCATTACGGTAGGTACATATCATTGGAACTTGTCGTAAACTCACAACGCAAGGATAAAGTATAATAGAACATATACAACAGGTAGTGATAGTGAAGCGGAAAAACACTAAAATTTCATGACAACTAAAAAGTAATTCCCATACATATGGATAACAACATAGTGTTTATACAATTTGCCTCACTACAGCACTCAGAGAAATAACAAACAACAGAAATCCAAATACTATATAGTAATAAAACTGGAACACAAGCCTCCAACTCGCCATCGATCAGCAACACCGTCTCACCAAGCTATCACTTTTGACCTCCTACTCAGTCTGCCCATCCAAACAATCGGATGAATGGCCCATGGTAATAAGAGGGAAACATAAAACCTTGAGTCAGACAATAGTCTTACTGGGCGATAAAACAGCTAGCAACTTCATCAATAAAGTATATGAGAGTGGATAAATAAACTAACTAATCTACCCAGCCCCAGAGAAGAACTCAGAACTGCCTTCTCCACACTAGACAGTGATAGCCTTTACGATCCAAAACATCCAAAGGAATAACAATTCAGCCATGGCAATCTGAAAAACCATTCATACATAGCAATAGCAACTGAACCATCACCACAACAAGTATTCAAACATCCATGACT
The DNA here is from genome assembly GCA_030737875.1 of Allium sativum. Classification (NCBI taxonomy): domain Eukaryota; kingdom Viridiplantae; phylum Streptophyta; class Magnoliopsida; order Asparagales; family Amaryllidaceae; genus Allium; species Allium sativum. Next base: position 161,470,648 of record CM060925.1, read on the forward strand.
GACTCTGGCTATCACTGCCAACCTAGCTTTGAAACTACCGTTAATCGTATGATTGGCCAAACAATTTGCCATCCGTCAAGGGCCAACGGTGAACCCCGGTTCTAGATAAAGACCTACACACACCATACAACAAAATGTGTCTAGGATATACAATTGAAACATAGGGTACTCGACCATACGATGAAATTGTGTAAACCCTTGTTTGAGCCCGCTAGAACCTATGACAACGATAATCTCTTGGCCTCTAGTATCTCTAGTCGTCATTAACGATGACTACCCCACCATTATCACCTAACTCAGATCACCTTTGAGTTAGTTTCACCCGTTGCACTATGACTGGTAACGTACACATCATCTCACTTCAATATTCCCTATTGAATTCACCTTGAAGTTATCATCACACCAATTTGTTGAGGAAAACCAACCACGACACTTAGGCCATCCATCACAACGTTTAAAAGCGCTGCTGAAATTTCATCACGACCGACCAGGATACGTCCGACCAACCAGCCCCATACAACCGACCAGCTCCGCATGACCGACCGACCTCTATCTCAATTTCCCCAGCTTCATCTGTACGACCGACCAACCCATACAACTAGGAGCGACCGACCCAACCTGCTTCATTATTCCAACTTCATGACCGCTCGACCAGGCAAGGACCGACCGACCAGCATTCTTATGCACGACTGACCCAAAACACCTGGGTACAACCGACCCTTCTCATCCAGCCTCTTATCCGAGACCTTCACCTCTTGATATCTGGAACGACCCCACCACTCAGGAATGACCGACCCTTTCATCTAGGAGCGACCGACCCGTCCACTTGCCCTTCAAAACTTAAACTCCAAACCAGATTCCCCAACCTGCTCGACCGACCTGGTCTGACTTGCTCCCCAAGACAGAATCCTACGACCGACCCAAACTTGACTTGTTACCGAAGAAATGCACACCCAGAGTGCGCGACTGACCCCCGCGTGCGTCCGAAAACCTGCAATCTTCAATTCGAGCCCAATCTCGACCAAAACTTCTCTACTCGACCAATTCAACAAAACATGCTCAACCAATTCACCAATTACAATCATAAACATGTCATAAGATTGCTAACAACATGAATATGATGATTATCACTTAAATGATGCAAATTCCATCTAAACCGTAAAAAATAAACATATGAACAAAAATGTTGGATCTAAGTTGCCTAATCATGAAATAGCATAGAATTTACTGGTTTAAAACTTGCTAAATTGGATCATAAGGTGATTCAAATGAAATGGACTTAACTGGATCATAAGGCGATTCAAATGAAATGGACTTAACAAGGTATAGATCTATGTTAAAACACTTAAATTAGATGAAAACATGATCAAACATTCATATACTTCATTAAATCCATGTGAGAGTTGCAAATCACTCGCTGATTCTCCAAAATAAGCTAAAATCAATGTAATAAGATTTCAGATAGTAAGCACTTCGCACCAAACCCCTTGATCCGATGAATTCTTGCTTCAGTTGATGTAGATCTAGCCTCCAATCGTGTAAATCTATGATTTCCCTCCTTAGATTTTGATTTTTAATGGTGGAAAGGTGTTAGAGGATGGAGGAGCACAAGGCTACCAAATGAGAGAATGGGGAAGTAAACTGTTTCCCATACCTCCCATCCCTTATTTATAGTATTCCACCAACCAACTAATGGGCCTCTCCAAATCAGCCCATTAGACTCCCAAAACCTAAGCAACCAACTGAAAAACCTTAAAATAACGATTTCTCCTAAACCACTGAGCCAAATACTTAATGTAACCACTCTACGGAAAGGCAATCATCATTTCCTTTCCAATGGCAAAGGTCTCACCACCTGATTCAACCTGAGTCAAAAGTTATGCCCTGTACAAGACTGACAGGGACGAAATGGTCTCAAACAAAATTGGTAAAAATTATGAACATGTCTCACATCCCCACAAGCAACATATTAAAATATAAGAATTATCCAACCCTCAGGGAATAACATAAAAATATTTTACGATCTTCCGATACGTAAAATGCGGGTTGTTACAAAGCATAGGATGCAAAATTCTATTTTTTGGCAAGGCGAAGTGGCACGTTGGAAATGATGTGCAGATCACCTAAATTTGGTAGAGCAACAAGGCTGGGGGAGGCTTTTTCTAGGATACGAAATCTTTTGGCTTTAAGATTCGAAATTTCGTGAATGACTTGGTTATTTGGCTATCTTTTCAAGATGCAAATTTCACATCCCCTCGAGACACGAAATTCGGGTTGATGCCTCCAAACCTTATCTACAAATACCCCTTGCTTGGCATTCTTAAGGGTTGACATTTTTGGACTTTGGCTATATTTTGGCATGCGGGATTGGAGCTCCAAGGCACCATTAATGGCTGCCAGCATCATCTCCATGGCTCTTGAACATCTCTTAGACTTGTAGACGTCACATAGACTTTTTCTACATTTTTTTAGCATTCACTTGGACTTTTGGACATCTTTTGGACATTCATGCATACTCTTGGGAATTAAAGCTATTTCTTGGACATTAATGCACACTTTGATTCAATGCAAAAAAAGGGCATTTTGGTTAAAGTTATGAATTAACAAGCAATTTGTTATTTAATTGTACAACTTTGTATATGCAAATTTTTCGAACTTGTACAAACATTGTAATCGACAATATTATGATGAATGATTACTATAAGGTGGACATAGGCGTTAGTGCCAAACCACTATAAAAGTCGTGCATCCTTTTGCATTTTTCGTACTTTGGATATTTAGATTATAAGTTTACTGCTAAACTTACACTTGGGGGTTAACATGAGCAAATAACCAATTTCCCACGTCAACACTTTGGCGTGCTAGGAAGGGGCGCATAACTTCAACCTCTACTTTGGTTTTTGTTCTCGTATTTCATCATCGAATTTAGGTTTGGTTTTCGACTTCGGTTTTAGATTTCAACATCGGCTTTGTTTCAAAAACAAACCTCGCTCGTTTTTCATCATGGTGAAGCGCAAGAAGTTCGACGCTATTGCTGAAGCTCAAGGTGCTGGAGGTGAAGGAAGTCAAGAACTTTCTTTGACTGGGAATCCCTCAAACTTTGTTACTCAAGAGGATGTGAATGAAATTGTTAAAGGTTTGGCCACGGATTTGAATGCCCGATTCGAGCGACAGGTGGAAGCAATGACTGCTTTTCTCGCTTAGATTAAGGCTAGACTTAGAAGCACTGGAAGGCCGACTGGCCATGCAGATATTAATGGGACAAGTACTAGTGTTTTGCAAGCTGTGACTCGAGACTTGGGGGCAACCGCGTAAAGTAATCAGTTGGGTAGCGCCAATTCTCGAACTGGTGCTATTCCCGCTACATTTGGGGTACCCTAAATCCCGACATCGCTCCAGCGCATGATGCTTTGGTTGGTCAAGTTGCGGGCTACGACATTGGTAATGTGGTTCAAGCGCCTTTGCATGCAACTTTGGATGGTAGCACTCTCATGGTTCCAGGAGTAAGAATTGTGATCGATGCGACTCCTCAGATTGGGATCCCACTGGATGTTCTTCTTGTTAATCAACTGACTGCTAACGTGGACTTAAAAACTGGGGGTACTAGCGTCGCTTTGGATAACTTGAACCAGTTGCTCGCTTTTGGTATTGGATCTCAAATCGCGAATGTCATTCGTCGATTTACTCGAGGTGTTCCCTCTTCTTCGAATTTGGATTGTGTTACTCACAGTCCGTTCTCTTGGGATATCAAGAATACTTTTAATCCACCAGACTTCAAATTGCCAACGTTGGAAGCTTATGATGGTTAGAAGGATCTAACTGCTCACTTGATGCGCTATGCGCCATATGGAAGTTCTCTCTGCTTCAGAAAGTGCTATAGAAAAGTGTTTTCCACTTTACTTGACAACCATTGTTGTCATGTGGTTTAGGCAGTTGAAAATGGATTCTATTCACTCTTGGAATGATTTGGTTAGCAGTTCGCCGAGCAGTTCAGAGTTCACAACGCTCGCCCAAAAAGCATTATGACCTAATAGCAATCAAACAGAAATCCAGCGAGACGTTGCGCAAGTTCTTGAAAAGGTTTAACACGGCGGTGGCGTCGGTAGGCAGACCCGAACCGTCCATGATTTTGATGTTCGCTGTCTCTAGTACTCTGGATAAGTCTGACTTCAAAATCTCATTACAACGGGACCCATCGAGGGATCTCGGTGAGTTCTACTTTGAAGCGGAAAGGTTACAATGTGAAGGGGATGTGAGGACTGATAAGCATTGTTTCAAATCTCGCAAATATCACTCGAGATCTCCTCCGAGATCTCGTTTTTGGCTCCTTCCAAAATGAAACAGCAAATATCACTCTAAATATCCTTTCGAATATATCGCTCGAGATATTGCAATATCGAACGATATATCGACCGAGACGAAATACTGAAATATCGTCCGAGATCTTTGTTTTTTTTGGTTAAAATTTAAATTTGTGCTTGAACTAGAACTATAATTAAAAAACTCAAATCTAGCCATATCAGTCTTTTGTTATTTTACATTTTGCATGCTAAATGACTATATTGTATGTTCGTATATGTTTTATAATGCTTATGATTTTCATATTCGTCTTTTTACATACATGTTACTTATGAAATTATGTGTTTTATGGTCTATTTATGCTGAAATTTTTAATATTTTAGATCCTTTTAATATTTCCTGTCTAATAATATTCCTGTTTTAAGCATATTACGATTTAGAGTATGAACGATCTTTCGCAAAATAAAGAGTAATAAAGTTATTTTGTATTTTAAGTTTAAGTTACTATGTTTTTGATAACATTCATAAAAATCATTTTGTTAAAATATCATTTTTGACATATCATGTACCCCAAGATTGTTCTGATATGAACTTTTAGACCGGAGATGAAAATCCGAGACAAACTCCCGAGTTAGACTCATCTCGTCCGAGATCTCCCCCGATGCGAGACTGGGTCTATAAAATCCCCGGGACGAAATGCGACCGATATCTGAGATTTAAAACCTTGTTGATAAGATTGTTCTCAAGGTTAATGTGGTTAAGGGCGGGGCATTGTCCAACTCTGGTAATGCTAAGGAATCTGGTACAAGTAAACCTCCTTCGGGGAATGATCGGAACATTGCTTGGAAGCAACCTAAGTTCCCATCTTATTCGGAACTTACTCACACCCTTGAGGAGATTTAGTTGGAAGTTCATCCCACTACTCCTTTCAAAAAGCCTCCCGCAAGGGAGTCGACTCAAAGAGAAAAGGATACCGATCGACATTGCTTGTTTCATGATCTCAACGGTCATAATACAAACGATTTTCAACATCTCGGGATGCACAATTTGTATGGGCTCGGTTGTGGTGTTAGGACAGGTATAATCCCCTCATGCAACTCAGGATAGGCCCAGGCCCAGCGCTCATCCCAGTGGCATAATTATCAATTGATCTTAATTCTGGTTCTGATGCCTTTGATTTAGGCCTCTCGGACATCAGTATCTTCTGGATTGTAGTTTCCGGTCTTCCAGAATTGTGGATTCTTTGATTGCATGGCTCTTGGTTTTATTTGATTCTTTGGATTCTGGTCTTGGCCTATTCGTATCTTCCTGATCCTTTGGTTTATTTGATTTGGTATTTTAGCTTTTGGTGTTTGGCTTTCTCTGGTTCTCAGTTATCTGGCTTGTGGATTTCTTGGATTTCTCGGCTAATGGTTCGATTCTGGCTTTCTCAGGACTTGGATATTCGGGCTTCGTCTTATGGTTTTGGCTTTGTAGGCTTCGGCCTCCAGATATATCTTTCTGGCTTTCGGATTGTAGATGGTTGAGTCGACCTATCCATGTACGGGAGCTATGATAATCCCTAAGCATGCTCTATGCTCGACAACATACCATCACCCCCTGGTTATTATTAAAATGGAATTATTATGGATTTTCTTGGTCGTCTTACTTGGGTAAGTCCGCCTTGAACACTTTGGTTATTCTTGGTCGTCTTGATCCATCAAGGCCGCTGTGTACTTTTCTTGCTGTTCTTGGTCATCTTGCTACGGCAAGGCCGCATTGAACTTTTCTGGTTATTCTTGGTCGTCTAGCACTGGCAAAGCTGCCTTGAACTCTCTTCGGTTTTAGAGCTGGAATAACTAAGTTTACATATCCATGTGCGAAAACAGGCATCCCCAGGCATGCTCTTCACAGACGACAAACCGTTCAGGCTCCTTTATAAATGAGTTCGAAATCGAAAATGGCAAAGCCTGCATACCATATACGGGAACAATCATCCCTAGGCATGCTCTTTACGAATGATAAACTGTTAAGGTTTCCTTTTGGTTTCACTAAAAAACTCCAAAGTTTTATAACTTTAATAAAAGTTGCTTCATTTGTCGGGATGCCATTGCGAAGTGAAGAATCCTAAAATTGGACTTCAAACTGGTTGTCTTGCTTCAACATGATTGCCTTGGAAAATTCTGGCTATCGTTGGTCGATTTTTTATGGCAAGATTGCCTTGGAAAATTCCTTCTATTCTTGGTCGTCTTGCCTTGGCAAGATCATCTTAAACTCTTTTGGCTATCTTGGTTGCCTTATCAGTTCCCGACAAGATTGCCTTGATTTGTGGTGGGGAAGATCATTACTCGTTTAGCTTTAGGTTGTTCTGTCGGCTCACGATAGGCAACTCACATGATTATGCTCGAATGGTCTCGTCGGTGACACAACATAATCGCTCATTCTTGGCTATTTGGTCACTTGGATATCTGGTTATAGGTTACTTTGAATTTTTGGACTTTGGGTTTTCCTGATTTCCCGGCTATGGTTATTCTAGTTGTTCGGGTTTTAGGACTCTATGGTCCTTTGGGTACTCTAGTTGCTTTGGTTATTGTGGCTATTCTGGTTATCTCTTAAGAAACAATCTTCAACGATCGTCAGCTTTTGTTCGATTTTAGGCTTTGGTTTTATAGTTAATGCGATCGTGGCTCTTCGGTTTTCTGGTTATTGGATTTCCCTTCAGAATTCTCTTGTTTTTGGTTTTTAAATTTCTAGATTTCTAGTTTACTTGCAAAACAACATCTTCCTTCGGTCAAGAAAAATATGTTTTGGGGGGCAAAGCATTGACTAGCTTTTTAGCAAAATAGTCACACGTCAAGGTTACGGTTAGCGACGCACTCGAGTTTCACGAACATCGTCGAAAAACACAAAGCAATTTGGTTGAATCCATACATGGTTGGAAAAGGTTGGGAATATCATCGATTCTTGAAATCGTCGTTATTGGATTGGAAAAGTCGTTAATAAACGTGGAAACTCCAACATAGTGAAACAGTCCGATCAGCTCAAAATCCTTGAGAATGTCAGTCGGATCACGTGGCAAAACTCGTCGAAGATAAATATTTGGATTTTGGTAAATTTTGGTTTCACACACTAAAAAATAGATGATCGGCATTGCACGACCATAGAAAATCACTTGCACAACTCATTGGCTCGAGATCTTACATTTGGCAAATTCATGGATTTGACATGTTAAAATAACGTGATTGGCATGTGAAAACCACTCTGAATCATGATTGCTCATCAAGTAGATCAGGGGCAAAAATCGGATCGTGGCACATGCTTAGAATTTGGCAAATTTCGCATCCTGGTGCACGATACGAAATCTTACGATTGACCTGGGAGGCAATGCGAAATGGCCATGTGCGCATCGACGGATCAAGACGCAAATTCTATGGATTTGTCATGGATTGGAGGTGGATGCGAAATTAGCTCCGGAAGTGGGATGTGAAATCCCCTGATCATATCGGCTCGGATATGATTTTTTTCTATGCGCAAATCGAAGGATCAAATGCGAAATTCTGGTTTTTGGCAAGGGGAAGTGGCACATTCGAAATGATGTGCGGATCACCTAAATTTGGTTGAGCACCACGGTCGGGGGAGGCTTTTTCAAGGATATGAAATTTCCTGGCTTCAGGATGCAAAATTTCATGAAGGACTTAGTTTTTTGGCTATCCTTTTGAGATACGAATTTCACATCCCCTTGGCATACGAATTTTGGGTTGATGCCTCCAAACTCACCTATAAATACCCCCTTACTTGGCATTCTTAGGGGTTGGTATTTTTGGACTTTGGCTATACTTTAGCATACGAGATTAAAGCTCTAAGACACCATTAATGGATGCCATCATCATCTTCATGGCTCTTGGACACCTCTTGGACTTGTAGACGTTACATAGATGTCTGTCTACAACTTTTTGACATTCTCTTGGAATTTTGGACATCTTTTGGACATTCATGCATGATCTTGGACATTGAGGCTATTTTTTGGACATTGATACACACTTTAACTCAACGAAGAAGTAGAACGACATTTTGGTCAAAGTTATAATTAACAGGCTATTTGTTATTCAATTGTACAACTTTGTATATGTAAATTGTCTGAACTTGTACACACATGGTAATCGACAATATTACGATGAATGCTTACTATAAAGTGGACGTAGGCATTAGTACCGAACCATTATAAAAGTTGTGCATCCCTTTACATTTATCGTACTTTGGATATTTGGATTATAAGTTTACTGCTAACCATGCACTTAGGGGTTGGCGTGCACAAATAACCAATTTCCCACGTCAACATTTGTTTTATGTAACCATCAGGTTCTTTGAGTATCAATTATATTTTATGTGCTTCATGATTATGCTATTAGATTTAACAGCGGACATCTATTAATAATATTTAAGAAAATTTTAATCAAAATATTACATTTCATTAACTTATTATTTCATATTAATATAATAAAAAAATTATACAATTAAGAAAATTATATGGTGAATCTTGTGTGCGTAGCACAGGTTCGTGCTAGTATTATATGAAAACTCAATATCCATCTTAAGACTTTTCAATTCCAGTTTTCTCAAAAATCTCACGTGCTGCCAAGTGTCATGGTAGTTTAATTATGTTAATTTTTTCATTACTTTTTCTTATTGCATTTATTTCATATAAGAATTTTAATATACTCATTAATGTTATGCAGATTATCTTCCTACTATACATTTAAAAGAGATATCAATGTGCACATTTGTTGGATTTTAATTCTGTCACTTTCATTTCGTTTTCTCTCAATAGTGTCTCCTTTTCTTTTCCAATTTTCCATGCATGCTACAATTAAAAAAGTCATAGTCCCAGCCTAAATCAAACAAAAAATTATTTCTGGATCATTTTAGTTAATTAATTTATTTATTTATCATAAAACGAAATTGATTGAATTGGTTAATAGTTTTTTTTTGCTTCATACTCAACTTATTTATGGTTTTATTCATACTTTATAGCGATTATATTCCTAAAGTTGTTTTTATTTTTATTGCTTCTTCGAAAAAATAATCCGAAGATCTTCGATAAACTATCACTAGTTCGACCAAGCTTGATTAAAAAGCTAGGTTTTTATTTTCTTTCTATTTAATTTGGTGTCCATTTTGTAGTTTATGTTATAATATCTTATTTATAATTTAATTAGTTTTTCTACTTGTAAGGTTATGAATATATTCTCTTCATTTGTAACTTATTTCATAATAAATACTTGATAGCGTAGAATCTCCCATTGATTGTAATACATATTAAAGGTAAAGTTGGAAACTTTGATATATTCTTAAGTTTTGTACAATTGTTGACTTTCGCTTAATTTTTGTGTTTGGTATGATTTTGCATTTATGCTAGGCTCATTTTTTGTACCGAATAATTGGTACATTACTACATATATATCTACTATACTTTTGTTGTATTCATTCTTTACTAATTTTAACCTATATAATTATATAAGAAAATAAACATAGTAAGAGCATTATATATGGAGTTAAAGAATATTTCGGGAGAAAATCATGGTGATAATGACGATTCATGGCTAACCCTTCTTCTTCTTCATCTTTTCCTTTCGATCCTTCTTCTTTTCCTCCTCTAAAACCTTCTCTGCACCCTCCTCCTCCTGTCTCTTCTCTGGGTAATCAATCAAAATATAATTGTTCTAGTATCGATCAAAATCAGGCTCAATCCAATGTGATAAGGATTGACATAATCCATGCCAATCTTTTCATATATTGCATGCCATTGAAATATAATAAATATCGTGATAAGGATTGACATAATATATGTCAATCTTTGCATATATGGTATGCCATTGAAATATAATAAATATCATGATAAGGATTGACATAATCTATGTCAATCACTACATATATGGTATGCCATTGAAATAAAATAAATATCATGGTATAGATTGATTGCATGTATTTGTAAGTATATATATTTGTGATTCATGAATAAAAATTGTATCCTTCTCTTCAACTCTTCATCATGGTATCAGAGCCTTGATCCAAAACAGTTCAACTTCCTCTTCTTCAATGGCTCTTATTAACCAAACTTCATCCTATCAGATTCTTAATGACAGTAATCCCACAAAGCCCTACACTTTTCTAGGTAAATGCAATGGTGTCGAGAACAAGGACATGTGATTGCTCATTGCCCTTTATTTAAGAAAAAGTTTCCTAATGCCATTCCTCCTTCTTCAAATTCTCAACCTCCGTCAAACTTATTCACACCAAAACCTCAAGTAAACATTGTAAATCCCTCTGCCTCTTCATCCTCTTCAACATGGCTTCTCGATAGTGGTGCTTCCCACCACGTCACGACAAATTTGAACAATCTATTCCTCCATGCTCCTTATGATGGAACCGAAGAGTTAATCATTGGTGATGGCAAAGGTCTTAAAATCACTCACGTCGGTTCTTGTTCTTTATCATCACTCAAACTAAATAATGTCTTAGTTGTTCTTGCCATGTCCAAAAATATAATTTATGTTTCTCAACTTTGTAATGATAATAATATCTCAGTTGTCTTTTCTTTCACCTCTTTTCATATTAAGGATCTCAAAACAGGCGAATCTCTATTCCAGGGGCTGGTTGCAACAGGCATTTACTAGCTCAAATCCATAACCCCTACAGTCTACGCAAGTACAACTAGTTCACTTCATTGGCATCATCGTTTAGGGCATCCGTCTCGTAATGTTTTTAGGCAAATTGTTTCCAAAAATAAACTTCAGGTTCCTAGTATCTCCACTTTAGATTGTGATTCATGTGCTTGCAATAAAAGTCATAAACTTCCTTTTTCTATTTCATCTATTATGTCTACTGCCCCACTTGAGTATGTTTATTTTGATCTTTGGACATCATTGATTTACTCTCATGATGGCTTTAAATATTACCTTATTTTCGTTGATCATTTTTCTAAATACATTTGGTTGTATAATTTGAAACGAAAATCAGATGCAAAACATATATTCATTCGCTATAAAGCTCTAGTCGAAAAATACTTTCAACTGCCTCTCCAAACTCTCTATTCGGACAACGGTGGTGAGTATGAAATCCTACGTAACTACATGTCCATCAATGAAATTTCACATCTAACAACTCCACCCCACACCCCTCAACATAATGGCTATTCGGAGCGACGACATCGACACATTGTTGAGACATTTCTATCTCTCTTATGGCATGCCATTGAAATATAATAAATATCATGATAAGGATTGAAATAATATATGTTAATCTTTGCATATATGGTATGCCATTGAAATATAATAAATATCATGATAAGGATTGACATAATCTATGTCAATCACTACATATATGGTATGCCATTGAAATAAAATAAATATCATGATAAGGATTGATTGCATGTATTTGTAATTATATATATTTGTGATTCATGAATAAAAATTGTATCCTTCTCTTCAACTCTTCATCACAATGCGATTCCAGTTGACTCAGTGATCCCTTCCAGATCTGAGAAATCCTCCACTAAATCGGATTTTGGTTCTCTATTTCGTTCACTCCCAAGGAATGCTGGCCACTATAAACCGATTCAATTTGAAATTGGTAAGAAGGAATCGAAGCTTCCAGATATCGTTAAGAAAGAGGGTCTCAAGTATTGGAGTAACCGTCTGGTTGGCTTCTTTTTAGATGGTACGCTTCCATATCATGCGGTAGTTAATTTCCTTAAATCTTGTTGGAAATTGTTGGGTGAATTTAGTATTATATCAGATGGTCTCAATTTCTACTTCTAATTTTCAAATGATCTTGATCGTGTTAAGATTCTTCAGTCTGATCCGATATTCATTCGAGGACGCATGTTTATAATTACTCAATGGATCCTACTTTAGGTAGTTCTCAAAAGCAGATCAAATAGGTGCCTATCTGGATTCACCTGTCCAATATTCCTCTTATCCTTTGGACATTAGTAGGTGTAAATTGGTAATTGGTGTGCCATATTGGAAGGTTGATTTGTTTTGATTACAGCACTGAGAGGCTTCAGTGAATCAGGTATGCTAAAGCTTTAGTCGAAATTAATTCAGATGCAGAATTACCTGATTTTGTTGAATTGCCTGAACTAGGGGACTGCCCCTCTGTGAAACTTACATATGTTTGGAAGCCAAAGATTTGTGTCACTTGCAAATGTTTTGGCCACTGCACTATGGACTGTGACATTGTTTGTAAGGATAATGGTTTAGAAACATAATGAAGATTTTCATGCGAATGTCAATGTAGATAATTCAAGGAACAATCATAAGTTTAGGAATAATGGTCAATCCGGCTCTTTTGAGAAGGGTTGGACAAAAGTTGTTTTTAACAAGAAATTGATATGGCAAATGAAGGGTGTTGGAAATAAGGAGGCAACATTGAATGACAAGGACACAATAGCTAATGATGGGAAAAAGAAGAATATAGTAGTTGAGAAGGATACAACAGCTAATGACAAGGATACAGTAGCTAATGTAGTGAACGTTGCAAATACTTCAAATAACGGGGAGGTCTTGGATAATACTTCTTCTGATTTGAACAATGGTAAGATTGGCTCTGATGTTCAATCATTTGACAAGTCAGGTGGTAATACAAATAAAATTAGTAATAAAAGAAAAGAAAAAGCTCATGACCAAAGTGGGTATGATTGCTTGGTGATTTTTCATTAAATTTCTTGTTCAATGATGAAGCTAGTACGTATGGTATGACTTCATCTACAATCAACTCTGCACCTTCTAATTCCAAAGCCTCTTTGGCATATGCATATGCTTTCAATTTGAAAGCTCCAACGTCATCATCTCCTTGTTCCAAGTTGTCTCCTCCTCCCAATGTTATTTTACCCCCAGCTATTAAGTCTGTGTCGGCTTCTATCTTCTCAGCTTCACCTCCTGTTACAGGTTCTGGCTTGACCTTCCCTATTATCAAATCATCCCTGTTATCTTCAGCAATGCCTGCTAGCTCCACTTCTTCGTCTAAGTCTAAACATAAAAAGTTAAAGGGCAAATTCTGGGATGACTTAGACGATGGAATTGATTATAGCATAGAAGATGTAATGCCATCGAATAGTAAATTGAAAGAAAATAAGAGGCACACTAGGCGGAATCCAGTTTGAACTGGTTCTGTTTTGCTGTTATCTGATTTGAAACTAATAGTGTAACGCATGCTAGTTTTGAAGATGATCTCAGTGATCAATGGGATTTATTCTGCATGCATCTTAGTTATCACTTTGTTTGGCTATTTGTTAGTATGCCTAACAATGTTTATATGACTAAGAGGGGAAATCAAGTTAGTCTCATAAACTTGTTTTTTATTACTGTGGATTTCAATGGAGATGCTACTTAATTTGATAAAGCAATGTCATGCAACAGTAATGGGTTTATTTTTGAAGATGCTTGGGTATTTGGAATATTGTATGTAGCTAACTGATGATAAATGCAGCAGTGAAGTGAAGGCCTTGTGGAATTTGAATTTACTTTCCTTTGATCAGATAGATGTATCTCGTAAATGCATTGATTTTGTAATTGGTTAGCTTCTTGCTTTTGTTAGTGTTGACAATAGCCGTGAATAGGGTTAATATTTAGGGGATGTTTATGTTGTATTTTCTTGTGGAGAGATAAAAATTTGCGCTTACCTTTGAAAAAAAAAGTAAAAGAATTAAAATGATTTACTTTTTATAAAAACGAAGTATGGAACCATGAAAATTGGTTAGAAATTTGATTCTAAATTAGTGCTTTATAAACATTTTTCAGTATAAATGTTCTATATTGTGTTATGCAATAATTTATTTACAAAATATTGAAGATACCATTAATTTTTATAATACATGATTATTCATAAATGTCTTAATGTTCTGCAATTATATAATTACATAAAAATTTAGATCTTTTGTATTTTTATCTCCATATACAACAGTAATGCATTTTTTTTATTTACGTATATGAAGGCATTTATTGTCTATTAGTCCTTAACTTCCATCTCGTTTTCTTATAATATTATCCCTTCGGCCTTTTATTTCGTATGTATAGTATGACTCTAAACAAGTTCTATTTTCGACCTAAATAGAATTAAAATTTCTTTCCAAACAATTTTTAATCAACCACTTCAAAATTTTCATCTTAATTAGAATTTGATTGAATTTGTTGGTTGTCTTTCACTTGATATTCATTTGAATTATTCAGGGCTTTACTAATATAATGAAGTGATTGTTTCCAACTTCGTGCTTTCACTATTGCAATTTATATGGAAAAATAATATTAAGGCCTCCAAAAAAATTTATACTACTGGTTTGATCGATCTTGATGAAAAGGTTAAACTATTTTATTATTTCCTTTTTAGTTAATATGATGCAAATTTTGTATCTTTTATTATATTTTTTAGTTTTAATGTCAAATTTGTGGATTAATTTAAAGTTTTGTGACAGTGGATATAGTCCTCTTTATTTTTCTAACTAAAAGTTAAATGATTTTATAAATACATGTATACTATAGAATTTGTTGCTTTACCATGGAAAATAACAGGGATTAAAGCAGATCTACTATTCATTGAGTCTAAATTCAAAAAGCACAGCAATCCAAGAGCATTATCACCATAGGTGGGATTTGAAAGGTTTTAGTGGAGCTTTAACTCCATAGAATCTACTATAAAATTTCTCAAATTTGTTTATTATGTATAATATCAAAAAATGCAATAATGTAAAGGATGATGCAATTTTCTTTTAACCTAATTTTAACAATGTTTCAATTTGAATATAGTTTTTCTGTTGTAGGTTTAGAATACAGTTTAAAAAAAAATTATATATGTGCTTATAATTATATACATTAAACATAAGATAAATTATATTGAAACACGTCGCTTACATATGAAAATTAATAAGTGTGCATGTAGGGCTGTCAATGGGTCGTGTTAGGTTCGGGTCAGTTCATGTTGGGTTCGGGATATATAAATGTGTCGGGTCAACCTGTCTATTAAATGGGTCATTTTTTCCAACCCTCACCTACTCCGTTTATAAACGGATTTACCCAACCTGACCCATGTAACTCGTTTAACTAAATGGGTTGTGTCGATTCGTATCGGATCGGGTTTACCCATTTGACCCATTGGCAAATATTGCCCACTAATATAAACAACAAAAGAACCAAATCACCAAATGCAGCATAATTATATAATCACCAACATGCAACAAGTTACAAAATCACCAACATGTAACAAGTTACAAAATACCAACAGGCAGCACATATATAAATCATGAAATCACCATATCCAACAATCATTCTCCATACATAAGAATATATGAGCATGCCACATCATAAAAGACTAACAATATGGAAGATATACAGTTGTTATAAATAAAATATAACTAACAACATACAAGCATAAATTAGTAAAATATAACAGCTTACACAAGAATATACGAGCATACTGATTACTGCATACATAAAAGACTAACACTAAAAACATTCATAAAAGACTACCAGTATGGAAGTGATACAATATATAATCGGGTTTGGCGGGACAAAATCGGGTTAGTGGGTCAACCCTAAACCCACTCGTTTATGAACGGGTCAAATTCGGGTTGACCCGAAAATGACCCGCCAACTAAAGGGGTCGGTTTAACCTACTAATTTTTGTGCGGGTTTCAGGTTAGGGAGGTAATTGGCGGCCCTAGTGCATGCTTGGGTAATGTAATATTTATCAAATTAGAAACAATTGATTTTTCATGTTACTGGTCATTGTATAAAACTATTGGCTTCAAATGATTTCAGATTATTCAAGCAATTTAACAAAATACCTTTGTTGGTTGTGTTAAAAAAACTAATCAAAATAATTATAATCCATAAATATGTATTTTTAGTTACACACAACCTAAAATTCAAAAACTGAAATGTCCAAACTGTATCGTGAAACCCATGTGCTATGCGGGTGTAACGACCCGGATTTTTCAGTCATTTGAATTTGAACATTTAAACTTGTTTTAAATGTTGTATTTGAAATATAAATGGATTTTTATATAAAATTCATAAATTAAACGAGATTGAACGTATAAAATTATAATTAATTTAAAAACGAGCTCGTAGTGGCACGGTAGTTCGTAATATTGATTTTTGAACTTCAATTGAATATATAGAATCCAATATACGTTTGAATTATTTGAAATAAAAATCGTCCGAATCTATTTGATTATATTTCCCTAATGAAAGAGAAAAATCAAGATTTCATATTATGTATTTTTAGTTTTGTCAAAATCAAATTTTCAGAAAGCCGTTATGAAATCGTTTATAAATCATAACATTTTATTTAATAAATTTAGAAGTTTTTTATATAATTTGGATATCGTTTAACTCAAAATTTTATAATGTTGAGTTCGAAATCCGAATTAGTTTATCTTGCAGCTATATGATATTCCATTTGAATATATACGATAATATTGATTTATTACTTATTAAAGTAATTTTTTTGGAATTAATTAATATTTTATCGATATTATTAAGCCTTAGAAATAGTCGTTTTTCAAACGACCCTCGTTTTCAATGAACGGAAATTTTATTAAATCCGTAATGCCTAATTATTGTTAAATTTACAGGTTGGAGCCAGTTAGAGTTGTTTTGTGAGTGTGCGATGTTTATATGTAAACCGATAAATAATTTGAAATTAATAAATCTGTTTCACAAACAGAGTCGGATTTAAACAAAATTAATTTCATTGGATCTAGAATGTCAACATATAGCAGTATGTCCATTTTCGTTGCGTTTGGTGTTCGTGTGTGACAATGCCTATATATAATGTTTCACGTAAATTGCGGTAGGATTAAATAACTGCATATAAACGAATGTACCAAACCAAATCAAATAATATACATATATATATTTCTTTATTAATTATTGTAATACGTTTGGTATCACACTTTTTTAGTGTAAACATGAGCTACCGAAAATGCCCTTCTATGTACTGAAAATATCAATATTACTAAAATATAGGATCAGACAAATAAGTTTCATTTATCAATTCAAAATGTCAACATACAAATATTATTAAATCATAATATCGCTTAAAAGTAGAATCTTACACATAGATTGTATCTACAAATTCAAAACATCCATCTATACATATTAACATATCTTGGTGTCACCTAAAAATAGGATCTAACAAATCATCTTTACATACAAATTCATTTTTGTTAATTAATAATAGAATAAACATTCACATTTAAAAGTCATAGAATATCACAATATTAAAATAAAAAATAAAAATACATGATTTTAAAGTCAAAATATACATATAAACTATTTCTTACTTTTTAATATGCAGACTTATCTCTACACAAAAATATGTGCAGCTCATATAGTATTCACGCACATGCATTCCTATAATCCTACCTATATTTCTTCTGCTACCCTACCTTGTACCCTGTGCAGTTAATTCCCCGCTATTACCCCGTTACAACCCCGCTATATCCCATAGCAGATTACTACCGCTGCGCTTTTCCTAAATATCATTTGATATAGCCTCTCCACTTTAAGCCTCGCTACACTCCAATGTTCCCGATATATCCAGCTATTTCCGCTATATTACTCTATTCATGCTATATCTTTGATGAAAGAAACGAACTGAAAAATGACATGTATGCATTATAAAAATTATGAAGTTTGGTTTTTTTAATTGATTTTTTATAAATATTTTTGGAAACAAAATAGTTAATATTCTATAAAATTTAATTAAGTTGAATAACAATTTATGTTTATTTACAGATATTTGTATTTGTTTAAAATTAAGAATGTACTAATTATAACTATACCGAACGTTATTTTTTCATTTAATTATCGTTTTCATATTCATAAAAACATTCTGAATGAGTTATATGTACTATTTTAGAGTCATCTAGTATACCTTTCTATTTCCTCGCTTTATCCTTGCTATGACTTTTTGGACCTCCACCGCATTGCATCCGCTAGGCGCTTTAACTGCACAACTTGTACCACAAATGTTCTGCCCACACTTTCTCCCTTATATATATATATATATATATATACACACGCATACTTAGTCTTCCTTCTCCTGCAAGCAATACAAATGTAAACTGAAACTTCCCTCACTAATTAAATTTAAATCTCCCCAACCCGTTCGTTTTGGCCTTGGTCATTAACTGAAGAATGGAAGAGAGTGGTGAGTTCGACGTCGGGGAGGAGTCGGTGCAGTTCGTGGGTGGCATGGGTTTCGAAGTTTTCGTGCATGGGGGGATCTATCTGAACGGGGACGAACAGTGGAGAGAGAGAGGGACTGGAGGTCAGCGCGGGTTGCCCTGGTAATGGATGACAAGCCGGTGGATGGAGAGGGGAGGTGCGGTGATGAACTAGGTGTGGTGAAGTCGCATATGATTTCGAAAGCAGTAGTAGGAGCAAGAAGAAGAAGGTTGAGTCGAGGTGTGTTGGGTGCATGGGTTTACCAAGGGAAGTGGCGGAGGCCGGCGATCTTCGGTGATCGGGAAGGATGATGCGAGGTGGTGAGTTGAGAAGGAGGAAGCGGGTTAAAACACGTTCGAACAGTAGTAAGTGAGAATTGGAAGAAGAAGATTAATGTGCCTAATCATGTTACTAACACGACCGATTAATATAAACGTGTAATTAGTAATTAATTAAAAATTTATCAAGGTTTAATTAATTTAGTTTAAACAATAAATTATAATGAGTATGACTCGTTCACTTTTTATCAGAATTCGACAAAACCAGAGACATTGGAACCGTATCGGCAAGCACGACATTATGGAGCTAGTTTGGTTAGAGTTAGTAGCTACTGGAATTTTTAATTAAATAAACCCTTGTTTAATTTAATTGAAACAAACCGTTTTGACGATGAATTCAATTAAGGTGAGTTTACTCACTCAGTTTGTCCCACTTATATTTTTATAAGTCCGGTTTATAATGCATGTGCTATAATTGCTGATTGTTGAATGTGTGTTAAATATATATTCATAAATTGATGAAATTAAACGTTTGTTTAATTCAAGTGAAACAAAATCGTTATTTTAACGACCATAACCAATTTAAGTAACTTATCTTGTTGGTTGCGTTTATAATATAAACATGCTTAATTTAACGAGTTGTTTGAATTAACATGGTTGGTCGTTATTGAAATGGTAGATGTTAAACTTATGTTATAAGTTGACTGTTGAAATCTATCAACTGAATTAATTATTTCCGTCTATCATAATAAATAACAATAAATATATTGCTGTATTGAATGGATGATTTTATTTGAAGTAACCTATTTGGATGCAGGAAATAACAGATTGGAGGGATCCAACTGGATTCCTCACCAGTAGTTGTGTAACGTCTCGCATTTTTGTCGGTTGGTATTTGAATATTTAAATCAGTTTAAATATTGAATTTGTAATATAAGTGGATTTATATATTAATTAAAACGAAGTTGAACGTATAAAGATATATATTAATTATAATCGAGCTCAGAATGACCCTACAGTTCGTAATTTAACGTTTTGAACTTCAACCGAGTGTACCGGACTCGTTTTGAATCGGATTTCTTCGAAACGAGAAACGTTGGAATCTGTTGAACTGTATTTTTCCAACAGAAGTGAAAAACCAAGATTTCGTCGAATATATTGCAAGATATGTCCAAATCAAATATTCAGAAAGTCGCTATGAAATCGTATATCGACCGTAACAGTTATTTGAATATAACTAGATATCGGTTGCAAATCTGGACAAGGTTCTTTTGAGGCGCAGCGATAATTTAATTTTTAGAATTTTCCTGTAATTTTTAATTAATTAAATATGCAATTTTTATTTGGAGTATTGTGCACCCTGTATCGGTATTTCGGGATTTTCAAATATGAGTAAATTTACCGGTATTATCATATTTTTGGGACCATAACACATTTGCCGTCACAACGGCATTTTTATTTTTGTCTGTAACAGCTCGGAGTTTACGTGACAGGGTACGCTGACTTTAACAACATGAAACCAAATATATGAATGTATACATGACCAGGCTACTCTTTTCATTTAAAAACGTACAAGCAATATAAAGCTACATAAATTAAAATCAACACAAGGACAGCAAGCGCATACTGTCACTGACATGATAGAACGTGCCGTCCTTAACACGGACCATGCTCCTCTACACGTCCTTATTTAAAACTTCACTGTAAACTTCACTGAAATGACAATACTGCAGCCATACCTCTCAAGTTAAACGTACAGACCTACTCACGTTCAAAGAATTGATGGAAGTGAAGTGCACCCTACTCCTGAGCTCGCGCAAGATTTCTGGGAAATTCACCATGCTTTATTCTGTATGTTTTTCTTCCTTTGCCTATAAAAGTAAAACCAGCCTTCTTCACGCAAGTTCTCTTCTACGTTATCTCTGTTCTCCTCAAAATCTCGAAACCAAATACAAACAGGAACTTCTACCTACTTTCTTCACACAGCAGTAAGTGATAAAAGGACAACTCGGCCATTAACGTGGTGAGCTCGGCGTCTAACGGGACAAGGGAGGAGCACATCTCGGCAGCAGTAGCGGAAGAGTCTGCGGATGTGACAATGAGGTAGTTCTGGGTACTGTCAGGCGCATCGGAGTGGTTTGGCTTCGATCTGGTGGTTGGTTGAAAGGGGATCCGATAGCCACAGGCAAGCGCAAGGCGGTGGGAAGAGAAAGGAGTGGGATGGTAGAGCAGATCGCGGTGAGGTGTTGAATGACCAGTGAGGACTGGAAAAGGGAAAGGTCCGAACTGTGGACGTGACAAGCAAGCGGAGAGAATGGAGGAAGAACACAGTACAAAAGCAGACGTCAATGTGGTATCAGGCGGAGATGGTGGGACAGTTGAGATCCGCATGCGAAGTACAGTCGAGTTTTGTGATCATGAGTCGCGTTTTCGGTGAGAGGGAGGGGTTGCGAGCTGGACCATTCCATGGTGGGTGTTAATGAAGTGATGGAAGTGTGATGGGATGGAGGTTATGCAGCTCGTGATAGAGGGACTCAAGGAAAGTGGCGTTGTAGCGGAAGCTAACGTGAGGACTAACGAAGTAGATAGGTGCATGGTTTTGTTGGAGTTTACAAAGGAGTTGAGTTGCGGTACTGTTGCATACAGGGGTGGTGTTTGTATGGTGGTGTGACGGGTTACCTGCGCTGAAAACGCAAAGAAGAAGTACAAGGGAGTAGAGGACGTGCATGAAGTATAGGGTGGTTAGTGCGAAAGTGGTGTGGAGGGAGAATGGCGTGAACAACTTGGAGATGAGAGGGGAAATACGTGAGGTTGGGTGCAGTTGGTTTTTAGGAGGGGGTATGGACAATCTAAAGACATGAAATGGTGAAGTAAATACAAGGGAGCAGGCTCGTTCGAAGAGGGTCATGGTATTGTAAATAATGAAGGAAAAGAAGTGGTAGGAGGCGGTGCACTCCAAGGTTCAGACGCGACTCAGATTTGAAGATGGTGGATTCACATGAATATCTTCATTTGCGATCGGAACCAGTATTGAATAGGAAGCAAAGCAATGTAATCAAGCGCCGGGTATGTGCTAATTAAGGAAATTAAGTCTGTATAATTATTTAAGGGAATCCGCTGTAGTGGTACATGGAAGGAGGGATGTTTTGGTGGTGGACCTACGTCTGATTAGGCCGGCGTATCATATTTGCGTTGCAAACATGTTTTCCAAGAAGTTGGGTAAAGTACGGGGAAATGATGATATTCATGGAGAGTGTATGCTGAGTTTTGGGAGTCTTCGGTCGTTGAAACATATGACGATGCCTTCTTGAATAACATACGTGAAGATCCTTAACGATGGAGGTGTGCACTGAATACTTTGGGTATGAGGTCATTAAGAAGGCATCCAAGGATATTGAAACTGGTTCGTAACCACTAGGAGCTCGTTGGAAATCATAGCGTCTGATACGGTGTACCGACGCAAATCGTTATTTAACGGTTAACACGCAAAGGTGGGTAAAATCACTAACTCTGATCTATTTTTATAATGATATTTTAATGTTGTTTAAATGCTGTGTGATGGTCGATTAGGTAGATTACCAGTAAATTGGTTGAATATTATATACCGTCACATATGTATACACCATCGGTTGGACACTGATTCCATCGATTGAATATCCCCTAGTGTAGAGTTAGTGTAAATTGTGTTGACTGACATCTGTGGATGCAGAAACCGGTCGGAGGAATCTGACCGGATTCCTTGATAATTATATGTACTGTTTGTTTTGTATGAACCCGAATTATATTTAAAACCCCATGTGAATATTGATGTTGAACGGAAATTCAACATCTGTTTCGATAAATCAATAAACGATATCAATTTAGAAAGTGGCGACAGTCGACCGTAAACCCATCGTTTTGTTAAGGAGTTGATTGGCCGTCAGGCAAATCAACTAAGATAATTATAAAAAATATATTTTTATAATTAAAAAGAAGATTTAAATTTATAATAGAAGTTCTATTATAAACCAGTATTTTAGAGTTCGTTTTTATAAAATAAATAAAAACGATTATTGATATTTAAATAAGTTTATAAAGCAGAAATTATCCGACGATTAAATATTTGGACAATTAAGATAAACAATTGTAGAAATATTATTAGATTTATTACATTAATCTAATGAGAAGTAATTAAGATCAGTTAACGAATTTACTGATGAAATGAAGTTGATTTAATCAACTGTTATTGGAAAAATGATTATTAGATTAATTGGCCTTTAATTAATCTAATGAAAACAGTTTAGAAATAAATGAGATTTAATTACCCTTTAATTTAAGAAGTTATCAATAGAACTGTGGAATAGAGAAAGCGAAAAGTTAATGTGGAATATAAATAATCGTAAAACAACCGAGTTCCAAATAAAGATGTGGTATTATAAAACCATATCCCAAAATAAAACAAGGAAATACGATTTGATGTAGATTATAAGAAATAAGGAGTTTAGAGTTACGAACGTATGTCTGTTCTAAGATAAGAACGTTGTCGATCAAGGTCTGAGAGGTAAATAGAATACCCCAACTTGAACGGCTTTACTATTATCGAGGAACGATAACAGTTTGTAACGGAAAGAGATGTCAAGATGTGTATAAAAGGAATACGGCAACGTATTGCCAGTCTTAGAATTATAGCAATAAAATAACGCTGTTGATAAGATAAGTGTGACTGTTAAGTCAATATTAGTTATAACAAAGAATATTACAGCGTATGACAAGTTGAACTATAGCAATAAAATAACGCTGCTGATAAGGTAAGTGTGACTGTAATTAGTTATAAGGAGAATATTACAGCGTATGACAAGTTTAGAACAATAGCGACAAATTAACTGCTGTTGATTTGACTTAAGCATGACTTTTATATATAGTAGTACTTCCTAGGAAATGTAACAGTTTGGTTTGAAATCCACTTATTCTAGAGTAATAAGTAACGACGTTTGTTCAAAGAAATATAAGAAAGAGTTTAGAAAAAGAATTGGGGAATCGTATTAGAAACTAATGACAGCATTTCGATGTTCGAAATGTGATTAGAATTAAACCATTAGGATTTGGAACTGGGATTCGACGATGTCGAATGTATTAAAAGTAAATTATTTTTAGGAATTATAATCTGATAGGATAATTAACATTTATTTTTAAATAAACAAATGTTAATAGGATAAGAATCAATATTTAGTTATCAACTGGATATTGATAAGAAGTTGACTTAGAGAACAGAGTTTATAAAGTGGATTGTGAATATAAAGTATGAAAGAGATTTCGGTAGACGAGATAATGTTATTGATTTTCTAAATAAAGAGTTATTTGATAAAGGTATTCAGATTTATATAACAGGAATGGTATTCACATTTTTAAGTGAATAATGTTTTTAAAGGTAAACGGTTGGCCGATTAAAATATTTATAATGAAATTGGAAATATTTTCCAATATAAAGAGGGTAGATTATCCAAGTATAGAAATAAAGAATGCGAAATTAATGGAAAGAGTTCGAACGTTAATAACGTATGTTTCTGGAACATGAAAGAATAAGAGTTTATAATAACTGGAAATGTTTTCCAAGAAGTATGAAAAGGCTAAAACGGGATTTGAGAAATATCTGGTAAGATATGGGAATTTGAACAATAAAACGAAATGTTAAATAAAAGTGCCCGTGGTTGTGTGATGTTAGTTATTCATTTGAATGAATGTTTGTTTTTACTCCGATAGCTAAATAACCAACTATCGAAGTGCTTTGACCATCGATGTCAATACGGAGAGACCGGTTGAATATATTATATGAAAACCACTCCGTATAGGCATAAGCGTTGCGAATTAGATATGCTAAAGATAATTGAAGACGGAGTTAAATGCAAGGGTCGTCCAGTTCCAGAATGGTGCTTTCTGTTTGTCCAGTCCCAGGACAACTTGTATGGACGAGTGTCTGACAGAGTATTTCCAACGGTCATGCCGTTGATTTTACGAATATACCAAGTTGGTGGGGAGAAGGTAACTTCTCTTTATTCTACACCCAGTGTGCATTTGTGTAATCAATATGTGATTACGGATCTGACGATGTGGCATTCAAAGTGAATGGTGATCAGATGTTCTGAATATAGACATAGCCTCTAGCCTCACAACCAGGAAGTCACAGAAGTTGGGCTAGGCAGCATGGCTAGTTGGGTCATCCCCAAGCAGGGTGTATTGTCATCGATCTAGAGAAAATTCATATTTATACTTCTTTTCGATTCTGTATCTTCGGATGACGGTTGGATGGCCTACAACCGTGGTGGCAATATATTCGCGACACTCAAGCTAAATGAGTGAGCGGTCATGTGTGGCCGGGTTGCAAGACGTTCTTGTTGAACCCTGAGTGTATCCCCTCTAGAGTACACTATTCAGAAGGTGCTCCCATACCTTGTCTGTTGAAATTCATTCTCCAATAAGCGCCCTGCGGTTTATGATTTTATAACATATATATGTGGAACGTGAGATGCAAGTGTTCTGCTACTTGGATATTTATGTGCTTAGACATAATTATAATATCACTGGTTTTGATATCAGAGTAATTTGGGTTATAGTAAGGTAAAAGCCGTCCATGTTTATGTGTGGGCTGGTCTTACTATTATCCTTTTGTTTCAAAAGGATTTTCTTCAAAGTAAAACCCTATGGTTAGAATTTACTCACACCAGTCCCATGACTGACCCAGAGTTTATTTTGTTGTTTTCCCTAAACTCTTGGGTGCCCAAATTTGTACGGGCAGTCAAGTGTTTCAGGCTTTGCAGATTCACTTGGAGGAGCTCAAAAGCAGGAAGCTTCACCATTAGTTATGTAGAGTTATTTCCGCTGTGATATGATGTATTGTACTCTGATAATGGTATGTATATACAATAATACAGTTTTGTATTCAAAGTTATGTTATATAATACATCTTATTTTGTTCCACTGCGAGTTTCGTGTTACTCTGATTCTGTTCAGTTGTGATCTTCTTCTTCTTCTATTCTATTAGTTCTATCTTTTCTTTCTCACCCTCTAAATTCTTCTATTAATGTCCCGGTATTTTCGATGCTTGAATAGTCAATAGTGTGTTTTTATGTTGATTTTCTGGGTCGAAAATCCCGCCGTTACAAGTTGTTACATTTTATATATTATGATATATGTTGAAATAATGAATTTGTGATGCAGGAATGACAGGTGGAGAAGTCCAACATGATTCTTCACTAATACTGATAACGTTTATCAGTATGACTGGATATGTTTGATTTGATGTGAAATTAATTGATATTTCACGGTTGAGTACTTTAGTAGACATTTGCCTCTTTAGTACCATCGTTATAAGAAGAATTCGTTGAAATCAATTTTATACCGATTTTGAAACATTTTAAAAATCTTTATATACGAATTGGACTTATCGTTTTAAGTGTATCTAAAGGGAAATTTATTTTTATAAAATAAAATACGATGTGATTTTTTAAAGTAAGCACTAATGTTTTATTTACGTTTTATCATTTTAAAATATATATAATTAAAAGAACTTATGATGTTATTTAGTAGTTTGAAGGCATGATTAACTAGTAGTATTAATGATTTGAAAGTGGTATAACGATTTTGTAAAAGACGTTAAAAGGATGGGAAAAGAGATTATTTTTGTAATTAAGTAATCAAATTTTGAGTTCTAGAATAAGAGATAACTAATTTGGGAAATTAATTAGTTAATGGGGAATGGGATAGGACTTAACGTAAGTGGATTGGATTTGTGAGTTGAATATGGATTTGAATGTAAGAAGAGAATTTGAAGCAAATGAAAGTGTTTGATCATAATTATTCGAACTAATGAAGTAAATGAGTTTTGGAATTATTTTCCAAATATAATCAGAAATATTTTCTTAAATAGAAAATGGAGTTATATACGAGGATCGATTTAAAGTATATAAAGGGGTTAAAGGAATCGTCAAGTGTATGAGAATCAATTAAAGAGTTGAAAAGTGATTTTTGTAATTAATGAACATTTTTGCAAACATTGTTTTTAAATATACGAAATAGGATTAAAAAGGAGCTCACGAATGAGATTAGCGAATAAACGGAGTTAGAAATGGAATGTGACTATAAACTTGTAAGTTTAATGTGAAATCAATATTTAGTATTGGATTTAAAGCCTAGTATTTTAAATAATTTAGTAAATGGGTATCGACTAGAGCAGAAAATTAATAATGTTGACTTATAAATGTTAAGAGAATCGTTTTGGAAAAGCAAGTAAGAAATTATTTCACTAGTTTGAAAATGAATTATAGTTTGGTAAGTGATATTAAGTAAGTTTTGAGAAGTGAAACTTAAATGGCTAAGTTATTGATAAACATGAATTTTAATAGTAAAGATTATTGTTTCGTATATAATCAGGAAATCCATAGACTGTAACGCCATTGTTATGGAAAGTGATTTCCGAAGAAATATGATATGATTTGATGAGAAGTTAAGTAAACATGTTGTAATTGGAATGAGACTTGAAAAGATATGTAGAATATATAATTTAAAATTCATGTTTAAATCGGATAGTAAAATGGAATTTTTGTAACAGTTTCTAGAATGTGGTTTCATTAATAAACTTCTATCTATTCCGAAGATAAGGGTGTTATCGACTCAAGGTCTGAAATATAAATAAAATACCCCGACTTGAATGACTTCACGATTATCCAACGATGATATTAGTTTAGAAACGAGAGTAGTGGAGGGGAATAAAATTATTATTTCCATGAATAATATTATAAATTGTAATTTGAAAAAGTTTATAGTTTGATGATTTTTGAATATACTCTTATTTTGAAATAAGAAGTAAAAAGCTGTATTCCAAATATTGGAAGATTTAGAAGTTTTAATTAACGACTGGTTAATTAAGGAGGCTGAATGATGTTGGGTATTGAATCAGTGAATTCATTTTCTTTTTATGAATAAAATGGTTGCTTATTTGATAGTTAAACAACCGACTATCAAATCTGGCCTATACGATTGTTGGTAAGGAAAGACTGGGATCAAAATTATATTCGAAAACCGTTCCGAACCAGCGAATACGTGGAAGATGCTGATTGAAGATGAAGCAGTTGAAGACCGTGGATCTTCGTAAGTGGAAGGACTACTTGTCGAATTTCTCTGACTTGATCCCAAAGATATTTCGATAGTGATTCCGTCGTGATTGAAATTTACGGATTGCAAGGACTACTCGCTATTGATCCTTGGGGTGATTTCTATATAAGGATGTAGTAGGAGGATGCCTTCGGTTCATCCTGTTCCTGGATGACTTGTATGGATGGATGTCTGACAGGTATTTCCAAAGGGGTCGCATGCATTGATTTTTTCAAACGTACGATAGTTAGTGGCAGAGAAGGCAACTTCTCTTAGTTGAACACTCAGAGTACTTTTATGGAAATCAATTAGTGATTTCTGGTGGATCTGACGATGTGAGATCCAAAGTTTGATGTGCTATCCTAAAAGTAATAGTAACCTCAAGCCTCATCGACCGGGAAATGACATAAATCGGGTAGGCCGCATGGCTATGTGGATTACTGCCTTAGGGTGTATTATCACCATATAGAGAAAATCCATTTATTTCTTCTATCGCTTCTGTATCTCCCGGGAAACAGTTATGTTGGCGCCAACTGTTGGTGATAATATACCTGGTACACTCAAAAGAAATGAATGACCGATCATGTTTAGCTGGGTTACAAGATGGTCTTGTTGAACCCAGTGTATTCCTCTCTATAAACTATCGAAAGATGGTCTCATATCTTGTCATAATTGGAATCCATTCTCCAATAAGAGCCCCACGGTTTTTGATTATATACTATGTATGTAGAGCGTGAGATGCAAGCATTCTGCTAGATGGTTATTTATTTGACTTAGACACTATTATAATATCAAAATAGTTTTAATATAAAAAATGTTTTGGGTTATCGTAAGGTAAAAATCATTTGTGTTTATGTGTGCATTGGTCATACGATTATCTTTTTCTTCCGAAAGAAGTTTTCAAGATTAAAATCAGTTGGACGATACCTATAAACTTAGTGAGTTTTCTCACGCTGTTTCACCAAACTGATCCGTGACGTTTGAAATACTCGGGTCAGGCCGAGTTTTACAGGTTCAGGCTATCGGATGGTGTGAAGTCCAGACATATGATTCATATTTAGTATTTATTCCGATGTGTGATGTATATGAGGACATGTTATTATAACTATCCAAATGTAATGGTTGTTTGCTGTACTCGATGATTGTAAGTATTTTTCAAGTTCTCAATAAATAATTATTTTTATATTATATTTATTTTCGCTACGATATGAGACTTTGTGTATTGTTGGTTAGTTTATTTCTTTTTTCTTCTATTCTAATCTTGCTTTCTTTTCTCACCTTCTAATTTCTTTATATTAGTTATCAGGTGTTTTCAATATTTTTGGCAAGTAATACGCGATTATGTCAAAATTCGGGCGTTGAATTCTGTAAGGTCGTTACGTCGGATTCAAACTTGTTATATATAAATATTACTAATAAAAACAATGTAACACCCCACACCCGCTATGGTCACTCTCTAAGGGAATGCCATAACATCGGTGGAGTATTTTAAGTGAATATAGAACAGAAAAATTACAACAAGACAGATATAAGTAATACTTGAAACTTTTTAAAACATCATTTCATTGCAGCGGAAAGTAAAACATGTTTGGTTACATCACAAAACCACAATAAGAGTCAAGTACACAATATCCATCCTGATAAATAAAAGTACATAATCCCAATACATGAACTGATAGCCATAAAAGAAAGGGTAAGATGAGCTCTACACCTATGGTCCAAGCTCCAAAAGAGAATAAAGCAGCCTGATCAAAGCCCACTCGTACTGGGCCCACTCTGAGAACCTGAGGGTTGGGAAAAAGATAAAAACAACGGGGTAAGACATAAGTCTGAGCGAGTCCTATAACTTTAACAATACAATCATTAAAGTAACCAGAGAAGACATAAGCTTGATATACGGTAACGTCTGGGGATGAATGGCTACACTAAGCAGCTTGGTAGACTTAGGATAAACTAAGATAACCGTAAAGACGCATCCACCCACCCAAGGATAATTACTATACTGCACCACACCAGTCATTCCTACTTAAAGGTTGATCCCACTAAGTGTACTTAGTAATTTAGTAGTTTCGTGTACCCCTATCTGACTACATAGGTGTACCCACTACTTCCCAAGCGATCGGCTCCCCTACGTAGATACCCGTGCCGGTCCCACGATGGGGTGTATCATTCCCCAAAGTGGCCACCTGATAATATCAACGGTGCACGGCTTTATATCTACACGATGCAACAACGACTTACCAACCAGCCCGGGTCCACACACGCATATGAAACCCGTTGGTCCCGCGTTGCCACCGCTAACCCGGTTTGGCCTCTTATAGTCAAGCCCAATATGCGTGTCCCGTCACTCGACTAGAGTCGAGCCCACAAAGATACGTTTGGGATATTGGTTGAAATGGGCCCCCACAAGCTACCACCTAAGCTTGTTATTTCTAGTGAATCCCACTTAACCCTTTAACCATGTCCCCTTACATGTTATAAATTTTGGTTAAGTCCTTTAATCATATTCTAATTGTCATACAAGGTACCCACTAGATTTTCACATGCCACCCATGGCACTTACTTAACCCTTTAATCATGTTTAATTATATGTTCCACTTTGGTTAAGTATTCTAATCGTATTTTCACATGCCACCCATGGCACTTACTTAACCCTTCAATCATGTTTAATTACATGTTCCACTTTGGTTAAGTATTCTAATCGTATTTTTCTATTGCCACCCAAGGCAACCCACTAGTCTCCTCATGCCACCCAAGGCACCCACTTAACCCCTCATGTCCCACTACATGCTAATATGGTTAAGTGTTTCTTAATTAATTAAGACCGTGATCTCCCATAAAGACCTCCCACATTAGACTGGCTTTTATGACAACTGGTTAAGCCGGTAGGGTCCGGGTAGTCTTACGTCATAACAGAGTCTAACCTCGTGTCTTTACTTTAATCACGTATTTAATTTATGGCTAAGACCTCTCACATTGGGCTGACATTTGTAGCAACTGGTTAAGCCGGTAGGGTCCGGGCAGTTTTACACTACAAATGAGTCCAACCTCGTGTCTTAGTCGATTAATTACACCTAATTAATCACCCCCATATTAATTATCCCTAATTAATATCAAGTTTTTTTTTTCATAACATGGGTAGACCTAACTCAATAGGTAAATTCCCATGGGGTAGACCTAACTCAATAGGTAAATTCCCACTTATGCTTATTCATTTTATGGTATGCTTAATCATAACCATTTCACACCATTTCATTAACATGTCTATTAACCCCATCGTTTCCCCACGTACTTATGCTAACACGACATATTTCCAAGAGAAGATTCTTTCACAATTAACATGGGTTTCACTTAGCATACATTAGCATTAACATGGGTTACAAGGTGTCCACTTACATCATGACATTAACCCAACTAGCATTATTAAATAACCCAACTTGCATGAACATACATATGTCATGTATAAAGGCAACTTGCATAAGAGTTCATAGGTTATACAAAGGTGAACTTGCATGTGTCTTAAAGGTGTGAACTTGCACAACATGTTACATGTTAACTTGCATAACATCATACACATAACTTGCATAATATTATAAACATAACTTGCATATCAACGTACACATAACTTACATAACATCATGCACATAACTTGCATAACATCATACACATAACTTGCATATGAACTTGCATAACAACATGCACATAACTTACATAACATCATACACATAAACTTGCATAACATGTTGAGCTTGCATATAAGCATACACATAACTTGCATAACATGATGAACTTGCATATATGACTTGCATCTTAAAGGAGGGTAAACATGCATATATATATATATATATATATATATATATATATATATATATATATATATATATATATATATATATATATATATTCATAGCATATAAAGGTGTCATCTTGCATATGTATGCATCACATTTAAAAGGGTAAACTTGCATATCATGATTTATGCATAATACCAAACACTTAGCATGCATAAAACCACATACTTAGCATGCATAAAATCAATTACTTATTATGCATAAACCCACCACTTAACTTGCATAAACCCACATACTTAACTTGCATAAACCCACATATCCAACTTGCATAAACTCACATATTCAACATGCATAAACTCACATATTCAACATGCATAAACTCACATATTCAACATGCATAAACATAGGATTAATATTAAACATAGATTAGCATATTCACATCATATCATATGACTTGAAAACCCATTAATCCTCATGCAAAACCATAGATCTCATCATATCTCATCTACTTAATTTAGCAATTGATCATCAAAGTGATAGAAACTCACCAAAACCAAGATTAGCAAACTTATGAAGTGGAATTAGTTGCTTTAGTTGAAGAAGATGTTGATTAGAGGTTGATTAGCTTGCAACTCTCTTCATTGATTTGTGGAGGCCATGATCAAGTTTCATTTTGCCATAGTTTAGTTACAAGATCTAATTATGAATGAATTAGGGTAGGGTTGGGGTCTTGTTTATAGGATTAGGTAGTGTTTTAGGCCCTTAGATTAACCCTAGATTAGATTAGGACCCTTAGATTTCGGAAATCTCTAGAACACAGCCCAAGACTCAACCAAAAACCAGATCTGGTGCACCCAGATCAACAGGGCCGACACCCTGTGTCGACACCCCTGTCGACAGGGCTGTCGACACCCCTGTCGACATGCCTGTCGACACGGGGCTAGGCGGGAACTTTCCCGCCCTTTCCGCTTTTGGATCCAAACTTGTTTTAAAACTGAATTTTAAATCTGTTTTTAACTTTGAATTTTTCTGAAAACTTCTTTGGGCCTTAACTGGGCCATACGGACTCCGATTTACAAAATTTCGGACTCTATTATGCGTATTTTTCCGAGACGAACGCAATGACGCAGCCCGTTTCCCCCAATTCTCACATTTGAGATTATTTATTCTGCAATTAGTGAATTTTAGCATTAACTGAAATACGGGGTGTTACATTCTCCCCTCTTTAAAGGATTTCGTCCCCGAAATCTCTAAGCTAAGGAGAATGCATATCCTACGATCCAAACAACCATCTACTCAATCCATCAAACACGGACATCCATTGTCCCTAAAACAATTTCTAATGACGTATGAGCATATGCAAAAAGTGTGTGTATATGTTCCCTATCTAATGTATGAACATATGCAAACCATGATAGTGCCATGCATCCATTATGTATGCGAAAGAACCCTATCGACACATACAATATCTACATGAGTGCACAATCATTTACCAAAATGCATCATCCATATGATAACACAATCATTATACATCCATAAATATAGCTTCCTACACACAATTTTATGCAATATGCAATATGAAGTGATTGAGCCGATCTAGTGCCTAGAGTGTGTGTATATGCATCCACGAGCAACCGCTAGCAAACACTTGCATCCACTTGCATCCATCAACCATAACATGTCTCAAACACATGTTTCAACCATAGGTTTACCCTATCTAAAGGTCAAAGGTACTAATGAGAGGACATACTAAGGATAAGATAAGCACTAGACAACCGATAAAGGAGACGTCTAAAGCACATACCCTCAAAAAGGGATGGGTATTACGAACGCATCTTCGCTTCTGTCTCCCAAGTAGCATTGCTCTCACTTTCTCCCCTTTCTCACTTTGACTAGTCGAACCTCTCTGTTTCTCAACTCCCTAATCTCTGACCCAAGGATGTGGGTAGGAGCTCGTCGAATAATCACATCACGCTCTACCTTACTTCTTTAAGCAAGCTTGGCTCTATCGCCTCTACGATCTCATGTAGGCCCTTCCTCACATGGAATACATCATGTACACTACTAAGTCTGTCGGGCAACCCCACCAATGGAGGATGCTCTTCCCATGTACCTCCTAAACTAAGATACATAGCCTCAAAAAGGTCTTCTAAAATACGATTCACCCTCTCGGTCTGGCCGCCTATCTGAGGATGATATGCGGTACTCAAATACAACTGAGTCCCTACCGCCTCTTGCAAACTTTTCCAAAACTCTTTAGTGAAGATAGGATCTCGATCGCTCACTATACTGGAAGGTACATCATGCAATCTAATAATCTCTCGAATGTAAACTGAAGCTAGACATGGAATAGTCCTCTTGCTCTTCACGGGTATGAAATGGGCACACTTAGTAAGTCTATCTACCACAACCCAAATCCCCGTATTACCCTTCCTTGATTTTGGTAATCCTTCGAGACACTATCCCACTTCCTTAGCGGAACTTCCAATGGGTGAAGCAACCCACTTGGTTTCTTTTGCTCCGCTTTCACCAAGCATCTAGCGACATACTCGGCCATGCCTTCCTTCATACCGGCCAAAAAGAAAACTCGCTTCATGTCTTGGTACATCTCGTCCCCACCAGGATGAATGGTCATCCTAGAACGGTGTGCATCATCAAGAATAGTCTTCTTCAAACCCTCGTCTTGCGGTACACAAAGTCTACCGTCTCTACGCAACCACCCCTTACCACCTAGGGTGTACCTACTCAAATGGATGGACGACCCCCTCCTCATGAGCTTCTCTACTAACTCATCCAACTGTGGGTCCTCTCGCTGTGCCTCGCTAATTCGTCCCAAAAGAGTAGGCCTAACCTCCAAGGAGGCTAGCAAACCGGGTACAAAGTCAACGGAAGGTCTAAAGTCAAACATAGAAATAAACTCTAAGCTCCGTCGTTCAACGAACCATGAATTCGAGGACAACCTTTTTCTACTTAAGGCGTCCGCTACCATGTTACCCTTGCCGTGGGTGTACGCTATCTCAAACTCATAGGACGCTAAGAATCCTATTCACTTTTGCTGTCTTAAGACTATGCGCCTGGAGAGTCTCCAATACTTCTCTGAGATGTAAGGCATGCTTTTCTCCACTTCTAGAGAAAATCAGGATATTCTCCCATGCAAAATCGTCACAACTATCCATCTCTCACGCAGACCACCTTAGTCGAACTCGACATCCCCCAAATGCAAGCCCCAAAGGCCTAAACCAATATCAGACAAACACCCAAGGGATACCTCCTTCGAATTCAGACGACCTACGTGAGATGATACTAGTAAAAACGGCTAAATAATTAAGCCCTTGTCCACTCTGGATGTCCTCGCCAGTCTCGCTCAAAAACCACCGTTTTATCCCATAACTGGCTTTGCTCATCCTATTGAGCACATACGAAAACTTATTTCGCTCCTAGAAAAGACCAAGATGTCATTTACAAAGACCATCACGAACTTATTTAGGTACTCCCTGAACACCCTTCTCATCATATGCGGGGGCGTTCGTCAAACCAAATGGCATCTCCAGCCACTCATAAAAACCATCCGGAGTCCTAAAGGTAGTCTTCTCTATACTATCCTCAGTCACTCTCAACTGACGAAACCTCGTGGCTAAGTCCAACTGCGAAAATACTGAGGTGCCCACTAACTGATCAAAGAGATCATCAATCCTCGGCAATGGGTGTCTATTCTTCTTTGTGAGTTTATTTAGCTCTCTTTAGCCTACACAAAGTCTGAGAGACCCATCCGCCTTCATAGCAAAAACTACCGGAGCACCCCACTCCGATATACTTCGTCTTCTAAACCCCTTCTCAAGCAAATTGCCTACTTGCTTATGGAGTTCCCTCCTCTCACGAGGAGCCACGTGGCACACTGGCCAAGACACTGGTTTGGCATTGTCTACCAAGCGGGTCATAAGCCTAACAACTCTCCCTTCACAATAAGAACGACACCATTACTGGATAACCAGTCCATGCCCAAAACTAACCCATAGCCTGTGAAGCCCAAAAAGCATCACATCCAAACTCAACGCTAAGTATAGCAACTTTCAAACCCAAACACATCATGGAGCCCCAATTGGGTTTGAAACAACTAAGGGATCATCTACTAACTGGTGTCTCAGTGCAGTGACTCAACTAATAATGAAATAAACGAACTCGATGCGTCAAAATCAAATAAAGTTTGACCCGGATAATCAAACAGAAAAACTAGACTTTAAATGGAAATAGTTCTACCTCTTTCCTGAATCGGTGGAACCGCGAGAGCCTGAGCTTGCCCCCTTGCCTGAGTTGGTGCCAAAAGAACTTGCACCTGTCCTCCTGAGGTAGATCCCATTCTTTGCCCTTTCTTAGGGCAGTCTTTTACTAGATGTCCTGCTTCGTCACAGTGGAAGCAGCCAGCCTTCCTCTTCTTGCGACAATCCTTGCTTAGGTGGCCTAGTGTCCCACAATTGAAGCACTTCTTCTTTCCCTTGCCTCCGTTGCCTTTCCCACCCTTGTTTTGCTGTTGCTGTAGAGGTCTCTTCTGATCTCCTTCCTTCTCGGGTGCTTTACTGGCATTGGGACCCTTCTCTTCCTCATGCATAAGTGCCATGTCCACTAGCTTCTCGAAAGTGGCCCCCATAGGGATGTGAGACATAGCCAATCCGTGCATCAGTTCGTTCAAGCCTTTAACGAACCTCAAAGCTTTCTCTTCCGGTGTGTTTACCAAATCCATGTTGAATCTCTCTAACTGATTAAACTTGTTAACATATTCTTTCACCGACAAGTTCCCTTGCTTTAAGTTCAAGAACCTTTCCACGTGCATATTTTCTTCCGCTTTTGAGAGAAACTTTGCCTCAAACCTTTGCCTGAAATCCATCCAAGAGTCAACAGGGCGTTCTCCATTAGTGACCTCCCACCAGAACGAGGCCTCTCCTTCCATTAACCAAGCGGTTAACCTGACTTTCTTTCCCTCTTCCACTTCCAAGATTTCCATTAATTCTTCCGTCTCACTAAGCCAATCCCTAGCTCCCACAAAAGGTTTTCCTCCCATAGCCTTAAACTTCCTACAAGTCATAGCAAAAGTATCCGCGCGAGGAGGAACGAGTGCAACGGGTGGAGGAGGAACATTTGCTGGACCTGCAGCGGCGGCCCTAGCCTCTAACAACCTCCTATACCATACTGGTACCGCTACACCGTCCGGAAGATAAAGATCTTCAGCCATGCTGAGACGAAAAAGGAAAGATTCAAAACGGAGAATTCGAAAGATAAAGATATGGCTATCGGGGATTATGCTTTTCTTTCAAAAACTTTTTCTCTTTAAAGACATGTT
Source organism: Allium sativum (assembly GCA_030737875.1). Taxonomy (NCBI): domain Eukaryota; kingdom Viridiplantae; phylum Streptophyta; class Magnoliopsida; order Asparagales; family Amaryllidaceae; genus Allium; species Allium sativum. The sequence goes on from CM060925.1 coordinate 161,507,684, forward strand.
TTTGAAAATATTTCTTCCAAAAATGTTGTTAGAAAAATAGTTTTCTAAAAATTTTATCTGTTCTGGTAACCTTTGCTCTGATACCACGTGTAACACCCCACACCCGCTATGGTCACTCTCTAAGGGAATGCCATAACATCGGTGGAGTATTTTAAGTGAATATAGAACAGAAAAATTACAACAAGACAGATATAAGTAATACTTGAAACTTTTTAAAACATCATTTCATTGCAGCGGAAAGTAAAACATGTTTGGTTACATCACAAAACCACAATAAGAGTCAAGTACACAATATCCATCCTGATAAATAAAAGTACATAATCCCAATACATGAACTGATAGCCATAAAAGAAAGGGTAAGCTGAGCTCTACACCTATGGTCCAAGCTCCAAAAGAGAATAAAGCAGCCTGATCAAAGCCCACTCGTACTGGGCCCACTCTGAGAACCTGAGGGTTAGGAAAAAGATAAAAACAATGGGGTCAGACATAAGTCTGAGCGAGTCCTATAACTTTAACAATACAATCATTAAAGTAACCAGAGAAGACATAAGCTTGATATATGGTAACGTCTGGGGATGAATGGCTACACTAAGCAGCTTGGTAGACTTAGGATAAACTAAGATAACCGTAAAGACGCATCCACCCACCCAAGGATAATTACTATACTGCACCACACCAGTCATTCCTACTTAAAGGTTGATCCCACTAAGTGTACTTAGTAATTTAGTAGTTTCGTGTACCCCTATCTGACTACATAGGTGTACCCACTACTTCCCAAGCGATCGGCTCCCCTACGTAGATACCCGTGCTGGTCCCACGATGGGGTGTATCATTCCCCAAAGTGGCCACCTGATAATATCAACGGTGCACGGCTTTATATCTACATGATGCAACAACGACTTACCAACCAGCCCGGGTCCACACACGCATATGAAACCCGTTGGTCCCGCGTTGCCACCGCTAACCCGGTTTGGCCTCTTATAGTCAAGCCCAATATGCGTGTCCCGTCACTCGACTAGAGTCGAGCCCACAAAGATACGTTTGGGATATTGGTTGAAATGGGCCCCCACAAGCTACCACCTAAGCTTGTTATTTCTAGTGAATCCCACTTAACCCTTTAACCATGTCCCCTTACATGTTATAAATTTTGGTTAAGTCCTTTAATCATATTCTAATTGTCATACAAGGTACCCACTAGATTTTCACATGCCACCCATGGCACTTACTTAACCCTTTAATCATGTTTAATTATATGTTCCACTTTGGTTAAGTATTCTAATCGTATTTTCACATGCCACCCATGGCACTTACTTAACCCTTCAATCATGTTTAATTACATGTTCCACTTTGGTTAAGTATTCTAATCGTATTTTTCTATTGCCACCCAAGGCAACCCACTAGTCTCCTCATGCCACCCAAGGCACCCACTTAACCCCTCATGTCCCACTACATGCTAATATGGTTAAGTGTTTCTTAATTAATTAAGACCGTGATCTCCCATAAAGACCTCCCACATTAGACTGGCTTTTATGACAACTGGTTAAGCCGGTAGGGTCCGGGCAGTCTTACGTCATAACAGAGTCTAACCTCGTGTCTTTACTTTAATCACATATTTAATTTATGGCTAAGACCTCTCACATTGGGCTGACATTTGTAGCAACTGGTTAAGCCGGTAGGGTCCGGGCAGTTTTACACTACAAATGAGTCCAACCTCGTGTCTTAGTCGATTAATTACACCTAATTAATCACCCCCATATTAATTATCCCTAACTAATATCAAGTTTTTTTTTATAACATGGGTAGACCTAACTCAATAGGTAAATTCCCATGGGGTAGACCTAACTCAATAGGTAAATTCCCACTTATGCTTATTCATTTTATGGTATGCTTAATCATAACCATTTCACACCATTTCATTAACATGTCTATTAACCCCATCGTTTCCCTATGTACTTATGCTAACACGACATATTTCCAAGAGAAGATTCTTTCACAATTAACATGGGTTTCACTTAGCATACATTAGCATTAACATGGGTTACAAGTTGTCCACTTACATCATGACATTAACCCAACTAGCATTATTAAATAACCCAACTTGCATGAACATACATATGTCATGTATAAAGGCAACTTGCATAAGAGTTCATAGGTTATACAAAGGTGAACTTGCATGTGTCTTAAAGGTGTGAGCTTGCACAACATGTTACATGTTAACTTGCATAACATCATACACATAACTTGCATAATATTATAAACATAACTTGCATATCAACGTACACATAACTTACATAACATCATGCACATAACTTGCATAACATCATACACATAACTTGCATATGAACTTGCATAACAACATGCACATAACTTACATAACATCATACACATAAACTTGCATAACATGTTGAGCTTGCATATAAGCATACACATAACTTGCATAACATGTTGAACTTGCATATATGACTTGCATCTTAAAGGAGGGTAAACATGCATATATATATATATATATTCATAGCATATAAAGGTGTCATCTTGCATATGTATGCATCACATTTAAAAGGGTAAACTTGCATGTCATGATTTCTGCATAATACCAAACACTTAGCATGCATAAAACCACATACTTAGCATGCATAAAATCAATTACTTATTATGCATAAACCCACCACTTAACTTGCATAAACCCACATACTTAACTTGCATAAACCCACATATCCAACTTGCATAAACTCACATATTCAACATGCATAAACTCACATATTCAACATGCATAAACTCACATATTCAACATGCATAAACATAGGATTAATATTAAACATAGATTAGCATATTCACATCATATCATATGACTTGAAAACCCATTAATCCTCATGCAAAACCATAGATCTCATCATATCTCATCTACTTAATTTAGCAATTGATCATCAAAGTGATAGAAACTCACCAAAACCAAGATTAGCAAACTTATGAAGTGGAATTAGTTGCTTTAGTTGAAGAAGATGTTGATTAGAGGTTGATTAGCTTGCAACTCTCTTCATTGATTTGTGGAGGCCATGATCAAGTTTCATTTTGCCATAGTTTAGTTACAAGATCTAATTATGAATGAATTAGGGTAGGGTTGGGGTCTTATTTATAGGATTAGGTAGTGTTTTAGGCCCTTAGATTAACCCTAGATTAGATTAGGACCCTTAGATTTCGGAAATCTCTAGAACACAGCCCAAGACTCAACCAAAAACCAGATCTGGTGCACCCAGATCAACAGGGCCGACACCCTGTGTCGACACCCCTGTCGACAGGGCTGTCGACACCCCTGTCGACAGGGCTGTCGACACCCCTGTCGACATGCCTGTCGACACCCCTGTTGACATGCCTGTCGACACGGAGCTAGGCGGGAACTTTCCCGCCCTTTCCGCTTTTGGCTCCAAACTTGTTTTAAAACTGAATTTTAAATCTGTTTTTAACTTTGAATTTTCTGAAAACTTCTTTGGGCCTTAACTGGGCCATACGGACTCCGATTTACAAAATTTCGGACTCTATTCTGCGTATTTTTCCGAGACGAACGCAATAACGCAGCCCGTTTCCCCCAATTCTCACATTTGAGATTATTTATTCTGCAATTAGTGAATTTTAGCATTAACTGAAATACGGGGTGTTACAAACAATGTGTTATTAATTTATCTCAATAAATTTATTATGTGCAACATTGTAACATTCTTTTTTTAACCTCAAATACTCATATATCGGCATTTCTACAATTATTTACAACATCCATCGAATATTTCCTAATTTTTTATGTTTAGACGATTGTATTCAAATTGCTTAGAGAATCTCAAATTTAACCTATATAAATAATTTTAATAAATGGTTGGTTAATTCTTCCAATAAATCTTAAGACTATTTGCTAATCATATGTGTGTACACACATGCGTTAATAAAACCATAAAAATATTTGCAAATCACATTCTTCTCAAAAAGTTAGTATATGCTACATCACAAAATTCTATATTCAACTTTTAATGACTCCACATTAAGATTTATATACATATACATATACATACATACATACATATATATATATATATATATATATATATATATTTCTATATATACACACAAAATTAGATTCATGCATACTTTTTTACCACTAAGTCAATACATTTAACTAATTACGTAATCTCGGATTTAACGTATTTTTAAAAAATCAATTAAATAATATTGGTTAATTTATATAAAATTATTAAATATTTCAATATTTACCATTCATGGTAACAAGAATAATAAAATTATTGTTTTCACTCTCAAAATATAAGCTATATAACATAAACCAATGATATATTCATAATTCAATTATTTTGCTTAATTTATGATACTTTGTATAATAAAAGTTTAATTTTAACACTAAAAATTTAAATATTATATTTTATAATATAACTGCGTGCAATAGACCGCTTATGCCTTAGTAAAATAGTATAGATAAATACATATAATAGCTTATGTTTGGACATTTGGAGAAGGAAAAAAAGAGGCCTTAGTAAAGTAGTATAGATAAATTCATATAATAGTTTGTGTTTGGACATTTGGAGAAGAAAAAAAGGGGGTGTTCGTTGAAGGTGCTCAAGTGCAAGAATACCAACATTACCATTTAATTTAGTGAAGCGCGTGACATATTCATGTACAGTTAATTCCCTCTACATCATTGTTTACCACTGAAATACATATCACTTATAATTTATTCTCAAAGAAGCAGCATTTCAGTCCCAAAAGCTTCAGATCTCAATAACCAGGTTACATATCGCCATTCTAAAATTAGTTTATTTCAGCTCAGATTTTTTTAAAACCGAGCTTCGCATCTAATCTTGGCGTCCATTTAGCCATTTCCAGCGATGTCAAGAAGACCAGTGCCTTCTAGAAGATTGGGAGATGGCGGAAGCATTCCATTAGTCGGATCCTTGAAGGACAAATCTAAGACTTCCCCGTTGCTTTCGGTCGCACTCGTTCTAGTGGTCAGATCTGATACTATTTATCTATATATTATTTCCACTTTTGGGGATTTTGGATTGACTGGGTTGCTATTTGTCTGCAGGGATCGTTTTTGATAATTGGATATTTTTATAGTGGATCAGGTTTGTTGAAGGTTTTTTTTTTTTTTTTTTTTTTTTTTTTTTTTTTTTTTGTAGTACTCGTTTTGATATGATTTTATTAGAAAACTTGAAATATTATCTTAAATTGTCAAACAGGTAGTGGTGGGGATGCTTCGGTTGTTAGCAGATTGGAAGGTAAGCAACTACTGCTTTTGTGAAGGAAAAAAAAAGCAACGACAGGATGCTTTCTTTTCTGTGACATTGGTGTTGATAACAATAATATATAGGCTACTTACCTCAGTTAGAACCCAAGAAGGGAATTGTTAAAGGGCTCCACTGTTGGATGGGAGACCAAATTTTAAGGGGACTCAATTCCAAATAATAATGACAATGATAATAAATTATGGGGACTCCATCAAAAACAATATTCGGTAGGAGTCCATCGGGAAATGAAGCAAAAAAGGACAACAATAAGCCGGAGATCACATTCGATGGGATTTGGTTGAATAATAAACTATAATTCGTAGAGAGTTACTGAAATATAAACAACAGTTATGTTTTATCTATTTAAAGGGAGGGCAAACTTTTTTGGTACGTTCGGTAGTAGTTTCTTGGAAAATGAAAATGTGACCATCTTTTATCCTAAACCGGAGTCCATTTAACAACCTTAAAAATTTATCCATCTTAACCACACATATCCCCACCTGCCCACACATTGCTAAAAAATGCACGCCATGTTATTTTCTATTGACATCCTATATTATTCTGAAAATAATATGCTTTTCAGCTTTTGACACATGGAATACCAAAAACACTTTATATATCCATAATACAAATCACACTCAAGTCGAGCATGGTTTTGCACAAAACCAGGCTCAAATGGAGCATGGTGTTAAAGTTAAAAATTCATATCGACTACGATGCTAATGAGCATGATTTGTTAGATTTTCTCATTCGTTTCAAATTTGGTTTATGTTTTAGCATTCGTTGTGAACTAGGTTTCTTATGTTTTCTTACTCACCTCGAGGGATCCTTGTATATTGAGTGTGGTTTTATACATTTTCACTCCTCTTGCGAGTATTGGTTCTAGACATGATTGGTTTGTTAGATTTTTCGCGTTTGATTCGAATTTGAATTTTTATGTTTTCTAATACGTCGTGAACTTAAATTTCTTATGCTTTCTCTCTTGCTCGGAGCGATCCTCTTATGTTGATTGTGGTTCTATACATTTCCACTCCTCTCGTGAGTATTCTCTCGTTAGTATTGGTTTGTTTCAAATGATATGTGAGCTACTAATGCTACAATATTCAAGTTAACTTTGTTTAAATGATTTCTTTTTGAAATAATCTACCATGATAAAATGAAAAATTCAGGATATTAATATACTCAACCCAGTTTGTATCAAATGCGCACTCGAACGCATTGATATACATAAACCAGTCCAATCTGGGCATTAATTTTCCCAAGCCAATCCATTCAAATACTCACCTAATAGTATATTCAAACTTTAATAATCCAATTGTAGCATATTTGTTAACATAACAATTAGTTCAAAAGTGATTCAAACTTTGTCAATTTGTACACAAATTATGCGTAAAGGGATGTTGAAAGGGAATCAAATTAGATAAAGGGATTGTTAAGTATGTGGAAAATTGGAGGAAAAGTAATAATAAATAAAGGAAAAGCCCATTTATTGTACATTTATTATAGTATTAAGCGTAGGACCAAAATTAACGTGCATAATATTTTTTTGCCAAGGTGCAATAGTTCACATTTTTTTTTGACAAATATCCTCTAAAAGAATCACGGGAACCTTGAATTGAAATGAAATCATCAACAATCATATGGTAAAGGGTGAAAACTGGAATTTAGTAGACTTCTCTTCTTTCATCACACTGTTTAATTTTATTTTTTTTGAAAATAGATTAAAGAATATTGAATATTGGATAAGAGTTTGAAAGAGGTACAAACGAAGAATTTTTTCGAAGCGTTGGACAAAAGAAGAAAAATAATATTAGTAAAAGTGGAAGAGATAAGGATAAAAATTAATTCCATCATTTATACGAGAAAATAATAATAGTTTATTTCTTTCCTTGTGACTTTCAAATTTTATAATGTCTCTAAAAAAATGTACATTATTTTCTCATCGGTTCATTCTTAAAAATAAATCAATATAATTTGTATGAAGTGACTAAGTTGATGTACAAATTACACGGTAATATTTTTTGTTTCACATTTATACTGAATGACTATAGTTATCGTTTGACTTTCACAATTACAGATCTCTTCAAATATATAATGTTCTCTGTGTTGTTCAGATTAAGGTTTAGTGTAGTAGGAGTTATCAATTTTGACGATTTAAGTAAATTTTAAAAGACGGACTTAAATAGTAGCCAATTAAATCCAGTGCAATCTGTCAATGATTGAACTAAATTAGATCGACTCAAATTAAGCTTATTAAATGCAAGTGTTAAGTCGTCTTTTTGCGAGGCCGTTACACATTGGAAGATGACTAAATGGACCTTTCAATCATCGAGGCAGGAATACCATGGAAATGGTTGATTGGCTCGAAAATTAAATACGGATGATTATATGAAGCTTCAATCAAGCGGAGTTGGACAAATGGCACTATAGATTTGGCTAAGTATGGACTTGCACTTCCCCCATGCAGGGAATGAGATCAGATCATCATAACTATGAGTAGGGAATCAGGTTGAATCGTCGTAACTCAGCAGCTCAACTTAACATAAATCACTCGATTATTAAATTTTGACATAGAAGACTACATGACACAATATTGAAGATTTGAAGTACAACTAGTTGAGTATTCACCATATAGGTCGCACTCTCTAAATCCATTGTTCAAAGGAGCAGTGCAGGTTCCCCAATGTGATTGATATTGGTCCCTCATAATGGACCCAATGAGGACAATGTTTCTTGTAGGTGCTCAACTTAGTCTTCATGCTTCTTTTGTAAAATTTTAGTTGGATCTCGTCTCGTCTTCACCTATAAATGTTAGATCTTTTACACAAAGAAAGAGATATTCCTCCATAAATAGATTTCCATTTTTAATTTGCATTCATTCAGATTGTAACTATAATCAATCTACAGTATAAACAAAAAATGAAATTTCTAAAGTAGATATAGGTCGGAGTCGGCAGAACCGCTATAGAATCCCTTGTGTCAATTTATTATTATTTTCATTTTTGTTCTCTACTATACTCTGTTATGAGATCAATGCCATTTTAGTGCTAACATTATGTATGGGAACCAGATTATTTGGAATTTTGGTGCTTTTACATGGATTTGGGTGTTTTAGTCATTTTTGACGTCAATGTTTTGGTGCTTTCATTAAATATACTAGCGCTTGCTGATTAGAGAAGATTAGAAATAATTAATTATGGTAAGATAATCTACGAGAAGAATTATGACTAAGAAACTGGATATGAAGGGACCCAAAAGGCATCCTAAAAAAGAAACCATCTTCTACCCACGTCACTAGGGATGAAATGCCAATGATAAGGGATCAGATGCAGGGTAGGATGACAAGGCACAAGGAGATGATAACAAAATTCCTCTGAGGGACAAGACAAACTAAACAGTTGAGATTCATCAGAGGCATGGGTTTGACCGGATGCTCAGAGGAATGGGGTACGATAACCGAAGATGATCCCTGACCAACTGAGCGGGATCAGACTGAGGCACGACTTCGGCTGGCCTCAGAGGAGATGCTGCAAGACTTGATGTCAGAAGTAGATGTGCTAATGTAAATCAGATTGTGGATGCTTAACATGAGGTGCATGTATCGGAATTCCCTCAGAAAGTCCGAGGGATGATAGGAATGTGGATCAGATGCTACTAATGGATGACGATGACAGACCTTTGGAAATGATCATGCGTGTTGTGAAAGAGGATTGCCGAGTTGGAATTTGAAGGATGTAAATTAGAGTTCTTTTGCTCTTAATATCAGACACATTGGGAATCCATTGGACTTTAAGCTACCAACTTTGGAGGTATGTGATGGAAAGGGAGACCTTCCAGCATACTAGATGTTGTATATTAGGCACACAGAAACATTGGGGCGTTAAAAGAAGTGATGACACGATGTTTTCCCTTGTACTTGACGAATATCGTGTCTTTGGTTTAGGCAATTGGAGAACGATTTCGTAGGTGCATGGGTCGACTCATGGATAAGTTTATGAGGCAATTTTGAGTCCTTATCACTAAAACCAATAATGTGATGGCTTTGACAACAATGAAGCAGTTGACATATGAATCTCTGAGAAATTACGTAGCGAGGTTTAATGCGGCAATTACTTTGGTGGGCAGACTGCGTTCCTCGATAATTTTGATCTCAACTGCCTTGGGAATTGCAAATATGACTGATTTCAAAATGGCTTCGAAATGGGATCCTCTGAAGGCTATCAGAGAGTTTTACCATGAGGCTGGCTAGTTTCTGGGGGTAGAACACTGAAATCGATAGGACGAAAGTTAACGTAGCTAAGGGCGGATGGCCATCTGGGGAAGGATTAAACAAGGACAAAAGAAAAGGAAAGCTGGACATGGAAGATCAAAAAGGCTAATGAGAGTAGGGATATTAATAGGACAAGACAGTCTGTTGTACGACTCGGTCCAAAGAAGTAAGTTGTCCGGTCCATGTTCGTACAATTATCATTTCGGACATGATTTAGAATAAGAAAAAATATACAAAAATATGTCCGTTTGAAAATGTTTGATGTTTTTCTATTGTTCGCATTGTAGTCTATAGCGCATAGCGTAAAATAGCGCGAGGCTTGCGCTATGCGCTATAGTGCACGCTATTGCGTTCATTTAAAAAAAAAAAAATCAAATATATTTGTCTAACTGAATTTTATTTTTGTTTTCTTTTGCATATCTTGCATCATATTCAAACCGTTCAAGACTCCAAATACAAGCACTACCATACTTTATGCATGTATTAAATATTTTTTTATGTAAAATGTAATTATATTACAAAAAAGTTGATAAGTTCCTATTGTACATTCAAAATAATTGATAGATATTATATATTATGTCTTACAAATTTGAAATTTATTCCTATAATTGTGAGTTATAATGAAATTTATTTCCATTTATCAATTATGGTGACATAAAACTCCAAGGAAAAAATGCATGAAAATACACCTTTGTATGAAATGTTTTTAAAAAATCTACTAACAAGTACTAAGAAAAAAAATTGTAGATAAGAAAAGTTGTAAAGTGAAAATAAGATCAAATGAAAATAATATATGAGGTCTATAATAACAAGATTCGAATAAACTAAAGTTAAATGTGATTCAAGTGTACAATTACAAAACATAAAAATTATTACTCTTTAAATTTTTACAACATAATCACTAGTTTCATCTAAATCATAACCATTAATCATTATTTAAACGATCATCAATTTCTTCTTCTTTCGGGCCATACTCTACAACATTTTTCCTCTGAGTCGTTACAAGTGAATTAACATGCTATTTTGGGCTTAATTCACTATCCAAATATTAAAAAAAAAGACAAAAACAAAATAGCGCGCTATTTAGAGCTATGCGCTATGATAAAATAACGTGTTGTTTTTGCGCTATGATAAAATAACATGCTATTTTTACGCTATAAAGAACCCTTGCGCTATTACAAGTACAATAGCGCAAACACTGCGCTATTTGTTGCTGTAGCGCGCTATAGCGCATGCTTTGATAACACAGATCGTTCGAACTTTGTCCATCCGTTGTCCGGCTCGTACGAACAATGTCCGAGCCAACTCCTCGTCCGGTCCGTGTACGTCCGAAAGTATTATAGAACATGACACAAACACCTCTTTGTCCGATACAGTTGCCTGATTAACACCCCTGTATGAGTGAATCTATGTTCTCTTTATACCAGACTTAAATGAATCTCTAGAAATGATTTATCTTAATATTCGAGGACATTTAACGTATCACATGCAATGCGTAGGGATTCCATGAAACGATTAAGGATTTCGAGAAATACTACATATTCCATGAGCTAGACGGGCATAACAATGATGAATGCATGCACTTGAATGATACGGTCGAGGGACATGTGAGGAGTGGTCAACTCCCACAATATGTAAGGAATTTGATTGTGGTGACAGGTCAGGAGTAGCTGTCGTCCGTCGCAAATTGGAGCAGAGCTAACTCAAGGTCACAAAACATTTGTCGATGATTTTGACGGCAACAGTGTCGGGAATTGCAGATATAAATGATTTCAAAACGGCTTTGGAACGGGATCCTCCAATGGATCTTAGAAAATTTTACCTTATCGTCGGCCGGTTTCTGCACAAGATGTTGAACCGATAGGAAGAAAGTTAATGCAGTGAAAGTCGGGTGACATCTAGGGAAGGATTAAACAAAGACTAAAGAAGAAATCTGGACATGGAGGATCAAAAAGCCAGATGAGAGAACCCTACTTCTCTACATATACAAGCCTAAATGAATCTCTAAAAGCGATTCATCTGGATACTCGAGGGTATTTAACGTATGGCATGCCAGTGGGTAGGGAATCCATGAAATGGAAAAAAAGGACTTCGGAGAAATGCTACATATTTCATGAGTTAGATGAGCATAAGAATGATAAATGCATTTACTTGAAGGGTACAACCGAGGAGCATGCGATGAGTGGTTAACTCCCGCAGTATATCAGGAATTATACTAGTGACCGATCAGGAGTACCCGTCATCCATTGCAAATTGAAGCAAGACCGAGTCATGGCTACAAATCATCACCTTGTAATCAGGATAGCTTGAAGATAAATAAAAACTCTAAAATTAGATGGCTAAGTTACATACACATGTACGAGATCATAATCGGCTCCTATGCATGTTCTAAGATGACGATAAACCATTCTGTCTATAGAGGCAACAAATGATTTTTGATTTTTTAAACATTGACAACTCAAATAAATAAATTTATAAATATCTAAATCCACGTTAACCGATGAATAAAAACAAAACATAACGCGGTTGCCTCGATCGGAGGGATGAGGCGATAACTGCAGTGCATGAATCTCTTTCATCAAAAAGAGATTGAACTCATACGTCATAGATAATCATAAACCGTTTGTTGGAGACGCAAGTCACGCAATGTCGGAGAATCAATACCAGTCACATCTATGGAGAGTGATAGAATTGGCCTGCATCCCTTAGATTAAGCCCTCGACCGGAGAGTCGAGGTCGGAGAACAACCACGCTTGGCCGGAGAATAAAGTAAGTCATTGTGTTGGAGAGTGACATGATTGACTTATTTATCGTTAAGTATGGATTATGCTTAACAAAAATTCGAAGAGACAATTACCGGCCTAAGAGGGCTATAAACATCACAATTTTTCCCACTGAAGTGCCGGGAGTAGGCCGCTTCATTGGAGAGCAACATGATCTACTTGTTCATCGTCAAGTATAAATTATGTTTGGTAATGAATCAAAAATACAGTGGATCGATCCGGAGAAGCCATGAACTCGACTACTGGTCTGAAGAGACCTTGAATTCGGATAATGAGATTGATGATTTGGCAATCGACCTTGAGAGTTTGCCAATTTAGATATTGGCTTTGAATAACGAACTGGAGAGATCAAGGATTTCGCAATGGACCCGAAGATGTCACAAATTTGGATACTGACTTTAAACGGATATGAACTTCGATTACAATCCAGAAAGATCGCATGATTTGGTTATCAACTTGAAACAGTTTGCATGTTTCAATTGACTTGCACTATTCTTATAGGATGGAATTTCAATCTGTGCCATATCATAATATCATATTAAAGTAATAAGCACGAGGGGAATTGTCATCGATGAGTTTTGGTGTGATTGTAGTTATTTGACTAATGTTGTACATATACTTCAATCTTTATCTTTATTAGTAAATGTAATAGGTTCATAAAATCTGCTTTTGTCATAAACTTCGTAGAATGTCATTATTTTATATGGGCAAGGCCACAAGGCCTTATTGTGATTATTCCCCAAAAATAAAAATCTATTTTTATTTGGATAATTTGTAATATTATTAAGGTAGATGTTCGTGCTTTTGAGACGTTTGTATCATTCTCCTACGTGTGTTATGGTAATAGATAAATCTTTGTAATTTTTCTAAATTAAATAAAGCTACCCATGTTCCACAAATAAAAGGTAAAATGTTTGAATCCCGATGATGATCAATTTTCACATTTTTTCTTTACACTTAACGTTTTTTGTTAATATACGTCCCACTCTAATCAATGAATCCCAATTCACTGTTAATTTCTTTCAGTTTTATGTCAAATGGGGCGCATTGCTTTATTTTGGTGTATGTTTAGCTTACTTTGTGAAAAAGAATACTTTGTTAGATATGCATAATAGTAGACAACTGCATCTTAAGCATAAACAAACTTTTTTAACAATACTTTGTAAGGAAATTCAATTTTTACACTTGTGCTATTACAACAGAAAATCAAGATTATATGCATGTATGTGTGGTTCCTACGCTCTTTCAGTTCAGAATTCAATATTTTAGAATCCTTTTATGTCTATATTTCAATCGGTTTTTTTCTTCAAATTACTATGAACCTATACCACTTTCAAAAGTTCGAATATTTTTGTTAAATATGTTTTTTGTTAAAAAATTTTTTTTTGAACATACGGGAATCACCAAATAATTTGAATTGATTCAAGTTTTTTCCATAGGCGACCTTGATAACAAATAATACATTTCTAAAGGAAAATCATTTCAATATGACTTTTTTATTGTACAAAAAAAGAGAAAAAAAGGGGGTTTATAAAAAGTTAACAAACTCTATTCAACTCTAACAATTGTTCCGGTGTTGAAATTTTAAATATAGCTCTAAAGGCCACATTGGTTTGTAAACTTAAAAAATAAATAAGCCTGGTCAAATGGCTACTATGTCTATTGTTATGGGTTATATAATGTTTCTTTAGAATATATTTACACATTGTTTTGTTATTCTCCAGGTGTTTCTTGCACCTATGAAGTTCAACGGGCAATACCCATTTTAAAGAAGGCATATGGTGACACCATGAATAAAGTATTGCATGTGGGACCTGAAACATGTGCCGTGGTGTCGACATTGTTGAAGGAAGAAAATATAGAAGCTTGGGGTGTGGAACCATATGACTTAGAGGATGCTGACAGTAGTTGCAAAAGCCTTGTGCGCAAAGGCATTGTGCGTGTAGCTGACATAAAGTTCCCTCTTCCTTACCGACCAAAATCGTTTTCACTTGTTATAGTGTCAGATGCCCTGGATTATTTGTCTCCAAAGTATCTCAATAAAACACTACCTGATTTAGCTAGGGTGTCAATGGATGGCCTTGTTGTTTTTACTGGTAATGTTAATCCTTTTTTTCCCATGAGTTTCTTATGCTGTCTTCTCATAAATTTACTGTTTTACTCGTTATTTTTTTCTACTTAAAGGTCATGTAACAAGTTAGAGGTCAATAAACTGATCGAACCAAAACATTTTGGTTAATTAGGGGGCTGTGTGTTTGATTTTTTTTTTTTTTTTGGTTTTGCTTTGAACATAATTAAATGATTTTGAATCATATTGACAGGTTAACAATAAACATATAATGTTTTACATTAGCTGCTTTGATGTATACAAAATAAAATAATGATTTTTTATGTACGTGCAACTCATAAAAATATGCAAATGTGTGATTTAGTTATTATTTGATGATGTTTTTTTGTGAAATGTACAATAAACATAATTTAATCATGATGCAGTGATTTGAGTACACTTGGTAACTTGCAAGCATATAGTTGATATGCGGTTGCCAATTTAGAAATTTAACCAAAAGAATGGGTGGTTCGGAAATTTATCTACCAAATTTCATGGACGATTGCTAAAATTTGCTCTTGTTTAATCCGTACAGTAATACAAGAATGCAAATGCCAAATAGTTGCTTGCATAATCATCCTGTTTAACTTACACATCGAGTAACACCTCTGAAAATAACTTACTGTGTAAACATGCCTCTTTCATAACTTATTATGAAAGTAGACCTGTTTTCTATCAGGGCACATTGCATTGCACATTCTATTTGTGCGCATGAACGAATTTGTTCATGCACACAAATGGAATGGGTATTTTTTTTTTCAATGTTCGAAGGAAAGCTTATGCAAACTCACTGTGCCCCCCCCCCCCCCTCCAACCACAAACAAAAAAGACCTTGCGCACTCATTTGTGCGCAAGAACAAAACAAATTTGTTCTTGCGCACAAATGGAGTGCGCAAGTGTTAAAAAAAAATAACCTGCGCACTCCATTTTTGCGTAAGAACAAATTTGTTCTTACGCAAAAATGGAATGTGCGCATGGTCAGTTCCCTGATAGAAAACAAGTCTACTTTCATGTAAGTTATGAAAAAGGTCTGTTTATACAATATGTTATTTTCAGAGGCTCAAATCAAAATTTTGTTATATACACACACATACATGCATACATATACACACACGCGCGCGCTTCATGACCCCCTTATTTGGGATGCATCGATTTGTAGCCACTATTTATATAAAATAAGTCAGTTCAAAGAGAGAGAGAGTTGATGTGAAGAAAGAGAAACGAGAATCAGGGGCTATAGGGGTGCTGCACTGTTTGAGGTGATCTTGATTCTATCTCATACGTGTGTGTGTACATATAAGCGTTCAGTGACACATCTATTTTGCAACACACCTGTAACCCTTGGGTTCAACCACATTCTGATTTAATAATATCACTATCTCTCTCTTCTACATCGTATTAAATTATTGATATTCATATCAGAACGTGGAGTGGAAATCATGTGGATGCTATAAAATAGGGTATATATATATATATATATATATATATATATATATATATATATATATATATGCGAGCATTCAATAGCACCCCAAACAGTGCTTGCACCCCTTTGGCCCCCTTGTTTTCCACCACACGCCCGTTTTCTCTCTTCCTCCACTACCTTATTCTAAAATAAATGAAAGATGGAAATAGAGGGCCCAAAGTGGTGCTATTGAACACTCCTCACACACACACATATATATATTTATATATAAGCGTTCAACAATACTGCAAACAGTGGAACATCCTAATGACCCCTTAATTTCCATCATCCATTTATATTATGGTAAATGGGGTGCTGCACAGTTTGAGGTGTTATTGAACGCTCCTCGTATATGTATGTATGTGTGTGTGTGTGTGTATGTGTGTGTATATATATATATATATATATATATATATATATATATATATGAGCCGGCTATTTGGACATAAAGTTAAATACAAAGAGAGAGACACAAAACCTCCACCGTTGGATTTGTTTATCTTTATGTGGAGAGTGTAATTCATGGAAGGATCCAATGGTTGAGATTTATTGTGTGCAATTTTGTATCTTCATTTTGTGACTAAATAGAGTTTCCCATATATGTATAATATAGAGAGAGATAGGATCATGAGCACACTAAATAGTGTAATACCATTGTAGCCCCCTTGATTTTCACCACACACCTTGTTTTTTTCTCTCTTTCCACATCCTTGCTTAACTTATATAATTATAAAATGAGAGTGACTTAAAGTAGGGTGGTACCAAATATGAGTGTCTTAGAGCGTGCCTAATACACACACACATGGGATATGATCAAGAGCACCCAAGCAGTGCAACACCCCTTTAGCTCATTTGATTTTCACCACATTTCCCATTCTCTCTCTCCTTCCATTAACTCTCCCTCCCTACTAACTTATTTTACTATGAGTGGCTATAATTCATGTTCAAATGAGGTGTTGGAAAATTGGGGTGCCATAGAGCGTGCCTCTCACTCTTTATATATATATATATGAGGCAGCTATTCAAACACAAAATTGGACATAAATTGAGAGACACAAAGCCTCAACCGTTAGATTTCTTTGTCCTTACATGAAGCAGTGGAATCCAGGGGGAGATCCAATGGTAGAGATCAATTGTGTCAAAACTTTGTGTTTAAATAGACTTTTCAATACATACATACATATATATACATACATACATATATATATATATATAAGGGTTTTGCTACACCTCTTATATTGCACGTGAACTCCCCCCTTAATCTCCACCACTAATTTACCCACTCATTCTCTCTCTTTCCACTAAGAAATAATATTGAAACGGGAAGAGAGAGAAGGAGTAGGGAAATGAGTGGTGGAGATTAAGGGGGAGAGTTCACGTGCAATATAAGAGGTGTAGCGGAACCCTCCTCATATATATATATATATAGACTTTTTAATAAACTATTAATTAGGGGTGGATTCTGTTCAGTACCGGAACTTAATATTCAAAACCATTACCGTACCGACTTATATGGTAATAAGAAAAATCAAACTATTACTAGCCAAAGAAATCGGTTACTAACAATTCGATTTATGGTTGGTAGAGGTCGGTAATAAGTTTTTGCCGTTTACTAGTATAAGTTCTTTTTGTTTACTATATTTCACGTTAAAATATTAAATATTAAAATTGATTTTTTTTGTTATTATATTATTATTTATCTATCTTATTTTACATAGCCAAACATGCAAGAAAACATTATTGATGAACTAAAATATCATATAAATTATATTGTTTCTAAGATATATGATAAAAATTGCATTCAATCTTGTATCGTAATAGTATTTTCCTAGGTATTTTATTAAATACATACATATTAGAAGTTTGATGTTATGTAATAAATATATATGATGAAATATAAGAATATACATATGTATTGTTTAAGATATGTGGTAGGTATGGTAATTACCATTGATACTGTTCAATTACCATTACCGTACCGTATATTTTCATGTGGTTTGACATACCGCACCAACCAAATTGGTTACCAATTGTTCGATACCATTTTTGTTGATAGCGGTTGGTAAATTGTAATATGGTAAATATGTACAGCCCTACTATTAATCATAGCTCAAAGGGGAGGAGCCACTATCGTACCAGCAAGGGCAACTGCCCCATTTGAAAATTTACAAACTAGTCTTTAAAATGTTGACTTCTATGTTTGCCCCATCTGAAACTTTGTTTTGGCCTTAGCTGGAAGTAAAGTAAGTCGAATTTAAAACCAATTCACATTAACTGAAACTCTTCTAGAATTCTTGCCCTAAGCCAAATGCCATGCTTGCTCCACCACTGATAGCTCATTCACACATACGTACAGTGGCGGATCCAGCCTCCGAAATGAGGTAGGGCCAAAAAAAAAGAAAAACTTTAGTCCCACATCACAAAAGTTCGAAATCTTACTTTATATATATAACAATGTTTAAATACTGCTTATCAGTTATAAGAGTCGGCTGTGTTGGCCAAATGAAGGCAGCCTGCATACCCAGATAGGGTGAAATCGTGCATTCCATGTAGGGCATCTACTTGTAGCAAGCCCATTTTTGCCTGAAAACTAAATTTTCAGCTGGGGCGGAGGCCCTACCTGGCCTAAGCCTGGCTCCGCCCCTGCATACATGCATACATATATACATAGATACACATACATACATATATATATACATACATACATATATATATATATATATGGGTCCGGCTATTTGGACACAAAATTAAACACAAAGAGAGACACAAAGCCTCCACCGTTGGATTTGTTTGTCTTTATGCGGAGAGTGGAATTCATGGAAAGATCCAGTGTAGAGATTTTTTATGTGCAATTTTGTGTCCTTACTGTGTCTAAATAGAGTTTCCCTATATATATGTATGTATGTATATATATACATACATACATACATACATATATACATATATACATATATATATATATATATATATATATATATATATATATGCATATATATATCGATGAGTGAAAAATGTAAACTTAAATATAGTGTTAGTATAATGATTTTGTACCAAGGCACCCTTAACAAAATTATCTATTTTACCCCATCACTCTTGATTACTATTCAGCTAGAATTTTGAAACCATTTCTACCATCTCCTCATCTTACAATATCAGATAGTTTTCATGGTCAGTTCTTCATTTCGAAACCCTAATTTATATCTAAGTTATATTTTCTCATTTAAAATCTCATTATAAACCCAGTTTCATCCAATTCCAACACTCGTCCAACCATTGAAATAGTAAAGGCCAAATTATGGATTGCTCCACTGAAATTTTAGTTGAATGACCCAAGTTATTTGTTGAATTTTTTACTTAGACAAAGATCGTTGGTAATTCTGTGGATGAATGTTGATTCATAAAATTATATTTTGCAGCCTCCCCCCCTCTCCCTCTCCCCCCCCCCCCCTCCTCTCTCTCCCTCTCCCTCTCTTCCTCCCTCCCTCCCTCCCCCACCCCTCCCTCTCTCCCCCTCCCCCTCCCTTCCTCCTGTGTGCATGCGTATTTGCATGTATGTCATCCATAGGTATATGTTGTGTATAGCAATAGATTCATTCACATGTAGATCAACCATTTCTCACGTGGGCTGAAATTGATAGTAATCAATATTGATTGTAGAAATTTGATGACCCCGTTCCCCCCTTCCCTTCCCTCCCTCCCTCCCTCCCCCTTCCCGTCCCTCCCTCCGTCCCTCCCCTCCGTCCCTCTCTCTCTCTCTCTCTGTGTGTGCGTGTGTGCATGCTTATTTGCATGTATATCATCCATAGGTATATGTTGCAATAGATTCATTCACATGTAGATCAACCATTTCTCACATGGACTGAAATTGATAGTAATCAATATTGATTGTAGAAATTTGATGACTTAGGAATCCATCTTGCATTTTCCATTATCATGTTTAATCGCCAATGAATGATAACAAAGAGAATATACAAGGGAGGACAACCCGATATAGAAGCCAGTTACTATTCTAAACAAAGAGAATGATAGTAATCAATTTCAAGAGAGAACAATAATCAAACAATGATAGCAAAGAGAATGGTTATGAAAGACACATCAACTACCTTTTGGCTCCATGGTGTGACACACCAGAAGGCGACTAAATGGTGCATATAGTGCAAAGATGCATAAAAAATAAGTATTTATTGTATAATTGTATTTACAAATTCGTTCGTTAATATATGTTCAAAAGAAATTTTTGGTAAATTCTTTTCTCTTGAAGACAAACACATGTTCATTGATATCAGAAAACCATCTCACTTTATGTAATATATTCTAGAAACAAATTAAAATATAACATTGGTCATGTATGCACAAACTAGTATTGATGCTTCAATGTATAACATATTCATTCGTTCGATGATATGATGAGTTAAAATATGATCTAATTTATAAACCTTTTTAAGTTCGATGTGATCAAGATATACCAAATAACTAGTAAAACATTATTAATTAAAAATTAAAGTATAAAATAAACATATCTAAGTGACATGAAACAAAATAATTTTACTAAAATAACGCCATATAAAGCGAAAATATAATGAGGTATCATATCTTCATTTTGTTTCAAACATAAAGCATGCAAAATCACTTATAATTTATGCTTGAAATTTAGTTGTTAAGTAGTTATAATTTTTTACCTTGAAGTTCAACGTCTACGCTGGTCAAAGATTAAATGATGTAATACCAACTAAATGACATTCTAGGTTTATGACATTATGCTGATGATTTTACTGCAAAATAAGTTAAAAAACTTATATTTATTAGTTTTAAAAAAGTAAATTATCCTAATCTTATTAGATTAATTACAGTGGGACGCACACATACTAGTGTATGTGCTGTAAATTAAAAAGGCACACTATGCGCCAAGGCTTTAAAAAGGCTTTGTTTTCTTTTGTGCTCTGTATCATGAAAAGAATGAAAAGCGAGATAATATTGATTTAAATGATAAACCTGTATAATAATAACAATTCAACCATTTCATTTTTGTGAAGAATTTTTTGTATACTTTGCAAGGTTTTAAATCTCCCACATGTCACCTTAGATAGAAATCCGAGATTTTACCCGAAACCCAAGATTGGACATCATTGTTAGTTATCAATGTTTTAAAACTCTTTTATTTCAGCCAAGATACCAATCCAAGGATTTCTCCGGTATCCAAGATCTGAAACCTTGATATTTTATAGTAACAAACATAACACTAGCAAGTGTCAATTATTGGTTATAATTTAATGAATTAAATTTGTCTATACAATAAAGAAACTTATAGAAAAGAGGAGTTATAAATACAATCAATTTTTTCTCTCCATTTACCACCATTATTACTTTTCTATTACACAAATGATAAAATACAATCCATTTTTTCTCTCCTTTTACCATTATATTATTTTTTTATCACAAAAATTATACACTAATATAAATATGTATGTACATATATGCATGCGTGCAAATCCTCCTTTTTCCCTCCCTTTTTCCAGTATTATTACATTTATATCATACAATTATACACACACAAATATACGTGTGGATGTGCGTGCACGTGCATGCTCACACACGTATACGCACATACACACATGGATATATAAACTCACTCGCATACACATACATACACACATGTTTCATGTGTACGTACATAACATACATTACACACACACATTGTCTGTGTGTGCGTACACAAATGATGCGGTGACCGTATAATGTGCAGGCATACCAACCTGATTTGTGTACTAATTGCACACTGAATGTGCAGTTTTGCTATTAAGCTTTATTGCTATATGTTTTGCATCCATTAGGTGGTGCTTTCCATCCATGGTTTGAATCCATCAAATAGCTTTTTGTTCAATGTACTACTTCATATATCCTCGATCGAGGAACGTGTTTTAACACTGCATTCAACTCTTATAGTTAGTTTAACTATTTTTTTGGTTGACTAACATCATTGCACTCTCATTACTGTTTATCGTTGCTGTTATGCTGCCTTAGCTGCTGGTATATCAGTCATGAGTCGCAGCCCATGCCTTTTGGGCCAATATTCTAACTTTTATTTTCCTATCAGTTAAACTGTCACTGAAAATTTAGTCTCTGTTATTAACAACTGGATCAACGTGAGAAATTTGGGTTAATAATAAATGGCTCCATAATATTTATCCCTCTTCAATTTTATTGCAGGCTTTCCAGGTAAACATAGAGCCAAACTATCAGAGCTATCAAAATTTGGAAGACCGGTATGTCAGGAACTCAATATATGTTGGTTTAATGGTAGTCTTAGTTACGTCTTTTTTATTTATAATTTTATTTCTAAGTTTCTTCCTTTCTTTCCTTATTTTAGAAAGAGGGAGGGGGGGGGGGGGGGGGGGGTCTATTTTTTGACCTTGGTATTTCATAATGTGTTTCGTCCTTTGTTTTGATCTTGGGAAGTTGGTGATGATGTTGCTTACACAGCAAATGCCAAAGAGTATATATACTGCATGTACATTTTTTTTAATTCATCTTAGATGCAATGGAATCTACATATGAAAACTTTGTATTACAAGTAAAATAAGGAGACGTCCGCAATAATGTAAGATGGGTACTGTTATCCCGATGTAGGCAAAATTGGATATGAGCAGCCACAAAGGTTTCTTTGCCAATTGTTTTATTTCTAAATGCTTGAACTTTCTTCGTTTTTTGTTTTAAAAAAAAAAAATGTAACTGGTTAACTTTGTTGGATTTATTTAAGAAAAAAACCAGCAAAAAAAATTATCTACGAATAAAAAAACCAACAAAAAAAGTTATCTAACAGAAAAAAAATGAATAAGAGGTTTTCCCCCCATTTTTCCTATGTTGGTTATATTTTATGTCGCATGTTCTAGAATAGTTGTATCTGCAGTAACACTCAAAATTATTAATTTTATTAGTGCTACTAAGAGAACCAATCTGCACATTCTTACTTAATATGCAGTATAATAAATACATAGCATATGCTGGAAAAAAAAAATTCATAAAAGAATATGTATGCAGTAATCATGAACTGATTCTACATCACTTTCGAGATGAGGTCAATACTAGTGAAATAAATCACTAAAAAAATTTGTATTTTTGTAATTATGTTTAATGATGAGTGTTGATAAATTTTGAATTCTGAGTTTGATTGGAAAAATGAATTTTAAAAAAAGAATGTTGAAAGTTACATTATTGTAGAGCTAAAAATAAACATTTTGTACAGTATGGATTAAAAAAAAAGTTTTAATTGTTTTCATAGTGTTTTTGGGGAAAATTCCGTTTTCTTGAAATATTTTTGGTTTATCAAATATCCTGATTTATAGCCCTTTTTTTTTCTTTTTTCGAAGCATTGTTAAATGTTACATGCTGCATGCAGGAGTAATCAGTGTTAATACTTCATTGTTATAACTTATAACAAAGAATTGCTTATTAAACTTTTGAACTTTAGTCGTAAAGTATTAGGGTACTTTTTTTTTCAATTTTTTCCTTTGATATCTGGTTTGAATTTAAATAATCCAAGTTTCAACATTTTGTTATCCGCTTTAAAACAAGCCAGGATTTGGTCAATAATACTAAAATATTAGGCTGCGTTCTCTTTATACGTTTTAGTTTTGGGTTTTCATATGTATAAAAGTACGAACGATGCACATACATCGTTAAAAACAACTGTTTTAAAAAATGAAGTTAACACACAAAACATAGTACAACTATTTATTATTTTGTATTTTCAGAAGTAGCGAAAGAACGATACCCAAATTTACCAATCCACTATCCCTTCGTTCCCTTCGCCGTCCTTGTTCCGTCCCCTCCGTCATCCACCAACTCTTCTTACATTTTGTAATTAATTTTGAAAACTCAAAACACAATAAACCAAACGCCCCCTTATATTTTGCAAGAATTTTGACTTTTTTGTTGTCCACCTTAAAATAGAAAATGGTACAAAAAACGTTGGACCTTTTGGGATACAACTTTGGTATTATAAAACTTGGAAGTTGAATTTGTTGTGCTCTGAGGCTGATAGTTTGGATTTGAAAATTTCGAATGGAAGTATATATTTGATATTTAACTATTTTATTACATTTGAGTTTGTCTTTCATCCGTTTTATAATCAATTTATTGCATCGAATGAATCTTTAACCTAAATCTGGTTTGGTGTTTGAACCATTGTTCTAAATAGGGTTGTTATGGTAATGGTAACCATTACCAATACGAAAAAACATTTACCATACCGATACTATTGTTAAGCCAAAAATGAATACCGATAATTTACTGTTACCGCTGGTAAAATGTTCATTGGGATACTGATAAACTGGTAAACCGTTGACTGGTAATGGTAAATTTACCGATACATAAAGCTATTACACAATTAACAAATTAAAATTTTGATAATGATAAAAAGTAAATATTTTTTTTACTAATTCTAACCCCATTAATGTTTATATAAATATTTAAATTTATTTTAATTGGCATAGAAAATTTACTTAGCTTATCACAAGATATTTACAACAATATGGAATAATAATTTTGTTAACCTTAAACTTTGAAGTTAACAAAGCCAAAAAGAATTACAATCCTAAATAAATCTATAAGCATCTGCATAAAATATGATCAATTTTCAAAAAAGTAAAGGTTGTAATTCATTAAAATAGTGAAAAAACAAAATTAACATGACTGGTAAATTTACCGTTACAACTGGTATTGACATTTCTTTACCACTATTTTACTATTAATTTTATGGTAAAACTTACCGTTACCATACCATACCGATAACAGCCCTAGATCTAAACCTTCTTCTTTCTTAGAGTTACCTAATTTTTTATTTTTAAATCCATGCCACTATTGTCAATTACGTTTTATATATTTTTGTAAACTGAATAGCAAATTTTGTTTTTTGTTTGTCCTTCCGTGTTAGCTGTCCAATTTGTCAGAATCTAATTTATGGTGGTTTTCATGTTTGTAGGCGAAATTTCGTAGTGCTTCATGGTGGATAAAATATTTCTTCCAAACCGGGCTAGAAGAAAATGAAGCTGTAATGAAGAAATTTGATCAGGCAGCAACCAAGAATTCCTACAAACCAGGCTGCCAAGTTTTCCACCTCGGCTCAAACAATTAATAAGATCATTTTTATCATATTACACTTCCTTAAAAGCACTTTCATCGTCCAAATGTGTACCTAAATGTAACATATGGATGTGTAATTTGTTCCTTTATTATTTTTCACACGGACCATGATAAGCAGTATAATGTGTCATGGTTAGACAAAACTATTCTTTTTTTAATTATCTGCCCATAGATCAGAGTTTGTTGAACATGATAAGAAGACGGTTAGTGGTTTTAAGTTTATTCTGTATCCAGTTTGGCAGAGAGTCGCTATTTTTTGGTTTAAAATGCTAGTTCTGCTATTTTTCTCGTATTTCATGGGCTATGAAGTAAAAACTAGTCAATGGTATAGTGGTCTCCTGTTTTGTTTTCTGTTTTTTTTTGTTTTTTTTATCAATGTTGTTAGAGAGCTTGAAGAAAATTCCCTTGTCTTCCTCCATTTCTAATCAGAATATTAGGTAGTGTTTGGTTTAAAATTAGTTTGTATTTTCGGTTTTTAACTAATATATCAAAAATGAGAAGAGTGGGGTAATGACGAAGCGGATTAAAGAAAGACAGAGGAGACCACGGAGGGGATGGATGAGTAAGGTAAGAATGAAATATGTCTTATGCTTATCTTATTTCTCAAAACATGAAAAAATATTTTCTATTTTGTATATTAACTTTGTTTTTTAAATCGATCGTTTTCAACAATATACATATGTACATCATGCACATTTTTGTATGGATGAAAACACAAAACTTAAAATGGTAAACCAAACACTACCTTAGGGATTCTCGTTCTCCGTCCTCCATTGTATTATTAACCTCTGCTCTTTTCTGAAAATTTAAAGATGAAGAACATAATGTTGATTATGAGGGTTTCCATTTAGCCAAAAATAGAAGGAAGAACCCTTCCTTTGTAAAAGTACAAAGACCAGTTATTGCTTTGGAAGAAATCAACCTAGCAAATCTAGAATTCTGAAAATTCCAAATCAGATTCACAACTTTTAGAATTCTCAAGTGTAACATCATCAAGATACTTAAGATTCAATATAGATGAAGGTTTTTAAGGGGTAAAATTATCTTCCATATGGGTTGATCTAGCTAAAAAACGCGTTACTACCTCTAAAATTGATTTGGAGTTTATCTCTACCATGAAAATTGAGGATAAAAAATATAATTATGGTTAAAGTGGACGTTAAGAGGCAAAGTGAAGCAATTCTGTTGTAGTTCATGTTTTTTGACCATGCTATTATTATTTTAGAAATTTCACGGAGAAAACTTGGAATCTGGCTAGCAATTTTGAAATTTTCACAAGGGATAACAGATTCTTCATAATCTGTTTTGTTGATCCAACGAACTGTGATAAAATTATAGGAGGAGGTCCTTAATTTTTAGGTGGAGATTAATCTTGGAAAGATGGTTTAAAATGATTTTTGGTAGGGACATCGTTTCAACGATTCCAGTTTGGGTCAGATTGTGATAGTTGAACCTTCAACACTGGGACAAAGAAGCTTTCAATACAAATGCTAATGTGGTAAGCATACCACCTAAATTGGATGAGCAAACTACAAGAGAAATTAGACTTAGCTCCGTCAGAATACTTACTGAGATAAAAGCATATTTTGTTCTACCTAATGAAGCCTACATTACAGGGAAAACAATCACATAACCGATAGTTTATGAGTGGATTTTTCCACGATGTTCGAAGTGTGTGCTTTGGGCATGTAACGACGCAGATTTTTAGTCATTTACTTTCGAACATTTAAAATGGTTTTAAATGGTGAATTGGAAATATAAATGGAATTTTATATGAAGTTTATCGATTTAATAAGATTAATACGATTTAATTTCGAATATATCGAATTATTGTAATACAAAAACGAGAAGTAATTGAATTCTAAGTTAAAAATGAATCGAAAACGATTAATATAAATTCTATTTGAATATATACGATAATAATAATTTATTATCACTGGATTTAATAGTTTTGAAATCGATTTATAGTGTATCGATTTAATTTAACACTTTAAAATAGCCAATTTTCAAACGACCTCACTTTTCAACGAAATCAATTTTATAAAATCCGTAATGGTTAATTATTGTAAGCTTTCTAGTTGCACGTCAACTGGAATTGTTATGTGATCGTGTACGATATAAACGTGTGTCGATTTACGTTTTGAAATTAAAATAGGCATTTTTCAAATAGTCTTGGAATTCGACAAAACCAGTTTCATTGGGTGCGGAATATTAAGTTATTGTAGGGTTTCAAATTTCATTCCAATCGGACGATGTATGTGATCTTGCGAGCTTAAAACATCGAGCGTGAATATAATATAAATAAAATAATAAAATATCTCCGTTATAAACATATCCTGAATTTTCTCTAAGCCTAAACCAAAGTCAAAACATCAGCCGCCACCCTCTGTTCTCATCGTTTTAATGATCGGTTTTTTTCTTTGATCTAGAGGCTGAATTAGATGAAACATGAAAGTTATAGGTGGTGACAAGGGGAAGGCACGACCGAAGTTTGGGGTGTCGCGATGGCCTGTGGAGGCTAGAATCTGGTGATGAACGGAGGGAAGGCACTTCAGTTATCTGGGTTTTGTGGCGTCGTGGTTGAACTTGGGGTCGTGGTCTCTGAAGGGAAGTTGTGTGCAGGAGCGAGGCTGAGCGAGGGGCTTTTCCGGTAGGCCACCATGGCCTGTGGCGGTGACGAGAGCAAGATGAACGGAATTTCCTCGATTTCTGGCATTATGTGGAGATGGGGATGTCGGCGATCCGGGCGTAGGCGCGTCAAAGGGAGGCCATCACAGTGGTAGGGTCGGCGTGGCTCCAAGCGGTGCGTAGGTGGTGCGGTAAAGGGATAAACGGAGGGGGGAGGTTATGGGTTGTTGTCGAGACCTGGAAGAAAATGATTCGCGATTTATTTAAACGTGGATTAAGGATTAAGCATGATTAAGGTATTACGCTAATGACGGTAATTAGCGACTTAATAAACTATTTTAATTTGTTTAAAAATTTGTAACATCAATAACTTGTTCATACGTTATCAAAATTGCACGAAACAAAATCTGTTGGATTCGTATAGACGAAGGCTACGTGTTCGAGCTGGATTGTAATGATTTGGAGTTAACTGGATTTTTATGTAATTTCGAATGTTTGTTTGAAATTATATAAATCGACCCGAAATCATCGATCGAAAATGAAGAAAGAGTTAACTCTCACGCTTTCTGAAATACTGGATGTAATTAAATTCATTATAACATTCATTGTTGTTAGAATAAATTGTGTGTTCAGATGCTTTGGATGATTATTGATTGTTTGATGTTTGTCGATATTTATATTTTTGCCGTCTTGGATGAATTAGATTAGAATTTCTACTTCACATGCATTTATTAAATGATATTATGAGTTATAATGCAGAGAGAATAGGTTGGATGGATCCAACTGGATTCCTCAAATATTTTGGATGTTACTTGTTTTCATACTATTCATATATAAATTGTTTAACCCAAGTAACGTTAAATTCTATTTGGATGTTGATTGCTGAATTGAAATTCAATGTTGATGTGTTATTAATCAATAAGCAGTATTGATTAAGTGATTAACAGTAGATGACCTAAAATCCATCATTTTAAGATGTTGATTCGCCGTTAGGCGAATTGACAAAATTAAAGTTATACAAATTATTTTTATAATTGAAGTAAAGTATTAAATTATATTTTATATTTATATAAAACAGAAGTTTTATAAAATAAATTATTATTTTATATTTGGTTTTTATTAAGTAATTATAAATGATTTATATAGTAAAATTCTTATATTTTTAGTAGGATTTATAAGTAAGGAAGTCAGAAAAGAACTTAAGTGTTAATAGTTTGGGATAATTGTTTTTAAGAAAACAATTAAGTGTGATATTGTTAAATTAATTATATTATCAATTATTTTAAGAGGCAGTATTAGTGGAAATCAATTAACTATGTTTTCAAGTCAACTTGATCAATCGTTTTAATTGGAATTGGTTATTAAATCAATTTATTTTCAGTTAATTTAATCGAAATAGATTAAACAAATAGTTGTTTAAACTTAATAAGGTTTTCTAAAATTTAATAAATCTCCTCATTTACTGTGTTTAAAGATAATTATCGAGTTAATAATCATTAGTGAAGTTAGCTATTATTTAAATAAAGGAATTAACTTTTCTATTTTTAGTTAATAAAGAAGTTAATTACTTCTACATTGGTTAATAATGGAGTTAATTATTATTTTAATTAATAATAATAAAAGTGATTATCTTTTTAATTGGAATTCATTTAAGAAGATAATCAAGTTTGTAAGAAGATTTTAGTTGAATTTTGTAAAAGGGTTTTATAATAAATCCAAGTTTTATAAACAAAGTTAATAAAGATATTTAAAGTTGGTGCAATGATTTAAATTAGCATTTACTAAATAGTCGAATTAAGTAACAATGATTTGAGATTTAAAGGAGATGTCAAAATGCAAAAAATTTGGTAATGGAATTTTTCCAAGTTGAAATCGAATAAGCAAAAGATTGAGTTTAAGTAAGAATTTACTTAATAAACGAATTGGGTAAAGGTAATTATAATTTAAAGGAGATTTTTCAAATGCAAGAATGGTTTATAAAACCATATTAAAATGGAATAGAAAATTAGATTGATATGATATTATAGTTAATATCAACTTTTGAGCTATAAACTTTTATCTATCCTAAGATAAGAACGTTGTCGAATCAATGTCTGAGTGGTAAATAAAATACCCCAACTTGAACGACTTCATTATTATCTAAAGGATTATACTTGTTTGGAATGGTAAAAGGTATTGGAAATAGTTTATTATTTCCATAAGTGAAATATTGCAACTTTAATTTCAAGGTTTAGGAATATAATAAACTATTGGGTTTTATAGTAAATAATGTATTACTTAACATTGTTGGCCCGGATATAAAGTGTAACTATACTTATACCATTCGATTAAGTATATGGTACTATTTTCTAAGAAGTGAAAATAGTATGCTTTGTGGATACACTAGTTTAAAGAAATAAGTAAATGACTAGGGTTTTGGAAGTAAAAATGAAACAGGATGTTATACGGGTTCGGAAATAGAAGTGGATATGGAAATTGGATTATTATCTCCATAAGTAAAGTTTTAAAACTTTAATCGGAAATTTTTTGAAGTTAAATAAAAGCCGTTGGGGTTGTATAATAAAGAATATGTCGCTTGACATTGTATTAGCCATATAAGATTTGGTGATTAGTACCATTGGGTTAGTATATATAGCGATATTTTCGAGGTAAAGGAAAATAGAGATGGTTTGTGAATACGTTTATTCTAAAAGAGATAAGTGTATGGTTGTGGTTTTCAAAGTAATGAAACCAAGAGATTTGTGAATATACTTATCCAGTTGAGATAAGTATATGGAATCGGTTTGTAAGAACGACGAAAATGTTTTAATGAATGGTTTTAATTAAAAGGGCATAAGCTATTGATGTACTTGATTGTATTGTTTTGACTTGATAGTTAAAGAAATGACTATCAATAATATCTCTATTGACTCATGACGTGTTAGTTCGAGAAGACCTGGATGGGAACTGGACCCAAAACCAGTTCGAATCGACTTTGCGTTCAAACTAAATTGCAGGTATGCTTATGTGTTTGAGATGATCAAAAGGCGTATACCTTCTGAGCGGAAGGGGTGCTCACTAATATCTTTGATTAACTACCAGGACTAATTTGTAGCAGTAATCCTTACGTTCTAGGGTATCTTCGGTTTAGTTCAGTCCCAGAACGAACTTGTATGGACTGATGTCTGACATTGCATTTCTTAGACCATGTACGTTGATCTTTACAAATGTACAACTTTTTGGTGGCGGAGAAGACAACTTCTCTTAGCTTAACACTTTCTCTGAGACATATAAACTCGGAGGTTTTATTTTGTGAACATCAATTAGCAATTAATAGAATGGTGATTTGACATCCAAAGATAAGGATGTGCCTTTATAAAAAGTTACCGTGACCTCAAGCCTCATCAACCGGGAAACGACTGAAATTGGGCAGGTAGCAGGGCTATGTGGGTCATACCCATTAGGGTATATCATCACCTGATCTAAAAAAATCGGTTGTCCCTTTTTGTATGCTTCAGAAATTGTGGTTGTTGATTCCAGTCGTGGTGGTTATTTATTCGGTACACTCAAGTTGAATGAGTAGCTGGCTCTTTGTGGTCGGGTTGCAAGATGTTCTTGTTGAACCCCGGTGTTTTATCTCTAGATGACATTGATCGGAAGGTAGTCCCTCACCTAGTCATGTATGGAAATCCAAACTCTAATATGAGTCATACAATTTTAGATGTAAACCAACTATGTAGAAAAATGAGATGCAAGCTTTTCGGCTATATTCCTATTTATTTGTGGATTGTTAGACATTATTATAATATCATTGGATTTTATAATAAAAGTGATTTTGTTATCATAAAAGAAAAACACATGCCATGTTTATATGTAGTCGTGTCTTACGATAGTTCCATTCTTTCGAAGGATTTTCTAAAAATTAAGCAAGTTGTTTGTGATGTGAGTTTTATCACTGAAAGCATTCCAGACTGATCCGGGTGATTTTGCTTTCCCTAAAATATGCTTGGGTCAGACCGAGTATATTTTCCAGATTGCATTAGATTTTTCTTGGAGCTTTAGGAGAGGAGCTGCAGTCGAGATGTATTCCCGTATTTTCTGGTATTAATTTATTTTCGATGTGCGTGCTGTATTCATTAGCATTTTATAGGCTGATTTTGTTGAGTACTCTGATTGTGTAATCATACATATACAGTTTTCTCTTTGTGTAAAGAGCACTGATATATTATATTTTATTCATTCCGTTGTGAGATATTATTCTACTATGATTATGTAGTGTTGATATTCTTCTTCTTCTATTCTAACATTTCTTTCTTCTTCTCATCCTCTATGTTCTTTCCATTAACTATTCGCTTTCCTGTGCATTTTGAGTTAGACATGTGTGGTTAAATGTTAGTTTAAACGGTAAGGAAAAGTTGGGTCGTTACAGGGCATATCACATATATTTGTATTCAGCAAAACATGTTTGGAAAGAAGAAAAATCAAATCCAAATTCTAATTTTGGGAAAAAAATTGAGTAAAAATCTTGTAAAGTCAAGATAATCAAGAAGCGCATAGCAAAAGGAGGATATTTTAAAACAAAACTTTATTAGCAATCCAAATGTAAACAAGCGGTTTTTTGAGAAAATTCATTTTTTTGAAAATTTCAGGAAAGATTCAGATAAGCAAATTCCTGAAAATGTTATAAATGAAACTAATGAAATTGAAGATATAGAGATTGCCCTTAATAAAACACTTTGATAGATATTTCAAATCAAAAAATATACTTTAATCTAGTCATTGATTCATCTCAGTAAAGATTATCAAGCCTTGTTGAGAATCTGAATTCAAATGGCAATTTAAATAAGAATGATACTGTATTTCAACTAATAACAGAGGATTTTTGTAACGACCTGTATTTTTGGTCAATTTGAAATTGGAATTTTTATCTATTTTAATAAATTTTAAAATGGAAAATGTTGAAGTTGGACTTGTTAAAATTTGAAAATAATTTCAAACTTGGTTTTATGTTTATTTTAACTTAAGAAGGTCAGAAAACATTTTAAATCAATTTAAAAGTGAAGATTTTGAAAATCAATATTTTAATGCTATATTGATGACCTGTAAAAGGACCATTTTTGAGACAGTCTCGGAATTCGACGAAACCACTTTTATTGGATTAAGA
The DNA here is from genome assembly GCA_030737875.1 of Allium sativum. Taxonomy (NCBI): domain Eukaryota; kingdom Viridiplantae; phylum Streptophyta; class Magnoliopsida; order Asparagales; family Amaryllidaceae; genus Allium; species Allium sativum. The sequence goes on from CM060925.1 coordinate 161,540,506, forward strand.
ATGTCAAAATATGGTAGGTGTTAACCAACATTTTAGTCTGGTTCCCCAAAAGTACACAAGACCCACTCGACTCAATGTATCGTGTGGCACCAAAGTTTGAAGTGTTGCCAAGACACTTAAGATCCAAGCTGAGAAGAGGTCGAGCGAGCGATGGGCTCACAACTCCTCACAAGGACCACGTCGCATCACACAACAACTCGCCTCACACCACTCGCATCGCTTCACAACAACTCGCCTCGCATCATGAAAATCACATCAATCCACCAACGGCTCCCTTCGCGTCACATCCGCCAAGAGGCGATGGCAATTGAATCCCTTAAGATGTGATGGATTCGCACCCTTCAAGATGTGATGCCATCGCATCCCTCTGCATGCGATTTCATCACATCACTCGAGATACGATGCCACCGCATCCAACGAGATGCGATGCCACCACATCTAACGAGATGCAATGCCATCGCATCTAACGAGATGTAATGCCATCGCATCTAACGAGATGCAATGCCATCACATCTTATGAGACGTGAGGCCATCGCATAAACCGGATGCGATGTTATCACATCCTCCCAATGCGATGTCGTCACATCTGAAGGATGCGACACTCCTATGCACACCACGCATCCCTCAAGGATGCGATTTTCACATCCCACACCAGGGATACGAATTTTCTTCCTACCGACAACATGTGATGCGATCTTCTAGTATGTGTGATCCTGTGATGCGATTTTTTGCTGTGTGGTCCCCAAATCCTACCAACTCCCACCTAACCTTTCACTATAAATACCCCAAAGCTCATTCATGACAAGGGTTGGATTTTTGTTGATTTGACATCTCCTAGAGCTATAATAACTCATTAATGACAACCTTGCTTTGAGGAAGAAGAAGCATAAAAACCACTTTTTCCTAAGTTTCACATATGACAATTATGACTCCAAATTACATGGAAGCACTTGTAATTAAATGCCTAGACGATGTTCAAAGCTTGTAATATGCTGTAGTGAATAAAATGTCAGCGAACTCCTTCGAAGTGGGCTTAGGCCCCTCACGTGACCGAACCACTATAAATCTACTGTATTATTTACTGCTTTCTGCACTTTTTTCCCACGTGAAACATTATTGTTAAGCAACTAAGAATTATTGGGTGTTACGAAATTTTTTTCTGTCAACATTCTGGTGCTTTCACTGAAAACGTTAAACTCAACCCTTTATCGCACATTTCCATCTCGACTTCGACATGCTACTCAGGAATCTTTATAACCTGACGCTCAAGTCCGCTTACGTTGGTAAAGCGAGCAAAGAATTTGATGATCGAAATTTCTGCAGCAGCCGGAGCGGCTATTACTCAACAACCTCAATCGGCGGCAAACTCGGCCGAAAGCAGACATCCTTCTTCCTACGAATCCCGATGCTTTGGCAACTCAAGCGCAGATTTACGCGCTTAACAAAAGGCGGGAGAACAGATCACTCGATCTCAACGATGCATTGAAAAAAAAAACATTGACCTCATGCGTTAGCTTAAAGAAAGTCAACGCCTCATCGCTCGACTCCAACTTGCACAGAACCGCGCTCGCACACGACACACCTCTTCGGAAAGTGCCTCTTCCTAAACTCGACGCTAAAGCCAAAGAAGGAGGTGCACTCTCAATACAAATGTTGCTACCTGCACTAATGCCCATAAAAACACCAATGATAATGACAACAGTAATGGAACCACCATTACCATCAGCGAGGGAATGCGTCAATGTGGCCTTTCCCGGTTGGTTATCAATGATGAACCAGGTTTGAGTAACCGACACCCTCTTCGATAGAACGCAACTGTCGCTGCTCTAAACTTGGAGCCTACGTGTCCAGCAACCCAACAAGCCCAGTCCTACCCAATCAGAATCTGCGTCAACCCGCTCAACCTCATCAGCAATACCAGAACCAGGTCGATAGTGACAATGACATGGATGAAGATGAGCCTGATGTCCACCATAGGCGACGTCCACGACCCAAAACTCTCGAGGCGAACCACAACCACTAGATCCCACAAGAGAATGTTCAACCAGCATATCTCCCCTACATGATCCGAAAAATCATGAGCAATATGCGAGGGAACGTCAGCGATGTGTGGGAAACCCACTTGAGACATAATCCCTTCACCCGGGTCGTGCACGAAGCCGACTGGCCAAGATGCTTCAACATATCCCAGCTTGCGGTCTATGGAGGAACCCCCGACCCATATGCTTTTCAGAACCGCTACAAGTGGCACATGGTGTAACGACCCGTATTCTACGCATCATAGGATCGTAGGATATTTATTTCTTTCACATACGAAGTCGTATGGTCATGTAACTTTGGGAGACGACTATTGGGGTCATTTTCCATGTTCATGATTTTTCCCGATTTTTAAATGACCATTTTACCCCTAGTTGGTACTGTTTTGGCCATAACTTTTGACTGGAAAGGAATTTTGACCTGAAACCACTTCCATTGGCTCCGGATGATGGTTTCTCTTTCCGTAGAGTGATCACATTAGCCAAACGGACTTACCGTTTGGGAGATATGGCTGAAACAAGTTTCAGATGGTGAAAAACAGCTTAATTGGGCTTAACCGGGTGATTAGCAGCTAGGCCCAAAGGGGAATTTCGGGATTAGGAGTTTAAAAGGGCTGTTAGGGTTTGGAGAATACCTTTTTCTCATTTTTCAGCCGTCACTATTCATCCCTCTTAACCTAGCCATGGCCTCCACTCTCTAAATCTCCCTAAAACACATCTTAATCACTTTCTAATTGAAGATTAGGCTTAGCAAACATTAAATTAAGAAGAAAAAGCACCAAAGCAAGGTTGGAGCTGCTGTGTAAGATTGGGAACAACGCCAAATCAGAGAATATTTCAGTTTTGGGGTTTTAGTTGTGGCAAAGGTGAGTGATAGCATCGTTTTGACACTAATTACAGTTAATTAAGGGTGATTAGTGAAGATTAGCGAATTTATACACTAATAAATTCTGGAAGAATGTTTAGAAATTCTCAAATAATATTTCATGCCTCTGTTAGAAAATTTAGACGATTTGATTAAGTTTTACTAAGTATGTGCTTAGACATGATTAAGAAGGATTATAGGAAAATGTGAGGTTTTAGCCACTCTTGATCTATTTTGATTCATTTGGATTGTTGTTTGGTGTTTGTGGTTGCTCTTACATATTGCTATGACTCTATGGTATGTTTTATGATTGATTAGAATAGTTAGATTGGTCGAAAGCGCCGTCGAATGGCGTAGAAAGCTCGCTGGAAAGTTGCAGAAATGTGCAGGTTCCGAACCGGATCGGATCGGAGTAGGGGGTCGGATCGGATTTGTGAACTGACCGAGGGGATTCGAACTGGATTGGAACTTGTCACTGGAGGAGGCTTGGCGAGAAGGAAGGCCATTTACTTAGAGTTGGAGTGGACGAGGGGATCGGATCGGAACTATAAAGAGCGGATCGGATCGGAGTAGGTTGAAGAGCGGATCAGATCGGGGTAAGCTAGGGAGCGAAGCGGATCGGAGCAGATAAGGGGGTGGGATCGGATCGGGCTATGGAGCAGGATCGGATCGGAGTAGGCCAGGGGACGAGATCGGATCGGAGCAGGCAAGCTGGAGGAGGGACGAACCGAACCGACTGGAGCGTGACATCCGAACCGAACCGACGTCTAAGGGGAAGGATCACCGAACCGAACCACACGCAGGAATACACCATGGAGCATTGCACCGAACCGAACCGTGTTATAAGTATATATCCGAACCGAATCGAATTCAGGACCACTTCTATGCGACGACTCTTTTGAAGACCAACTCCAACTCGATCGAAACCCGAGATGCAAAGGAAGTCCAAATGAGAAGTTAGAGCTCAAGATTTAGATGGGAATCAACGAGTTCGCTTCATGGTTGGGCTTTGCTGCGGGACACGTGCCAAGGAGTTATCGACGTCTATAGCTTTGGACCACTATGGTAGGAGGTACGAAGGCGGATTCAGGGCCATTATGGCATCGGTAGGACCAAGGGCTACAACCAATGAAGTGGGTCATTGAAATGTTTGGTCATGACTCCATATGTTTAGCTTGGTCATAGCAGGGTTTCTACAAGTCGGGATTCGTCGTTACCTCAGTTTGTCTAGTGTTCCAAAGTGGTAGATATCGTACGCTTTACGCACTGAGTGAGAGATGTGAGGATGGTTGCTATGGTTGATTTGTTTGCTATCATTATGACATACACACCCCTCCCCCGTATTCTTACCCTATTTATTATGGCACCTTAGAGTATTGTACGGTATGTGGTACTAACTCTTTGGTTGCAGGTCCAGGTATGGTTTAGTATACCTGTTATTGTTTTGTTTAGATGCTTATCGCTCATACCAGGCTTTATGTCTGACCCAGAGTTTTATGTCTCCTCTTATTACTCTGGGTGCTCACACGAGCAGACTAGAGACAGGTTAGCTGGTGGTGCACGGGTAGATGATCCGGAGACGAGCAGGAGGCTTCCACGTATTATATATAATATTCTCCCTATGTTGTTGAAGATCATTGCTTGGGCATTGGTGGTGTATCTTCTACTTTAGCTTTCTTTTGTTTAGAGACAGTAAATTTGGAAAATTGTAATAAGCTGTATTTGGATTTCCGCTGCTCTGATGATTGATGTTGATTTTAGTTATCAGCTTATGCACTGTCTCACCTGTTTTACGTCAAGTATGTTATCATTATTATATTTTATTCCATGCGCTGTGAGACATTCTACAGGTTCCTTGATTAGTTCATTCCCTTCTTTCCTTTCTTCTGACGACCGTTCTGTGCTAGCTGGGCATGTGTACAGCGCACTTTCGGAGGAAATGCAGGCTGGTGCGGGGCGGGCCGTCACACTTGGTATCAGAGCTCTAGGTTGCGTAGTTAACCTAGGGAAGTTATCAGGGAGAGATAATATACATATACGAGAGAGAGTATTTGTGATTATTTTGATTTTTAAAAGCTATATATATACTATTAGTAGTATAAAGATGAAGTCGTACTGCACTAGCACCACTATGGAGTCGTTAATCGTTTCCTTTTTCAGATTGACGATGAGCCGATATGTTAGAGGTACCGGTAGAGGGGCCAATAATGGGAATGCTGCTGACATGAGGACGATGTTTACTGACCTCATGAGAGAGATGCTTAGAGATGTACAGTGGGCAGCTCCCAATGGTGGGAATGGTGGTGGTCCAATAGTGCAGGCGCCAAGAGTCGACTTCGCCAAGCTGAATAAGGATTATACTAGCCTTGGTGGGAAGCCGTTCCATGGAACGGAGTCGGCTATGGATGTTCAAGATTGGTTGGATAGTTGCGAACACATCTTCGAGGATTTGGGTATCGAGTATGCAATGAAGAGAAAGCTAGCGTCCCGTCAGCTGCAAGGACGGGCAATGAATTGGTGGAATGCTATAAAGGCAGCTACTCCCGAAGATCAGATTACTTGGGAGCAGTTTAAGGCTCGCTTTAGTGAGAAGTTCATTCCAGCTGCTCAGAAGTCAATGCTGTTTAAGAAGTTCTTGGAGCTCAAGTAGAATGGCAGAGCTGTCTCGGAGTATATTGCTGAATTTGACACTTTGTCAAAATATGGGTTATCTCTTATTGATACTGCCGAGAAAAAGAATGAGAAATTCATAACTGGTTTGGATCAGTACTTGGGGGAAAAACTTATTAACCACATCGATGAGACGTTTGAATCGATTGTGGGGAAAGCGTTAAGATCGGAAAGTCTCTACCCTAAGCCGAAGACTGAGGTTGCATCTGCAGAAGAGACAAAACCACAAGCAAGTGGTGGAGGCAAGGGTGGTTCCCAGAATAAAAGAAAGCAGAGTCAGACTAAGGATGGCCAGAAGAAAAAGAATAAGCAAGATGTTGAGTGCTTCAGCTGTGGTAAGAAGGGCCATTATGCTAGTAATTGTCGGGCCAAGCCAGCGGATAGGAAGTGCTTCAACTGTGGCCAAATGGGACATCACAAGGACAAGTGTCCACAGCCCCCTAAGGAAAAGCAAATGGTGAAAGCATATGCTCTTAATGCTATTCCTTCTTCGTCGAATGCCCCAACAGCGGCAGAGAAGGGAAAGAATGTCGTCATTCAAGGTATGCTTTCTGTTTATGATGTTCCTGTTAGAGTTTTGTTTGATACCGGAGCTTCCAGTTCTTTCATATCTAGTGACCTGGTAGATAGGTTGGGATTGGAGCCCGAGATTGTCGATCAGTTGGGTGGCGCGAGAGTATTTTCTCAGTTGGATCTCGCGACAGGTTTTCATCAGCTTAGAGTGGAAGCTGAGAGTATAGCTAAAACGGCATTTCGAACGCCGTCTGGATTTTATGAATGGTTGGTTATGCCATTTGGGCTGACCAATGCCCCAGCATATTTTGTGGATCTTATGAATAGGGTATTCAGAGATCAGTTGAATAAGTTTGTCCTTGTGTTCGTTGATGATATTTTGGTCTATTCGAGGACAGAGTAAGAACACAAGGAACATTTAAGAGTAGCGATGGAGGTGTTGAGAAAACACCAATTGAAAGCAAAGTTTTCTAAGTGTCACTTCTGGAAGAGGGAAGTGAGGTTCTTGGGCCATGTTGTATCAGAGAATGGTATTGCCGTGGACCCAGCAAAGGTGGCCACGGTACAAGATTGGCCTACGCCCAAGAATGCAACAGATGTAAGAAGTTTCTTGGGGTTAGCTGGATATTATCGTAAGTTTATCCAAGGTTTCTCCAAGATAGCAGCACCATTGACCCAGTTGACCAAGAAGAATCAAGCTTTTGTCTGGGATAGAAGGTGCGAGAATGCATTCAAGAGTCTAAAGGACAAGTTGACAAGCGCGCCAGTGTTAGTCATTCCTAAGGGGAATGAAGAGATGACGGTATACACGGATGCCTGTGGTACCGGACTGGGTGCTGTATTGATGCAAGGAGGTAGGGTTGTTGCTTATGCAAGTCGGCAATTGAAACCGCACGAGAGAAGATACCCTACCCATGATTTGGAATTGGCAGCGATTGTGTTCGCGTTAAAGATGTGGAGACACTATCTCTTGGGAGAAAGATTTGAGCTGTTTACAGATCATAAGTCGTTGAAGTATCTCTTCTCCCAGAAGGATCTAAATCTCCGGCAACAAAGGTGGTTAGAATTCTTGGCTTCCTATGATTTTGACATTGCATACACACCGGGAAAGGGTAATGCGGTGGCTGATGCATTGAGTAGAAGACATGCCAGCTTAGGGGCTATGTTCCTTGAATGGAAGCAACTGGAGTTTATCGCGGGGTTTGATTTCAGACCAAAGTGCGAATTGGATCCAGAAATGTTAGCAAGTTTGACGATCAGACCCACTTTGATTGAACGGATCGGCTCTAGTCAGAGGAACGATCCTAACCTATTGGAAATCATCTCCAAGTTAGAGATGGGTATCGATGAGGAGATGAACAAGTATGGGCTTGATCGTGATAGATGGCTTAGAAAGAATGGAAAGCTTGTTGTACCCAATGTCAATGGATTGAGGGATGAAGTGCTTAGAGAATGTCATCACTCAAAGCTGACTATACACCCCGGTGGTAACAAGATGTATCGAGATATGAAGCAGACCTACTACTGGGAAGGGATGAAAAGAGACGTTGGGAAGTTTATATCCAAGTGCATGAATTGCCAGCTAGTTAAAGCCGAGCAAAAGAAGCCTAGTGGGTTGTTACAGCCCTTAGAAATTCCCGAATGGAAATGGGAGCAAGTCTCGATGGATTTCATCGATGGTTTACCAAGGACTAGATCGGGATATGACAGCATTTGGGTAATTGTAGATCGACTGACTAAAAGTGCAAGGTTTATACCAGTCAAATCGACCAGAATGGCAGCTAAGTTAGCAGAATTATATGAAGTGGATAGTGAGATTTCATGGAGTACCTAAAAGCATTATGAGCGACCGAGACCCGTTGTTCACTAGTGGGTTTTGGAAGAGCTTACAAGAGGCTCTAGGGTCAGAGTTACATCTCAGTACCGCATATCATCCTCAGACCGACGGTCAGACGGAAAGGGTGAATCGTATTTTGGAAGATCTCTTGAGAGCATGTATATTGGATTTTGGTGGATCATGGGATGACCATTTGCATCTAGTAGAGTTTGCATATAATAATAGTTACCAATCCAGTATCGGTATGGCTCCATTTGAAGCTTTGTATGGAAGACCGTGCAACTCACCATCATGTTGGATAGAGACTGGCGAGAAGTTTATGCTTGGACCAGAAGTAGTGAGGGAAACTTCAGATAAGATCATGATCATTCAACAACGAATGAAGGCTGCCCAAGATAGGCAGAAGAGTTATGCTGATAAGAGGAGAAGAGACTTAAAATTCTCCGTTGGCGACTTGGTGTTTGTTAAGATTTCTCCGTTGAAGAGTGTAATACGATTTGGCAGGAAAGGCAAGTTGGCACCAAGATTCGTTGGCCCATTCCCTGTTCTCGAACTAGTCGGGAATTTGGCATATAGAATTGACTTACCAGAGAAGATGGCGGGAGTTCACAACGTATTTCATGTTTCCCAACTAAGGAAGTTCGTTCACGACTCAGATATGACTATTTCACCTGATCAGTTAGAGGACTTCGAAGTAGAACCCGAGGCGGTCGGGAACTGTAAGCCGGCCCGTATTGTCGCGCACGACTTGAAGCAACTTCGAAGGAAGGCGGTGAAGCTAGTCAAGATACAGTGGAGCGAGGACGAGAATGATTGTACTTGGGAAACAGAGGAGGACATATAGAAGAAGTATCCAGAACTCTTTGTCTGGTAAGATTTTATTAGCGATTTAGTTTTCCGCATGCTAAGATAGACTTGTTTGCTTGTTTTGCATGAATTGATTGTTGTATGTGTTTGTTAGGCATGCGGGATCCTTTGTATGTTTTGGGTTAAGGAATTTCGGGGACGAAATTTCTTAAGGGGGGGAGAATGTAACGACCCGTATTCTACGCATCATAGGATCGTAGGATATTTATTTCTTTCACATACGAAGTCGTATGGTCATGTAACTTTGGGAGACGACTATTGGGGTCATTTCCCATGTTCATGATTTTTCCCGATTTTTAAATGACCATTTTACCCCTAGTTGGTACTGTTTTGGCCATAACTTTTGACTGGAAAGGAATTTTGACCTAAGACCACTTCCATTGGCTCCGGATGATGGTTTCTCTTTCCGTAGAGTGGTCACATTAGCCAAACGGACTTACCGTTTGGGAGATATGGCTGAAACAAGTTTCAGATGGTGAAAAACAGCTTAATTGGGCTTAACCGGGTGATTAGCAGCTAGGCCCAAAGGGGAATTTCGGGATTAGGAGTTTAAAAGGGCTGTTAGGGTTTGGAGAATACCTTTTTCTCATTTTTCAGCCGTCACTATTCATCCCTCTTAACCTAGCCATGGCCTCCACTCTCTAAATCTCTCTAAAACACCTCTTAATCACTTTCTAATTGAAGATTAGGCTTAGCAAACATTAAATTAAGAAGAAAAAGCACCAAAGCAAGGTTGGAGCTGCTGTGTAAGATTGGGAACAGCGCCAAATCAGAGAATATTTCAGTTTTGGGGTTTTAGTTGTGGCAAAGGTGAGTGATAGCATCGTTTTGACACTAATTACAGTTAATTAAGGGTGAATAGTGAAGATTAGCGAATTTATACACTAATAAATTCTGGAAGAATGTTTAGAAATTCTTAAATAATATTTCATGCCTCTGTTAGAAAATTTAGACGATTTGATTAAGTTTTGCTAAGTATGTGCTTAGACATGATTAAGAAGGATTATAGGAAAATGTGAGGTTTTAGCCACTCTTGATCTATTTTGATTCATTTGGATTGTTGTTTGGTGTTTGTGGTTGCTCTTACATATTGCTATGACTCTATGGTATGTTTTATGATTGATTAGAATAGTTAGATTGGTCGAAAGCGCCGTCGAATGGCGTAGAAAGCTCGCTGGAAAGTTGCAGAAATGTGCAGGTTCCGAACCGGATCGGATCGGAGTAGGGGGTCGGATCGGATTTGTGAACTGACCGAGGGGATTCGAACTGGATTGGAACTTGTCACTGGAGGAGGCTTGGCGAGAAGGAAGGCCATTTACTTAGAGTTGGAGTGGACGAGGGGATCGGATCGGAACTATAAAGAGCGGATCGGATCGGAGTAGGTTGAAGAGCGGATCGGATCGGGGTAAGCTAGGGAGCGAAGCGGATCGGAGCAGATAAGGGGGTGGGATCGGATCGGGCTATGGAGCAGGATCGGATCGGAGTAGGCCAGGGGACGAGATCGGATCGGAGCAGGCAAGCTGGAGGAGGGACGAACCGAACCGACTGGAGCGTGACATCCGAACCGAACCGACGTCTAAGGGGAAGGATCACCGAACCGAACCACACGCAGGAATACACCATGGAGCATTGCACCGAACCGAACCGTGTTATACGTATATATCCGAACCGAATCGAATTCAGGACCACTTCTATGCGACGACTCTTTTGAAGACCAACTCCAACTCGATCGAAACCCGAGATGCAAAGGAAGTCCAAATGAGAAGTTAGAGCTCAAGATTTAGATGGGAATCAACGAGTTCGCTTCATGGTTGGGCTTTGCTGCGGGACGCGTGCCAAGGAGTTATCGACGTCTATAGCTTTGGACCACTATGGTAGGAGGTACGAAGGCGGATTCAGGGCCATTATGGCATCGGTAGGACCAAGGGCTACAACCAATGAAGTGGGTCATTGAAATGTTTGGTCATGACTCCATATGTTTAGCTTGGTCATAGCAGGGTTTCTACAAGTCGGGATTCGTCGTTACCTCAGTTTGTCTAGTGTTCCAAAGTGGTAGATATCGTACGCTTTACGCACTGAGTGAGAGATGTGAGGATGGTTGCTATGGTTGATTTGTTTGCTATCATTATGACATACACACCCCTCCCCCGTATTCTTACCCTATTTATTATGGCACCTTAGAGTATTGTACGGTATGTGGTACTAACTCTTTGGTTGCAGGTCCAGGTTCAGGTATGGTTTAGTATACCTGTTATTGTTTTGTTTAGATGCTTATCGCTCATACCAGGCTTTATGTCTGACCCAGAGTTTTATGTCTCCTCTTATTACTCTGGGTGCTCACACGAGCAGACTAGAGACAGGTTAGCTGGTGGTGCACGGGTAGATGATCCGGAGACGAGCAGGAGGCTTCCACGTATTATATATAATATTCTCCCTATGTTGTTGAAGATCATTGCTTGGGCATTGGTGGTGTATCTTCTACTTTAGCTTTCTTTTGTTTAGAGACAGTAAATTTGGAAAATTGTAATAAGCTGTATTTGGATTTCCGCTGCTCTGATGATTGATGTTGATTTTAGTTATCAGCTTATGCACTGTCTCACCTGTTTTACGTCAAGTATGTTATCATTATTATATTTTATTCCATGCGCTGTGAGACATTCTACAGGTTCCTTGATTAGTTCATTCCCTTCTTTCCTTTCTTCTGGCGACCGTTCTGTGCTAGCTGGGCATGTGTACAGCGCACTTTCGGAGGAAATGCAGGCTGGTGCGGGGCGGGCCGTCACACATGGACTCCAACCGAGCCGCCGATGCTGTCAAATGTAATTGCTTCCCAATCTTTTTGGAAGGCACAACCTTGCTTTGGTTCAACTGCCTTCCACTCGATTCCATTAGCAAATTTGACCAACTGGCAACCGAGATGGTCAGACAGTTCAGGATGCACGTTCATACGCCGAAGAACTCTCTCACTCTCTCTAACCTCTACCAGGGCTTGACAGAAAGCCTCAAGAGCTACCTTGAGCGCTTTAACATCGCCCTCGCCAAGGGTGATGATCACGAACCCCGCACAATCCTTGTCCATCTCGCCAAAGGTATCCGCACGAACTCCGAATTTGGGGCATGGACAGATAGAAGGCAACCTAAGACTTTGGAAGATTTCTACGTAAAGGCAGGACAATTCCTATGCCAAAAGGAAGCTCAACGTAATAGGGCTGCTCAAGGGAGTCACCCCAACAACCCACACGCTGGCATCGTCAAAGACAGTGTCAAAGGAAAACACGTCACGGAGTCTTCTGACAAGGGTAAAGGGGCAGGCTCGTACAAGCCCAAACCAAACAGCGGAAAGGCCGGTGGTCGCGACAATCAGGCTCCTGCTGACCCCAAGGAGCATGATCGCTACCAAAACTACAGGAAATACACTACACTCAATCCAAATATGGAGACAATCTATCTAGAAACCTGTAACACTCACCGGTACAAGAACCACAACACCCGAGAATCCATGGACAAAGAGAAAAACTCTAGCAAGTATTGTAGATTCCATGACATATACGGGCACAACACTACGATTGCCGCCACCTAAAGGATGCGATTGAAAAAAGCACCTGCAAGAAATTCCCGGAGTAGTATGTTCAGGATCCTGCTCCCTTTGAAGCAGCCACAGGTCGCACTTCCTCTAACTAATGCAGCTCCAGGGTCGTCCGATTGAAGACCCCATGACATGGTGATTAATACTATCAGCGGTGGACCTCACCCTACACACGAGAGTTTCCGAAAGATGGAGGAATATGCCAACTCCATCAAGCATGCCTGCTATGAAGCATGATCTAACATGGACAAATCTTTCCCTGCTAAGCTCCAGAAGACGATATCGTCTTCCGCGAAAAGGAATTAACGTGAATTGAGATCCCAACCATAGATCCTCTCGTCATCACTGCTCAAATTGGCCCTGACTTCATTCGAAGGATCCCAATCGACTCAGGATCGGTCAACATCATCTTTAAAGCGACCTACGATCAAATGAAGCTAGAGGATAAAGACTTGAACCCCTTCCATGCAACTATTCACGGCTTCAATAGTTCTTACAACCAACCCATAGGTAGATCGACCTCCCAGTAGAACTCGGAGAAGGGGATCGAAGCCGGGTCCGAATCCTCACCTTTGTGGTCATCGACGTCATACCATCGTATAACGTCTTCTTTGGGCGTCCTTTCCTCGTTGAGTTCATAGTATGCATATCTCTGTGGTCCCTTCTCATGAAATTTTCGAAAGAAAATGGGATCGACACAGTCAAGGAGGACCAAGCAACCGCAAGAATTGCTACCTCGCAGAGTGGAAGAACGCACACAGTAAGGACAAAGCCAAGGCAGTGCCTCCACCTTCTTGCGCCAAAACCATCTCCGCAAAGCAATCAAGGGTTTCTGAGTCCCTGCTCAGGCTTCACTGCCGTCTTTCTGACGGTCTCGATTCGAGGGAAGATGAAGAGCCTGATTTCGAGAGGGCTACTCCGATAGAACCAGCTGTGGATGTTTTGATAATTCCCAACGACTCGACAAAGGTCTTGAAAGTTGGATCGCAACTTCACCCCGCAATAAAGGAAGATCATGTGGAATTCTTAAGGGACAACCTCAACGTGTTCGCTTGGACCCACTCCGACATATTAGGCATCGATCCAGGAATCGCTTGTCACATGCTCAAAATCGACCCATGACAACTTCAGTCAAACAAAAATCTCGAATATTGGGAGTCGAAAGATCGACTGCACTCAGGAAGGAGGTGGATAGGTTGCTTAATAACGTCTTTATCCATGACACCTTCTACCTCGAATGGGTATCCAACCCAATCCTGGTCAAAAAAGCGAACGACAAGTAGTGAACGTGCGTCGACTTCTCATACTTGAACAAGGCAAGCCATAAAGACAACTTCTCACCTCTGAGAATCGACCAGCTAGTTGACTCAACAGCCGTACCATCTCTTATCCTTCATGGATGCGTTCTCAGGCTGCAATCAAATTTCAATGTACCTTCTAGAGCAGGATCACACCTTTCATAACCGACCTCGGACTCTACTGTTATGTCGTCATTCCCTTTGGTCTCAATAATGCTTGAGCTACCTATCAATGATTGGTCAACAGCATGTTCAAGAACTAGATCGGAAGATCCATGGAAGTCTACGTAGACGATATGCTCATGAAAACGAGGATACCGAATGACCACGTTAGTGACCTCTCCGAAATGTTCGGTGTCCTCCGCCAATATGGCATGAAACTCAGTCCCTTGAAATACTCTTTTAGCGTCGCATTGGGAAAATTTCTGGGTTTCATTGTCAATTCGTGGGGAATCGAACCCAATCCAGAAAAGATTAAGGCTATCTGGGATATCCAACCCCTAAAAGCATCAAATATGTTCAAAATGGGAAGGTTGCCAACCTAAGTCGATTCATCACTAAAGCTACTGACAAGTGCATTCCCTTTTTCAACTTGCTCAGAAAAGGGAAAAGCAACTTCACATGGACACCCGAGTGTTTCGTCGCATTTCAGGATCTACTGAATCACTTAGAGCGACCACTGTCTTGTCCAAACTGGTGGACCACGAGGACTTATATATTTATTTTGTTACTGCCATGCAGGCAATCAGCTCGGCACTTGTGCGCGTTGAATATCGTATCCAACGGCCCATTTACTATATTAGCAAGAGACTAACATGGGCAGAAAAGAACTATCTAAATCTCAAGAGGTTAGCCTACTGTCTATTTCTCTCCTCCCGGAAGCTGTGTCCCTACTTTCAGTCCCATCCAATCAAAGTCTTCACGGTCCAGCCACTACGATAGGTCCTGCAACAACCTAAGGCGTCTGGGCGACTTCTGAAGTGGAACATAGAACTGATCCAGTTCGAGATCACATTCATTCCCTGTCGAGCCATCCTCGGACAAGCCCTTGCAGATTTCATAGTAGAGTTCAACATTTCGGAAGACGTCGAAACTCCAAACATTCAATGAAAGCTGTTTGTGGATGGATTCTCCAACAATCAGTGATCCGGCGTCGGAGTCGTTCTCTTTACTCCTAAGGAACTCTCAATATGCTATGCTTTGAAGCTTGACTTTCCTGCTACCAACAACCATGCAGAATACGAAGCCTTGATAGTTGGACTCTGAATTGCAATCAAACTTAACACCAAAGCTATTCAAGTCTACTTTGACTCACAGCTCATCGTACGCCAGGTACAGAGGGAGTATCAAGATAAGGAGGCATGACTCGCCCCTACTCGCTCGAGTCTGCTAACTGCTCACCAACTTCGACCACTACGTCATCACATGTATCCCCCAAGAACAAAATGAAAAAGCTGACTCATTAGCCAAAATGACAAGCTCTGGGGACGTGCAACTCATTGGCCTATCGCAAGTCAAAGTGCTCGACTCTCCGAGCATCGATCAGATGAAGACTGATTCGCTAGCAACGACGGAGACCGACCCCGAGTGTTGGACGACGCCGATCAAGAACTACTTACAACATGGGATCTTACTAGAGCTCTACAAGAAAAGATGAGCACTCACCCGAAAGCCATCCCGATATATCATTCTGAATGGGGTGCTCTACCAAAGATGATTCTATGTTCCATTACTCCGGTGTGTAGCCCGCAACGACGCCGATTGTGTGTTGTCCGATGTACACAAAGGTGAGTGCGGTGACCACACCGGGGGGCAAACCTCGGCAGGAAGGTTCTCAGATATGCTTACTTCTGGTCCACACTCGATCAAGGCACCGCAAACTACGTCCGCAAGTGTGACAAGTGCCAGAGGTTCTCCAAGATTCCAAGAGCCCCACCAACCGAGCTAATGCATATGGTCAGCCCCTGGCCATTCGTCATATGGTGAATAGATATCATCGGGGCTCTTCCGATGGCCAGAGGCGGGGAACGCTATGCTATCTTCGCAGTTGATTACTTCACCAAATGGTTCGAGGCCAAGTCCCTTACTGCAATCAGTACCAAGAAAGTGATCAACTTCATCGTCTGCAACATCATCATTCGATACGGAGTCCCTCAAGCTATCATTTCCGATAACAGGACCAAGTTCGAGAGCACCGAGTTCAAGACTTTATGCCAATGGCATAAAATCAAGAAGAGATTTTCTACAGTAGCTCATTCGCAGGCCAGTGGGAAAGTCGAGGCTATCAACTAATTGATTAAGTCCATCATCAAGAAGTGTCTGGAAAAAGCCGGAGGCTTATGGGTCGATGAGCTCCCTTTGGCCCTACGGGCCTACCAGACCACCCATAAGTCAATGACCAGCCATACTTCCTTCGCTCTCGCCTATGGATCCAAAGTCGTTATTCCCATTGAGCTCAAACTCCAATCACACCGAGTCATTTACTATGATTCGAAGACCAACTGAGATCTCCTCTCGGAGCCACTCGACTTAGTCGAAGAGAAAAGGGATGAGGCTGAACTCAGAGCTGCCGCCCGCGCCAATGAGTCGCCCGATACTTCACTTCCAGAGTTTGACCAAAGAGCCTCAATATTGGCTTTAGTCCTCGCTGGGAAGGCCTGTACGTCATACACCGGAGGCTTTGGAATGGACCTTCAAGCTAACGACAGTTGACCGCGCAGAACTCCCAAGGGCATGAAATATCGAACAACTCCGTTATTGCTTCACATAACTTAGTGTATAGACTTAATGCTTTCGAACAATGCTTTGTTTTGTTAAATTCAAGGCATTGTAAAGGCCATAGCTTCCATAGTTATTAATAAAGATAGTATTCAGTTCTTTGTGCTCTTAATGTTTTACTTCCCGCACTGTATGTTTTATTAACCACCATGAATGACTTGCACGCTCAAGCACACTACACTGGATCGGTACCAGGGAATGTGGAACCGATCCTGCCTAACTTGAGCCTCGAGTCAACGATGAGATCAAGTGGAAACAACCCTGGATGTTCATTCATTTGAATCCCCGACCTCGTTCCCAAGTCCCCGGACTTGCGGGCAACCCATCTACCAAGCAAGTGAGACATCGACCACTCGTTTGGTTCCATCCGACCCAAAGGGTCCGGATCTGGGAAACAACTGGAGAATCAACGACGCCCTTAGACTCTAACCAGAACGAAACAATGAGAGAGTATAAAGAACGGATCAACGCCGTCCATGCCTTCTCACGAATCAGGACCAATGACCTCAAGGAGGTACCGAGAGGGAAGGCACCAACATCGATCTTTGCACGACTCAAAGTGGCTGAGGAAAGGAGATTCCGAGAGAGCGAAGTCTATGCTTACGATCTTTGCATGACTCGGAGCTCCTGACCAAAGGAGATTCCGAGAGCGAATTCTGTGCTTACAATATTTGCACAACTCAGAGCTCCTGACCAAAGGAGATTCCGAGAGCGAAGTTCGCGCTTACAATCTTTGTGCGACTCAGATTTCCTGACCAAAGAAGATTTCAAGAGCGAAGTTCGCACTTACAATCTTTGCATGACTCAGAGCTCCTAACCAAAGGATATTCCAAGAGCGAAGTCTACGGTTACAATCTTTGCATGACTCGAAGCTCTTGACCAAAAAAGATTCCGACAGCAAAGTCCGTGCTTACAATCTTTGCACGACTCAGAGCTCCTGAATAAAAGAGATTCCGAGAGCGAAGTCCTCACTTACAATCTTTACACGACTTTGAGCTCCTAACCAAAGGAGATTCCGAGAGCGAAATCTGCGCTTACAATCCTCGCACGACTTGGGAGTCCATACCAAAGGAAATCCTGAGAGCGAAATCCACACTCACACACCTTGCTCGACTCGGGGACTCCTGGCCAAAGGAGATCCCGAGAATGAGGACTTGGATATCACTTACTTAAGTGTAATGATAAGAAAATTTATGCAAGTACGAGAAACAGAAAGAATAAACAAACATTTGAACATTTAACACAAATTATGACATAAGAAAAGTCAACTAATACTTTCATTCTTAACTAGAAGCAGGCTACATATATCTATTTGTTTTTCTTTCTAACGACATGACATAAAGGAAAACCATGCCATGCCTCCAAAATTGAGGGTCTGACTCGCATATACTATCGCCCTACTTCGCTAAAAGACAACTATAACGGTTACCTGGGCAGCTCTCCCTCCTGCACTTCCTTGGGCTCCTTCTCTTTCTCCTTCTGTTTCTTCTTCTTTCCCAAGTCGCCGCTCGACGGGTCATCACCTCTCCTTTTCCTTTGCCTCCTGGAGCTGCTCCCTCCTTTTCCCTTCTTCCCTTTGGACGGAGAAGAGGACCTGAGAGACGCCAATGCGATCTCCTCCTCGCCGTCACCACTCTTAATATTTGTGATCTCATATTTGGAAGGGATCTCTCTCAAGGGTGGGGGACCAACCTCGCTAGAAAGCGCAAGAACTGCCGGCATGTCCTCTTTTACTTTCGGTCCAATCTTCGCGACCACCTTTTGCTGGCTCACTTTCCCTACCTTAAGTTTCTTGGCCTGCTCCTCCTGCAACTGCTTGTACACCTCGTCAGCTTTTTTCTTAAAGCCTCAGCGTCGGGTTTCTTCTTTAAA
This sequence comes from Allium sativum, assembly GCA_030737875.1. NCBI lineage: Eukaryota > Viridiplantae > Streptophyta > Magnoliopsida > Asparagales > Amaryllidaceae > Allium > Allium sativum. The sequence goes on from CM060925.1 coordinate 161,558,828, forward strand.
TCATCCTGTTACTTGGCTGCAGCTTCCTTCTCTTTCTGAATCTTAGTTGTGGCCTCTTGCTCAGCCTTCCGCCTAGCCCCTACCAATGCTGTCTGTCGGGCCAACTCGTCAGAAACCTTCTTTTGCTCTTGTTCCTCGACCTTGACACGAGGCCCAGCCTGTTGCTCTTCAAGCATCTCATGCATAGTGTGCTCACTCAATTCGACAGTCTCTACCACCTGTCCCTCCTGCGCGTCTCTTCCCACAAAGGACCTAAAGAGCACCAACTCCTCCTCAAAGAATGTAAACTCCATATTAAATCCTTTGCTAAGCTGACCCACAAATCCCTCCATTCCTGCCCCGGGCTGTCCGAACTATGTCGGATCTAAGCTCATTGTCACTTCTGCTCCAAAAGGACCTTCACAACCAAAAGAAAGGTTTATTAGTTTGTTTAATTCCCGTATGGACACACTTCTAAGCAATCGTGAGGATACGACTTTACCTGCCGACACTTGAGGCACAGCTCCAACGGGAACCGTGCTTCTGCCTGCTGCTTGAGTTAAACTCTCAAGATCCAACCCCGGTTGATCGAGATTATATGCAACTACAACGGGGGCTTTGGCTTGTGATCTAGTTGTTGAGGCGAACGGCATAGCTGGCTGTTGAGAAGGGCTACATCTACTAAACTTGTGAGCCACTACCAAATTGTCGGTAGTCCCCATTTTCCCCTTCGCAACGACCTGTTCTGCCTCCGATGCCGCCTAGCGTCATCTCTCAACAACTGCCTTCCCTCCTGCAGCATCAGACGTTCCTTCTTGTTTAAGTGGGAGAACATGAAATCAACCTCATCTATAGCATCCACCTCCTGCAAGTCGGCCTCAAAATCCAACAACCTATCCCACACCTTGACCAATGCTCTAAGGTAATCATCGATCTATGAGAGATCACGGTACTTGAGCACTTTGACGTACATGTCCTAAACATAAGGCTCCAGATCTCGCTCTTCCTGGATGCAGCATACTCGACCACAATTTTGTGCTCCTCCACCTCCTTCTCATGCTCGACACTTAGTCCATCCAGCTGGCCTAACACATCCTTAGTTGTGTCCTCAGCCTTTTCCTTATCTCGCTTGGCCTCCTCAAGCTGCCTCTTCAAATCGGCATTCCCCTGCATTAGCCTTTGGGTCTCCGCATTTTCAGCCTTCAACCTTTCATTATCCTTCAACAAAGCTTCATTATCTTTCTCAAGCTGGAACACCCAGTCATTGACCTTCATCAAGCGAGCATTTTCCTCTATTAGCTCAGAGTTGTCCTCTTGAGCTGCGTATTCTCTGTCATCAATGATGTTGTAGTGTCCTTAAATGTTTCGCTGGCATGCTTTTCCTCTTTCTCTCGAGCCTCTCATACTTCTCTTTCATCTCACCTGTTTCAACAACAAAGAGTTAACACTCGATCGTGCAGCTAGTATAAGAAAGAACTGTAGCAACCTAGAGAGGTGTCTCACCCAATAATACGTCCTAATTCCAGACATTGTCATGCTTAGCCTTGAGAGCCAAGTCATAATTCTACAAGTATACATTCTTGTTGCGAATCAGGTTCGAGAGGCGCCCAAGGTACTTATTGAATTCCACGGCTTAGTGATAGGCATGATACACTTTTTTCCATAAGTAAGCAGTGTCTTCACGAGAAATCGGACTAAGGTCTGACACCAACTTCAATTATTCAAAGTAATGCTTTGGGAATTGCTCTTTCAAGATGGCCATCTTCTCCTTGTTATTAAGCTACGCAGCTTCCGACCTCCCCTCGACGTACCCGTCTTTGGTGGCCTGCGATCTATCGACTATACAACGTGACTGGTAGATTTATAAATAGACACCGTCGGCGGGGTAGAAGGGGGAACGCCCAAGCTTGCGGTCTGGTTCCCGTAGTCTCAAGCCTCAAATCTCTCCCTAACGATCGAAGAGGTGGTGGGGATTCTGAACGTTTTGGATATCGGTGATCCTCACCGAGACTACGAGAGAGAGAGGACTGGGGCAGCTTAGCCCCTTCCTTGAAGCTACTCATGATCAAACTCTTTCGTGGTCGCTGGCCTTTGAATCCATGATCTCGATATCTGCCACTGCCCTTCCACGAACCATTTCACCTACACAAAAAAGATTCAAGATCAGACTTAAGCCCCTCACACACATAAGCAAATGTTGTGTTGTGCAGTGTTTATGGGTGTGTGCCCTAAGTGTGCTCTCCACTTACCAGATTGAGGCCCGCTTGAAGGAGTTATCTCCCCAACGGTTAAAGTCAAGTTTCGAGATCCTGTGCCACTAGGCCAAGATGGGGGGATATCAAATGGAACATCGTCCAATCCGTTGAACTGATCCACCCTCTCCAGTGACGTGGTGTTCCCAGAGGTAGTTATCGGATAAACCGGCCCTGCCGATACTCCTGTCCCCATCTCGACTTTCGTCAATGGGAAATGAGTAGGTGGTAGGCCCACTTCTCCAATAATGTCTCACCACCACCAACGCCGATTGCACCAGCTCCTTCCTAAGTCTTTACGGATTTTAGTCACTAGGTCGCTCCATGAGGAGTTTTCCTCTTACGACCTGGAGAACTCCCTTTTCCCTCAGGCTCCACCGTTCCATTTCCAGCGGTAGCTGCCCGGATATGGTACGCTTTTTTTGGAGTAAGCCCGTCCGACGAAGAGCCTCTTCATCCAAGATTTTCTCTGTAGAGTGGACTTCCTTCGGGACAGCTCTCAACTATGCAAGACGCCCTTGATACACATCACCCTTCGGCGCCAGAGGGATCTCTATCGCAAAAAATTCAAAGATTAACATAAGGCCCAGGAAACAGTAAATTTCAAACTCGGAGCAACTAAGGATACTTACTTCCTTCCAACTAGCATCTCGCAAACCCCGGGGGACAGCGCACGAAGAGCCACTCGTGCTTAAACATGCCTAGTATGCTTCACGACCTTTCGATGAATCATGCGCTATGAACCTCCTTAAGGAAGTATAAAGAAGGCACGTCTTTGGGTCTCCTCTTGATCTGAAACAAGAACCAAGTGTTCACCCCAATGGGTTCCACGTGCAGGTACTCTCTAAACAAACAACAGATACCGAGGAGAAAGGCACACTAGTTTGGGTGAAGTTGCGTAGGCTCTAAGCAGAAGTAATGCAGCATGTCGCGGACGAAATCACAAGACGGGGGCACGTGCCCAGAGATGCATATATGCATGTTCCATGCGGTGTATCCTTCTGGTGGAGCGTACTCCCAATCTTCCTTCTGGGGAACTAGAACTTCGGTCCACGATATGTTGAACCTTGCATAAATGCACTTTAGCGCAATTTCATCCACGCTCGAAGGTCCTGAATTCTGTGGATTATCAACTATGATGGCACCTACCAATGCATTGGGAGCCTCGGGGACATCACTCCTCTCAATTTCTACGACCTCTTCCTCGGGTTTCTCCTCAACTACAGTATTCCGTCCTGACACCGATGGTTCATTCGAGTGCTCGACCATCCGTTGTTCTTCTAGCTGTAAGCCACTGTCGGGTGCTTTCGGCAAACCTATAATCTAGGAAGGGGTGGAATCCGAAGAAGTCTTAAGCTTGTTATCCATAGAACCAGTGCTGTTAGTCGAGCCGGACTGGGATGGTGAGTGCTGAGAAGCCTCAACTTCGAAGTGTCGTTGTGTTTTAGAATGTTTCTCCATTGCTAGCTATAGTTCAATATAGTTGCATTAGAAATCGTATTTAAAACCTGTACCCCTCGTGTTAGTGTAAGCTAACATGTAAACGTGCAGTGAAGTGCGATGATAATACGACTATAAACAAATGGAATTGGGACACAACGACGATTATCGTTTCTCTAAAACAGAAACCATCGTCGTCATCGACCGATATCGTCAGACTCGCGTTGAGTCGTGGTCACGTCGTGATTGGCTCACGTCGTGATCGGGATCAGGAAACAAGTTCAATAGTCCAAATTTTTGTCCATGGTTCTAGTTATATGCTCTAAACCCTATGTGCAAAGTCCTAATCCCCTCCAACCACGAAACATCGCGACAGCAACGCGAGACGAGGTGCTTTACATCAAACAAATGCGAGCAAATCGCATCACAGAAGTGAGGCGAAGTCGCATCAGGCAGACGATGCGAAATCGCCACTTGGATGTGAATTCGCTGCCATTGCGATGTGGAATTTTGCATCACACAAGTGATGCGAGATTTCACACCCCGCAAGTGGTGTGAGATCGCATCACACAAGCTATGCGATACCGCACACACAGGTGATGTGAGATCGCATCACGCCAGTGATGCGAAATCGCATCATGCTAGTGGTGCAAAATCACATCACGTGAGTGATGCAAAATTGCATCGCTTAGATGCGAGATCCAACAACCGTGGTGATGCCAGACCTTGCCCCAACAGGTGATGCGAAACCACACCACATCAAGATACAAGGTGCCACCTTCTTCCACAGTACATCACGCATCTCCCTCTCCAACTCGATCTAACTTCCCCCTCCACCATTAAAATTGAACTCGAGATCCTCTAGGCATCGAGTTTCAAGCTCGATGACTCGAATCCCATGCACTCGAGCTCCGATTCGATTCGATCAAGAACTCCCATATCCAAATCTACCATTCAAATCCTTGAAACCCATCGTTAATTTAGATCTGAACTCGTTTTTCTTGGGCAAGAGTACAGCGGGTTCGAAGGCGAAAACGAGAAGAAAGGGAAAAAGTGTAGAAGGGAGGAGGGTGCTTGATTTTTATAGGGAAGGAGTGGTTAAGTGGGCTTCAGCCCAATAAGTCGTATCGCATCCCCTCGTGGATGTGAGGCGATCGCATACCTCCTCAGATGCAAGAGAATCGTTTCCACTCGAGGATGTGATTCCTCGCATCCCACAGGGATGTAATGCCTCGCCTTGTACCTTGGGATCCGAGAGACTCCATATATATATATATATATATGTGTGTGTGTGTGTGTGACAAAGTGTATACGCATGTATACATGTGTACATATGGTACGCGGATGTATACATGTTCATTCGTACATATCTCTGACACACTTACATGTACGTTTAGTGAAACAAGGGATGATTGAGGATGAAATTTCCAAACTTCGAGAAATCTCTAACTCACGATTGCTACCACGACCACACACATGAGTTTTCAAAATTGCGATAATCAGTGCCGATTCAACTCGCTAATAAATGATACGCTCGTGAGCCTAGATGACTCAGGAATGCGCGTCAAGTAATCAAATCTACAACTCGATATCGCCTCTCGGGACCTCACTTGCGTGGTTGTAAACCAACAGCATAGTTATTACTCGTACTTTATTTCCAAATCTTGATCATATCGCACAAAACCACATGAAAACATGTGAGCGTGCACATGACATTATGTCGACAATGACTTGTATACATTTTGATGTAAGCGAGAGTCGACAACTAATGTTTAATTTCATAAGTAAGCAGGGATCAAATGTTCAAGCGAGCTACCGATGAATCGGAGTTCTCATCACGCTCAACAAAATAGTCGCAATCAGATAATCAGCAATCTAGAGATCTCACCATTTTCCAAAGCTCATTTTTTTCAACTCAGAGCACATCGTGTTAATATAAGATGTACTTTGGGGGGAAAAAGTTAACCGGCGTTTTAGTTTGGTTCCCCAAAAGTACACAAGACCCACTCGACCCAACGTATCGCATGGCACCAAAGTTCAAAGTATTGCCAAGACACTGAATATCCAAGCCAAGAATAGGTCGGGCAAGCGATGGCCTCACAACTCCTCACAAGGCCCACATCGCATCACAAAAAAACTTGCCTCACACCACCCGCATCGCTTCAGAACAACTCGCCTCGCGCCACGAAAATCACATCACTCCACCCGCAGCTCACCTTCGAGATGCATCCTTCGAGATGTGATGCCATCGCATCCCTCTGGGTGATATTCCATCGCATTACTCGAGATGCTATGCCACCGCATCTAATGAGATGCGATGTCATCACATCCTATGAGACGCTAGGCCATCGCATCAACCGGATGCGATGTCACTGCATCCAGCCAATGCGATGTCATCATATCCAAAGGATGTGGCGCTCTTGTTCACACCATGCATCCCTCTAGGATGCGAAAATCGCATCCCACACGAGGGATGCAAATTTTCTTCCTACCAACCACGTATGATGTGATTTTCTGTTGTGTGCGATCCCGTGATGCGATTTTCTGGTGTGTGGTCCGCAAATCCTACCCACTCCTACCTAACCCCTCCATTATAAATACACCCAAGCTCATTCATTACAAGGGTTGGATTTTTGGTGATTTGACATCTCCTAGAGATCCAAGAACTCATTAAAGGCAGTCTTGCTTTGAGGAAGAAGAAGCATAAGAACCACTTTTTCCCAAGTTTCACATATGACAATTATGATTCCAAATTATATGGAAGCACTTGTAATTAAGTGCCTAGATGATGTTCAAAGCTTGTAATCTGTTGTTGTGAATATAATATCAGGGAACTCCTTTGAAGTGCACGTAGGCCCCTCATGAGATCAATCCACTATAAATATATTGTGTTACTTACTACTTTCTGCACTTACTCTCTTGTGGGGAACATTATTCCTAAGCAACTAAGAATCCTTGGGCGTTACGACATTTTTTGCCGTCAACAGTAGGATTTTAAATTTCAAGTCAAATGGAGTTAATATGTAAGTGTACAATATATAAACGTAAGTTGAAAATCCAATTGAAATTCGATTACAGCTAGATGTAAGGCGATTTTTTGAGCGGTCTTCGAATTGGACGAGACTAGGTTCGTTGGAACCATAATTCAGTAGCGTAGCGAGATTTCATGTTTCCTACTTTTTGGGGTTCGTATGTGGTCATACGACTGGACGAAGTTTACATCGTTTAATTAATTCGAGAGATAATTATACTAATTTTCACTAATATCCACAAGCAATACAAACTAAACAACTCATGTACCTTCACTCCATGTGTCGAGTTCTTCCTCTTCTCTCTTTTCTAGTGTTCTTAAGACCCTTTTTATTTTTCCTTTTTTTTTTTTCATTTTTAAATCATCTTCTTCCTTAACCTAAAAGAAAACTCCATTATCACCTCCTCCTTCCCCCTTTTAGATCATGTTGCACTCCAAGCAGCCTCACCATCTCCCATATGCACCGTGCACCGCCTCCCCACACCTTCCCTTTGCCTCCCTCCGGCCATGGGCCTCTCCTCCAAACCCAAAACCCCATTTTCTCTTTGTAATTTCAAAAGGCTACCTCCTTTAAAATCAAATTCTACCACCTCCTACGTCCTCTTGTGGCCCCTACCTACCCAAACCAAGCCCTATACCACCACCGCCTACGAGAATAACCCCTACAACCTATGTCGTGAACCCTAGTTGCCCCTCAAGCTCTAACACCCAAAAAATTCCAACTTTCTTCTTTATACTCTAAATTAAGAGGGGGATATGAGAGTGTATTTGCAAAGTAGCAAGTTGAATCGGAGTAGAAAGAAGCAATTTTGGATCTGTTGCAAGCTTGTGCGGTCCTACCTTGAAGTATCGTGGCGTAGGATGGCTGGGGTGAGAACACCCTGACTTGCTTTGGTTAAATTAAACTGTTAACCGTAGTTTATGCAGTAGTTTATACTGTAAAAAGTTAGTTGCTTTGCTGTTGAGTTAATATTGAATTGTGATATGGTATGAAAATTGAATTGGATTAGATAACATGTTAAAACACTGTTAAAATGGTTGTGGTAGTTGTTGTAGGGTTAAAACACCCATTTGTAAGTTGAACGACGTATTCATGACCACCTGTTTAAATCAAATTGACTTAGTAGAAAAATAACCTAAAATGAACAAGTTATTGTAAATTGTTTGAATCTGTCACTGATATGAATTGATTGAAAACCCTACATGGGTATTGGCATGATAATTAGCTCACACATCTCCGAAGTGTGTAGATAAGTTCACATAGTTTGTGATGTAAACCCCACACGGGTATTGGGATGACAATTTATTTACACGTCTCCCATGTGTGTAGAAAAAAAACACTAGTTGCAAATGTGATGAAAAATCCACACAGGTATTAGGATGATATTTAATTAACACTTCTCCCAATTGTTTAGTTTGACTATTAATCAGTTGATTGACAAATCGATATAAGCGTTATTTAAGGCTTATACGGGTAAAAATTCCACCTTGGACATAAATTGGATGTTTAATAGTTGGTTACACCTATTACTGGATGCACATGATGTATGAAATAATGGAATTATATGGTATTTGGTTGAGTCCCGTTTCGATTCAGAATAAAGTTGAATATTTAAATAATATAGTATTCAGTGAAAAATTAAAGTTTGGTTTTGATGTTCGATTTTGGATGGACACGAAGATTTTAAAATATTGATGAATAATCGTAACTGGAAAGAACACTTTTTAAGTAATTTTCATGTACTTATTGACTACCAAAGTTTTGTTTTCGAAATGGATAGTAACTTTTTAAAGTGAAGTTCGGTTAGGCTATGTAGTAAACATTTTAAAAGAAGTTTCTTTTCAGAAGTTTCTTACTTATTTTTATAACGAATTTTAGGGAAGTTTGACCTTAAAATAACGAGTTTCGAAAAATAATATTATTTTATTTATTTAAATAGTTTTAAAATGACTTAAAATTGAAATATTTGATTTTGAAGGGAAATGATTGAAATAGAATTTGCAATGATGATTATATATTTTATATAATTTATTAAATATTTTGGAAAGTATTTCTTTAAAACGAATTGCGTTTGAATAGGACGTGTCGCGCAGCGACAGTTCTCAAAGTTCGACCCTTAACTTAGAATTGACGTATTGGGAGATCCGACCATCGGATTCTCCTAAACTGGAAACATTGGATCTGAAATGAAATGAGTTTTCAAATGAAATAAGAAGTTTTAAAATGAAACATTTTTAATTTAATATAAGTCCAAATCTATTTTGGAAAATGTCACTATGGATGCAGTTCGGTGGCCGAAATTTGATATAGATTGTAAAGGCCTTAATAAAATTATTAAAAATAAAAGAAATTATATTAAATCATAATAAATCATTTAAAAATATTTTGGATGGAATAATCAAGTTTTGAAAAGATAAAAGATATTTTATCTGAATGAGCTAGTTAACAACTAGAATAAAGAACCAAAAGGAATATGCGATGATTCCAGAGAGTACAGTCTAGTACCACCTATGAGATCTAAATAGGAACTATTCCGTTAGGCGAGGGGTGGGAAGAACCGGAAGGACATTGGATATTCGTCTAATATCGGATGAAGTTTTCTGAAGATAAACGATCTAGTGGTTTTAAAATAACATATTGGATAGTAAGGGTTTAAGTATAACCAGGGATTTCCAACATATAAATTGGATTAGATTTGAATGGAAATAATCTTTGGATATTTCAATATTGGATTTTGTAATTATGAGGATACTGTTTTGAGGAATTTGGAAGATAGTGATATCGTTATTCCATACACGGTATTTGTTGGTATCAGAATTTAGTATTGAATATAAGTTGATACAATTTCTATTCAATGCCTTGTGTTTGATATCAAATTTGATTTTGGGTTTGTCGTGAATGATGTCTTTAATGGCACTGTTCTTAAATACAGTTGGAAATGGAATTTATGGAATAAATCTTTTAATTAAGATTTAATGGAATTTTTCCAAAGTGAAGTTTTGAATTTAATAAATTAAATTGTAATTGAATAAAAGTGGATTTTGGGTTTTATCGTAAACGATGTTTTGAATAATATTTGTACTTTAACCCAGTAAAAGATAGGATTACTTTCCTAAAGTTAAATAATCATCGAGTATTGATTTTTGAAGATTAAAACCATGTTAGAGTTTTAATGAATCTTTAATTAGGTTTGAAATGTAAGAAGGTAATTAAATTCATCAAAACACGATGGGAGTTAGAAATGGAGTATCACCAGTTTTGCTCCATAAGGTGAATAAGTTGGGAATGGTGTGGGATATTATCTTTCGTATAAAGCTTGATAATCCCATTAATACTTCTAAACCTTAAATTGTGATAAGTTTGTGAAAAGAGATTTTTATAATCTTAAATAATTTCCCAAGAAAAATTTAAATAAGAAGTTTAAATGATGTAAATCTTGGGCAAAATTTAAAGGAGTAATTCCTAATGTAATGAATATTTGAATAAAATAATATACTGAATTGGAATGAGGTGTATGATATCTTTATGTACCACTTGATTTTAAATATGTGCGAGTTATTCGTAAAGACCAGGCTTAACCCATTCTGAATAACTGATACGACAATTAAAAGTCGAAGATATTGAAGAAGGTGGTTGAAGACCGGAGATCTTCACGTTGTTTGGATTACTACTAATGTCTCGATTGGGCTGTACACCCAAGACGAGGTAATAAGTGGTGATTGTCCATATGTACTTGGAGATAGACTGGATATGCAAGGTCCTCTCTCCAATGTTAGACATATGGGACCAGGAATAAGGTACCTTCAATTTCGTTTAGAACCAAAACGGACTTGCAATTGGATTGTATGTCAAACGTTGTATTTTATGCTGTAAAATTGGTCTCTACTAAATATATATTTGTTTGGTGGCGGAGAATTTATTCTCTTAGCTTAACACCCTTTTATGAGACATATGAGCTTAGAGGTAATATATTTGTAGACATTAACTATATGGTATGAATTGACAATGTGGCATGCTGAGTGCTGCAGGCAGATAAATCAAAGCTTCTTGTCGAAAGGTAGAGCTTTGTGCATGATGATCAAAGTGTGGCTAGTGTAGCGTAGCTTTGTGTGTCGAGACGTGACTTCGACAAACCAAACAACCCGGTATGATGGTTAGATCAGTATAATTTTCAAGTTGGGAATGGACAACCTCCGAGTTGAGATTGAACAACTTTTGCAGTTGTGATGGATTCGATCGACAGAGGTGAACTGGGTTGTGGTCGCTCCACATTTGGAGGGATATGGTATAGTGGTGTTCCGAGCCTAGACTAAAGCCGCGGGGTGCGATACTTGAGTCCTAAAGGGATAAAGTATAGCGGTGTTCCGATTTTGGACTTAAGCCATGGGTTGTGATACTCTAGTCCTGGATATAGTGTGGA